>JARCFY010000003.1:84870000-86070000 GCA_029233225.1 Lepidodactylus listeri | reverse complement strand
TGCCAGCCCCCAGGCCCAGGTGAGGGTTCCCCTACACCTGGGGGCTCCAATCTGCCCCTGGCCAGTTGGCTGGCAGGGGAAGCCCTGCCCCCAAGCCATGGCCACTCATGGTCACCCCTCTCCCTCCCTGCTAAGAAATGTAAGGGCTTCAGTTGATCGGCGGGGAGCACATGGCCCACCAGCCATCTGGAAGGCCCTTTACATCTTTTAGCAGGGAGGGAGAGGTGCTATCGCCGGCCACAGTTCCACTGGTAGCAGAGTAGCAGCATGTGCCTGAATCCCAAGCAGCAGATTGCTGCTTGGAAATGAGCCCTGTGTGTGCCATGGCCCCCACCCCACTGGCAAAAAGAGCCTTTAAAGGTTGTTTTTTTTTTGCCAGCGGAGCTATGGCTGGCAAAAGCCCCTCTCCCTCCCTGCTAAAAGATTTAAAGGGCCCTCCAACTGGTTGTTGGGCCACATGTTCCCCGCTGATCAGCTGAAGCCCTTTAAATCTTTTAGCAGGGAGGGAGAGGGGTGACCGTGGCCTGGAGGTGGGGCTTGAGGGCATCCCCACCCACCCACCCATAAATCCCCCCCAAATCCCCCCGTTGGATTGGCAAGGGGACCTAGCAACCCCAGAGGGTAGACTCTATGGCACTATATCCAGCTGAGGCCTCTCCCCTCCCCAAACTCTCCCCTTTTCAGACTCTACCACCAAATATCCAGGAACTTCCCAACCTGGCACTGGCAACCCTAGCTGGGCTTGGCCCCAATGAGTCCTCCCTCAAATGCTGAAACAGGCCTCGAAAAGGGCCTTGTCCCCCCCCCCCCCCCGCCTTTTAATGACAGAACCAAGACTTGAACACTGTGGCTGCCTAGCAACAACCACTGAGGGAATCCATTGCTTAAAGCTACAGGTGATCCTTTTATCCTTTTGGTCTTTTTAAAACTCTTGATTATTTTTTTACAATTCAGACTTTTCTGCAAACCTGGACCATTGTTCAGGTTGGTAGAAAGATCTGTCTTGCCCACTCACAGCTCCAGTCCTAGATTTAAGTATCCAAATATTTGGCGAGCTTAGCTATTTGTATATAAACAAGTGGGAACCCACAAGGACTTGTGGCATCCCACTTCCTTCTCCCTCACTGTTTCCTCTTTCCCTTTCCTGAAAGCCTCCATAGCCTCTCCCCTTTTCCTACTTTCTTCTCTCTTTCTAGGTTGGCCAACTTAGAGGAGGGTGCTGGAGAACTCCTGGAATCACAACTGACCTCCCAATTTGATTAATTCCCCCTTAGAGTTGCCAGCTTCCTAAAGTTTCAGGCATGGTGCCTTGGGAGGGTGAGGCTTGGGGAGGGAAGTGATCTCAGCATGGTATAATGTCATAGAGTCCACTCTCCAAAGCAGCCATTTTCTCCAGGGGAACTGATCTCTGTCATCTAGAGAGCCATTGTAATTCCAGGGACTCTCCAGCCCCCACTTGGAACTGGCTACCCTACTTCCCCTAAAGGATGCCTTGGAGGGTGAAGTCTATGACATTACATCCCTCAGAGGTCCCTTGCCTCCTCAAACCCCACCATCCCCACCCTTCACAGTTCTCTAGGAATATCCTAACCTGGAGTTGGCAACCCTAACTGCTTCCCATCTAATAGCCAACCTATCTTTATTTGCCTCTCAGTCTTAAGCTCCCCCCCCCTTCTGTCTAGGAAAACTGTGGGCCAGTTTTGTGGTGCCAGCCACTGTGTCAGCCTCAGCTGTATGATAGAGAACTCTCAAGGACTTGTGAGGTGGCACCTCACCCTGTATTACCCTCCCCACTCTATTTTCCCTTTTCCTTCTCTTGGTCACCCCCATATCCTCTCCCCTTTACCTGCCTCATTCTTTCCTTCTCAGCTGTTCACCAACAGTCACAAGCAGCCAGGCCTAGTTCAGTCATGCAAGTCAGGTGTCATCAGTTCACCAAGAGGTTTTTTCCAGGCCTAGCATTGCCAGCCTTCAGGTTGCCAGTCTCCTTGTGTAGCCAACATCTCCTGGAATTACAACTGAATTCCAGATGATAGATCTAGTCCACTTGGAGAAAATGACTGCTTTGGAGGGTGGATATGACATTGTATTCAGCTGAGGCCTTTCCCCTCCCCAAACCCTGCTCTTCTCAGACTCCACCACCAAATATACCAAAATTTCCCAGCCTGGAGCTGGCAACCTAATTAGACCTGGCCCAGATAAGTCCTCCCTCAAAGGCCAAAAACATGCCTGAAAAGGGCCCTGCCCTTTTCCCCTGCCTTTTTACTCACAAAAACCCAGCTTGGAATATTGTGGTTGCCTAGCAATAGACACTGAGGAAATCTGTAGCTTAAAGCTACAGGTGCTTCTTTTATTATTTTCTGTTTTTTTAAGCCATTCAATGTATTTTTTTTAAAGTCCACATATTTCTGCAAACCTGTGGCCCTTTTCAGGTTTGTAGAAATATCCGCATTGCCCATTCACAGCTCCAGGCACTGGATTTAGGGTCCAGGTCTGGATCGCTCACAGGCGGGGGTATGGGGGGGATGTTCTGGGAGAGGGGAGTGATGTTGCCCCCACTCCCCCCCAACAGCAACAACACACTCAATGTTCCTGCATCACCCAGAAGTGATGTTGGTGACGTTGGGGGCTCCATTTTTTGGGCAAAACTCTATGATAAAATCAGCTTCAAACCATAGAAGTTTGCCCAAAAACCAGAGTGTCACCCCCCCTATATCACTGACATGCCAACATCATTTCTGAGTGATGCAAGCATGTTGTGTGTGACATTGCTGTTTGGGGGGAGGATAGGGGAAAATTTCCTCCTGCTGGTCAGCTGGCTAGCAGTGGGCAGAAGCCTGCAAAAATGGGGGATTGCCTACCCCTACCAGGCAATTGGCAACACTAACTGGATTTAAGTATTCAAAGATTTGGCTGACTTTGCTATTAGAATATATATAAAAACGGAAAACAAGCATTTCTGGGCAATTGTACTTCCTTTTGGCACGTATACTGTTGAGTCTAGTCTGGTTCCCACAGTTCGTGTAAATGAAGCACACAAATTAGCAGTGACACTGCAGTAGGTTTCCATGGTGGCTTTCAAGGCTGAAGAAGTCCTGTCTTATTAGGTAATTTGGAGAGCAGCATGGAATGGGACTGATGAAAAGAAACAGGCAGAAACAGGCAGGTAACACATGGTGCACAGTCATAGAGAACAGATAGGTTAATACACACGAGAGCAAGACGATGTAACAATATTGTTCTTGCTCAAGATTTCTTTAGAAGGCTGGTAGGATGCATGCAAGATTGAATCCTTCCTGAACCATATAAGAAAACTCCCTACATATAGAAGATTAAATGCTAGGGCAAAAATCCATGCTTAACCTTTTCTATGACATAATAGTTTTCTATTCACAGGAACTGGGGAGGGAGGAAAGGGACCATCCAAACATAAGACTGCCAGATGGCAACATGAAGTAGAACAGCCCGTGATCAATTCTATTCTGTTGTCTCCAAATGCTATAGTCTGCCACTTTTTTTGTAAACCTTTTTGTAGACACCATTATGATGATGCCTTACACAGCATGGGGCAATCTACCCTTTTGATTGTTCCACTTTATTTAAAGCATGCTTCAGAGCTGCATGGTCCTCAAACTTGTGGCACAAGCTGTACACATTGGAGAGTAGAAATTATTCCAGCTTAATGAATGAGGCTTTAGATGCACACACACATGCCAGCTAGCTTTAGAATCAAACCTAGACAGTATAACTTCCAGCCTACAGAATTTCATTGTGCAAGAAACTGTATAAAATACTTGTCCACGTTTTGGAATCTGAGCCATGATATCTGAAGGCTGCAGAGGGCCCTGTGTGTGTATGTATGTGACGTCAAGTCTCAACGACTTATGGAGACCCTATCAAGGGGTTTTCAAGGTAAGTGAGAAGCAGAGGTTGGTTTGTCATTGTCTGCTTCTGCAGAGTTTTCCTTGGTAATCTCCCTTCCAAGTATCAGCCCTCCTTAGTTCCTGAGATCTGACAAAAATCAGGCTATACCATACTATTCCACATCCCACAGAGGCCCTATACATTGCAAAAGACTTCATTGCTCAAGCACTGGAATCTTAATGCTATAACCATCTCTTTTCTCTGTCATCGTGCTGTACCCTTAAGACTCACTGTCAACTGGTTCCAATGGGTGGAGTAGAGCTTTCCTTACTGGATCTGTATTGGTTGACACCTCCACTCAGCCTGCATAACTACACCAATCGGAAACCACTCAGGGCTTGGCAAGTACCTATTTTTCAAAATGATGAATGACTTACGTGAGGGGGTGGGGGAGAACAAGATGTTGCCTCTTCTAGGACTTCAAATAAATTATTTAAAACATGCAACCTGTTTATATTCTTTCCATATGAAAAATTAATGCACCACAGGCTCTTTTGTGTTTTCATGGCAAAATAAATCTATTTGGAAACTTACCTCTCTTGAGGAACAAAGAAAGGGGCTTTCGACTGCCACTGTCAGAATTCCAACTATCAATCGTCCCCTGTGCGGAGAAGGGACAGCTCTATTAATGAGCAGCTAGGTATTAACATAACAGAGCAGCCCCATTAATCTCCTGAGCACTGTAAGGTGCTGCCAAAAATAAGCTGTAGCAAAGCTTTGTTGCTTTACTTTTTAATAGGGAAAGGAGAGAGCCAATTGCACCCCACCCTTCATACCAATTGAAGCATGCTGGTAAGCCACACCAACGCATGAGAAAAATCTTTGTTGAATTGTGAGCTCAAGTGACTGAATTAAATGTCTGCTAGTGCTTTGGGGCATCCCATCCTTAGGCAAAGTTGCAGCAAAAGATTTGCTTGTTACACTGGTAGTAATACTCTGTTGCTCAGCCATCATGAAGATGTCCAGTCATCCATATAAACACAAATGATAGTCCAATACACACTCATTCTTCTGGGACTGTAGAGGAAAGACATCAGATGAGGCTATGAATTGTGAGACGGTCTGAAAGGAGGTTCATACGTGCATGTACATCACTCAGTTCAACACTGGGGAAAGGCTCGTAAATCTTACATACGATCCTGACCCTATTTAAAAGCCTTGGGCAGAGGTGAGTTGAGATGAACTGCATGTATTCTTGCTGGTGTTTGATCTGTCATGGCCATGGACAGATCGGCCCTTGCACTAATTGGGAGAGTTCCTTGTGGGATGTTGCTGTAGAGGCCCACTGATGCTCAGGACCCAGGTTGTTGTGATGATGATGACAGCAAATGTAGGCTCACCCTGTGGATGGCCGACTCAGACATGCAATAGTTCTGACTTGTTATTGGTTTATTTCAAGACCAACCATTGCTCAAGTAACATTGTCATTTCCCTACTTAATCAGTACAATACAAACATTTCTGTAATATATATCACATCTCACTTTTCAGCAAATTTCAAGGTACAAAAAATGATGCCTTTCACTTGACCATTTTGACTTGGCTGTTTTTACCTCCCCGCCCCCCCCCCCAAAAAAAAAGAAGGAAGGAAGGATGGAAGCAACAAATGAAACAAGATGCCCACTATCCAGAGAAATTGATATTCAACTGAACAAGCTCCAAAAAAGTCAGAGATGCCTACTGCCTGGGCACAGCAGGTACTTCCATTTGCCCCACTTGAACCCACCAGATGCTGAATTCTGGCAGTGGAGCCACATCTCACAGATGTAAAGCAGAGTTCATTAGAAAACTGACCCTATAAGAGGCAGTTGGGATCCCTGGGGGGCTTGCTTCCAGTGTTTTCAAACAGGGCTTCTAACAAGGGGATTGAGCATGGGAGTTCAGTGAGGGAAAATGAAGGGGACCAGGAGAGAACACCCTCTAATAGGAGTTTTCTGAGAAAGGACATACAGGCTCCACATTAGGAAGGAGGTAGGTGTGCCACCCTATACTTCCTGCTATGGAAATCTGCACAAATTCAGGTAAGCACCCTATTTCACCCTAAAACTCCTTTAAACAACTAAAGTAGTTATGAAGGTGGGCATTATCTAATGTTTAGCAGAGAGTGCTACCTGCATTATTATCTACCCACTGGGCAGAAATCATGGATGTGTGGTCGATGCATGGAACTCTTGGATCTCAGGAAGCAGGTTCGTTCCCTTGAGATGAGGGTTGCTGATCTGGAGAAGCTGAGGGAGAGAGGGGGGTATGTGGATGACTTTAGGGACTTACCAGAACTTCTGTAATGATGTTCTGCTGTTGAGGAGAGTAAGAGTCATGGGAAGAATCTCTGCAATCAAAATGAATCTGCTGCTAAAACTAAACTTTTGTTTGTTCCAAATATTACCCATATAAATAGAAAAAAAGAATATTGAAAGAGTGGCAAAGACAGCTAGACCAATTTATATAGAACTAGTCTGATACCTGTGCTTCGCTACGGTATTTAAGTTCCATAAATCCAGCTGTAATACTAATGATGTGAAGTTTAGAATGCGACATTTGTTGTGTGAATTCTAATGGAGAAGATTGAAGTATAAAGGATGAAGTGAAACATGCATACTCCCCCCTCAAGGACCTCTCTGTAGACTACATTGGTGGTTCTGCCCTCAGGTGCTAGGATCACCAGGCTGCTTGGTGAGCTCACTCTGGAGAAGGCCACAGAACTGTCCATTTAAGAAACAATCATCTGTTAAGTCAACTCCTGCCACCTTCCACGAAAGTGATGGCCTCTCTACTTGTGTTCTTGCATTGTTTTGCTGTAAGCATCCCACCTCCTCTCCTACACCTGAAAGGCAGCTGCCTGTCCAGTGTGGGAGGGGGAGGAGTATTAGAAACCACTGTGGAGGCGGGGCTGGCAGGATCACTCAGAGATACTGCTGGGGCGGGCTCCCTTGTGGCTTTAAGCACCCTATAACCGCTGCTGCACCTGACAGACAGCCACCTGTTAGGTGTAGGAGGTGGTGAGAGTGTGTTGGAAGCCATCAGAGAGGCTGCGCCAGCAGCATTGCTAAGGTGATCTTGCTGAGGCAGCGTGCCTAATGGATTAAAGTACCCTGGCCCTGCTCCTACACTTAACAGACACCTGCCTATCTGATGTTGGGGGGATTATGTTTAAAGGCATTGGGAAGGCTGGGCCAGTAGCAGGGCTAAGGCAATCCTGCTGAGCAAACCTCCCCAGTGGCTGTAAGCATCCCTCCTTCTCTCCTACACCTGACAGACAGCTGCCTGTTCAGTATAGGAGAGGGAGGGGGAGGAGTATTAGAAGCCACTGTGGAGGCAGGGCCGGCAGGATCACTAAGGCGTTACTGCTGGGGCGGGCTCCCTCATGGCTTTAGGCACCCTGCAACCACTGCTGCACCTGACAGACAGCAGCCTGTCAGGTGTAGGAGGTGGTGGGAATGTGTTGGAAGCCATCAGAGAGGCTGGGCCAGCAGCATTACTGCATCTCACAGGTGGTTTTTGGTCATTCTTGATTTCCTCAACTGCTGTTAGCTCTCTGCAGTCTTCTGTAACTGTTTTTTTTTTAACCTCAGAGCGCTGAGCTCTGCATCTGACCAATCAGAGAGAGGGGGGTGCAAGTAGGCAGTAGACTGGCAGCCTCATAGAAATCAATGGGGGAGCACATTTTCCCCCTTTTGACCCACTTAGGGATCAAATTTCTAAAAATCCCTTCTTAGTGAGCACCTACGCCATGGTAGGAGTGCTCTCCCCGAATTTGGTGTTTCTAGGTCCAGCAGTTTGGCCTGGGCATCGATTTTACAGTGAGGGGACTTTCTTTTATATATATAGATGGCAAAAAACCAAGAATAAGCTTCAAAATATTACAAGTTGAGAAAAAGAGACTAGATGGAGCACTGGTCTGATCCAGGAGGGCTCTTATGATCTTATCTTGTTTGCTCAGGTGTTGTACCTGGACGCAGTGGTACAATGCAGCATGGAGTCACCAGCATAATACAGCTAGCCCTCTCACCAACTGCTGCTATTAGCTTACCACCTCATTTTTTTTTTACCACCTTGAGCCTGGGGAGGTAGGGGTTTAGGGAAGGACTTCAGTGGAGTATAATGCCATAGAACCCACTCTCCGAAGCTGCCATTTTCTTAATTGGAAATGATCTCTGCATCTGGAGATCAGTTATAACTCCAGAAGATCTCCAGGCCCCACCTGGTCATTGGCAAAACTATCCACAGCCCCTTCTTGCCATGGACAAGCACACTTTCTAAGGCTCAAGTCTCACTGAACTGAATGTGGCCTCCTTCCACATAAAAAGATGAAGGATCTTGCTATAAAGCTACAATCCTAGTCTTTGTCATGCATAGAGGCATTTCAGCCTTGTTAAGGGAGCATGACTCTATATTAAGCGTGGTGTGGTGCCACTGCTAGAATTGTGCTTCCAGCAAACTGTGGAACAGCGATGCAATAGCAGCACTAATAGGGAACGTGGGAAAAGGCCTGCTGTTATGTATTGCATGAGCACTGCCACTACAGGCAGAAATTATCCCTATACTAAGGCTGGGTTCTGGTGTGAGGGAATGTGTTGCCCCACCTCTAGGCGCTTAATGCAGGTTTTGGGGTACTCTGGCATGAACCACCTACCCACAAGAATGCGCTTCAATATGATCTGTGTCATTATCCCCCAGAATACCTGTGGCTGATGGAGAATGTGCCGTGTGACAGCTGCAGTGCTTTAAATGACTAATCACTGCAATAAGAGCTATCCTCCCATTTCCTCCATTTCTCCTCCTGTGGGACGATAATGGCTGCTAAAATAGTCTATTCTGATTCTCATCCTAGGATGTTCGCCTGGGATCCAGCATCAATTATTAAAGTGTCTGACCAGTCAATTGCCTCTATTGTTCCTCTGCTGCCCAGGCACGTATATGTCATAGGGGAAGAGAAGAGACTGGGAACACAGGGGTAGGATTCACATTGTGTTTGGGCTTTTGTTTTTAGAAAGCATTTCAGCTATTTCACACCTTGTCCCTCAGCCCTAAGCCACAGCCAATTCTTGCCTTCTGTTTGGAGTGGGATATCAGTATGCAGTCCAGAGCATACCTGCTGTGAGCCAGATCCCACATGCTGCCAGAAGTGAAAGAAGTCTTGGCCACACTCAAGAATTAAAAATCTGAATATCAGGCATGGTGTTTTTTACCCTCCCCCATATGGATTCAAGTTTGATTGGCTCGGTACTAACTGAAGCAACACAGAGGCCATTTCAGAAGGGTGATTTCCCCCTGTTCACTGCTTCTGTAGCTTTTGTAGGAATACGGAACAGAATGGGTATGTTGTACTTTCTGGAAATAACCAGGAATTACACAAGGACAACATTCAGGGTAGGATGCCAGAGAACATTTCTGATTGCACGAGAGCCTTAAAGACTGCATCAGATAGCCTTTTGCTTTTTGTGCACAGCGACACTGATCAAAATGAAACACAGTGGCTCTTGTGCAGATGGAACTGTGTTAAGTAAAAGTTTTCTTCTGCATGGAACAATCCAGCCTCCAGATTCTGTTCCTCCTTGTTTAGGCCTGAGCACAGCAAGAAAGGCCCCAGATGAAGAGAGCTCCACATGTATTTAGATTCCATCAAGTCACAATTCATTTATGGTGACCCCAGCAAGGAGTTTTCAAGGCAAGTGAAAAGCAGAGGTGGTTTGCCATTGTTTTCATCTGCAGAGTCTCCTTTGGTGGTCTCCCTTCCAAGCAGGGGCGTCGACTTTTAAAATTCCGGGGGGGGGGGGCTCTTACATGCGCGCACGCTGGGACCTTGTCCCTGCTGCCGCTGCCCCACCCCCCGCCTGGCCATTCCTGCTCCCTTCCCTCCCTCCATCTGTCCAGGGGCCAGCTGGGCATTTGCTTACCTGGCCCCTGGAGGGAGGGAGGGAGGGACGGAGGTAGCAAGGCAGGGGGGGAGAGAGAGGCGGTGGTGGCTCTTGCGTGTGCAGGGGCTCTTGCATGTCCCCGCTGCCACTGCCTCTCTCCGCTGCTGCCCCGCCACCATGTCCCCGCCGCCGCTGCCTCTCCCCCCCACCTGGCCACTCCTGCTTCCGTCCATCCCTCCATCCGTCCAGGGGCCAGCTGGGCATTTGCTTACCTGGCCCCTGGATGGACAGAGGGACGGAGGCAGCCAGGTGGGGAGGGGGGGGACAGAGAGAGATGGTGGCGGCGGGCACTCCGTTTTCCCGGGGGGGCTCAGTCTCCCCCGGGAAATTTTGGGGGTGGCTCGAGCCCCCCCGTAGTTGACGCCCATGCTTCCAAGTACTACTGACACTGTTTAACTTCTGGGATCTGACAAGATCAGGCTGTACCATACCATTCCACATCCCAAGAGAGCTCCATACAATTTGTTATATTCAAATAAAGGTTAAAGTTCATCCATATAAAGCTAGGAAGATCGAACTTGGGAACAGCCCACATGTCTCATCCTCGCATGACCCATCAGCAGCACAGAATGGCAGGGAGAGCCTCCTCCCTCTGGTCTCCCTGCTTTGTTTGTGTGAATTGCTGGCAGGGCCTCTTAGAGAGAGGAGTGGAGAAAAAAAGAGAGAGCTTTTTTGAGTGGGGAGGGAATGGAAGGGGAGGGGAGAAGGGAGGAAATCCTAAATCCCTTGAAAGTATAGCCCTGTTCACATGTTACAGTGAACACACAGCCTGCATGTACATTCATATAACTGTTTGTAAGGAAGAGCTAACATGTCTTGACTTTACAAATGAAACCAGGAACAAGTGCCTGGATAAATGTGGGGTTTAAATCACAAATTCAGCTGAACATCTGTTGAAGGTAATATGAGAATTACTCAACTTCTGTAAAGAAAAATCCACTGTACCCCACACAGATTGTACATGCATTCCATATAACTTGTGAAATGGGCTTATGTTAACTAGTTAAGTTTCCTACAGGACTGCCAACTATGGGCTGGGAAATTCTTGGAGATTTGGGGACAGATCATAAGGAGAATGGAGTCTGGGAAGGGATCGCAGCAGGGTACAATATCACAGTGTCCAAAGCAGCCAATTTCTGCAGAAAAAATGATTTCTGTCATCTGGAAATCAGTTGTAAATCCAGGAGATTCCCCAGGTTCCACCTGGAGGCTGGCAAACTTTCTTTCCTTCCCCCACATAATGGTTCTGAACAAAAAATGAAAATCTTGAGGGGGATTCCACTCTTGCAGTGTGGCACCAGTTTGGTGTAGTGGTTAAGAGCTGTGGACTCTAACCTGGAGAACTGGGTTTGATTCTCCACTCATCCACATGCAGCCAGCTGGATGACCTTGGGCAAGCCACAGTTCTCTCAGAGCTTTCTCAACCCCACCTACCTCGCAGGGTGTCTGTAGTGGGGAGAGGAAGGGAAGGAGATTGTAAGCTGCTCTGAGTGAAGGGCAGGGTAGAAAGCCAACTGTTCTTCATCACCACCACCACTGTGGCTCTCTCTGGTGATTTCCACATGTGCCTACTGGCCTACCTCTCTGGCTCCCAAGGCCCTTTGCTTTCCCCTTGTTATTTATTGCATTTAGAAACTTATTCAGCTGAGTCTGCACTTACTACTTGGCTACCGTCTTGTCCTCTACAATGTGTCTCATCCATTTTAAAGACAATTTTATTTTTTAAAAAAGCAGGTGAGTTAAACACCTTGTTCAGCCTTGGACTCAGAAAGGGAGATTTAGGTGAGTGGCAAGCCTATGAAGGAAGGTGACTGGGAAATACCAGTTTTCCTTTCTTCAGCTGAATTCATTATGGATCATCAGCTGTAAGTGTAAATCTGGCAAAAGGCTGACAAAAACAGCAGGGGGGGGGATCCTTTCTGTCAATTAGTTAGCAATCCAGGTTTATGAACTTTGCTCATTTAGTTAGGACACAAGGCAAGGAGACAAGAGTAGGCCTGTCACTGTTTATTTAATATCTTCACATGTTTAAGGGTTATTAATTGGCTCTGTGACCCCCCCCCCCCCAGTGAAGGGATGAAACCAAACATAAACAACCTGCCAGGGTGCCTTTATGAAATGTCCTTGGAAGAGCCAGTCTTCTTTTGCCTGAGAGGGGAAAACTCTAAAGCTACTTAATTCCTACCCTTGGCATTATTAATGTTGCCATGTCCATGAAGCACATGAGAATTTCATCAATATTTCTGTTTCTGTTGCATTTTGTTATTGCTTTCTCTTTAGCAACTAGCATTTGTGTGGCATCTTTATGAGGCAGCTTGTTAGCAGCCGAGTCTGGTAATAAAAATGGAGTCTGACAGGCATGTGCTTATTTCCATATCTTTAACCTTTAACTGGCCCTCATTTAGAGTTAGCATTTTGTAAAAGAAATCATCTCAGAGAATAAGTTTTTAGATATTGCGCTGCAAAATAAATGAAAGCAAATCATAAGAAAATCACAAGAAAAGGAGAGATCAGGAATGAGAGGGCAAGGTCAGCAGAGGCAGAAGAACAGCTTAACAAACAACATCTCCTTTCCCAAATATGTATAATTTTTATAATATAAACAATCATCGGTTTTAATCTTACCATCTTTGGAAAGTCACCAACACATCCCAAACGAGCAACATGAGTGCAACCCCTGTGCTAACAAAAAACAACAGCATACAACAGCACCAAGCCAGTGCACATCACTATGTGCAGGTCTGGGACTGTATAAAAGACTCTGCTTGCTTTGGCTTTGTATTTCTGCCAGTGCGTGGGTCCACCTGTTTTATCTCCTCCACTCAAGGCAGGCCAAGTGACACGAAAAAACCCAGTCTAATGTTTATTCAGACTGGGATCACTCCTCAGCTAGTGAAGGCAGGAGGAAATGAAACTCTACCACAGCTACTGCACAGCAAGTTGCTCCAGCTGGATGGTTGCTGACGTGAGGAAATCAGAGGCTTAGCTCAGAAGTGATGGCTATCCAAAGTGGTATGTTTGCCTACTGGACATGGTTGTTGTGAAGTTCACATCATCCCCATCATCAGTCACTGCATTTTTTCCTGGCTCCTGGGCAATGCCAACAGTGGTCTCATAGCAGTGACTGTAGTGCAAGTAGATGGGCTGGAGCAGAGGCCAAAGTCACTGAAACAATGAGGTGTAGTTGTATTGCCTTTGGACATGATGAAACAGACCTTCATCAATAAAACCTATCAGGAGTAAGAAGAAATAAGCCAGACAAGCCTCCTTGTTGTGATGGGTAATGGGGAAAATCCTTAAAAGAAGTCATAGGAGCAGGAGGAAGTAGTTGGGAGCCTTGACTGGGATAGACGTCCTTTGAGAGAAGGAACTGTGTATATGCAGCCGCAATGAAACAATGATTGAGAGAGGGAAGGGTAACAGTTTTCAAATAGAAGGGTGTCATAATGAAGATGGAAAATGATTGTGCGGCCAAGCAAACAACAAAAGGAATTGATTTAAGCTGTGGTGTGGTACATTTAGATTAAATATTAGGAAAAACTTTGAAACTGCCAGAAACTGTTGAACAGTGGAGCAATTTAGGGCAGCTGCAAAATTATCTTCTCTGAAAGCTGAAGAAAAAGGTCTCATCTATATGCAAGCCGTGAAGCCAAAACCAGGCTTGGGATGAGTAGTTAGGGCACTGTGCTCATATAGATATGAATGTCATGGCAAATTAAACTACAAAACACATAGATTTGTAGAATAGTTTGGCCAATTAACACCCCCAAAAGACTAAAAAGGAAGTGTATTGTCTTTGACTTGTAGATAGATAATGAGGAAGACTTTGAGCTTCCCTCTGTTGGACTAACATTTTCTCTCAACCACTGGCTGATCGGCTGTGATTAGGGATGGACATGAACTGGGAAAATGTAGTTTGGTTTGTGCCCAGCTCACAAACAGTGAGCTGTCATGAACTTTTAGGGGCTCAATGAACCGGTTCAGTTTGTGAGGTTCATGACTCAGTAGAACAACCCCCCCAGATGCTAGAGATACCAAACTTGCAAGAGAACTTCAGCTGACTCTTCTCTACCTGCCCTCCAGTTCTGGTGAGGATTGGGTTTATGGGATCCTAGTTACAGCCCCCCATAGAAGGTGCCCCCAGGAAAGTGCTTTCTGGGGAAAAGACCACCTGACATTGACAGATGCAGGTTCAGGAGGTCCAGGAGTTTATAGAATGGATCCTGTACAAGATAGAGATATCAAAGTTGCAGGGGACCTACCGTGGATGCTCCACTATATGCCCTCCAAGACGTTCCCGCCCCCACCCATTGCTTTGAAGTTTGGCAAACATTTAGATTGAGTGTAGACAGTCTGTCTGGAAATGGATCTGTTCACGAACTGGCACAAACCATCACAAACAGCTGGAAAGTTTGTGCTAGTTGATCTGCCATGAACTTCACTTTGTGAACCACGATCTGGCCAAAATTTGTCACAAACCTTTTTTCATGAGTTGGTTCATGGCCATCCCTAGCTGCGATGTCAGGGAATGCTCATGAAAATCCTGTGTACCAAAAAATGAAAATGCTGGCACAAAATAGCTGAGGAACAAAAAAGAATCATGCTGTTCTCAGGGAGGGGTTCAGAGATGTGAAGGAGGAGCATCATTGCACCAGTAATCAAGAGTGAGTCTGAAATGTATCTGTTAGGGGCATGTCCAGGGGGTGTGAGAGCAGTACGGAAACATGGAATAGTGTCAAAGAATAGGAAGAGAAGAGGTACCAAAAGAACTCTAGAGATGTTTTCAGGTCACCTCTTTGTTCTCACTCTCTTCACCATGCAAAAGATCATTTGCCTTGGCACCCTTAGACTCCTTCTCCATTCTCTCCCCCATGTCTTCTGCTACTGTGACTAGCACAGCTCTGCGGGTATGTGGAAACTGGCTTGGTGCATAGACAGCAAAAGTCAGCTGTTTGTAACACTGATTGGCTGGAAGAAGAGGAGGAGGAGGAGGAGAAGAGATTGGATTTATACCCTGCCCTTCACTCACTCGGAGTCTCAGAGCAGCTTACAAACTCCTTTCTTTTCCCCTCCCCACAACAGACACCCTATGAGGTAGGTGGGGCTGAGAGAGCTCGGACAGAAACTGCTATTTTTCAAGAACACCTCTGACAGAACTACGGCTTGCCAAAGGTCATCCAGCTGGTGAAAGTGGAGGAGTGGGGAATCAAACCCGGTTCTCCCAGATTAGAGTCCGCGCACTTAACCACTACACCAAACTGGCTCTCTGGAAGCCAGTGATGTTACTAAACTCTCCTCCTCTGCAGCAAAATTTTAAATGTTTTTTTTAATTTTTGTATTTTTATCCAGGTGTGTGCACCTGGATGTCATGGAGACCTCTGGTGACTGTATGTGTACCTGGAAGTCAAGGCATCCTCTGGTGACTGACCCCTACTGGAGTCTTGGAGGATATCCAGAGAGATGGCTGAATAAAGCCTGCCCCCGCCTCCTGCCTCTGGTATTTCAAGGTGGTCTCCCATCCAAGTACTTGCCAGAGTTGACCATGCTTAACTTCTGAGATCTGATGAGATTGGGCTTGCCTGGGTTATCCAGGTCAGGACTTAATATTTTTAAAAAACAACAACACTGGTTTTTTTTTTATATATTATTTGCATTTCCCTCTTTAGAGGGTAAGACAAATGTACATTGAATAAATGTAGATGTAATGCATTAAAAGCTGGAAAAGGCAGCTGACTGAAGAAGATGAGAGAAGATGACTATAGATTAAGTGGTCTCCTTTTGCTGGTGATAGCCAGGTTCAAGGTGCAGGAGAAAACACCACATTGATTCCATTTTGGTATTACATCCGTGCAAGCCCTGAGTGTATCTTTAGTACCAGGGTGCCCATTGCACTGTCAATTGTCTAAATTGTCTTAACCCAAACACTGCAGTTTAAATTATTTGTTGGGTAGTAGTTTACTATTTTGTCACTAAGAAAAGGAACCTCCACAAAGACACAGTTTGGGGCTGGCTGTAGGAGGCTGATGAGGTGCATCTCTTTTCACGAGAAGGTGTTTAGTATTCTGGTGGTTTCCTCTTGGTGATTCTCATTTCATTTTGAGTAATCAATTGGGCTGCTTCAGAGAGGCTGTTTATGACCTGTAATTTGTATAATTTGATTTGACAGTAATTTCATTGTCGTAGCATTTATTTACAAGATGCCTTCTTGCCCTGCGATTTGCTCAGTTGTTATCTGTAGTTATCTTTGCTTTTCCAGTCATGGCTTTTCATAACCATTGATCACTTTTTAATTCAGAGAAACCATGATGCAAAGCTGGCAGTAAGATGGGTCCTTTCCTTCACCTCTAGGGGAGAGATTGTGGCTTGCATGCAGGCTCACTTTGAAGTAAGGTCTTCTCAAGACAAATAGGTCATCAATGTGGCAACTATTCCAAGTGTCCCATCCCACACTGTGGGTGGACATAAGTGCACATTTGAGCTCTCACTCATGAGGAATCCTCTCCTAGAATTCTAGCCTGTCAAAGAGAGTCAACTAGAACCCTTTCCACCAAAATCTAATTTCTCTATATAGGGATGTATGTATGTATACATATATATATATACACACACACACACACATATATAAAAAGGGGGAGCATTCAATTATGCTACTCTTTTCCCCAGCTTGTAGTCTGAAAGAGTCCAGTCCAGAAACAGATTTACTATGTGATTAATTTCCATTGGAATCTGTGGGACTTCCAAGCAAAAGTCCAGTGGCACCTCAAGGACTAACAAAATTTAGTCCAGCACAAGTGTTTGGGCAACAGAGTTCACTTCATCAGTTGTATAAAGTGTCCTTCCATAAGACTGATGAATTTATATATGTCAGGATAAATTTTGTAACTCTCCAAGGTGCTACTGGACTCCTGTTTTAACTTACAGATTGACATGTTTCAGGTGGGTGTCTGTGTTGGTCTGCAGTAGAAGAGCTAGATTCCAGGCCAGCAGCACCTTAGAGACCAAAAATTCCCAGGGCACCCTTCATCAAATACCAGACCATCTTGGTTACCCATCTGCAATTGCTAACTGAATGTATTTAAGATTTATTTTAAAGCTAAATCCATCTGTAGTTGGTTCCTAGGATTCAACAGTGTAGGGATGCGTCACAAACATTCTAGGATATAGCTGGAGGGCACATGATGCCGCAGCTGGGCTGAAACCAAGCAGACATTAGTCAGTGTATGTGTGGCAGACTGCCTATTTGGACTCAAGGTAGGACAGAAATGCAATTTATTAATTAAAACATTTTGCTTTTGTTGTCAGAATATTTTGATGCTGTGCTCCCACCAGATGGGGGCAACCCATATTGTCTGCACCTATCCCTTGTTAGAAGGCAGAAGGAAGATCTAGATTCACTGCTTCCTTTTTACTACTTTCCCTCATACAGACCAGATGACCAGAACTGGTCACACAAATATTTTTGGGTGTATGGGAATGTATGTAGATTTAGAAAAAGTCTCACAGTGTCTGGTGCTGAATGCAGTTTTACCCAGCACAACCCCTTTTTGCTTGCCCAAATAATCCTTGTTGGATCCAAGGGAACTGTATTTCACTTTAGAGAATGCATTTTAGGATGATAATGAAACCAGAGTTAATACTAGGGTCCCATTAACATTTATAAATGCAATGAAAATCATTTGTACTTCAGATACGAAATTAGTCATTCAGTCTTCTAACACACACACAAAGGTGTCTGCAGTGCCTCATATATGCACAAGATGGATGACATCAACTGAAGTAACTGCAGAGACAAACACAATCAGTTAGGCCATAATAGCAAATAAGCCCCCTAGTAACTGAAATGTACAAGGCAATTTTGTCTTTCATAATAGTGAAGTACCCACTTACTAGTTATGAATGCCAGAGAAATTGCTATGATAAATATACTAAGACAAACATATCAACTGCTGGTCCAGGATGGGGAAGCAGGTGGCCAAATAATCTGTAAATGATGGAATTGAGCCAAACTGATAAATAGTTTGCATATCAGAAAGCAGCAGGGTCAAAAACAAGTCATTGATTCCTGGGGTGGAGGGCAGGATGCTGCCCTGTCCCTGGAAGGCAAAACAGCCCACCAGATGTTTAGTGCCTGAGCCTATGGGAGTGTTGCTCCAGCCTCCAATCACCTGGATTCAGTTCAAGAGGTTTAACAAGTGGACTTCTCAAAGGTCCAGTTCAACAATAGAGCTTTCCTGGAGGGGCTCAGAAACAGCACATATGAATAAAACCCACTGCTCTGTTGCAGCAGGATGTTGTAATTTTGTGACAGTTTCCCCAGGGAGAGTTAAATTTACCACATTGTAATGGTTGCCAACCTTCTAGGTGGGGCCTGGAGATCTCCTGCTATTATAACTAATAGAGATCAGTTCCTCTGGAGAAAATGGCTGCTTTGGAAAGTGGACTGTATGAGATTGTACCCCATTGAGGTCCCTCCCTTCCCAAACCCCATCCTCCTCAGGCTTCACCCTCAAAATATCAAAGTATTTTAGTTGTGTTTCCTTGGATAATGGGGCCTGTCCAGGTGGACATGTCAACCATTCATTCTAAGAACAGCAGCAAAAACCTTCTACTGAAAATATCTCCAGAGCTTCAGGATTAGCCATATGAAGTTGCACTATACTGAATCAAAACTTTGACTCCTCTGTTTTGGTATTTTCTGTTCTGACTGGTCTAAAGCCATAGGTGGAGATTTCCCACTTGAGGTCTTTTTAACCTGAGCTGCCAGGGACTATATAAACATGAGCAGCTAATGGCCTACCTAGTCCAGCATCCTGTTTCACAAAGTGGCCAACCAGATGCACCTAGAATGGCCTACAAGCCGTGCACAGAGGCCAAGGCCTCCACAGTAGAATGCGTAGGGCTGTCAGGCTGCAGACTGGGATCCATGGGAGCATTTATGGGGAGGGCAGAGACAGGTGAGCTGGCACTGTGCAAGCGTACAAGTCACTTCCAGCAAAAAGAAGCGATGTCATAACATGGGGGGTGCTTTAGGATTCCTTCCTATCTCAAAGAGACTACAAGGGGGGAAACTGGCAGAACCTAAAATGGGTTGTTATGCTGCCAGTGGAATACATTCTGCCTCTGTCTTTCTCGCCTTCTGGCATCCCTCAGTGTATTATTGTCAATCAGACACATTTTTATTTCTTCTTATTCTACAGTTAAACCTGATGGGATACTGCAGGAGGTTAAAAAAAGTACAAAAATAAATGAACAAATAAAAGCCACTTTCCTGAAGGTGATCCCACTGATGACTGAAGAAATATCTACCTCAGTGAATTAGCAATTAATTCCAAATCCCCTTTCTCTCACTGCATTAAAGATCACACAGACAAACAAGGCAAGCATGAAAACAGCGTTATAGTGCAGAGGAGAGAAGGGGGTTCAGGGGGAAGTTCTTGCAAAAACAATGCTGGCATCCCTTTGGCGCAAACAATTACGTTCTGGTCTTGTACATTTCATTTATCTATCACCGTTCTGATCCTTGAACTGTATCATCTCAGAATGGGGTGCCATTTTATTATTATTATTTTGCTGGATGAAAAAGCTGCAAATCCACTAAATTAAAAATAGAACTGCAAATGAGTCTGGTTTGATCTCTGTGGCATCCATAGCAGAGTAACAAGAGTAATTCCAGCAATTAGATGTTAATTGATGTCTGAGCAGATCTATTCCTAGAAACAGCGAGGTCGTGTCTGGCATAACTAACATCATTAAACAGCATCATTGCCCCTCTGGGCTCAACATGTGCCAAGCTGGAGTGAAGGCAACTCACCCAGAGATACTGTTGCACAAGAAATGAGAGAAGCAGCAGGTGGTTGGGGAGAAAAGCTTGCAAAGGAGAGACATTGGTCCTTTCCACACTTGGATCTCATCCCTGGTTTTATCAGCGTTCAACTCGCGACACAATACCTTGCATTTATCCCTGGTTATAACAGCATCCATTTATCCCGGGACAAGTGTGGGATGAAACCGGGGTGACTTCAGTGTAATGTGGAAACAAAAAATACCCTGAGATAGTTATAGGGGTGAACAGGGCTCATTTTGTAGCAGGAGCTCCTTTGCATATTAGGCCACACACCCCTGATGTAGCCAATCCTCCAAGAGTTTACAGCAGTCCCTGTAAGAAGAGCTCTGTAAACTCTTGGAGGATTGGCTACATTAGGGGTGTGTCGCCTAATATGCAAAGGAGCTCCTGCTATGAAATGAGCCCCGGGGGTGAACTTGAATGTGGTGTAGAATGTAAAAATACCTCGAGATAATTACAGGGGAGAACTCGCATGTAGTGTAGAATGTAAGTTTGGGGACAGAGTTCAACCAGGATTTAAGGTCTAGTGCGGAAAGAACTATTGACTGGTACAGAGTCAGTGTAAAAGAGCCAGTGCTTGAACCATGCTGTGCTGCGTTTACCCTCCCCTTTTAAAATGCATAATCTTCACTAATTTCATTATCAGTGTGACTGGAGTTTAAGGGGTCAAATATCAAGGAAAGCACATATTTTAAGTCCCTATCAAAAGGTTTTCTTGTAATGGAGAGGGCTACATTACAAGGCAGTATGAGCAAGGCTGTCCACTGTAAGTGCTCTGTTAGGCATGGATCACTGTCCTAACATGGAAATGGGAAGGGGGAGGGGAATAGTCTAAGAGGTATAAGGTTCAGGGAGCAAAATTATTTTGGTGAGACCTACTGCCAGTATGGTTTCGACTTGGAGGAATCAGGCTACTGTGGAGCCCCTTAATGACATAAGGTATTATTTCTCATAAACTAAAACCAATCAGGGCTTTCTGTGTGGTCACTCAGGACTTCCAGATAATGCTGCCAAGATGCCACATGGGGACCCTACGCAATGTATTCTACATGGGCCCCTTCTCACACCACTCAGACCCTCCTAACCAGTCATCTTATGATAACAAATTGTGTGACTTCCCCCACTTCTTGGGTTTTTCAGAGCCCATGAAATTCTCCCCCTAGCCTACGGCTGCCAGCTCTGAGTTGGAAACTTCCTGGAGATTTGAGAATGGAGCCTGAGGAAGAGAGAGGGCTCAGCAGGGATGTGATGTCATGGGGTTCACTCTCCAAAGCTGCCACTGTCTCCAGGAGAACTGATCTCTGTAGTCTGGAGATCAATTGAAATTCCGGGATGACTCTTGGCTCCATGTGGAGGTTGGCAACCCTACCCAAGACCCCAGCTCTTGACAGCATCATTTCCAGAATCTGTCTCTCCAGGTTTTCAGGACAGATTGTTAAGCTTTTCTTTTTTGGATTTTTTCCCTAATTTCTCTAATACAGATTTAGAATGTGAAGTTTGCAGATACTGTGGTGTTGTAGCTTACTTTTATGATTTTATTACACATTATGTTGTTTCCGTATTATTTATATATCTAATTCCCAAGTGGCCCCCTGCGTGCGGATACCTAAATCTGTGCGGGGGCACTTGGGGGGCAGGGAGGTTGTTCTGCAGACGTGGGGTGGTCCCCATGTCAGCAGAAAAATCCAAAAAGTTTTTAAAAATTTCGGGGGGATACTGAAATCCCCCCAAAAGTAAAAACCCATTTCCTGCGCATGGCCTGGCGGTGGTGGACGCACAACAGGCGGCCGGGTGGGGGCTGTGGCTGAGCTGCCGACTCAGGAATGGGGGAGGGGGGAGGTGGCATGGTGAGCCTCGGGCCTAGCCACGCTGCCAGCTCTGAGAGGGGGGAAGGGAGCGGGGAGGTGGTGCGGTGGGCCTCGGGCCTAGCCGCGCTGCCAGCTCTGAGAGGGGGAGGGGACATGGCGGGCCTTGGGCCTAGCCGTGCTGCTGGCTCTGAGAGGGGGAAGGGGGCGGGAGGGGGAGGCAGCATGGCGGGCCTCAGGCCTAGCCATTCCACCAGCTCTGAGAGGGGGAGGGGGCGGGAGGAGGGGAGGGGGCACAGTGGGCCTCAGGCCTAGCCACACTGCTGGATCTGAGAGCGGGGGGAAGGGGGTGGGAGGGGGGAGGCAGCACAGCGGGCCTCGGGCCTAGCCACACCACCAGCTCTGAGAGAAGGGAGGGGGCAGGAGGGGGGAGGCAGCACGGTGGGCCTTGGACTTAGCCACACTGCTAGCTCTGAGAGCGGGGGAGGGGTGGGAGGGGGGAGGTGTCATGCCTGCTCCTGACTTAGCCTTAGACCCAGTGCCTGACAGCCATGGACAGGAGGACTTGGCTCAGTTAACTGCAGAAGACGTAAGTCCTGCAGAGGATCCATAGCCAAGTCCTCAACCAAACCCACCTGGGGCTGACAATTCTCCACCAGACTCGCCTCCACCTGTCAGCAGGCTCCGTGAAAGGAGAAGGCAAGAGCTGACTAGGCGACGCAAGGAGGCACGCAGGCAGGGGCGAAGATCATTAAGTCCTGAGTACTAACAGGAGCCAGGACTTAGCACAGCAGTGCTAAGTGGTTAATGAGCCAGCACACTATTTAACAAAGCTGATGGCAGATAACACTCTGTGCTGGCAACATCGTTGTCAGGGCCCTTCGTTCCTGTATACCTTGCCTCTGATCCTGATTGATTCCCTGGCTTTCGACCCGGCTTGCTTCTTGGACTTCTGCTCTCTGCTCCCTGATCCTGGACCCCAGCTTTTGACCCTTGGCATTCCTTGACTCCGGCTTCAGCTCTGCTCCTGACTGACCTCGGCTTGATTTATGGACTCTGACCTCTGGTACGTTCTGACTATGCCTCTGCCTTGAGATTGGGACTTGCTGCCACGCTCTGCTGACTGTCTCAAGCCAAGTCACACCCAGGGCGTGCTTGCCAGACTGTCTGCCCAGCCAGGCTCCCGGGCTCTGCCGTGACAGGAGGCGGCATGGCAGGCCTCAGACCTAGCCGCGCTGCTGGCTCTGAGAGTGAGGGGAAGGGGGCAGGACGGGGGAGGCAGCGCAGCAGGCCTTGGGCTGTGCCACGCTGCTGGGTCTGAAATGGGGCAGGGGGCAGGAGAGGGTGGGGGGTGGCACGGTGGGCCTTGGGCCTCACCACCATCTGGTGAATGGGGGAGGGGGTGGAGGGCAGGGGGAAGAAATGCCAGGCCCAAGTGGCTTAGTGCCACTCGGGCCCAAACGAGAACGGGGCAGGGGGCGGGAGGGAGGGAAGTGGTGGGGGGAAAGCAACGCCAGGCCCAAGCGAGAGCGGGGCAGAGGCCGGGAGGGAGGGAGAAGTACAGAGTGGCTGACAGCTTCTCCCCCCCCATGAGTATTGCGGGTCCCCCCTTCTTGTCTATATTCTAATTCTGAGAGGTTTTTTTCTGTGTGGATGCTTATTTCTGCTGAAAGAGAGCTCCCTCTCCCCCAACAGCTTTTCCTACATACTCAGGCCCCTTCCTCGGTCTGCAGAAAAATCTGAAAAGTAAAAAAAAAACCCTTCAGGGACTAGGCTTACCAAGCCTCCTGGGAGGGCGGGGGAAACCCCGATTTTAACTCCTCACCCCCGCCTTTTCAAAATTGTCCAGCGGGGGACAAAATGGCTGCTCAGTCCTCCAGTCTCTTTCTAGTGTGCGCTGGTAAGCAGGGCTCTTTTTCAGAACGCAGGGGAATGCCTTCCAGCTGGCCTCCGAGCCTGCCCCGCCCCTTCCCAGCCAGGCCTGAACCATTTAAAGGGGAAGTTCCTGCAGAGAGCCTGCAGGAAAAAGCCTTATAGGACACTTCCCCTTTAACAGCAGAGCCAGCAAAAGAAAGCCCCGCCCAGGCTAGGCCCTTTGTACTGAGAGGCCTGGCTTTGGCTTGTGAGGCTGCGTTGCCCTCCCTGATCTGGTAAGTTGCCTGCCCCAACTCTTTTCCTTCTCTCTCTCCCCCTCCCCCTTCCTACCTACCTACCTACCTACCTACCTTCCTTCCTTCCTTCCTTTCTTTTTTCTGTCTGTCTGTCTGTCTTTCTCTCTCTCTCTCTCTCTGTCCCCATCCAGCAGAGGTCTATCAGTGGCTATTATAGCCACAAGGTCTAGATGGAACCCTTTGTCTGGGGCAGTGATGCTCTGTATTCTTGGTGCTTGGGGGGCAACAGTGGGAGGGCTTCTAGGGTCCTGGACCTTCTGAGGGCACCTGGTATTTTTGGCCACTGTGTGACACAAAGTGTTGGACTGGATGGGCCACTGGCCTGATCCAGCATTGGCTTCTCTTATGTTCTTATGAGTTTTGATTTTCCTCCCTCCAGCTCCAGCGCCAATGTTCCCTCTATGCTGTGGAGTCTTGTGAGCAAAAATTCTACTTTGTGAGCTGCTGGCATTAAAGTTATGAGCAAGCAATTTGGCTGCTGCATCAATTAGGTTTTTTTGGAGCCATCCTTTTTGAGCTAAGAAAAATGTGTGAGCCCGAGGCTAAAAATCTGTGAGCTAGCTCACACTAACTCAGCTTAGAGGGAACACTGTCCGCTAAGCCAATACAGCTATTTGGAATTTTCAGGGTTTGATGGGGGAGGAGGTGCCACAACTCTCAAGATGGAAATGGAAGTTTTCAATACGTATACTGAAGAATCATGAACTTTATAACATTTTTAAAAGAAATTTGTCGAAGAAAAAAAGCCCTGGGAATTGTCCTTTCCTCATCTAGAAGCAGCCCCTGGGCAGATGTGATTATGCACAATACATGTATTCAAATATAACTTAGCTCTCTGGATTCTAGTCATGATTTTTTAAAAAGACAGTTGTGACTCTGCTGCATGAAGGTATAGTTCTGGTTTTTGGCAGTGTTCAGCCTTAGGATCTTAGACCTTTCTGTTGTGTATTTTGAAGAGTGTATTGGAAGTGACATCATCTAAAGGGGAAGTGACATCACTTGCCACTTTACCTGGGAGTGACACCATAGGAAGTGACATCACAGGAAGTGACATCACAAAAGTCTCCTGGCTCCACCCCCAAAGTCCTCAGATATTTCCGGAGTTGGACTTGGCAACCCTACCAGGGACTGTTGAATTCCCCCAAATACCTTTTGAAATGACATCCGCTCCAGGCATCAACAGTGAGGAGGTTAGAATGTTTGGGGGAGGGGGGAGGTTCTAATGTTTCTGTCAGTAAAAGGCAGGGTTTTTACTGGCAGCAGTCTAGGGTTGCCAAATACCCCCCCCCCCCCGGGCCACCAGCAGTGGATCCAGATCCAGGCTGGGGAACTCCTGGAGATTTGGGGGTGGAACCTGGGGAGGACAGGGACCTCAGTGAGGTACAATGCCATAAAATCCACCCTCCAAAGCATCCATTTTCTCCATGGAAAGTTATCTCTGTAGTCTGGAGATGAAAGCAACTCCAGGGGATCCCCAAGTCCCACCTGGAGGCTGGCATCCCTAGGCAGCACCCTCTGTGTGACTTGATACCATCTGATTTGCATGACTTAATTAGGCCCAGCTGCTTAATTAGGCCACTTCATCAGCAGCCACCCTATGAAAGCCAGTGTGATGTAACAGAGCTTCAGACTGGGAACTGTGAGAACCAGGTTCAGATCCCCATCTTGTGGTGGAAACTGACTGGGAGATTTTGGACCAGTCACATACTTTCAGCCTAACCAACCTCTCAGGGTTGTTGTGCAGATAACAAGGAGGAAATAATAATGTAAGCTGCTTTAGTCCCCACTGTGGAGAAACACTGTAATTTTCCTAGGTGGAGGCCCTGGGGGAAGGAGGGTGGAGATGGAAAGCTGAAGACAGATAAAGGTAGGTTGGCTGTTGGGTGGGAATAAAATAGGGTTGCCAACTCCAGGTTGGGAAATTCCTGGACATTTGAGAGGTGGAGCCTGGGGAGGGTGGGATTTGAGGTGGGAGGCAGAAAGAGAGAGAAAGAGTGATGAGGTGGGGAGGCAGAAAAACAAAGAGAATGATGACGGGTCAGAAAGAGAGAGGAAGTAACATACATGGAGGGGAGAGAGAGAGGGAGAAAGGGGGGCAGAAGGGAGAAAGAGTGTGAGAGACGTAGGGGGAGAAGGGAGGAAGCAAAGGTGTAAGGAATGGGATAGCCATCCCGCAAGTTTCTTGCGGGTCTCCACTTGTAATATTTTATTAGCTATCTTGATGTCTTGTTGGGAATTCAAAGTATAAATGCCTTCAATTAAAAGACATCTGAGACACTTATCTTCTTTGATTTGCAGCCCAGATCCTTTTCTACTCCTTCAGCAATGGGGGAAATCTGATGGCTGAGAGATGTGGTAGTTCCTAAAATGGCCTGATAGCCATAGAAGTCAATTACAATGGACACAGAGTTCTAAGTAAACATGACAACTAGAACATGAAATGAAAACTGAGATCATCTTGTTAAAGTTGTGCTATCAGGACCCAACATGGGGGACCTTTGAGCAAGAAAAACTGTTAGCTTGCTGAAGGAGCCAGGTAACAGAATGTAACAATTAACAGTATTATTTGGATAGATAGAGGTAGGTAGGTAGGTAGATAGGGGGGAGGGGGGGATGCATGCTTGGTATATACTGAGCCAAATAAATATCTGAAAATAGGCTCCCCGCCGCCCGGCATCGCCGTGGCGCCGGGGAGCAGATTTGCCGCCTCGCATGTTGCGAGGCAGCAACAGCGCGCTCATTGGCTGGGCGGGGGGCGGGGCTAGCTCTGTTAGAGCCGTTGCCCCGTTCCCGCCTCGCAGTCCGTTCGCGCGCTCGGCTGTGGAGCACGCTTTTAGGAGCTTGGTTGGTGGCCTGCTTGTGGGAACGGCGTGCGGGGTGCCCAGGAAGCTTTGGTGGCCGGTTCGGGGCGGTGAGGCGGGCTTCTTGCAGCCCGAGTGTGATTCCGGAGCTTGTGAGCTCTTCTCTCCCCCCCCCCCGGTGTCAATATACAGGCTTGGGTGCAGGGGAAGGGAGCGAGCCGACGGCGAGGCTCCGGCTTTGCGCGGCGTTGTTCCCCCCCCCTTTTTTCTTTGCTTTGCTGGGGACAGCTGGCTCTCCCCGGCAGCGACGTTGAGGCCGGGAGAGAGTGTGCCGGCTGAGCGGTGCTGAGGAGGCTGAGTGTGGAGCGTCTGGAGGGCCCTTGTGAGCGGGTCCCCTCCCTGGGTGGAGTTGGAGTTATTGCTCGGCCCCCCCCTTTTTCTCCTTGGCGGTTTGTGGCACGCTCGCAGACAGCGAGCGCGTTGGATTTAGCTCACGGGGGCTCGGGTGTCAGTTTAAGGGCAGCTGAGGAGGCGATAGTTCGGCTGCCTCCCCCCCCACCCCCGACGGCGTCGGCGGCAACTGCTCCGCGGGTGGAGGCATTGGGGGCTTGGGTGGTGCCTTCCCTATCTCGCTGCGCCCCCCTCCCCTTGTTGGCTTCATTTGTCGTCCCCCCCCCCCCCGTTTTGCCCTGACTGACGCGGCGGTGACCGAGGGCATTGTTTAGGGTTTCATTCAGGGCGGCTGGGTGGCCTTATTGCAGCCCGCGGGAATTCTGACGGGGTTTTTGGGCTCTTCCCTCCCCCCCCGGGTCCTCTTTGAGGGTGCGAGCAAGCGTCCAGGCCCCTTTGGTGGCACAGAGACGGCTTAGCAGTCGCTGCTGTTGTTCATTATACCTGGTTCCCTCCTCCAATCCTGGGGCTTAATGGGGCAGACTTAAGGCTGGGTAGCTGAGCATTGGAGGGCCCCCCCCCGACTGGGACAGCTTTATTCTGGCCCCATTTTAGCCGGCTAGCCTAATCTCATCAGTTCTTGGTAGTTAAGCAAGGTTGGCTCGGGGTAGTACTTGGATGGGAGTCCACTGAAGAAGTCCAGGGTTGCTGCAAGGGGCCAGGCAAGGGCAAACCACTTTTGAGTGTCTCTTGCCTTGGAAACCCTATAGGGCTGGGTCACCATAAGCTGGTGTTAGGCCTTATCTGCTGAGCCAGTGCGGTGGCCATTTTTGTAGGGTCGCTGGGCCTTAGAGGTTTACCTCACTGGGGTGATAGGCGGCCATTTTAGTGAGGTCTTCTAGGCCTCATGGTCGGTGGCCATTTTGGGAGAAGTCTGTGGCGGCCATTTTAGGTGGCTTTTTATTCTATATCCCTGTGGTTACATTGGGTTGGTGATTTTGAGAATATCAATTCACTTACGTTTCTTTTGTTGGTCAATAGTTGTATTATGGCATCTGGAAAAGGTAAGGGCAAGGGCAAGGGCCCGGCGCCGAAGAGACCTCCGGCACGACCTGATCCTGTGGTTCCTTCCAGTGATGAGGACGAGGAGGATGTGATTAACGTGGCCATTCTTCAGCGGCTGGAGGCGCTTGAATAGGGACGGGGCATGCCAGCAGGTGGTTTACCGGTTGACAAGTCTGACAAGTTGTCTTTTCAGGCACAGGTGCTGGCACGTTTGGCCTTTTTTGGAGGACAGGCAGGAGGCGGCGGTTTCAGGCCCGGTGGGTCCAGAGTCTAGCCAACAGGGTCCAGGTGTAAGGGAGCAGCAGATGGCGCTGTACTCGCCTTCACAATTGACGGGAGGTAAGGAGTTGGCATTGGGTAGGCAGGGATCAACGTGGCCTTGGGGCCCAGGCGGCGAGATTTCGGCCGCTTTGCCTATGCCGCAGCCTGGCCAGCCTCTGGGCCCGGCTTTTGAGCAGGGGGCTACCTATTCCCAGATGCCACAGGCGCCTTGGCCTTCACATGCATTGTATGGCTCTCCTTCTGGGTTCCAGGGAGTTGGACCACACTGGGGTTTTCCCCAGCCCAACGCAGGTTACCCTTATGTAGGCGGGTCAGCATATGATGCAGTGGCTGCCGGAGCGGTTCCGAGTGGCGACGCAGACCTACCCTTAGGTGACCATCTTTCAATGGCAACTAAGGATAAAATATAGGGGGGAGGGGGGGATGCATGCTTGGTATATACTGAGCCAAATAAATATCTGAAAAATACCTTATCAGTATTTTGGGGGTATTTATACAGCCAAATACAGCAGATCCATATTTACCTACTGAAAAAGACACACCCAAATAAAAGCCAATATTATCCAGCTTTTATTAGCTTTTATTTGGCATGGCTAAATGTATTTAGTTCACTGGCTGAGTTGGGCCATTGCAGCGGAGCAACTCAGCAAGGGAATTGAATGCATTTAAATTATAAATGGCTTCCGTTCACTTGCAGAGTCACACTGCTGCTGCGGCCTGACTCGGTGAGTAAAATTCTCCATTATACCCTATGGGGACGGTCCTCAGAGAGTATAATGCAGCTGAATAAATTCAGGTTTCCTGAACATTTACCCAAATACTAGTACAATACCAATACTGGAATTCAGGAATATTCGGGAATACCAATATTTTTTGGGTCCGATTGGACCCGAATCAGTAAAAACACAAATATATTTTTGCACACCCCTAATAGATAGATAGCACCATCCATGTACTTGATGTTTTGCAGAATAACAATAATAATGCCTTGCCACAAGAAGTTTACAAACTAAATTTTAATGGAGGGGAGGTAAGGCAAGACAAGGCAAACAGGAGAAAAATCAGCATGAACACTGTTGCATAACTACAAAGTTAGTATAAGATATGGGGGGAAATTAAGCAGAGATTTATTTAACTTTAGGAGGCAAGTCACTTTTGTGAACTGAGCTTGCATGCCAGACCTTTTAAGTTGCTTAACTTCAGCTTCCTCCCTTTCAATCAACCAATCAATCAATCAAATATTACAATGCTGTCCTTCCTCTTCGATACATTTATTTTTATTTCTGTTTTACAAGACAATAAACTCCTAAATTTGAAAAGGAGCACCAGGCAAAATACATAATCCCATGTATCTTGAGAGTAACTTTCATGAGAAGGTCTCAGAGTTCTTCATCAACATCAGCTTGCCCTCTCCCAAAAATGTCTTTTCCACAGCAGGGATGTTATTGACTCTCTCCTTGCAAACAATCATCATTAGCCAGTAACTGTCAGGATTCAAAATGGAGCACACATGAACACATCCACACAAAATCAAGCTTTTGCAGGGCCTGGCAACACCTTACAGACTGCTAGTCTTTCTGCAAGCAGCTAGAAGAGCGGCTCTAATAGCTGAGGGTAATAAGTTTTAAAATATCGGTAACAGGATTAGGCAGGGCTCATTTCGTAGCAGGAGCTCCTTTGCATATTAGGCCACACACCCCTAATGTAGCCAGTCCTCCAAAAGCTTACAGAGCTCTTCTTACAGGGGCTACTGTAAGCTCTTGGAGGATTGGCTACATCAAGGGTGTGTGGCCTAATATGCAAAGGAGCTCCTGCTATGAAATGAGCCCTGAGATTAGAGATGGGCATGGACCATGGACTGAACCCCGAACTGAACTGGCCTCACACAGATCAAACTGGACTGGACAGTTTGGGACATGGCAGAACACCCCCCCCCCCCTGGGTGCTAGGGAATCCAAACTCACAGGGGATCCCCAGCTGACTCTCCTCTGCTGGTCCGCCAAGTTTGGTGAAGATTGTACTTAGGAGTCTGAGTTACAGCTCCCCAAAGAAGGTGCCTCCAGAAGAGTTGCTTTGGGAAGCCCTTTAAATAGGCTGCACGAGCGAGCTCAAGACAGATGGGCTGTCACAGAGAAATCTCTCTGTGCTGGCTCAGCCGCCTCAGGGTGCCTGGCACAGCCCCTTTAAATGGGTTGCATGAGGGAGCCTGAGAGTGACAGCTGAGCCAGCAGCGAGAGACTTCTCTGTGCCAGCCCAGTTGTCTTGGGCCCGCTCGTGCAGCCTGTTTAAAGCCATGGCCAGCAGAAGGGTGGGAAAGAAGTGCCCCCAGGAAGGCACTTCTGTCCCACCTTTCTCTTGGCCAGGTCAGTTGTGGTCAGAAGAAAGTGGGAAGGGGATCTCCTGGGAAGGGTCTCCCTTCCACCTTTCTCCTAGCCATGGCTCACTGCAGCCAGGAGAAAGTGGGGAGGGGATCTCCCAGGAAGGGACTCTCCCACTTTTCTCCTGGCCATGGGGAGCTCCCCATGAAACATTCAGAGGTTGTTTGTCACTGCCTGCCTCTGCATAGTGACCCAGGACTCCCTTGGTCGTCTCTCATCTAAACACAAACCAAGGCCAACCCTGCTTAAATTCTGAGATCAGACATGATCACTAGTCTGGGCTATCCAAATCAGGGCATGATCCTGTTTAGGGATGGGCACAAACTGGCTCATAAGCCAAAATTTGGGCTGAACTTGGGCCAGTTCAGGGCTCAGAAAGTGATGTTCGAGAAGCATGCACTCCCTGAACATTTACTAAACTTCATGCTGTTCAGCTCAGCTCTTCGGGGCTGTTCAGAAGTCTCTCTCTACCACATTAGCTGTCTCGAGCTCCCTCACACAGCCCCTTTTAATGGGCTGAATGAGGGAGCCCCTTTCAATAGGAGATTCCCCCCCCCACACACACACACTTTTATCCTGATTTACCTAATGATTGTTGGAAATGTTAAAGAAATGTTGATTCCTTTTTTCAGATGTGGTAGACATGCAATAGAGTTAAAAATATTTGTCCTGAATCCATGAATTGATACAAAAAATGTAAAAAATTACTATACCCTATATTCCAGAACTGTTTTTATTGAATATATTACCAGAAAAATGTAAAAAGCAAGATTCATATCTTCTTATACACGTAATCACTACTGCAAGAATATTATATGCCAAGTATTGGAGAAGAAATAAGGTACCTTCCAAAGAAGAAATTATAAATAAGCTACTTGAAACTGCAGAAATGGCCAAATTAACTTTAATTTTGAGAGGTCAAAATGAGGACAAATTTGAAAGTACAAGGTCAAGATTTTATAAATGGATGGAAGACTATAATAAATGAACTATATATGGACATACAGCTGAAATAGAAGAAAATATAATTAGTACCTTTAATCATAACCAGAAGATTTACAGAAAAATACCTGGTGGAAAAAATGTGAATATAACTAGTCAATGTATGAGGTAACTAAACCAACAAAATAAGGATGTAAATGACTATCCCTGTAATTTTTGTTATGTATGTTTGTTTTTTGTTTGTCATTTATAAAATAAAAATTGTTTACAAAGATTTATAACAGATGTAGTCCTTTAGATGATTTTAGCAGCCATGATGGGTAAGGATTCAGGGTACAAGTAGCAGCCTTCACAGGAATTTGTCCACATCCATAATGGAAACTGGGTAAAAACTATCCAGGTGGTGTTAGACCTTTCTTCTGGTGTACCCATGTTATAGCTGATATGTAGATCAGAGCATATTCTTGATATTTTATCAGCAAAAAAAACTTGGCAAAAGTGTCACAGCTAGTTGTCTATTCCTGGGACATTAGAGGCTCAGATTTAGGCATCAGCAGATACTGAGCTCCCTTGAACAATTGAGATGAATGTAAACTAGCTGATGGTATAATAGAAGAGATTATAAACTTCCTTTGCCGCCGTCATTGCCACTTCATAGGTCTTACAATGAGCACTATAATATGATCTGTCAGATTCAGTAAGCTCTCTGCTGGTGGTGTTCTAGACATCTTCCAGCCCTTTTCAGATCACCCAGCTCTGTAGTAAACGAGGGGACTATGTTTCATCCGAAGGGCGGGAGAGGTTGACAAAGGGCAACCCTGTTGATAGATTCAAGGAGTTTCACATTCCGTGTTTCCACTGCACCCTCAACAGAACACATCTTTGGAGTTCTAAAATCCCCTAGGGTGCTCTGAAATCCAGTACAATTTACAAACCATTGTATTTATTTTATTATTTATTATTTTATTATTTATATTTATATCCCGCCTTGCTGGAACAAACTGGCTCAAAGTGGCGTACAGCATAAGGCAATAGAGCAATAAATACAGTAAAATCACGAATACAATATGAAATACAATAAAAACAGTATAAAAATACAAATACAAATGTTGGCGGCGTTCAATATAAAGGATGGAAAACAGTCCAACAGTATGTCCTAAGGGCCTTGAGATGTTCCTGTGATGCATCCGATGGTTGCGCATTCATCAGTGGCAGCCCCTAGTCAAAAGCCTGGTGGAAGAGCTCCATTTTACAGCCTCTGCGGAACTGCAAAAGGTCCCACAGGGCCCTGATGTCCTCTGGGAGCTCATTCCACCAGTATGGAGCCACCACTGAAAAGGCCCTGGCTCTAGTGGTGGCCAGCCTGGCATCTCTTGGGCCTGGGAGGGTCAGGCGATGTTGTGCTCCTGACCTCAGTGCTCTCTGGGGCACATGCGGAGAAAGGTAGTCCTTCAGGTAGGCAGGTCCCTGACCACATAGGGCTTTAAAAGTCAAAACCAGCACCTTGAACCAAATCCGGTATACTATTGGCAGCCAGTGCAATGTCTTCAACGCAGGCTGGATGTGGTTTCATACAGAGAGGCCCATCAACAGCTTGGCTGCCGCATTTTGCACTAACTGCAGCTTCCAAATTTGGGACAAGAGCAGCCCTATGTAGAGAGTGTTGCAGTTGTCTAATCTTGAGGTGACCATAGCATGGATTACTGTTGCCAGGTCATTGCATTCGAGGAAGGGAACCAACTGCCTAATCAGCTGTAGATGGTAAAAGGCCGCCTTGGCAGTGGCTGCTACCTGGGCCTCCATTGTTAAGGCGGCATCCAGGAGCACTCCCAAGCTCCTGACCCTCAGCGCTGGCACCAAAGGCACCCCATCGAAGGTCGGTAGTGGGATCCCTACCCCCAGGCACAGGACCTCTGTCTTAGTTGGATTCAATTTCAATCGTGAACCATTTAAACTGACCCCTTCTCACACAGGAAGCTGGAGCCACTTTCACCTTGACTTTAAGTAGATGATGATCGGACCATGGTTCAGGACAAATCTCCAGCCCTAAAATCAAACCTTCCCTCAAAGGGTCAGTTTAAAAGATTAAGTCCAGGGTGTGACCTCTTTGATGTGTTGGGCCAGTCACAATTTGGGAGAGACCCAAGGCAGACAAAGAAGCTATAAAATCTTGGGCTGGTCCCAATGAGGTATGGTTGGCATGAACACTGAATTTGACCAGAATGATCAGTTTAGGAGTCTCTAGCATCACATCAAATAGTACCTCTGCCAACTCACAGAGGGTGTCCACTGGAGAACTAGGTGGCCGGTAGACAAGAAAAATGCCTATTCTATCCTTAGTCCCTAATGTAAGGAGCACAGAATCAATGCCACTGATAATTTGAACTGGAAATCTGCAGAAATTGAAGGTCTTGTGGAGGTTAATAATCATACTTCCTCCCCAGCCACTTGAGTGAAGTTGGTGGAAGATAGTGTATCCAGGGCATGTTAGTTGGGACAGACATAGTATGCCATTTTTTTCTAACTGTGTTTCTGTTATGCAATCCAGGTCAATTTCTTCTTCCTGCAACATATCAAGAGAAGAGCAGTTTTGTGGTGCCCCAACTCACTCTCTGGGAGCCAGGTTCTATTGGTCCAAGAAAGATTAACCCCATCAGAAAACCTTCCCCAGATGCCTGGGAGACATTATAGTTGATCTAGGGAAAAAACAGTATGAATGACCCTACCAAAAGTAACTGAGAGGTTCAACAAGACCAACCGGGGTGGGGGGACACACATTAATATTCAGAAGCAGATGACTCACCAAGGCACTATCTACTATCCTGCTGCAATTTGATTGACTGCCAGTTTAAATCTAGGTTCAAATGAAAGTGCTGTTTTTTACCTTTAAAGCCTTCCACAGTCTGGAACCTTCATCCCTAAAGGACCATCATTCCCCATATGGGCTCATATGTTGGTTCAGATCTAACTGGCCCTGTTAATGTGGCTGTCATTTCACTAGGTCCAACTGACAGCAGCAAGAAATTGTGCCTTTTGAATAGCCAACCCTGGGCTTTGGATCAATTTGTCTGAGGAGGTCTACAAAGCCTATTATGCAATGTCTTTTCTGAAGGCTTGCAAACAAGCATTTGGTTAATCAACTGACGGTTTATTTTCCTGGGCTTGCCATTCAAATCTTTTAATGAAATATTTTGACATCTTTGAGATATTTTTAGGTTTTTGATGACATTGCTTGTACAGAGTTTGCATTCACTGCAGTGTAGAAATTGTATTGAAGGTGACTGGTTTTAAATCAGCATAAAACTGATCGAAGGCATCATAGCAAGCCACAAATCTATGGTATGATGACCCTTGTACCACCCAGAAGAATGCAGTCAGATATAATCCATCTGATGCCCTAGCGCAGGGGTGTCAAACTCATTTGTTATGAGGACCAGATCTGACATAAATGAGACCTTGTTGGGCCGGAGCATGTGTGTCATAAAATGTAACGCCAGGTAGCAGAGATATAAACTTTATAAAGGACACAAACACAAAGATATTTTTCCACTTAAAATAAAAACATGCTTAAAACATTACCACTCTTGCAATATTTTGTTTATTTAATAGTATCTGATAACTGACACCTCTTGCTCTGAATTATTGCATCAAAATGTCTGTGCTATTGCAATCTTGAGTATGCTGTTCAAGTATCTGTAAGCTGCAAACCTACTTTTGATTTATTGCCATTCACCACAGAAATCTCATGCTCAGAGTTCTGAGTCTAGGACCCAGGGGAAAACATGAAATGGCTGAGCAATTGAGACAGTCTGGTGAAGCAAGCTATGATGCAGCAGCAGCAACAGAACTGGAAGCAGGAGATGGCCAGTTCCAGTGCGGGCCTGATAGAAGCCCTCTGGGGGCCTGATCTGGCCCCCGGGCTGCATGTTTGACACCCCTGCCCTAGGGGCAGAGAAGAATGTCTTCTTTGCTGCTATCACCATCATGTACTTCAAATAGGCTTTTTGGAGTGTTTGGTCAGATTCAACATAAGTCCTGTGAATATTCCTGCATGCTTCATGTCATTCCTTGTAAAGAAAGATGGTGATCAACTCTCAATTGCCTTAAAAAACTCTCATTCCTCTTATTGGCAAGGGCATAAGCATAAAGGAGTCCTCCAGAAAGCTCCCAACAGGAAGCCACACAGGAAGCTCCCAACAGAGGGAAAGTACATGTGAACTACAATGGAAAGGACAGATCAGCACACACTGGGCCATCCATCCTGGCTGGCTCATCTTAACTGAGCCTCTGCCCTTTCCACAACTCCAGTCCTGCCTTTAGCAGATAGTGATCTGACCGTGATTAGTATAAGTGCACAAATCCATGGTATGTTTCCACTGGTAGAAACAGAAATCGACCCTCCCCAAAATCATGCAACAAATGCCTTTTGGAATAACAAAAATTTAAACCAGAGACTATCATGATTCTATCAGTTGATGAAGACACAGCAAAACAGACTGTGAAACACCAAAAACGCCCTTCAAATTGAAATGGTGTTAGAGCAAATCTTTCTTAGTCAGCCAAAGGAGTGTTTCTAGTTGCGAAAAACTGCAGCCTGGCAAAGGGGCATTGATACTTTCAATGTTGCCATTAAGAAAGGAAAGAAAATAGGGTTTGATTGCAATTAACAAAAATCTATACTGTTAGTTCAAAATGCATTACTTTCACTTCTGTGTGCTAGATTCAGCACCCATGATTGATTGGGCTGGTGCAGTTTGACTCAGTGTACGGGGTATTGATCTCCATGAAAATGTATTGGTGAGGACAGAAGTAGAACCGATTAGGCAACAAGCTCCCACGTTTTGCCTTTGAAAAAAACCCCCAACTGATATAACTGCTTCTAAAGCTGCTAAAGCAAACAGCCTTGCAGAGTTCTGTAGCCTATGGAAATGAAACATCTGTTTGCAGACAGGAGAAGCTGCCAAAAAGAGAGGGATTTTTTTTTTAAAAAAAAAACTTCATTCCAATGGCAACTGCACACAGATTTGATCATGAGGAAAGGGAGCCAAGGAATTATGCAAACCCCTCCCCTCTTTTATGCATACGCTCTCTATTTGCATAGTGTGGCAGAGGGCAGCCGTACCAAGCAGTAAGTGCCAAAGCACAGGTTTTGAGGCCATCTGGCAGACACTACTCAACTGTCCATCATATGAGACCCAGGCATGCCCCTGTGCTCACAGGGCCCTCCTTTTATCTTGGTTTCTCTATTACTGTCATTTGTTGACATCAAGAAATAGAGATTATGGAAAATGTTATTTATGTGAAAGGAAACAAGCACCACTTAACTAACGGCTGCCTTCTGTCGAGTTTAATTTTGGTGGCAGAGAGGGAATAATTCCTCCATTGCAATCTCCTTCCAGGACCTGGTTTTAGTTTTAGTTGATAGATGTGATCATGAACAACTAGCCATTACCATGCCTGATATCTGCCCCTTACTCTTGGTTTAGACTGAAGGGCTATTGCAATACCACTCATTTAATAAACTAGAGAAACCCAGTTTTAAAAGTATAATACCTTGGCTTTCTTCTTATCCATGGGTGGAAATGTAGGTATGCCATGGCAGCATTACTAGATACATAAAAAATCAGTTACATAATTTCAGTAGAAGAACAAACATACAGCTATGAAGAAATAGGGCATTCACCCTGGGGTCATTGTAATTCATTTAAGGGACAATGACTTAGAGGAGCCTATTGGATCTAAAGAAAATCAGGGAATGGTGTCCTACCTGCCTGGAAAGGATTGAGCTAATCCAGTGGAGGGTCTGGAAAAGCACTCTGAAGCCTGGCGAGGTTGAGCTAGTTAGGTATAAGGTCAATAAGGCCTTGTCTAGGGCAGTGATAGATGGGTGTGTGTGTACATTCCCCCTCTGTCACAATGTGCTACATCGGTGTTCGTCTATATCCAGAGAATGTCCGGTAGCGAACAGGTAGCAAACAAGCCTGAGGATGGGAGGGACTTCGACGGGGTATAATGCCATAGAGTACACCTTCCAAAGCAGCCACTTTCTCCAGATGAACCGATCTCTGTTACCTGGAGATCAGTTGTAATAGTAGGAGTTCTCCGTCTACTTCCTGGAGGCTGGCAACCCTAACCATGAATACAGAGGGACATCCAATCACATGAGAAATGGGTGGAAACTATACCATAGGATCCCATTCTCTACGATTTTTGCAGAAATACAGACCAAACAATCACATGGTGAACAGGTTACCCTATGGGCTCTTTGACACTGAATCTTGGCTGTTTAAAAGGGGAAAAAATTCTGGCGGAAGGAAAAGATTCTTCAGGGTGAAATTGCACAGGACCTTTACTCTATGAGGTGGCAGAGGGAAGCCCATGCACTGCCACATCTGTACTCCTATCTATCTTTGACTTCTTTATTTATGTAAGTTGTATATGGCTTTCCTCCCTGTTTGGGCACAAAGCAGCACACATACACAAACACAGATATACAATTGACACAAACAACAATTAAAGCAACAAAATACACTCATCTTAAACTAGGCCTCTCACAGGTCTGTTGCTGTAAGGTATGGCAGAATTTGGGGTTCAACAAGCCTGGGCCTTTCTGTTTCTCTATACTATGTAGGTTTTGCTATAACTGACTTTGGTTTCTTGGTTCTGAAATCCCATAAGCCTTTGCTCTTTTGCTGGCAGCCTAGGTGTAAAAACTAAAGCCTTGCCCTGTAGATGTACTTTTGCCTGAATTCACACTTTATGGCATTCAAAGCCTAAACATATCTGTCTAGGTCTTTTTGACACCGCTGTTAATAAAATATATCTAAGTGAAGGTTCATACTAGTAAAAGTCCATCTTAAGATGGGCTGGTATTTGGCAAGTTTGGTAAATTTTAATTAACTCCTCCCTTTATTCCAATTGGCTGAAAGGAGTTTAAAAAGGAGGCTTCGGGTCTTGTTCAGGGCTGCTTGGCCAACACCTGACCTGGGCTTGAGTGAGGTCTTGGTCCACAGTCCTGGAATTCCTTGTTGTTCCTTAAGTGTATACTATATCAAATATTGGGATTTTTCTATATGCTCCGGGATATGTGTTATGTATTGTTACTGTCTGTGACTGAGCTTCATGCCAGGCTTCATAGACTGCAAGGGTCCTGAGAGTCTCTTTGTGAGCCAATCAGAAGAGGGCATATTTTGGAGGGAATCATTGCTATTGGCTCTTAACATATAGAGCTAGTTATACTGAAGCAGTTAATGTTTTAGATAGCATTGTGTTAGAGCCTTGTGTTAGATAGCATTGCTTGCTAGTAGGATTGACCACTTGCTCTGACGGGCTGCCCAAATAACAGACCAATCAGGGAAGTCTAGAATGAAACAGGCAATGCAAATAAGGTGTGCTGTAGTGTTCACTGTGATTGGTTATTACTGTGTCAGGAGGTGTGGTTTTGACTGCTCTTGACTATATATGTGGGATTGTTGCTGGGTTGTTTTGTGTGTTGTGTTCTGAGCTGAATAAAAAAAATCACTGTTTGACAAGAGCTGCCTCAAGCCCAGTATTTAATAGTATTGTATTGATATTGAATATATGCTATTGAGTTTTACTTGTGTATGGTTTTGGAGTTAATAAATACGTTCAGTTTAAGGCAACTGTTCTAGCTGTGTTTCTCTCCCCCTGGAGGCCTGAGTTCCCTGGCCAGACTCCACCCACCCATATAAAAGAACCCTAATGAAACTGGGGATCCTTGGAAGAGGCCTGGACCCCTAAAATCCCCCTTACACAAGGCATGGCCCACAGCCAAGGGCCTACACCTCTGGCACCACTCAGGTGTCAATACCTGGCAGAGGAAGGTGAACAAACTTAGCCCAGCTGGAACTCAGTTGTACTGCTAGCTTGTTGCCAAGCATAATCTTCCACACTTTGTCCCAGCCATGAATGCCTTTTGATAGGGAGGGAACATCTATAAACTCATGTTCATCCATGGGAAGGGAAGTTAGAAGCTGCAGCCATATATGAGAGTACAACTAATCACCAGAAATGCCCCGATATCTTTTCAGCCATCTCAAGGGTCATCTCCAAAATAATCAAAAGCAGGAGCCAGTCCCTTAAAATCACAGCAGGGGTTTAGAAGCCAAAAGATGTGAAAGCAAAGCAGTGGGGATGGTCTTCATTCCTTTATGGCTCTTTATAGGTTCCAACTTTTTTTTTCATCCTTATCACTGCAACCAGAAGAGCTTGGAACGTAATTTTTTAACTGTAAATCAGAGGTCCCGCAGCCTGTACTAAATTATATTGAAGGCGAGGGGAGGGGGGACAATGTAGTGCCCTCTTCTGTGTAAAACAAAACCACTCTAAAGGATGTGCTACTAAGGATAAGATCACTAAACAGCGAAATAGGTCAGGACCAATACGGAGAAGCAGGATACAGAGAGGGAATGACATATAAATGCAGAGATGAGATGATCAGGTTTATTTAGCAGGCAAAAGCAGTGGTTAACACTGCTATAGTGAAAAGACTTCAGTACAAGTCTTGATCTATGAAGCAGGAATGTCAGACATTTTCCCTTTGTTAGGTCTTTTTTTTAAAAGTCCAAAGGATGACAAACATTCCTTGTAAAATTTCTCTTACACAGCAACATTGCAGGAGTCATTTGATAACACAAGTGGGAAGAATCTCATATAAACAAACTCAAGGGAATAAAATGACCTGCTGGTTTCACTAAGAACACCATTTGTTTCAGCCAGACGCAAAGGATCCCACTCTGATAGCCATGGATTTGCTTGCTTCCCAAGTCTGACACCACAAGTTCAGTTTTAAAAAATCACAGTTCCTCTCTGAGGTAAATATAGAAGTGAAACTGACATCTTTCTAGGAAGCAAAGTAGAATGTAATTTAAACTCTGGAAAAAATAAAATCATTTTGCCTTTTGCTTTGAGGATACTAGAACTTGGAACAGAATGTCCTTTAAGCTTTTCTTCAACTTCTGAGGATGTGTCCTGTGCTTCTTATTAGGGCTGGACCTTGCAAAGACCCTGTTGCTAATGGTGGCACTTCTCTAAGAAGCCTTGAACATTATTTGTTTCTTTCCAGTAGCAGTTTGCTCTTGCCTTGAAATCATTAGCATAAACTTTCACGACATACCAGAAGTCATGGACAAGCAAGAAATAGCGAAAGGTTTGAGGTGAAACCCATGGCGCGGAACTAATTTGTGAACTTGAACTGAGAATAAAGCAGACTTGAAGATTTTAATTGAAAGATAGGGTATGAATATTTTAATAAAAGTCCAACTGGAATAATTTTTCTGGGGCTTCCAGGTATAGAAGAAAAGGTTAACCTACTGTCCAGAAATAAAAATGGGTGTCATCAGGAGGGGAAAGCCACATCCTGCAGAATTAGTCAAAATAATTAGTTAAAATAAAACACTTATAAAAGTCATTCCTGTTAAGTCTATGCCAAATATTTTCCTGAATCCCAAGGAGATTTTTCTGCTTCTCTCTCTGACCTATAAAGAGGCCTTAGCAAGAGAGGCCTTTAAAATGAAAATGAAATACCTGCTATGGACTGCCTTTTCTGGAGCTATTCATACAGATGGAGATAAATTTAGATAATACTTGCATAAAAATCAAACATGCAGGGACAAATCTCTTATTTTTGTAATGGTAGCTTATTCTTAAGTAAGCACAAGTGGGGATCTGAAAGGACTTATGGGGGAAACTCATCCTCCCCCCAACTTCCTCTTTCCCTTCCCTGAAACCCCCCATAGCCTTTCTCCCTTTCTTGCTTCTTTCCCACACACCAGCCAACCTACCTTTATCTGCCCCTTGCGTCTTCAGCTTTTCTTCCTTCCCTCCCCCTTGCAGCCTCTATGCAGGAAAACTTTGGCTGGGTTGTGCACTGTCAGCTGCCAGGATGGACCTAGTTGTGTGTTACTGGCTGCTGGACTCAGTGGGGAACCTGCAAGAACTTCCAGAGGGCACCACACTTTCTCCTGCATCCCCTCTCTACACTATTTCCTTTTTCCATCATCCTAGCAACCTTTCCCTGCTTCTTCCTCTTTTTCCCACACCAACCCACCTACCTTTTATCTGCCTCCAGCTATATTATTTATTTATACCCTTCCTTTCTCCACCATAGGAACCCAAAGCAGCTTACATCATTCTCCTCGCCTCAGTTTTATCTTCACAACAATCTATGAAGTAGGTTAGGCCAAGAATGCATGACTGGCTCAAGTTCACCCTGTGAACTTTTGTGGCAGGGTGGGAATTCAGCCCTGGATCTTCTAGAACCTGCTCTGAAAAGCTACGGTACACTGACTTTTGTGGGATAGCAAACAGCCAGTTCTGGGTGAGTCATGTAAGTTGCATGGTATCAAGTCACCCTTGGTTGCTGCCAGGGCTGGCCTCAATGAGTCCTCCTTCAAAGTCCAAAAACAGCCTTGGAATGGGCCCTGTCCCCATTCCTATTAGACAAAATCCAAGGCCTGAAGGCTGGCAATACTGTTATGGTTGCTTAGCAACAGCCACTGAGTGCATTGTTTCTTAAAGCTACAGGGGCGGCTTCTAACATTTTGACGGTTTTTACACCCCCCCCCCTTTATAGATTTCCAATTTTTCTGCAAACCTGAGGGTTTTCTCTATTAGAAACATGTGTCTTTTCTATCCATGGCTCCAGTCTTTGGATTTAAGTATCCACAGATTTGGGCATGTTGAGGACTAGATATATTGATATGATAAAATGCCTGATTTCATCCAATTTCTTTTGTAAAAATTAACAGTGCATTTTCCATGTTTAGATCTCTGTCTGCTGTACATGGACACATATTTCTAACAATAGATCTTACAAGGATTTCACACCATGCAAAGCCTCTGATTAAAAATGACTTAAGAATCATAACTCTTTCAGGCTAAACCTAAAACAGGCCTAACACAAACAGCAAGTGATGTGGTAAACTGGCATGTGAGCTGTACTGCTAAAAAGCAGAGCTGCCTAAAGTAAAAGAGGACTGGTGGATACATATCATTCTCCTTTGTCTCTTGTGGAAGCTCTTGCCTCCTCGTCTTATTGCTATAGATGACAGCAGCTACTCTCCAAGAACTCCAGGGAACAGGGAAGCTGTTTCCATTTGTCCCCATTTCTTAGTGGCACCTGGTGACTGGAAAGACTATTTAGAAGCAGCACTCACCATAACGCTCTTGTGGGAAGCAGGGGAAAGTGCAGTAGGTATTTCTCACTCTCTCCACCACCTTGTGGAAACTCTGCCTCCTGCTGCTATTGATAAGCAACTGTACCTAGGATTGCCAGGTCCCTTTCACCTGCCAGCAGGGGGGTGGTGGATGTTTCAGGAGTGGGAAGTGATGTCACCCCTCCCCATCTGCAACATGCCTGCATCACCAAGATGTTAGGGGCAACTATAAAGTTTTCTCAAAACTCCAAAGTGTGACCCCCTGATGTTGCTGATGTGCCAACATCACTTCCAGGTGATGCAAGCATGTCATGTGTGATGCCGCTGATTTTTGGAGGGTCCCTCAGGCAGGAACCCATAAAATCAGGGGATCCCCTGCCCCCATTGGGCAAACAGCAACCCTAACTGTACCACTTCCAATTACGATTGAAGAATCTAGTTTAATTGAATTCTTCTCAATGAACATACAGATCTCTGAACAAAAAAAAGTTGGATACTAGAGAGAAGGCTAAGCTAGAAAGCTTCCTCTGTTTTAAGAAATGTGTAAATTTATGCATGCAGGGAGGGTTTTTTTTTTTAAAAAAATGGAACGAACGTAAGAGCATAAAAGAAGCTGTGCTGGATCAGGCCAATGGCCCACCCAGTCCAACACTCTGTCTCACACAGTGGCCAAAACCCAGGTGCCATCAGGAGGTCCACCAGTGGGGCCAGAACTCCAGAAGCCCTCCCACTGAATATAGAGCATCCCTGCCCCAGACATAGTGTCCCATCTATACCTTGTGGCTAATAGCCACTGATGGACCTCTGCTCCATGGAAGGGAATAGCATTCAGATAGGCACCCCTCCTCACACACCTGTAGTCTGAAGTGGTGCAATCTATAAATAGGTTTTAACCTCATGTTATGGTTGCCAGTTCCACCTTGAGAAATTCCTGGAGATCTGGAATTCTGCTCATGGAAAGCAGAATTATGAGAAAGAGCTCAGCAGGGATGTGATGGCATAGAATCTACATTTCAAGCTCATATTCTTTAGAGGAACTGATAATTGTAAGTCTGAAGATCAGTTGTAATTCCAGGCGAAATCCAGGCCCCCACCTGTAGTTTGCACATTCAGCAGAAATACCGTTGCACAACCATTTTTGATTTGTATCATTTCTAATTTCAACCATGGGGACCCCTCCCCACATAAATACACTGTCCTTAAAAAACATGCCAGAAAGAAAGATTCTGCAGTGATGTTCTTAATACACATTGGGAAGTTTGTAGTTAGAGACTAGTATGTTCATTCATGATTGTCCCTTACTAGGTGGCAGGCACTAGACTTCAGGACAAGCAGGCTTTATTCTGCAGTAAGAAGGGCAGAGAAGGAAAGCAGAGCAGCCCCCCCCCCAGCAATTATGTTCCATGGTCCTCAAAAGAATTGTGCTGGTTGATCTTATTTTGTCCCAAGTGTTAGCCCAATTGCCTTGATTTCTTAATCAATATTCGGGAATTATGAATATTAATAACTGGCAATAGGCATAAACGGATCACTACCTGTATATACAGAGGCTGCGCTCTTTCCAGAAAAACCAAAGAGTAGACACAGAGACTGAATTAAATGATAAAGCAGTGTTTCTTTACTTAGAAAATTATCTTATTCAAACAATACAGATGCACACACACTTTTATACAAGAACAAGGAAATTAGATAAAGAGACGGTTGCATTAGCAGGAAGTTGATGGTATCCTGTAGAAGGAAATATTTACCTATCCAGAGATCTGGTGTGATTCTGCTGGAAAAGAATTAAGGGAAGGCTGGGAGGAAGATGGGGGGAGGAGCACATGTGCTGAACCAGCAGCAGCATGTATAGGCCCTTGGCTGTGCAGACTAAGAATCTTGAAGGTAAGGGAGGGCAGGAGATCATCGAAGCAAGAGAGAGAGAGTTTGCTGGGATCTCTCCTTTATTGGGGGGTGGTCTCTGGGAGCAGGCCTGGCTAGATGCCTGTCCTGAGACCACCCCTTAGAGGGTCCACCCTAAAAGTCCTTTTCCATTCAGATAATGGCTGAAGGGGGTTGGGCAATTTTAGATTCTACCTGGTGGTCAGAGAAATACCTAGGGCCGGAAGCTGACATCATCGGCTGGAAGCATTATCTTGCAGAAGAGATTAAGTTCTCTGGGCAGCCAAACTGGTTTTTAGCTGGTCAAGTCCATTGTTTCACTGGTCAAGGAATGTTGGGGGGGGGGGTGTTTGCAGCCTGTGATGTGTAGAGAACATGTAATGGAGTTTGTGAGCACGTGTCTTTAGCCAGAGACAAGATGGCTATTTTCTGTGTGAGTCTCTTTGTGTTAAGGAAGCTCTGGAGCTGGCAGCCGTGGGAGTCATTGGTCTTTTCTCCCTGGATGTCCAGTATCATATTTCCTCTTACACTTAACAACACAGTCCATTTTATTATCACTTATGGAATTCCCATAAGAGTGCAAAAGCACCTTGCTGGCTTACACAAGCAACTAAACAAGTGTAAAATGAGTGTAAAAACTCTTTGGCAGAATATCAACCATTGTTTTGTGTAATCAGTTATCCTGTAGGATTCCAGTTAGAAGCAGAAAAGAAACTATATTTAGGTCTGGGAAGTGGTATCAGGTTGTGTGTGCGTGTGTGTGTGTGAATTGCTGTCAAGTCATTTCCAGTATCAATTTGCGAGCATTCTTATTGCCATGAACCATAAAAGAAGACTCATCTAAGTCTGATTTGTATATTACTGCAGGAAACTAGTAATTTCATACTCTCTTAAGAGGGAATCCATTTAAGACCTCCACAACTATAGCAGAAATCTACTTACTGTGTATAAAACCAAGAGCAAAACTGTCAAAAACCTTGAAGCTGTCCAGAAATAGCTCCATGATTTGCTGAAAGCAGCAGACAGTGAACTGCTTGGCTAATGCCCACAGCTTATCAAACCTCTCTTTCCTTCTGTTATGTAAGTGGGCTCCACTGTACTCTTTCCTGCCCCATCAATCACCCACAGAAACCTATGTAGGCTTCCATTTGCCTTGTAGAGTACTACAAAAGCTTCTGCAATATCAGATCACAATATTTTCAATCTTTCAAACAACTTTTTAAACAGGAAGGAAAAGCCTAATTTTCCAGAGATCTGCAAGTTTAAAATTGTCTAATGAAATCTATACAAAGAAGTCCTTCCTCATACAAAACTGTGCTGATCTTCACAGTTACCAATAATACATCATGAAACCTTTGGAATGAGAAGTGGTAAATGCCGTTACCCTGTCCATAAACGGTAGGTGACAGCTATCTTTAAATTACATTCACAGCATAAAATCTCCATGAAAGAAAAGTAAGGGAAATCTAGAAGTGGTAAGGGATTAGGCATGGTCTGTTTAAGTCCCTGTTAGATATCAATGCAATGCATGTGCCTGAATTGCTTTTCCAACAGCTGATGCTTTTCAGGGGGAAAGGCCTTAACTGAATGATGAGTAAACATAGCTCAAAACTAGAGATGCATTTCACCCAGTAAATACAAACAGTTCAGAATTTACATCATTTATGTGAGTGGTTTCCACTTTATTCTTGCTAGGCAACCCAAGGTTGCCAAATGCTTGTGATGCTTTTAAAAATTAGTTCTGGAATTAGAACATTATTTTTACAAATAATGGGCTCATTGCAGCCATAGCTGAGCAGTTTTAAAGGGCATTGATCTGGATGGGGGGGGGAGAGAGAGAGAGAGGTAAGTGTGTGCTTTACTCTTTCATTGAAGTAAATGATTTAAAAGTCCTCAGCTTTGGCTGGATTGTCTTTTAGGACATCATCACAGGATACTACTATCTGCTTGCTTGATCTAAAGGTAGCTAAATTTGAAAGGAGAAATGTTTGACAACTGCTAACTGAAAAATTGCCATTGTCAGGATCTGATAACTGCACTGCCACCATCATTTTTTGTTTTGGTAAGGGAACAGAGCAGGCAAAATGTGTGAGTGCCAGATTAATGTGCTGAAGTTGTTCCTTGACAGCCTCCTTCACTTGGACTACTTTCTGTTTCAGTGGTCTAAGAGTGGCTAAACTTCACAGACTGCATCAGATAGACTGTCAGAAATAGGTTCACCAAGATATCCCACAACTTCAGGGGGAAGCAGAAAGGCAAGGTGTCTTTCAGCCAGACTGATTGCCCAAAATGCAGACATGTCAGAAAACAAGGTTCCACTTACCTGTAATGGATATTCATTGAGGTGTTCTATGCAGGCATGCATTGTGGACTGCACATGTGCAGGCCTATAATGGCAAGATCTTCTAGCTTAGAACCTTTAGGAGGTATCCACATACCTATTGAAGCCGTTGTGCCTGTTTCCCTCCCAGTGGTCACATGGTCCAACAGCACACTGCCCTGACTCCCTCAGTTCCATCTGAGCCACCACGACCATCTGATAAATTAAGCTTGCCACAGAGGTGGGAGGGAATTGGTGCCTACCCAGAAGACCTCAATGGACATCAGTTACAGGTAAGTACAACCCTGTTTTCATCTTCATCTTCTGTGCAGTCCCACATTGGGATTTCAGCAAAGTATTCACTTAAGAGGTGGGCTGAGCTGTTTAAAACAAACTTTACTGAAACATCGATTGCAGTACTGCCTTGCCCACTGACACTTCTCTCCTTGCATCCAGGTCCAATGCATAATGCCTTACAAATGTGCCAGCAGAGGACCACGTTGCAGCTCTGCAGATTTCCTGTATTGCTACTCTTCTGAGGAGGGCTGCCAATGACGCTTGAGCCTAGTCAAATGTGCATGCACTACTAATGGACATGGTATACCTGCTATTGAAGAACAAATCACTGACACAATCCATCTAGACAACATCTGAGATGATGCCCTTTTCCCTTTTAAATCCCTGCATAACAAATGAACAGAGGCTTATCTTTTCCAAACTCTTTCATTCTATCTAAATAAAACAATAATGCTCTTCTAACATCAAGTGTATGTAACTTTATTTCTGAAACAAAACTCGGAGACGGAAAAAACAATGATAAAATAATTTCTTCTGTAGTATGAAACATCAACACCACCTTTTGGAAAAATTTCAAACTAGGCCTCATCACAACTCTTTCTTGAAATATCTTGAGAAGTGCCACTAACTCACTCACTTGTCTCGCTGATGTAACTGCCACTAAAAATATACTTTCATTGATAGAAAATCTAAAGAAGTTGTAGCTAAAAATTCAAATGGTTTAGATATCAAATGAGTCAAAACTTATGATGACCACTGATGAATTAATATAGGTTTTAGAGGATCCAAATTAATTTGTTAAGAAATGTTTTAGATAAACTATGAGGAAAAACTGATTGTCCTTGAACCTTAGGGTGAAATGCTGAAATTGCTGCCAAATATACCAGAATTGATGAGTGAGATAACCCCTTCCTCTTTAGTTCAAGTTAAGTACTGTAATATGAAAGATAGAAGAGCCCTTTCAGGCAAAACACCCTCAGCCCATTCCGCAAACCATACTCACTTGTTATATGAATGCCTTGTGGTTGGTTTTCTGACCTGGTATCTCCCTCACCTCTAAGGAACATCCTAACTACTGGGACGAATCCTTCAAGCTGTTAAGTATAGATTGGCCAAGTTGTGATGATGCAGCTGTCCTATATGCTCAACAAATTGAACATTACTGGGAAGTGTTATGTTACGTCCCTTTGACTAGCTGTTTTATACCGGGAAACCACATCTGCCAAGGCCAAAATGGGGTAATCAAAATTAAATCTGTGCCCTCTCTCATTACCTTATTTATTACTCTTTTCAACAAAGGAATGGGAGGGAAAGTATAAAAGAGTTTCCCCTTCCACTGAAGTTGGAAAGCATCCCCTAGGGAAGACAGATCCCTTCCTGCCACTGAACAAAACTGTGCGGCTTTTGCATTTTCTCTTCTTGCAAATCAGTCAACCTGCAGAAAGCCCCATTTCTGGAATATAGGGTGTAAATACCTGGTTAGTATGGTTAGTATTTCTCACAATATAAGAACTCATGGGCACTCCATGAAATTGCTGAGCAGTTGGGTTAGAACAGATAAAAGGAAGTACTTCTTCACCCAAAGAGTGATTAACATGTGGAATTCACTGCTGTGGTGGTGGCTACAAGCATGGACGGCTTTGAGGGAATTAGATAAACATATGGAACAGAGGTCCATTAGTGGCTATTAGCCACAAAGTATAGATAGGAAAGTCTGGGGCAAGTGATGCTCTGTATTCTTTGTGCTTGAGGGGAGGGGGGGACAAAAGTGGGAGGGCTTCTAGTGTCCTGGCTCCACTGCTGGACCTCCTGAGGGCACCTGGTGTTTTTGGCCACTGTGTAACAGAGTGTTGGACTGGATGGGCCAGTGGCCTCATCCAACATTGGCTTCTCTTATGTTCTTATGACCACTTGTGATTCCTAGACAACATCCTGCTGAGGTGATCTGCCTGTATGTCCTGGCTGCCTGCAATATACATGGCCTGCAGGACCACCTGATTTTGTACAGCCCAATGCCAAATTGCTGCAGCTTCCAGGGTCTGAAGTTGAGAGCCAGTACCACTCTACTTGTTCAGGTGGTACATAGCCAATGAGTTATCCACCTGAATCATCACCAATTTTCAACATAATATGTATGTGAATGAAGTTAGGGCACATTTAATGGCTCTTAATTAAATAATATTTACCCGAAGCTCCCTCTCAGAATGTCCCCAACATTCCCTGAACCAAGCAGTTACCACAGTGTGCACCCCACCTCAATAAGGAAGCATCTGAAGTTACGACCACCTTGGGGGATTAAAGCCAAAAGATGCACCCATGAAGAGATGCTGATCTTCTGTCCATATCAACAGAACTTTTTGCCATCTTTCTAGGAACAGAAAATTTCTTATGAGGAGAATGTAACATTGGTTTAAAACATTCTAAAAAAGCACTATTGTAGTAATCTCATACATAACCAGGCTAAGGGAAGTACTGCTGTTGTTGAAGCCATGCAGACTGAAAGTGGTTTGACATTAATTGTCTAACCACAGTTTTTATAATTGCCCCTCAGTCTGGAGGTAGGACCCCTACACCTATCTTGGAATCCAAAATAGCTCCAATGAATTCTACTAACTGAGCTGGCTCTAACTTAGATTTGTTTCCAGTTTATCACCAAACCCAATCTTGTAAATCATCTTACACTTGCTCCTTTGATGCAGCTACAATTAACCAATCATCTAACTATGGATAGACTGTACATCCTTTTAAATGTAAATGAGCCACAATTGGAGCAATGTACTTTGTGAAGACTCGAGGTACTGTCGCCAGTCCGAAAAGCAATACTGTGTACTGAAACACTCTCCCAGCATATCTAAACCTATGGTTTTCATGAATTGAGATATGAAAGTATGCATTTTTCAGGTCCAATACTGCAAACCATGACTCAGTTTTTAACATCTGTAGAACCTGTGTCAATGATATCCTAAATTTAGAAACCTTTAAGAATCCAAGATTGGTCTATTTCCCACATCCTTCTTTTGTACCAGAAAGAAACGGGAATAGAACTCAGCTGGGTTATCAGGGGTGTCTACCATCTCCATTGGAAGCTTCTATGAGAAGAATACTTGGATCTGCCTTGAGAATAAACTCTTTGATCCCTATAATAGTACGGCCTTTCTGGGCTTTCTGCTTATATCCTGCCATCCCATTTTCAGTTTTGTTGCCAGACTAGTTCTCTTATCATCCCCAGAAGACCTGGAAAGATAGCAGTCTGAGTGGAGTTGCCTCTCATTTTCATCCTTAGGGGAAGAAAAGAAGACTGGAAGCAAAATGATGGACTGAAGGTGGAATTCTATGATGACTTTTGGCAGGAAGTTCATGGCTGGGACTAGAGACACACCTCATAGAAATGCAGGTATGGAGGTTTGCACTGAAGTACCATAAATTCCCCCACCTGCCTGGCAGAAGTCATGGCCATGAGAAAGCAGTCTTTCAAGACAGGTATTGTAAGGCACACATGGCCATGGGTTCAAACAATTTCCCTGTCATCTTGCAGGTCTTGCAGGTTCAAACGATTTCCCTGCATCTTGCAGGTCTAGATCCCATGCCAGTGTAGGCTGCTTAACTGGTGGGTGCAAATGAAGTAGCCCTTTCAGAAATCATTTAGTGTCCAGATGAGCAAATATAGAATAACCTTCCACAAGTTGATGATGGTGGCCAAATAAGACACAGAGCGAGGAATGGCTTAAGCCAGAATTCAACAAAGAAAGCAAAAAATCAAAAACAACTGACAGACCAGCCCAGTCTGGGAGCACAGTTACCAAGGTAGTATATTTCATGAACTTTTCCCACTTATAGGAATAAGATCAACGTGTGGATACTTTCTGGCTGTTTAGCATAACTTGTCTCACTTGGTCCAAGAAACAGATAAGTCTATTTTCCATGCTGTGAGTTTCAGGTGAGAGATATCATGGTGTAAAACCTGTCCCCCATGGGTGAGAAGAAGGTCCGCAATTGGGAGGAAGCAATGGAAGGTTCCTCAGGAGAGGTGGAGTTCCACTGGAAACCAGTGTTCATGCAGCCACCAAGGTGTGATCAGAATGCAATTTGGTTGTTCCCATATGATTTTACCACTCCAGTAACTGAGGAAAGAGGGGGAAAGAGATAACAGTGTTTGTGTACCCATGGGTACAGGAGACTGTCCCCTAGAGACATGGGATCTGAGCCCCCTCTGCATCAGAAGGCGTGGTAGCCCCAAGAGTGGAAGGCCAGTTGCAGGTAAGTCCAATTAAGTTCCCATTTGTGGAGGGATGGCCCTCCCCTGCTGAGAAGGCCTGCTTGCACATTCTGAATCCCTGGCAGTGAGTACCTACAAGAAAAGTGTTGTAAGCTATGCACTCTGCCCATATCTCCATGGCAAGACTGCAAAATCTCCTGGAAATGGTTCCCTCTTGCCAACTGATGTAACTGAGAACAGTAGTCCATGAGGATGGAGATCACTTTTGCCAAGATGAATGGGCGGAAGGATTGGAGAGCGTGCCTTACTGCCAGAAGTTCCAGGAAATTTATATGATAATGTCTGAGATGAAGCAGCCATGAAGCTGCTACGCAGAGGCCTCTCATGTGAGCTCCCCAAACCTACTGTGAGGCATCTGTTGTTATCCTCAGGGATGGGGCTGGTGGATGAAAAGGGCCCCCTGACAAGAGATTGTGTTCTTGTTGCCACCAGTCTAGAGATGTCAGGAAATGGATTGGTAGGTGCATGCGAAGTGACTGAGAGTGGATCATAGGTCTGAATTTCCTGAGGAACCACATTTTGAAGTTCACATGCGGAGTTTGGCAAAGACTAGAACATAGGTTGTAGCTGCCATTACACCCAGGAGTTGTTGGATCTGTAACACAGAGATGTCTGGTTGTGATTTGAGTTGGTGGATCAGTGCCAATATCCTGTGCACTCATTGAGGAGGGAGGAAAACTGCAGACCTGAGAATCGATCAGCGCTCTGATGAACTGAAGTGGCTGAAACAAGGTTGGATTTTTAAAAGATTCACACACAGGCCAAAGTCTTGGAGGAGAGTCATTGTGGTCTCTATGTCATGGAGGAGGCATTCTCTGGACTCTGCCACTAACAATCAATCATTTATGTAGAGGAACAGGGTTATTCCCTGTAGGCGGAGATTAGCTGTAATGACCACCATGGTCTTGGTGAATACCCAAGGAGCTGTTGAGATCCAAGAAGGAAGGACCTTGTATTGATAGTGGTCTGACCCAATGGCGAAGCAAAGATACTTCCAGTGGCATGGACAGATATAATGAAAATACACATCCTGTAAATCCAAGGTGGCCATCCAATCCCCCTTCTTGAGGAATGGGAGAATGTTTTGCAGAGAGGTCATGTGGAACTTTCTGTAAGTGATGAATTCATTCAGAATTCAAAGGCCCATGATGGGATGCAGGCCTTCATCCTTCTTTGGGACCATGAAGTAATGGGAGTCTCACTTGGTCTGTGGGCAGGGGACACAGGTTCTGTGGCCTGTTTGTTGAGTAAAGTCTATGCTTCTTCTAGCAGAACATCCAATGGTGGAGTGGTGACAAAAACTGGAGTGGATGGTGTCTGAACAAATTCTGTCACATAGCCCTCCAGGACGATCGAAAGGACCCACCTCTCCGATGTGATCTGCCTCCAAGCTGGTAAGTAAGGGTGCAGGTGGTGGGTGAGGAGGGCAATGATGGGGGGGAGATTGATGAGGAGATTATAGGTCAAAGGCTTTGTTTGGGTGTCCTAGAACCCTTGGATCTAGTAGGGTGTGAGGGGAAGGGGGAGAACTTAAATTTTGTGCCATATGATGGTCTAGATGAAGTCTGGTTTGATCTGGGATACCAGGTTGATCAGGCGATTGTCCGTTGAATGGACAGTTGAACCAAGACTGGGTCCAGAACTTGTTTTTGGAAGAGCAGGAGGATGATGACACCCCTAAATTATGAGAGGGTTTGATGCTCTTATCCATCTCTTGCAGGACTGTATCTGTAGTCAAGCTAAAGAGATCACTGCTATCAAAAGGTAAGTCTTCCATGTATGATCCAGTGTCTTGCTGTAGGGATATGGAGTGGAGCCACATGTGATGTCTAAGTGTGATAGCTGATGTAAGAGTTTTTGCGAAGACATCCAAGATGTGCTTTGAGGAGTTCAGTTGTTGTTTGGCTAGGAGCATTCATTCTTTTGTATATGCCTGGCAGCTGAACATTTGTCCTCTGGAAGAGTAGCAATAGTATCAGAAAGTTATTCCCACAGGGTATATTGGTATCTGCCCATGCAGGCAGTGTAGCTGGTGGCTTTAATTCCCAAGGTTCCTGTGAAATAGAAATTCTGACCGAGAGCATCCAGCTTTTTCCCTTCCTTGTCCATCAGTGTTGAGTGAGTCCGACAGGCTTTGGATGAGGAGGAGAAAATGAAGGAGTTCGGTTTTGGGTGAAAGAATAGAAACTCAGCATGGTCTCCTGAACTCGATACATATGGCTGAGTCATCGAGATGTAACAGATGTACAGGCTGGCTTAGTCCATAAGGCTTTCACTGTCTGAAACATGACCATAATTATTGGCAGTGTGATGGTAGTAGAGGTGTCCAATAGGATAATATCAAACACAGTGTCTGTGATAGTGGGTTGAGGCTGTACAGTGGATAAGGCCAAGGTATGGGCCATGCATTTAATAAATTCTCCATATGACTTGAGATCTTCAGAGGAGGAGATTGGAAGGTCATCTGTCACTTGAGGTGCAGGGGACGGATTGGTGCATGAGCCAGTTTGGTGTAGTGGTTAAGTGAGCAGACTCCAATCTGGGAGAACTGAGTTTGATTCCCCACTCCTCCACTTGCACCTGCTGGATGACCTTAGGCAAGCCATAGTTCTGACACAGCTGTTCTTGAAAAAGAGCAGTTTCTGTCAGAGCTCTCTCAGCCCCACCGACTTCACAGGGTGTCTGTTGTGGGGGAGGAGAAGGGAAAGGAGTTTGTAAGCCGCTCTGAGACTCCTCTGGGTAGTGAAGGGCAGGGTATAAATCCAATCCAATCTCTTCTTTTTCTACGATGTTTGTTGGCCTGAATCTTCTCAATCAGACTCACCCTCAGAAACACTAACAGAGTCATCAATGTCTGAAGGTTCTGACAAAAGGGGTGAAGATAGCAGACCTTCTGGAGTGAGTGTCAGAGGCAAGACCCAAGATGTGGTCAGAGTGGACTGTTCAGTGTGCTTGGTTGAGTGGCCACAATGGCTCCCTTGAGGTCAATCAGACAAAGCTGGTGGTTTAGAAATGGTCACTGAAGCTGTGTGGTGGGTGGGTTGGTGAGAAGCTCAAGACTGATGGGAGATCCCGGAGCACTCGTCCCATTCCTGTGGTGCTTGAGGTGGGATCCAAGGTAAGGTGGACTGTAAAGGGTATGCTTCATAGAGATATTGCCATTGACACTGATCCCAGGCAATGGGAGGTGATGCCAGCAGTCAGAAAGACAAAGGCCAATCGCAACCAGGGGCGACTCCATGCAAAGGGGAATGATCTTGAGAGGTCTGACAATGCTCATTCCCCATGAGGCGATGTTGAGACGTAGTTATAGAAGCATGGTCTGAAGTAGGGCTGTCTCTGCTTCAGGACCAAGAGTGGGAGGACTGCTGAGTGAGGTCAATCTCCTCTTCCTCAGATTCAGAGAACTGAATGAGTTGTGTTGGGGGTAATCTCGAAGCTGGAGGACTCAGCTAACGAATCAGAGTTAACAGTAATTTGAGAGGCGGTACTGTCGAGGGATGCATCAGCTCTGGTGGAAGGTGTTTTGAAGAGGTGGACTTCTCAGTTTGGGAGGAATTGTGCTGCAGGCTCCGAGGTTTCCCTGAGTCCTTCTTTTGTTTCTTAGTTTTCCTCTCTGTGTTGCTTGGCAGGTATGAAGAACTCTGACTTGGAAGCCAAGCCTGAGCGTTTCTCCAGTCGGTCAGTGTTGGAATGTGTCTGGCTGCGAGAAAACAGTTCTCCTGATGTTGAGTGGCCAATCGACATTGATGGTTGATTTGAAGTATCGACCTGAGATTACAAAGTTGAAGACATCAGGATGGGAGAAAGCGCTGATTCAAGTAGTGCTGCTTGAAGATGTGCTGCTCAATTCTTTCTCCTTTGTTTCAAGAACTTCATGCAATGGGGGCACGATTTGGTTCAATGAATTTCACCAAGGCACAGCAAGCAGAGAGAGTGGTCATCAGGTGGTGGAATTTTAGTCCTGCACTTTGTGCAGCACATGAAAAAGCCCAGCATTTCCCCATAAACTGGGGGTATGGAGGGGAGATGATATTGTATTCATTTTTTGTTTAGTTTGATTTTTATCCTGCCCTCCCTGCAAGCAGGCTCAGGGCAGGTTACAATCACAAGATAACAATATAATTTTAGCTAGTTAAAATCATATTTCTGTTAAAACACAAACAACACACAATCAGGGTGGATTCACCTTCATATCAATGCTCAGTTTGTGCTGGTTCCATTTGGCCAGCATTGTCAGCAGGAGAGGTTGTGATAGATTTGGATATCCACCACCTCATCCAAAAGCCCAGCAGAACAGCTCTGTCTTGCAGGCTCTGCAGAACTGTAACATTCCTGCAGGGCCCTGATCTCAAGAGGAAGCTTGTTCCATCAGGCTGGGGCCAACACAGAAAAATCCCTGGCTCTAGTTGAGGCCAGCCAGCGAGGACATCCTTGGGACCAGCGAAAACCAGAAAATGTTAATCAATTGAGCTCAATGCTCAATTTTGGGGTGTTTAACCTATCTAAAAAAGTTTTATATCTGCGCATGTACAGATTACTTACCTGAGCTGCCAATGCAGTGGCTCTGGAGGGTCTTGCCAGCTGCTGGGGGGTCCTGGACAGCTTCTGCTGCTGCTTTGGGGGGGGGGGGGGTGGAAGTGTGTGGGTGGGAGAGGCACCACCACTGATGCTGTGAGGGGCAGGAAGTGGCCAGGCCATTGGGAGAGCTGCCTCTGCTGCTTTGGGGGGGGGGAAGGAAGTGGGCAATTGGGAGATCCGCCACCACCACTGCTGCTTGTGGGGGGGATGAAGTGGGTGGCCAGGAGAGTGATAAGGGCCAGAAAGAGAGATGGCATGGGGGGGGCAAAAAGAGTGATGGGGTGGGGGGCAGAAATAGAGAAAGTGACAGGCATGAGGGGAGAGAAAGAGAAGGGAGGTGGAAAGGAGGAAGGGTGAAAGACAGAAGTGGGGGACAGTGGAAGAAGCAAAGATGGGAGGAATGGGATAGCCACTCCCACAAGTTTCTTGCAGGTCCCCACTTGTTTCTCTCTGAAGAACAAAATCATACCAGCACAAAGAAAATTATGTCAAAGGATCTCCATACCTGCAACTGTTTTGTGTAGTCCAAGATGTAATCCCTACTACCGCCCACTGTGTGAAGTGGTACAGTCCAGGAAATTTTACTATCTCTTCTTCTGCTGTGCAGAGCAGGCTGGACTGAACTTTTTCCTGAGCTGCTTGTATAGTTATTTCTGCTAATTGTTCCAGTTGTCTGAAAGACAGGTTTCATTCTACAGGGAAAAAGTGTAGCCCATACATACACAAATTAGAAGGAGAAAGTGGTTTTAGGGGTGAATGGTAATGAAATGACTTTCTTAAGCATCGGAGCTGTGAGTGATGTCATCAGTGAAGAACAAGATAGAAACAGAGGGGGGCACTGCAATTCCAGGGTGGGCTACTTTCCACTTGGAGTGCTTCAGTGGGATGATGGGCGGATGTGCTCAAATACACAAGCATAATGCAATTTGTGTTTGTTTTACTCCCAAACAGCATGGTAGTTCTACTTCCCCCAGGCCTTTGATTTACAAGAAAACAAACATCTCCTAGCCTAACAAAAGCACAGAAAGAATTCCCCTTTGAAACAGTTTAATTTTCAGGCTGCGGAGCAATGTCAATCTAGAGCCAGGAGCAAAAAAAATGGGGGGGGGGGGCTGGAGGAGAGAAAGGGGAATCCAAATAAAACATACAAATGAGATTTCTGATCTGTTTGAGCAGGGTTAGGAGGGGTAATAATTAATTGACAGCTATCTAATTAGCATTCCACCTAAATATCTCCACAATGTGGATTTTCTCATATCTACATATTGTATACATATACAAATATATAAGTGCTGTATATCTATGCAACTTCCATTCTCCAAAGATGTGGTAACCCAGTTTATTTTCTTTTATGCAATTATGTAAAAACAACATGATCACATTGTAATTCCACTTTGGCCACTCTTGCCAGTGGGATACTTTTTTCCTCCCCTACACAATGTCAATGAAAAGTCACCATCTGTACCATTCTGCCTTTCCCCAAACAGTCATAAATCTCTGCCGTAACATTTAAAGGGCTGGTTCAAATATTACATGGCGACAAATCCAGATTTGCAACCAAAAACTTAAATAATAGAGTCCCACAATCTCTCAGGTAAGAGACCAAAGCTTGTTGTATTTTTAGATATACACACAGAACATCTTAGGTGTACCTCTATAAACGATTAGGGATGCTTGAACACCCACCAGTGTGGCTCACATTTTCTTCACAGGTCACAAACAGTGAACTGAGTTTCATTGACCCACTTGGCTATTTGTGAGGTAATTTCAGTTTGTTGGGTTACTTTTTGTGCATTTGAATAGTACAGAGCCACTGATAGTGCTTCACATATGCATGTTCTCACACAACCTGATAAGAGTTCTAGTTTTTCCTCTTGCAGAATTGTTATAGGCTGTTTGGCAACCAATCATATAAATAGTACACAAATCAGTCAGTCAGTAATTATAAACACTTTTTTAAAAAAGGTCTTACCAATTGGTGTTTAAGTCCATGCTATTTGTTATCTCTCACACACATTTTCTCACCTTATGGGAAGTGTAATCCTTTCCCACTTCATTTAATTACTTGATCACCCATGACTCTAGGGGAGAATTTCTTTCACCAACTGGCAGGTGAAAAACCTCTTGCAAGGCAATGAAATTCCAGCACCACAAGGAAAGAGACTTCTACAGCCAGTTACTGTGCAGATGTAAAGCTTTCCAATAGCTGTTTGACTTAGATGGTGGTGAGTTGAACATATCCAAGTCTCAGTTTTGTAGTGAACACAGACTGCTGGACCTATTCAATGTGGTTTGTTGTATTACTACGGAGAATAATTTGTAAGAGATGATCCTAAGCGCCAGTTTACCAAGCACTGCTTTTGTACATCTGGACAGCCTGGAACTGTCCTTAGATGGACTCATTACCACAGCTGTACTAGGAATACTGCACTAGCACTTTCCCCCCCAAGTGCAGGTCCACACAGGCTTTTCCTTCCCTACAAAGCAGACCTGTACAAACTCACCCTTTGTCCTACATGTTATCCTTCAACTCTCCCAGTAACCCCCACTTTTTAATTTCCTGATCCCACCTCCTCTTATATTTTACAGCAGCTTCAGGTAGCCACAGAAGCAACTTTTTAAAAATCTTAAGGACTTGGATACGGCTTTTCCATCTAAGCATTTAGATGCCTGAGACAAAGTGTTTCACCCAAATTAATGAGGTAAAAGTCACTTCTGCTTGCTGGCCTCCCCACCCAACAGACTCACTTCCCTAGCTGGTACCAGTAATTAGAGATCTCCAACTGCACACCTGTCCGGAACAGCGATTCCAGGTCCACTCTTTTTATTGGGCCCATTTATGTAACATGTCAGTCATTAGGCAACTGCAAGAAAAACTCCCCTGTTGTATCCAAGTAATTTAGTGGCTAATGTTTCTGGCAAGTGTGTCAGCAGTTCAACATATGTAATAGTGGCACTCAAGTGTCTGTTGCAACAATACAACACAGAACAGCAAAAGTTCGGACTGTGAAACTGCCATATTCGCCAACCCTCCTGATTTCATCAAGGCATGCCACAAACTGTGCCAGTTGTGAGTCTTGTCCTGCAGGTCTAGCAACACACAGTTAGATACTACAATGTGCTTTCCTCCCTTCTGCAGAAATTAAAAATAAAAATTATATGGCATTGTGTGTAGAATAGCCAAGAAATCCTGAAGGGTTGTCTGGCAGCCTGAAGTTGTAGCTCTTTTTTGGCACCAATAGGTGGGAAGCTATGCTTATTTTTAGGCTGTGAGAAAGCTGTGACTTGCCCAAGGTCACCAGCTGGCATCAGCTGGAGGAATGGGGCATCAAACCTGGTTCTCCAGATTAGAGTTTGCTGCTCTTAACCACTACACCAAGCTGGCTCAGCCCTTCTGCAGAAAACACAGTATTATGAAACAAAAGTGGGATGGTATCGAGGCAACTAGTGCTAGGGAAGGAAGTGCAATTGCATATTTGTGGCTCCTTTATGGCTGGAACAGGCACCCTAACCTTCCCAACCAACAAGGCAGCCTTAGCTAAAGTGACTGCATTTGCAGTGAACTTGTTTCAGGACTTCATCTTCAAAACTTCCTTGGAGACTAACAAAAAGAATGGCTGCCACAAAGAACTTTGAGCCATGCAGAACAACAGAGAAACGTATATATTAAGAATCTGGCTTTGAGAGAACTAATCAATGAAGCTGCATCATACAAATGAGTGCACATACTTTCTAGAGGGAGAAAAATCATCTCATAAATTTTATCACAATTTGAAATGAAATCGTGGTAGTAAACATGTGTACAGCCTAGTTCAAGGGCTCAAAGCACTCCCCATAGTCTATTTTTTTCATTAGCATTGTAATACAAACCGGTGTTGAAGGGAAGTGGTGGCAGCTGAGTACAGCACTCTGCCCAAGGGTCCTTACAGTGCAGTTTTACACCCTTCTAAGCCTGTTGACTTCAATGGATTTTGAAGGGTGTAACTCTGCATAGGATGGCACAGTTAATGAGTGTATGGCAGATGCCTGAGCTGGGCACTGTCTGGTTCAAGCTTAGCTCAACTTCCCTACCTGTACTGTATCAGCTCTTTCGGAATTTTATATGAAACTGTATTTCAGTGCTACAAAGTTACAAATGGCACTCTCAGTAAATGTCATTTATACCTAAAAGACACACATGAAGAGTTAATGGACACATTATTCTCAGATTATGCAACTGGCCCACTGATTAGATTGTTATGGGATTTTTGCACCTCTGAAAATAAGACCAAAGTTTTACATGCAAATGGTATAAGATATAAATCATTTCACATTTGTAATTCTGAATATCACAAATTAAACACAATCTTCTAAGTTTCATTACAGCATAATATACTGCTAAACAGCATGTCAATAGAGCAGTCATTCAATTTACAGAGTTGCTGAACAATCTGGTAAAAGCATAGTTCAGAACTGGGAAAACTAGATTTAAAACAGAGTTCTTCAAATCAAGCAACATTCTTTATTACAAATTAAAAATACTGTATAAATGGAAGTCCAAATTTGATTAATTTTCCATCTGAGCAGAATCAGACCACTCATTTTTCCAAGTTGTGTTGGTAGTTCTACAATAGGCATGGTTGTAGTACAGCTGTGGTGCTGACAAACACATTATCGTAGCAGAAAATCTGCAGTTTTCCACATGACTATACAAACTGAGGTCCTTGGAGGTGAATCCATCTTTTGGGACAAAAGGGGCAAAGGAAATTCTGGAAATTTATATTTTTTGCCTTAGGAAATTTTTCCTGTTTCACACTGGTACAAAAAGGCACTTCCATTATTAAGTTTTCACCGAGGAGCCATTGTGGATCCGTTGGCACATATTGGTAATCTAAACAACTGTATGCAGGACTCACAAAACTTGTTACATCAATAGAACTGTGCTTGAAAAGCAGATGTCTTGCATAAAGTATTGGACTTATAACCATTTAGATTTTATTTTTGATCCTATGGCTACTTGACAAACTAGGTGAGAAATACAAAATCTGTCATTACACTTGGATCAGAAATTTTCCTCCATTTTCCTGCTAGACAGATGCATCTTCACTTAAAAAAAAAGAAGACAATATCCTTTGTTTAAAATGACTGATTTGGTTGCATTATTGCAAGCAGGCCTTTATTTGCAGAAAATTAGCTGTATGATGGATCTCGGGGTGTAGTTTTAAAGCAGTTCTAGAGTACTAGAGACCATTAACAATATCATGAAAGACAGATGAAGCAGCCAATGCTGCAGATTGCCTGCTGCAATCCTCTGGGTTTTTGTGAGATCAGCACCTTTGCGCTGCTTAGTTCAATTTATTGTTCAGGTTTCTGCATAAGCGCTTCCCTCTGAATTAATTGATTTTCTACATTCTTTTCATGCTATGTAACCCAATGCTATGCATGTTCACTCAGAAGTTCCACTGATTTAAATAGAATTACTCCCTGGTAAGTGTGTTTGGAATTGTAGGTTTATCCTGTAATCCCCTACTGCCCTCTACTGAATGGTGTCATTTTAATCACTGCAGAAGGCCACAGATTAGTATCCCACATTTATGATTAAATCAACACATTCAAAGTTTAACAGCATCTGACAAATGCTTTGTTCTGCTGAATGCAATTATTTTTTAAACACTCCTTTCCTCAAGGTTTACACAGTTTTGAATTAGATGTATGATTGATCAAAGTTACGACTAGCTGGCAACATATTCAACACCTTAGAATAGGCAACAGTCACATCAAAACAGAAAACTCCTCAGCAAAATTTAATCCCTTTTAAATATAAAATGCAGCATCTGTTTCAGTCCAAGCAATTTGTTCTGTTTCAACATGCATTTAAATAACATTTTAGATTCAGGCAATTCTTATGGGAATCCAATATCTGAGACCCTCATCTCATATTGCAGTTCTAAGTCCAAGACTGTACAGCACCATTGCACTTTGTCTTACAGAGTCACATGCCATTGATTTTTGTGATTCAGACCAAGTTCAGAGATGTAATTTGTGTGTCTCAGTCTTCTGCTCTGGCTTCAGAGTACTTTTCATGATGGATTGTGTGCCTTATACTTGGACAACAAAATATAGGGCAGGTATTTCACAGAGCAAGAGGTATGATATATTAATGCAGGTAATCAAGCTTCACTTGTTCTAGAATGTGGCATGCAATGGATTTACTTAAACATGGTGTGAGCTACGGTTATAGGACTTCTCCGTGTAAGAATTCCACGACTCTGACGTTGCTCAAACACACATAACTTCCTCAATGTGTGCCAGACTGTATATATCAGACTGTATCTTTAGCATGCCAATGACCTGAAGTTTTGGCAGATGTTCTGCTGCCATACTAACAATGCATATGTGTGAGCCAGTGCATGTGATCAATTTTCTTTTGTGTTACCTTCCATCAATCAATTCAAAGAATGCTGTCAGAATAGTTGAAATACTCTGCACAACTACTTCTTGGATGTGAAGTGAATAGGGATAGATCATTGTCACTCAAAGAACTTTGAAGCATATCATGCCATAGCTTTAAGTCCTTGCAATAGTCATCCAACATAATATTAAAGAGATATAAAACAAAGCAGTATCTTCTTTTTAGATCATCATCTACAACAGCTAAAGTTGGCTTTAGGCTCTGGGTGCCTTTTCCTTCTTGAAGTCCTAAAATATTGATTTGTCTTGTGGAATGCTGCAGTCAATGCTGGTTGGACCAACAGTCAAAACTGAGTAACTGTTAAAACCATTGTTCACTGGACTCATTTAGGCAAATTAATCTGAACATCTCCAAAAATCATCATAGATTATGATATAATTTGCCTGACTCCACCCTAAATTTCAATTGTACAGAAAATTAAGGAAGACATGTAGGTTTTCATCATTTCAGGAAGATATTTGCCTGAATCACAAATTACAGAAACATGTGCATTCTATCAGGAACCCTGTACATTCTTAAGCATAAATCTTACAACTCAAATCTAACAAGCTATACTTCATTTGTATATGCACATTTGGGCAGAAAGCTTAGAAGATGGAATAAGCTAAGTGAGGGTAAGTTTACATTATCTTGGGGCCTCAAGAAGGGACTGCTAGGTGTGTTAGGGTTCCCTGAAGGCCTAATTGCAATAATTTATTAGCATAATTAACATTCACTGAAACTATCTCATATACTTGTGTAACTGTATAACTATTTCAAAACAGAAGCAAGATCAATTTAAAAAAATACCTTGTTCTGTCGTTTTTTCACCAGAGTTAAACAAAAAACTGTCAAATGTGCCCCCCAAAGAAAATCTTAGACCACAAAAATATTGTTTTAATTTGCTCTATTTTTCTGCATGTATTTTTAGTCTGTTTTTTAATTGGTTTTATGATGTATTTTTATTGTGCTGTTTCAATTGTTAGCCACCTTGGGGGCCGTGACTGGGCAGAAATGCAGAATATAAATGTAAGTAAATAAATAAATAAATAAAAAGAATAATTCTAGACTGGTGGAATTTGCTGTGTGGACAAAATAGCCCTTGGGCTGCATCATAAAATATCATGTTTCTGTTTTAGGGGCATATGGGAAAACACACACAGCACACTAGAATCATGTTAAAGGAAGCCTCAAACTAACAAATTTAGTTATTGAACTCAGAGATTTAAAAATAAATTAACGGGGAACATTCTTTTGAAAAGCTTCATTCATATGCTGGAATACATCTAGCAAAACTCCCCAAATAGTTCTAACTGCACTATTGCTAAGTGGTATACATTGCATCCTCATGCACACACTATGCCCTGTATAAAAACACTGGGCTATGCATCCCCTTTTGTAGGGGACATTTCATATCAAATAGAAATTAAAGGATAACATTAATTTGCTGTCATCTCCCTATTCACAGCTTGCACTTTCATTGAAATGATTGCACATTTTAAAATTTTTCTCTAATAGCCAAGGGCTTGTTTTACAATTTTATTATGCAATTCAGGCATGCACACATTTAATAACCAAGAAAGCTAGACTGCAGATACAGGGTGACATCGCAGGTGAAGATGCTATTGAAATGAACTGAGGAACATCTGCTTTAGATAACAAATTTCCTTTTTATGCCATAGCAATGAAGTCCGTGTGTACACAATTCCAATGTATATTTGGCTCCTGGAAGTAACTAATATTAGAAAGGGCCTGTCACTCTTGAAATTAACTTAACATTTAAGTGGATTTATTTACACAGAGTGCAATATTGAGTTCAAGCTGGCTAACTCCTTAGGTGTCAGTGCTTCCCACGGGAAAGAACTGAACGCTTATTTTTGGCTGCTTTGTCCCCAAGATTGTCAATCTGAAGCAGCAAGCCAAACAACCGGCTCTACTAGATTTGAAGCCTGTGGATTAGTGATGAGGTCCCTGTCAGCACATTCCCTCCCCATTCAGTCACTGGTTTTTTAAAAATTAACAAGCCACAGCAGAAACTGTGCTGATGAGCAACACCTGTTGCAGTACTCAAGAGAAGAATTCAAACTTTAATCTGATCTCTTTAATGGTTTTCTTTCTTTTAAGCAGGAGGAAAAAGAATTACAAGATCCTTTTAATATTTTCACAATGTTAAACTAAAACTGAGCTCTAGGCTACATGTGTAAGTAAATCTAGAACACAAAAAAGGGTTAAATAAGATTTTCTTTAAAGATACAAGAACTTAAGCTTTCTTTATGTTTAACAAACTTCACAGAACAGATACTGCAAAGGAACAACCCCCAAACTCTTTTTTAAAGTGAACATTGTCCATAATCCACATGAACTTTGAGTAGTGTTCGCTCAAGAGCCACCTCGAAACCAACTGTGCACTTTGTAACAGGGCTAAAGAAAGGATTAACAAGGGAAAAATAGTATCTTCGTTATTAATCTGCAAAAGTCTTGTGTATCAGTCAAAATGTCCATCAAATGCTATGCTAGGATTTAGAAGGGAAGAAAGTGCATAGCGCGGCAGCAGCTGAAGTCCATGGTTTTTAAAACTCTTCATGGCAAACGCAAAGAAAATTGTCTGATTTTCCCCTCACGCCAATGGAAGGGGAATACTTCCTTAGGAAACAAAATATGCAGCTGGAAATTCCATTGCAGATTTCAAAGCCTTAAATACAACAAAGAATGGCTTTTCCGTATTGAATTTTAGAGTGATGGAATATATCTGATTTACTTAATCACTAATTTGCACTGCAGTAATATAGGTAAAGGTTGAGCCTCCTTCACTGGCCATAAGTTGGCTATCAGACTAAATACAACTTGGCCTGTAAACCAATTGCTTACCTTCAGCATAAACGGAACAGTCAGTGGCTTATTTAAACAGCTCTACCCCATAACCTTTTTTTTAGAGTGACAGGAGGGTAATTCACTCTTCAGGTGGCTCATACTTTCACAAACAGGTTAAATCTGCGACAATACAATTTCCCCCTTCCTCCAGCAACCCTCCCCCCAAAAAACTATATACCTAATTCCCATTTGCTAGTGGTGCTCTATGTGGTTTGGGGTAAAAATTCCACATTGGGCCACCACGAACACGAATTTTCCTACAGAAACTTTGCATGTGGCTGGAGGCAGAGGGAGGTGCTGCCTTTTCTCTGGTGATGCACACTTAAGATTTGTGCAGTTCAGTTCAATGAGACGGCTCCAATACAGAACAATAGCTCTAAAGAACAGATCTGGGGAGTCCCAGTTCTATGCAATGCATTCCACAATCATTTGCTTAGCAAGAGACGATGGGCAGAAACCTTCACTGAGCGTGCTGAGCTGCATAGACACAAGGCTGGAACAGCCATATGATTATCTCCTTAACACATTGGAAGTGAGGCATACAAACTCAATTCAACAAGGGGTGATTTTCCTGGTTGTTCCCCAATACTGTTACTGAATTCTGTTTGCTACAAAATGTTCTTTTCCCCTCAATATATCTCTAGCTACAGAAAGTCAGTCTGCAGGAACCAGCCATGGCTACTGTGCTGTGAATTAGCCTTATTTGATCAATTCTCAGATACCTGCACTTAGCAAAAGGCAAACAAGAGCCAATCAGGGTTTGGCTGATGGAACAGCCGCAGTGGTTGGCATATGCAATTGGATCACACTACTTTTAAGAAATGTTGTAGATGCTGCGTAGAAAATGTTTACTGCTTGTTCCAGAACAGAGCTAACTTTAAAAGCAAGACCATCCCCCTCCACTTAAATGAAGAAACAGGTTCCCTGTAATGCATTTGATACAAAAGTTGTCATAAGAATCTGTCCTTGTCTCTTTTTGGCTTCTCAGAAAGATATTCCTACCCCAAGAGACTCCCTGATGCTGGTGACGCTACCTAACTTCAGAGGCTACACATGGAGATTTCAAGAGTAACTGTTCAGCTCTTCTAGGTTCAGCAGCTACACTGCCTAGTGTTGGCAGCGTTTCACCCCTTCAAGGTTAGCTAGAAACGAGGATAGGAAAACTGGGTATTAAATGTATTTTCTTCCAGAGAGCTGTGCACATAGCAGTCTTTTACATCAGTTTCTACTCAGCTGCTGGAAGCTTACCAGCGTAAGGCTTTTAAAGAGCTTGACTCCTGTCATAATAGAAGCCTTTAGATTTTTTGTTAAAATCCACTAGCCATGCTCAAAAATATTTCTTCATTTTTTTAATACGGTGGCTAGCAGGCACCTTAACAACCAGCCAGAAATCAATGTCAATCACCATTAACCCCTAAACTACAGTACCAGGATGGTTGACTAAAGAAAGGAAACTGATTGGCTGTAGTCTGAAACTTGCCCAGTACAAGGTGTCTGGCTGACTTTGTCCTAAATAAGGCTAACATTAGTGAACTAAGAGAACGGCATTTGGTTGTAGAGTCTTGCACTCAGGAGCATCCCTCGCCAATGCGCTGGCATGATCGCCCCACTTTCCGGTCCAGTTTCACCATTTTCATAATGGCTTCTTCACGCCCCCGTCCCATGTGATCGAATGTGCAATCATGTTGTTCAGGCAGGCGATGCAACATACAGAACACATAACCTGGAAGGACAGAAAGGGGTATGGGGAAGACAAAAAACCACAAACACAATATTAGAAACTCTCTGGAAAGAGAAATATACAAAAACAAGTGCTGCATTAGCATTCAACTGGGATTACTGAATTGTCCACTGAATCGCTAAAAATGCTTCTGGACTTGCCTCCTTCCAATACACACATACGAAGTTGCCTAATACACAAGTCAGACCATTTGGTCAATCAACTTGGTACTGTCTACCCAGAATGACACTCTCAGGGAAAGCAAGGTCGTTATCTTTCCTTCCATCCAATAAAAGTTCTAGGATACATCAATCTTGAGCAGTGAATAGTTGTTAATCACTTATCACCCAACAGACAAAAGGAGTAAAAAAAATTACAGCAGGCTAGAGTTCTTTTTGGATCCCTGTCAGTGAGTAGATATGTGACTAGGTCATAAGAATATATATCAGACTGAATTGGCAAACACGGTGAGAAAGGTCTTTATCAAAATCTGCTATCCAAGTTTCTTTTATGTGCATATGCCACAGATTGTACCTGGGATCCTTTACATGTAAACCATGTGCTCTACCTGAGATCCAGTCTCTCCTCATGATCAGAAAACACATTCAGAATAGTAATTCATATGGAAACACAGGGGTGGGTTATACTTACTGTTAAAACACCCCCCCCCACACCGAGGAACAATTTAGGTTTAAGAGCAAAATGCCTCTTCAATTTTAATTCATAAAAAAAGTATACCTCAGCTGTCACAAGTCTGGGAAACTGATTTGGGTACAGCACAACTAAGCCAGGAGTTAAGTGCAACTAAGCTAGGAGTTAACAGCAGTTACTTGATTTTATTTTTTACTGAGTCAGAAACTAAGGCTAAGAGAACAAGACTCATCCAAGATCACCCATGTCTAAGGTAGAATTCTAACTGGGGTTACAGACTACCGAACCCATCCTAAAAACTTACATAATTGAAGATAGGATTAGTACATTAGTATTTTTATACATAACATTATTTAGTAATTCTTTTGAACCTATTCCAGAGTGCAAGGAAGACAAGGGTGAGGGGAGAGAAAAATTACACTTCATTAGGGCTCAGAGGGATCTGTCCAGGCAAGCCCACTGTCATGATATAGTCTACTTATATAATTTAAAAAGTAAGAAAAAAATCCTATCGACTCATGAGTTGTGCAGAAGTAGGGAAGAGATGAAAAACAGTATGCTACAAGTTCATCTTAAATGTAGAGAAATAATGTTTCAGCCTTGCTAGACCAATGTTGACCATTTATGCATACAAAAACTGGTAAGAATTATAATCAAGTCACAAGAAATCTTCACCCTGCCTAGTATAGTGTTCCTAGTTGTCAATGTGGTGGGAAACTGCTGTTTGGGTTGCAACACTAACTTCTGGGGATAGAACCGTGCCATGATTACCTTAGAGGACAAAATGCAGTGTAGTACACCATTAGTTTCTGTTAAATGCTTCTCTAATGAATATTTTTTGGGCAAAACTTTTAAGGCTCTGAAGTCTAGAATCTCCCCAATTAAGCAATCAGTACCCTCATTATTACTTTCCTGGTTCACTCATTTTAGTATTTAAAATATGGTTAGAAAGAGTATGTAAGAACACAACTTACTTGATGTTTACATAAAAAAAATAAACGATAGCTTCACTGAAATTAAGGAAGTTTCAAGGGGGCTTTCTGAAAACATTTGCACACACAATTGTATGACTATCATGATTAATATGAATCAGTTTGGTTGGCAAGTATGAATTGTACGTGAGATACTGGTAAACCATTGGTTTGGTTTACTGTTGAAAGTGAAAAGAAGAATATCCCAAACATAGGCTTAGGACAGGGATCAATTGATTTCCCAAATGTTAGTCTATACACAAACCACATTAAACGCTTATTCCTATAAATATGCAATAATGCCTCCATTGACAGCCTTTGAAGGAGAAATATGCCCAGATTTTATGGACTAGAAGCAGAACCAAAAATTTCTTCTAAGACCAGGACATCAGAAATTTTAAATTTAGCACCAGCTTCATGCTTATGCTGGTGGTTGTCAGTTTTATTTTAGAGTGAAAGGGCCTGTTTATATTTATTTATTGTATGGCAGACGTACACACAGAGAGCATCTGATAATACAAAATATGAAGCCAAGTTGATGAAACAAGCATGCAGATCAATGGGGCAATCCCCCTAAATACTAATATCTACATTTTCAATCCACTCAATTGCAGCTGGGGAAAGTTAAAAGAGCACCATCAGATCTCCTTAGAAAGCCCAATGCTCACATTACTGTGACAGATGGAAAACGGTTTGATGGGCTGCACCACAATCACATTCAGGTCCTAGTTTGTACAACGGCCCAAAAGCCTGTTTGTATTCTATTAGCTGTCTTCCACACTTTACTCGGCAAGTCAAATCCTGTGGGCTTCCCAGTGGTGTTTATCAGGTTATGGATATTGGGTGGAACTGATTGCATCCCTGTTTGCAACTATTCATTCCCTAGATCAAATTTTGTGATTGCAGGATTTGTGCAGATCTTACTGATCTTTCTAAAGTCATGAAAAAGAACATCTTTTGTCTTTGGAGATGTGGGCGAGTGATGTGGCACAATGTGGGTAGCACAACAAGAGTGGATTTAAAACATCTGCTGATGGTTCTCGTATTGAGTTGGACATCAAGTTTGCAGACATGGGGCCTGTTGAGCCACACTGAAGAACCATATTCCACTGTAAAGGTAAAGGTTTCTCTTGCTTGAAAGCCAGTCAAATCCGACTCTCGGGGGTGGTGCTCATCTCCATTTCCAAGATGAAGAGCCAACGCTGTTCAAAGCCTTCTCTGTGGTCATGTGGCTGGCATGACTAGATGCTGAGGCGCACAGAATGGGCTGCACCACAATCTTCCCACCAAAGTGGTATCTATTTATCTACTTGCAATTTCTTGCTTTTGAACTGCTAGGCTGGCAGGAACTGGGGCCAGTTACGGGAGCTCACTCTGTCACATGGTACTTCGGTCCCAAACTGCCAAACTACTGACCTTCCAGTCTATAGCTCAGCATCTGAACCTCTGAGCTACCACGGCCCCCATATTCCACAGTAAGGTAAAGGTAAAGGTTTCCCTTGCTTGAAAGCCAGTCGAATACAACTCTAGGGATGCAGTGCTCATCTCCATTTCCAAGCCGAAGAGCCAGTGGTGTCAAAAGACGTTTCCTGATTGTAAAATCCTGATCCTTCAGAGCTCTGGATAGGGATACCAGTTGGGCAGTTACCTGGTTTGATGTTACCTCCAGATTTCCTCGGAGAACAGGTGGGTTTCCTTGGAGCACTGGACCTAAGTTCATATCAGCCACAATCTGCAGCTCATGCCATGTCCCTAATTTAATGTTTCTTTACAGATACCTCACTTCAAAACTAACCCAAATAATGATACAGTTATTCCTGTACCAAATTCTGTTCTAGCTGATGTCACTTTCACCTCTCACATGAAATTTTACACTTTCTTACTGATTTGAAATTCTAATTGATAAAGGTGAATGCTTAGCTTAAAAATATCTAAAAACTAAAAAAAGAAGGCACTGCATTCGTTACATGCCATAATGCGGTATAATCCATGGAAATGTGCTTCAGTGTAGATTTTTTTGGTATGCAGAAATCAAGTATATCAGTCAGAGACAAATACTTAACTTAGCATAAACATACTCTGATATATGAATTGTAAGAATCTTTAAATACAGATATGCAAAATATTTTAAGTCAAACAGCAGCAATTGATTAATGACCATTCACACTTTAGCATAGATCAGTATTTTTCAGAACTTCTAACAGCCAAAGCACACTTTTATTCTGATTTAAAACTGGAAAAACATTTCACTCTTCCCTCCCTATATTCATAGTAAGAATTACATGCCTTCATATAGGACTGCCAACTCCAGGCTCAGAAATACCTGGAGATCTGAGGGTGGAGCCTGGGAGAGTGGGGTTTAGGGAGGGGAGGGACCTTGGCAGGGTATAATGCCGTGCACTACGCCTTCCAAAGTAGCCATTTTCTCCAGGGGAAATGAAAGGTTTTAAATACATAAACAATAAATAAGCAATTTATGTACTCTGGAGATCAGTTGTCATTCCAGGAAATTTCCAGTCTACCTACCCTACCTTCATAGGACTCCCTCCCGCCCCCATGTTGGTGCATGAGGCATTAATCTGATGTGCCTCCTAACTGGAAAGGAACCAGCCAGGAGCAGTTATTCTTGCAGCCATTGCTGGGGCCAAGTAACTCTGTTACATCTGTGTATTGGGTGTGACTGGCTCATTCCACCCCTCCACCCCCCCCAAATGCAGAGATGATGTAGAGCAGGGGTGGGCAAATGGCGGCCCGCCACAGAGTTTTTTGCGGCCCGCCAAGACATGAAGATTAACAAGAGTAAATATAGATGCTCTTTGACAGACATTAACTTGCAGGCTGTGATGAGAATCTCAACAAGCAATCTCACTCCTGATTTCAAAATAATTGTAGAAAAGTGTGATAGGGTACATTTGTCTCATTAAACTGATTCTAAAATTAAATGTGCTTGCAGCTATAGATGATATGAAATTAGTACAATAAATGCTTGCAGCTATAGATGATATGAAATTAGTACAATAAATGCCGTATTTTTCGCTCCATAAGACGCACCTGACCATAAGATGCACCTAGCTCCGCTCAGTACCGTGGCTTGGGAAAGGCGATGGGGGGTTTAAGACACACACACTTCCCCCCCCACTTTTTTTGGCAGAAAAAGTGAGTCTTATGGAGCAAAAAATATGGTAAATTGAATAAAACTACCACTATTTAATTTAATTTATATTTATTGATTTTTATGATACAATTTATACCTTTTCTGAAATGCAAAGTTAAGTAATGAATGCAATCATTTTAAAAGGTGTGGCCCTCTGCTAACCTCCGCTCTACAAAGTGGCCCCTGAGCCAAAACAATTGCCCACCCCTGATGTAGAGTGATCTTAGTCCAACTGGTGGCCAATTGAAGTGGAGTGGAGGCCATGGTACAACAGTAAATCACATAGACACAGATTCCTCTGTGGGTATTTTGGAATCACAGCAGTCTTCAATCACTTTATTCCTCACAAAACACTAGTTATTCTCTCATGGCTCCTTAGTGTGCCTGAGCAATGAACTATTAACATAAATGTTCAACCTACACTATGATCAAAGAATATTTATATACTAATAGCAAAGCCCCCCCCCCCTGTGCAGATACCTAAATCCGCCTGGGGGGGCAGGGAGGTGGTTCTGCAGATGTGGGGTGGTCCCCACGTCTGCAGAAAAATCTAAAAAGTTAAAAAAAATTCGGGGGATACTTAAATCCCCCCCCCCAAATAAAAACCCATTCCCTGCGCATGCACAGGAAATGGACTTACCCCAGTGATGGTGGCAGGCTGCAGCCGAGCCGGCGGCCAGCACACGAATGCCGCCGCCGGATGCTGGCAACGGCTCCGCTGGACCAGCCCTTGCTGCGGACTGAGCCAGGGGAAGGGGGGAAAGAGGGATGGCCCATGGGGGAGGGGGAGAACCGGCGGGCCAGGCGAGCATTGCTGAGGCCTGCTGCAGCCCGTGGGGGGGGGAGGGGGAGAACCGGCGGGCCAGGCGAGCATTGCTGAGGCCTGCTGCAGCCCATGGGGGGAGAACCAGCAGGCCCAGTGAGCGCTGCCGAGGCCTGCCACAGCCTGTGGGGGGGGAGGGGGAGAGCCGGCAGGCCCAGCGAGCACCAATGAGGTCTGCCGGAGACCAGGGGAAGGGAAGGAGCGGGGTGGGGGCAGATGGGAGCTGGGGGGGAATGGCCTGGGGGGAGGGAGAGCTCGCCGGCCTCAGCTCCTTCTCCCCCCTGCGAGTATCGCGGCCCCCTTTGTATTTCCTATTCTCAAAAAGAAAAATGGAACTCTAAACAGAATAGTTTCATACTATGAAAATTTAGTTGTGCACTTATTCTTTCCTTTTTTACAGAATAAAGCTTTTTCTGGCAGCCATGACAGTTGATTCTTGTGCCTCTCCAAAGCAATTCAAGCAGATACCGACCATGTTAACATAAGCATTGAAAAATGGTGGTTTATTCTAGTATGATTCAAATCCTCAACCACATAGTATTTTGCTTACAAATGCCTTACCCACTTGGGAGTTTTAATTACACTGTTGAATAGCAAGAATCCACAACTATTGCTGTTTATACACATGAAATAAATGGAGTGCTCTTTCGCTAAGACCAAAAAGCTAATGTGGAAATGTGTCTGCTATCTGGACACAGTTACGGACAGTGGTTTTCTAAAAAACACATTAGCTCTTTGTATCTCACAAGCAAATATCTCTGGATGATAGTGTGTCTGCTGACCCAAGGCAGAATTGTAACACAGAAATGTATTAAGGGGTCTTAACATTTTATTTCAGCATGTCTGTGGCACAGTATATCAGATACAGTGGTGAATATATTCAGCTGTTAAGTCTCTGTGAAATAATTAAACTGGGCCTGGAAATGGCTCACTTGGTGCCTGCCTTGACAAGACAGCAACTAAATTAACAGAGAAGTTGCTTGTGCTTATGTTCAAGGTGATGAACAAGAGGCTTCACTTTATAAAACCAGCAATAAATTTTACTAACCAAGTTTTTCAGGACCCAGATCTCTCTCAGGATCTGACCAAGTCAGCTTTAACTCATGAAGACTTGTACCCTCAAATATTTTGTTGCTCTTTAAGGTACTACTGAAATCAAATTTAGATTTCTCTCAGGGTCTGATTTTTGACTTTTCTAGTTCAAAATATCAACAAAAATGTTTTTTAGTATCTATTTTCAAAACTATTTCTCTCTCCTGGATAGTACTTCCTGATGGGTCACAGGAAGTCAGAGAGTTCAAGCCATCTCACCTCAAGGCTCACCAGCACAACAATAAACAAACATCAACAACAAGAAACTTCAGAGAGGTCAGAGGTTTATTTCAGAAGGAATACAAGGAATCTGGCATGTTGCAAAGTGGTAGTCTCGGATGAATGAGTTTCAACAACAAAAAAAGTCTGAGATCTGTTTTATGACCCAACTATTTGTATTCATATATCTGTAACTTCTGTAAATGGTACTAGGAAAGAGATTTTCTCAACCCACTACAGAGAACTATATTTACAGACATCATTCTGATAAAAGTATAAAAGATTAACCAGCTGAAGCAAGTTTCGTTTAATAGGGATGCAATCTTTCCAATATAATTACTGGGTAATTCCAACACTAAAATGCAGCAAAGGCCAACCCAGATCCAAAATACAGTTTTCATCACACTGATCTGAAGTCAAATACAACTATGTTAAAGTCCATTTTAACAGGTTCAGACACTGTTACTAGGGGTGTGCATTTGGTTTATTCGAGCGGGATTTTTTTTTTTTAAAAAAAAAGCCGAATTTTTTCCTGGCTTTAATTTGGGTGCATTTGGCTATACTGAGAAGGCATTTAATGAGATCGTGGTCTCCTTAAATGTCCTCCAAGCCCCATCTTCATGGCAGTGGTGGCATGACTCAGATAGTGAACACTTGCTGAGTCATGCTGCCGCCACTGCCCTTGGAGAAGGCAGTAGGCAATTAAAGAGACCATTGACTCTTTAAATGCCTACTCCTCCAAGCCCTGAGGTGGCAGCACAACTCAATTCTACTTTATCTGCAAAGCCATCACTTCAAATTGAAATTGTCAACCCACAACTGGAAATAAAGCAGACAAACCAATGTCCTCCTTCTTAGGCAAGGCAGAGAAACTGGAATACAGTATCATTTCAGAAGCCATAATTGAAAAGCTTGGGTTGATTCCAGCATGAAGCTTTCCAGGAAGAATCAGTGTGGACTTTAAATTTTGAGGCAATATTCTCCCACATCATTGCCCATGAGAATAATTACAAATACATTTTCTATTCAAATTTTCAATGAACCTTGGGGCAAACGATCCAATATAAAATTTAGTCAAAGTCATAACAAAGTCCAAGAGAAGAACTGTTAACTTGTTTATGCTAGCTTCACATATTAAAAACCAAACTGCCTTAGATCAAGCCAGCAGGTTCCAATGCAATTCAGTTCTTCCTTGTGATGTTCATACAGCACGGCTTCATAGGTTGCACAACAGGTATTCAAGTATTTTTGTGACTATATTTATCCAAAAGGCTTACTTAAAAAGTACACAAGCATTAAGCACACACAGACAAAAAGAATGATTCCTGACAGCATCCCTACTAGCAACTACCAGAGAAAGCACAAATGAACAGAAACCACAGCAGGAGAAAAGAGTGAATGATGTGTTGCTGTATTTCCCTCAGTATTCTTGCTCATTCTTGAGGTCTGGAGTGCCTCTAGGCTGCAAGCAAACAGGTCTCATAATGGATTCACATGGCAAACACATTGCTCTATGATGCCTACAATATAAAGCAGAAGATTGTGCCTCAGAACTCTGGAAAGGTTGGGCAGTGCTTGTACTTCACATCCAGAGAAAAGGGTATTTCTCTGATACCTTAGACTTATATGCAGAAGGTTGCAGAAAGAAGAAATGGATATACTGGGGGGAAACAACTTCTTTCACTGCCACTCTTTAGTGAATCATGCTTAGAAGAATCTTTACTGGTGTACAGATGCAGTGGGAAAACGGGGGATCTCATCGAAGTGAGAATATGAGAGTATGAAGATGACACCATCGTCTTAATCCCAGTGTTCTGAAACACTGACTTCTACGTTTCCAAGTTTGGTGAAGAACTGCCTCCTGCATGTCAAAATATGATTTTCTTCAAGGCAGAAAGGCTGGCCTATCAAAAGCAGGGCCTTAATGGATACTGTGATGCTTGGTAAAGTCAACCCTTGAAGAAGAAGAATACCCTGTTGCACATTATTCAGATTATGTTTTGCCTTTTATGCTACCTCTGTAATACTGCAAGAGGTTTCTGCCCCCTGCTAAGATGTGAATAAAAGCCTTTCTGGTATCACATATCTGTACAGCCAACCAGATTTGGCAATATCCATATTTATTACTTTTATTTATTTAACTTTTTATCTTATCATTCCACCTAATTAGGGCCCTCAGAATGGCAGCAAACAGTTGAAAAACCTACTTTAAAAATATATAATAATACGTATCTTATGCATACACACAAAACAACAATTAAAAACAAATCTGAAGAAGGAATGATCAGATCCTACCCTATTGTACCATTTCACTAAGCAAAGTGTAAATCCTTTCTCCAGCATAAAGAGTTTTCCTCTAACTTCCTTCTGTTGGAGGAAGAGCCATCACAGTTGGAGGAAGTTTCTGTAGGCTAGAAAAAGGCTCCTTGGGGGATGGTTGGATTCATATTACAGTCAACAAGGGAAAGCAAAACTAAATGAAAAAGTCTTTACCTACTGGTGAAAGATAACAGAAGGGGGGACAGAAAGATCTTCTTGGGGAGGGAATTACATGGTTGTGGTGCCACCAACGAGAAGGGGCCTTTTCTTGGGTTGCTACCTATCTACCCTCAGATGATGGGACACCCAAACATGATCAAAACAGCCAAGGAGGTTCATAAATTAGTAGGCAGTCCTGGATTGCCCCAAGCCATGTAGGACTTAAAAGCTCAATACCAGCACCCTGAATTGGGCCCAGAAGCAAACTGGAAGCCAGCACAGCTGAAACTAGACTGGAGTGATATGGTTCCTATGAGCTGCTCCAGTCAACATTCTTGCTGCCTCATTCAGTACCAACTGTAGTCTCTGGACATTCTTCAGAGGAAGTCCCAGGTACAGTGGATCACAGTAATTTAATCTAGATGTTATCTGCTAGTCTAGAACCAACCCCAAGCTGCAAATCTGCTCCTTTAGGGGTAGTGCAACCCCATCTAGAATAGGGCACTTCAATACTCAGGTCAGTCCTACTGCCTGCCAGTAGCACACACGTCTTGTCAGGATTAACCTTCAGTTAATTAATCTCTCATCCATCCGAAACCTGTCTCCAGGAACCACTCATGGTTTCCACAGCCTGCCTGCAGTCTACTGTAAGCACAAAATATAGCTGAATATCACCCACATATTGATGATAACCCTGCTCAACAATCCAGATGACCTCATCCAGCGGTTTCACATAGCTGTTAAAAAGCATGGAGTATAAGATGGAGCCCTAACCTGGTTAACCCAAGCTAGCCTGCTCTTGTCAGATCTCAGAAGCTAAACAGAGTCGACACTGGTGATTATTTGGATGGGAGACCACCAAGTAATACTAGGGTTGCTACCCAGAGGCAGGCAATGGCAAACCACCTCCGATGTCTTGTGCCTTGAAAACCATAAGGGGGTCACCATATGTCAGCTATGGTTAAAAAAAAAAGAGATGGAGCCCCATAGGCCAGGGACACAGCAGCCATCCCCTAGTACCACCTTCTAGGAAGGACCAAAACCACGGCAAAAAAGTGCTTCCCATTCCCAGCCCCGAAAGGTGATTCATAAGGTTACCATGACCAATGGTATCAAAAGCTGCTCAGAGTTCAGGAGAATCCACTGGATTATATTTCCCTGTATCCATCTCTCAGATGGCCTGAAACCAGATTGGGAAGGATCTGAACAATGATTGGATATGATGGTTTTACACAGGGTTTTTTTAATTTAAAAGAAAAAAAAGTGCCAGTATTTATACATATGATTATGCCAGTTTCCAGCAATTCCCCCCTCAGGAACTGGTACTCAGTTCCAATTAATATCATAACAAAAAAGGCCTGATTTTATGAAAGGCAAATGATTTAGAACAAGAATGAGGACAATATTTTTCATGTGTCTCATGTGCAGCCCTGGTCAGTTTGGGATCACTTAAGTTTTGTAGAGATCCCTGAAAATTTTCTTTTTAAAAATTCCTTTTGAAATTAACAGATGTTTGTGAAACCCCATTTTCAGCTTTACCCTAAAGAACTGGATCCTTTTATGAATAAAAATTTGTTAAATGAAAGGAGGCACAGAACAGGAATAAAAGGACAGTTCTCTCAATGGAAGGAAATAGCCAACTGGGTCACATAAGAATTGTTACTGGGGCTGGAGCTGTGTAATTTCTCATAAATGATCTGGAACTGGGGATGAGCACCGTAAGCAGGATCCGTAAGCATGAGAGCTGCATAAGAACTAAAAATAAAATGCAAGGTCCACTTGTCAAGCATTTAATTACCATGGGACACACGGAAAAAGATCTGCAATTTTGGGTTACCAAGAAGATTCAATCGTCTGGCTGCTGACAACTTTAACAGAAACTCAGAAGACTGGAGCTCTCCAGGATTTTTACAGTAAAAATAGCCTCATCCATGTGCCTCAATGAGGATGTTGACTAGATGGCTGTTATGTAGGATATTTGCTCTAGAGATAAAATATATAAAATGTTTTGCCATTACTAAGGATTTAATGTTAAATGTTTCTATGCCTTACAGTGGTTGTATTTAATATCTACATTGCTACATCTCTGCCTAAGGACTATATATCTTTAAGGCAAAAGGTCTACGGCTCAAGCCTTCTGGAATTCTTTATAAGTGATGGTAATTGAGTATTTCAGAGTTTGAGCTCGTTGATCTATAAGTGCCAGGAGTTAGCAAGATCATCTAACAATGAGATCCTTTAGGGCCTACACCTGATTAGACGGACTACATTTATTTTGAATACAGACTTTTTAGGATACACACTTGCAACTTTATCTACAGGGCAGTTTTTCTACCATTAATTCCACTGCTTTGATTTAAACAGTATTCCTTATTCTGAATTCCTTATTTAGTTACCACCTTCAGTACTGTAGGTAACTGCAGTGATATTACTATTGTTTTTACCTCCTGGAACTGGCAATAATATCTTTGCCAACATACTTCTCCAGCTACCAATAGATGGCATTTTAATGAACCTGCAGATCTAGTTTGGTGTAGTGGTTAAGTGCGCAGACTCTAATCTGGGAGAACCGGGTTTGATTCGCCACTCTTCCACTTGGACCTGCTGGGTGACCTTGGGCAAGCCATAGTTCTGTCAGAGGTGTACTTGAAAAAGAGCAGTTTCTGTCAGAGCTCTCTCAGCCCCACCTACCTCACAGGGTGTCTGTTGTGGGGAGGGGAAGTGAAAGGAGTTTGTAAGCCGCTCTGAGACTCCAAGTGAGTGAAGGGCGGGATATAAATCCAATCTCTTCTTCTTCTTATATTATACATCAGAAATAATGTATCACAATTGGTAAAAAAATTTGAATTTTTAAAACAAAAATTTAAAATATTTAAAATTAAAATATGACTAAAAATAATATTTATTTTGTATCTATCCTTAGGTTTTCCTAAACAAGGCATGCAAATAGTTACATGGGCCAAGATGTTCCTATTGCCTTCATGTTTGGCACTGTCACTTCCAAGATCACCCTGAAACAGGTGGTCAATTTTTAGATTCATAGCTTCATTTTCTGAGGAGTTATGCATGCCACAATAGATGGATCCTTTTGTTATTATAGATGCACACGATGGCAAGAGTGTACAGGGAACATTTGCTCCCTCTCCCAAAATACTAGAACTCAGAAGTATCTAATAAGGTTTAAGGGCTGTAGAATCAGGACAGACAAAAGGAAATACTTCTTTTACTAACTTGGTGATCAAAATGAGGAACGTGCTGCCAGAAGGCTGTAGTTATTACCACAGGCATAGATAGCTTTAAAAGGGGATTTGATAGATTCATGGAGGATAGGTCTATCAGTGGTCACTAGCCACAATGACTAATGGGAACCTCCACATTCAGACACAGTAATCCAGGAAGCAACATCGAAGGGAGGACTCTGCCTCTATGCCCTGTTGTTGGTCCTACAGAGTTAAATGGTTGGCCACTGAGTGAGACAGGATGTTGGACTAGATGAACTACTGATTCAGCAGGGCTCTTCTGATGTTCTCAACTGTGATGTGTCAAAAAACTGATCACTAGTAGTAGTTCTGATGTACAGCTCCCTATCCCAAGTCTGGACTCATCTGTTACAGTAACTGAATGTGAAATATTTGCATGGGTTAGTATTCATACCTTTAGAAGTCTCTGCATGGAACACTTATCTACACTAACACACCAAACACAGCACTCCCCAAAGTTGAAGATTTAATTAAAAGCTAAAGCGTATCCAAAATTTTAATTAAACAAGTAAGTCGTACCAGGCAGCATGATAATATATAAGTATTGTCTGTTTTTTGCTTCAGTCCAATAAAAATTCATGGCAGATAAGACATTAATAAGGAACAAGAATAAATAATGGCATGCTTCCAGACTGAAGTACTGTTTATTACAGAAACTCCAGAGGTGCTTACAAAGGTTCATGTACTTTAACCTCAAAAGCTTTACCCACTGTTACTTTAAAAATGTCAAACATTTGCCATTAAAGTTGTTAAAAATGGCTGTCAACATCAGTTGCAATGATAACCATTGGAGCCATCAGGCAAGTATTAACCAATATATTAACAAGTACATACCCCAATGTAGACATATCTAGCTTCAGCTTAATCTATTTGTCTCTGCTTCAAGTGGGATTATTAAATGAGCTTTAAACTAAATGTCTTTATTTGCTCTTCTTGCATGATTCCTGAAGTACCAAACCATTATTATTTGCTAGGGAAATGCCTATCTATGACCGGTGGGAAATGTGGGCATGCTCACAGGTGATGGTGAGGCCCCATAGAGAGATGCACTGCCCATACCCTGTTGATCCTTCTCACTACAAGCCAAACAATCTGATGTCAGGAGAGGAGGAAGTGTTTGCCTCCCATTGCAATATTATCCCTCAAGTATACTGTTTAATTTTTCCTCATCAAGAGTGAATGACAGCTGCGCACTTATATGTGAGATCTAAGAACTGAGTGAAACCTATCTGCTTAGCTCCTCCCTAGCTTCTATGTAGTTTGGCCAGTCCTACATATCAGTGGGTATGGCTCTGATGCTATGCCACAGAACATGCAAAAACCACTAGTATTCCCCATAAATACATTAAAAATTAATTAAACAACATTCATGAAACAAAAGATCCACTAAGCCTCATTAAAATTCCACACCTCTTGGCAGCAGACAATTAATTCAACCACACCATAATACAGAGATGGATTCGACACCACCTTCACTAAACCTTCAATTAAACAAAATTTAAATATCACTACTTTTGTCCGGAAAACCAAAGCCATGATCTGAAACACCACAGTTACCCGGTTACAAAAAGTAATAACAAACATATGGAAAACACAACCAACTGTAAAAATTAATTCATGTATTTACCTCTCAGTCTCATCAAATATATATGTTATTGATCATACATTACTGTCAACCAATACCAACAATCATCACAAATTTGGACATAATTGAAAACTGTCTCCATGGCAGTACTCTAATACTATGTCCTATTAAGCAGCTGTATCACAGGAAACCATCAAATTGCCCTCCCACCTACTCAGTTATCAGTGTCAAGCCTGTAATTGATGTGGAATCTAATCTTGCCCTACTCTGGACTCTTGCAGCTGAATGTGTGGATCGATTACATCAAATGTACTGGTATGATGAGAAAGTTCTTTGGTTTGATGGCTGAATCCCACATGAAAGTTACCCTTTCATATTGCACATTAAGCACCGGATGTTTACATATGTCTACTTATTCTAGAATGTGAAAAAGAACTTTGATGAGAACTATGTGAATCACACACACACACACTAGTAAATAGCATGTCCTACAAGCATAAATGCATGGCTGCTACTCATATGTCCCCTCAGTCTCAATCCAAATCCAGTGCAAGTGTACATGGCGGCAACCAACTTCCACAGCCCAACATTCCACCCCATGTGCTGCTTGGCTTCCTTTATGCTGGAATGTTCATTCCTATGATGAGGTAAATTTCATGTTTCAAGTTTTGATAATCAAAAGTAACAGTTCCTATGAATTTATTAGAATTTTTTTGATGCATTGAATGTGCCTCTACTAAACCAGGAAGCAGATATTGTTTAAAAAATTACTTGTATTAAAAACAGAAAAACTGCAGGTGGCAGGTACCGTCTTAGAAATATGCAGTCCTCTGCACAGACATGAAGAACTTCCCCTTTTGCTTTGACGCCTGAAATATGTGTATCACCAAGAAACAATTTTTTGTATTCAGAACTATTGTTTTAGCCATTTGAGTAAAATATATACAATCAATCAATTTAAAATTTCAATAATCTGGTGACAGCCCTAGGTTTCAGTCATTTTTAATAATCAGCCTGTCTTGAATGATCTGTCTATCTATCTGCGGAACTGTAAAAGGTCCCGCAGGGCCCTGATGTCTTCCGGGAGCTCATTCCAGCAGTACGGAGCCACCACTGAGAAGGCCCTGGCCCTCATTGCTGCTAGCCTGGCTTCTCTGGGGCCTGGAAGAGCCAAGCGATTTTGGGACCCGGAATGTAGTGATCTCTGGGGAACATGTGGGGAGAGGTGGTCCCCTAGGTAAGTAGGCCCCTGACCATAAAGGGCTTTAAAAGTAAGTAGCAGCACCTTGAATCGAATTCAGTATGCTATAGGCAGCCAGTGCAGTGCTTTTAGCGCAGGCTGGATGAGTTCCTGCATGGGGACACCCAGCAACAGCCTGGTCGCCAGATTCTGCACCAGCTGCAGCTTCTGAATTTGGGATAAGGGGCAGCCTCATGTAGAGGGAATTAGAGTAATTCAATCTTGAGGTAACCATTGCATGGATCACTGATGCCAGGTCATTGCATTCGAGGAAGGGAACCAACTGCCTAATCAGCTGAAGATGGTAAAAGGCTGACTTCGTAGTGGCTGCTACTTGGGCCTCCATCATAAGAGAGGCATCTAAGAGCACTCCAAACTCCTAACCCTCAGTGTTGGCACCAGGCATAGGACCTCCATCTTTGTCGGATTCAATTTCAGTCGACTCAGTCTAAGCCACCCAGCAATGCCAGGTCCAGATCTTCTAGACTGGCGTTTGACTGGCTGCCCAACAGCAGATAGAGCTGGGTGTCATCTGCATATTGGTGACATCCCAGCCCATGCCTCCGAGCAATCTGGGTAAGGGGGTGCATATAGATGTTAAATAACATTGGGGAGAGCACCGCACCTTGGAGCACTCTGCAAACTAGTGGGTGCCTTTGAGACAGCTGTTCCCCTACGGCCACCCTTTGTCCCTGACCCTGAAGGAATGAGGAAAGCCACTGCAAGGCAAACCCCTGGATCCCATTGTTGGCGAGGCAGTGGATCATTAGTTGGCGGTCAACTGTGTTGATCGCCTCCAACAGGTCTAACAACAGCAACATCGCTGAACTGCCTCAATCCATTTGCCTCCGAAGGTCATCTGTGAGGGCGATCAGTGCTGTCTCCATCCTGTGGCCTGGATTTCTAGGTGTGCACAATGACTAATAATTTTGGAAAACACGTTCTCTCTCTTCTTTCTAGGGGAAGTCTTACAAAACTTTCTTTGAAGACTTTCCTAGTAATTTAGATTATACCCGCACTGTTCAGCTGCCTAGCTACCACATGAGTATCTTAACTACTGGGGGAGGAACACCTCAGTTTCAGTGCGGATATGTACAACTCTCTCTGCCTTTTAATAAGAGTTGTAGGCTCTGCATATAAACACTTCCAGCTTTCTGGTTAATATGAGAACAACAACTGTTTTGGGATACACGAAAGAAACACTGGCTTGATGAGTAAGGATGGGCATGAACTGGCTCATGGAGTAAAGTGCATTATGAATTTTGGCCGGTTTGTGGTTCATGAAGTAATGTTGATGGAAGGGTGCCCTGTAGGAACATTCCATGAGCTTTGGTGCTGTTCGTAGCCCTTCTTGAATGAATAAATTTTCAGACAGACTGTCTCCACACAATTAACTGTTTACAAAACGCCAAGGCAATGGGGGGAGTTGAATTCTCCAGCCTTGGAAACACCAACAGGAGTCCTCCAAAGTGTAACAGGCACTGCTGGTTGCCAATAACAGAGTTCCCATTCTACTCTATGGGATCAGAAAGCTAAATATATGCTCAGTTCCACATCCTTTCATCTGTCGGCTGTTCACAGTTACACAGAGAGGAAGGGAACTTGTTAAAACTGGACTAGCAGAGCACATTCCCTTGTGACTGTGAACTCTTCTCCCCTGCTTGCTGTTAGGTAGATTCAAGGCTCTGAGCCACCTTGTCCCTCTGCTCATGCTGAGCAGAGGGGCTTAGCAAGGGCATTCTTCAGCTGAGGACCCACATTTTGATTCTGAATTGCTTTCGTTGACTGGGGTTTGGGGGTGTTAAGTGCGCTCAGGGCTCTGAGCCACCCCCTCTCTGCTCAGAGTGGTGGAGCTTAGCTACAGGGTGCCTTGGCTGAGAGCCCACATTTTATACCCTTCTGATTGTGAACTCCTCTCTTCTCCCCTGCTGGGGTTTGAGTTAGGTGGACTCAGTGCTCATGGCCATGCAGGAGAGGTCAGGCCAGATGACCACCTTGCGTGACCAGGACCCACATAGGCAGGCTAAGAGGACTTGGTGAGGTACTCCCTCACCATCACCTCTGCTGAATCCTCAATCACTGCACCTCTGGCATCCCTACTGCTGCTGACTTCTCATTTTCTCCACTGACAACCAGTAGTGGGGCTTCTCCCTGGTTGGGCTCTCTGAGGCAGAGGTGCTGGGCTGCACCTGCTCCTCCTCCTCTACCACCTGCCATTCCCTCTGGCCACGTCGGTTGGCCTGTAGCCTCCACACTTCTTTGTAGAGCTAACACTTTCATTGCAAGAGCTCTGCGTTCAGAAGAGCAATGCTGCCTTTTATCAGGGAGTCACATATACAGGCTGGCTTGTACTCCTCTTTTTTGCAATCTGGTGCTGCTGCCCCGACCCATGGGAAAACAGCTGTCCCCTCGGGGCCTGGCTGCAGTGCGGAGGCCAGCACCTGGTCCAGCCCTCCAAAAAGGGGGATGACTTGCCCCAGACTGGCTATGAAGGTGCACAGCATGTCAGTGGTGACCTGGAAGGGCTTGAAGACATGCAGCATTTGGGAGAGGATCAGCCAGTCACTGGAGCTGATGCTGAGTTCCTCTTCCCCATGTACGATGGTCATGGAGGAGGAGAAGAAGAAGAGGAGGGGGAGGAAGCAATTGGCTTTATACCCCACACATCACTCAGAGTGGCTTACAATCTCCTTTCCCTTCCTCTCCCCACAACAGACAAACTGTGAGGTAGGTGGGGACCGAGAGAGCTCTTTTGAGAACTGCTCTGAAAAGTACTTGAGATTGACCCAAGGTCACACCAGCAGTTGCATGTGGAGGAGTGGGGAATCAAATCCGGGTCTCCCAGATTAGAGACCGCACTCTTAACCACTACACCAAACTGGAGATGACATCCTGCGTGGCAACCTCCACCAAACACACAATCATAGCACAAGTGGAGTTCCTTACACCTCTCCTCCTACCTCTTATGTGGGAGATGGGCAGACTTGATGCTATGCTGGAAGTGGGCAGCCAGGCACTGGCAGGTATTGAGCAAGGACTGCATCTCGAAGGGGACAGCATCCCAGGAAGCATTAACAGGGTTCTCCAACCCCAGAACATCCTTCATCATCAGCTGAGGTGCATATGCTTCACCTCTGCCAGCATGTTGGTGCTGGCATCCGTGACCATGTAGCCACGGATGATGTTGCCGCTGCCGCCCACCCACTCCCTCCCTCAGGCTTCTTTGTATCACACAGTGGCAATGTTCTGCACTGTGTGGTCTGCATTCATTCCCTGCACATGGAGCAGAACCATTTTGTAGCCCAGTGGCAGGACAGTCCCCTCCTGGGCCTTAGGCTATGCCCCAACAGTTCTGTTGGCTGCTCCAGAGGTCTGCCTTGAAGTGCACAGTTTTTCCTTGCACTCTGGAGACCTGAGCCTTGATCGTTATCACTGCAGCCAGCGAAAAATTACATCCTCCATAAGGGAGAAGGCTTGGCCATTCACAGCAATCATCTCACCAATGACAAGGTGAGTGACTTCTTCCTTGGCCCTCCACTTAGCCCTTTTGACCTATTGGAGGGTGGCCCACCTTGATGTCCCACCCATGGCAGCCTGAGTGTGGTGAGTCTTTCTTGGAGGGGCCTCTTGCTCCTGCTCTGCTTGTCCCTGCTGAGAGGGAGTGGGCCTCTTCTTCCTCCAATGGCAACAGTGGGGATGCTCCCTTTGCAGGTGCCTGCAATGGGAGGAGGACAACTGTTGGGGTGACTTTGTGCTCCTCCAGACATGCATGTGGTACACATGGCACTCTGTCACACAGGGGTCACTGGGGAGGGTGTGGAAATGGTTTCAAATTGTGGCCCCAGGACTGGAGAAGATGGGAGGCATAGCTGCTCTCTGGTGCTGGGCTAGGAGAGGCCATGGAGGGGTGTACTCGAGGTGGGAGCAGGAACAGGGAGTTGGGATGTGGAAAAGGAGGATGCATCCCCCCACCCTCTGAATCACTGCTGTCAGAGTCCTCCTCTCAAGATTTCCACTGGTCTAGTTGGGTGCCTGCTAAGCTGTTGTGGGGTTACTTTGTGGAGCCCCTGCTGGAAGTCTTGTCATGTCTGCCATTCTTTCCTTCCAAATCTGCCTTTGGAGAATTGTGGGTGGCCCAGCCAGCCGACATGTGTTTCCTTTCCTCTGCAGAGTAGAAGAATCCGATGCTGGGTGTTTCAGCCCGGGGGGTGGGGAGCTGTGAGTGTTGTAGGCATGCTTCCCATGCTTACCTGGTGTGGCTAGGGTGCCTGCCAAGCTGCCATGGGGTTACTGTGTGGATGCCCTGTCAGAACTCTGGGGATGTCTGCCTTTCTGTTCTTCAGAACCTGCCTTTGGAGACTTGGGGAGCCTAGGGGCCATGCTTTCCTTGCTTCTGGTGTCTGGCTGGGTGGGTGGGGGTTTGCCCAGGTTAAGTTTCCCTATGAGTTTGGTGTCACTGACTTGTTCCTGAGCCTGTCCATAGACTCCTATAACTGAAGCTGTCTTTCCCACAGAGAGCACTAGGGATACCTTTTTTGGAGGGTCCATAATTGGGACCCCAAAAATGTAATTCACCATCAACTTGGGGAGATTGTAGAGGAGTGGGCAGCAGCGTGAGGTTCCCTGTGTGTTTGGTGTGTGTAACTTGCAGAGGGGCCATTCTATACACTTTTGAACTTGTGCCTGACATTTCCCCCCAAAGCACTTTCCTAGCTTGACCTTAGCCCTGTTGGGTTTACACTGCCACAGTGGCACTGGGTTCTGCTGTGCACAGTGCACTGGTTCTGTTGAGCTTGCAAAAATGTCTCCCCTTCAGTTTCTACTGCATAGATTCTCAGGAACATTAATTCATTTCTCCTTGGCTTCTTTTGACCTTATTTTTTTTTGCTGTTTCCCCCCCTCCATTGGAAACAACAGAGGATGGGGACACCTTTTTCGGAGGGCCATAACTTGGACCCTGTAAATCGAATCCACATCAAGCTTAGATGACAGGTAGAGGAGAGTCAGCCACAGATACTCTGTGGGTTTGGTGTCACTAACTTGCACAGGGTCTGTCCTGAACCTGTGCCTGTCATTTCCCCAGAAAGCACTTTCCTGGGGGCACCGTCTTCTCACTCAGCTCCAGAAGATAGCGTTGCTTGGAACAGCAAGAATCCTGCGAAGATACAGCTTCAATTCCCAAGAACTTGACTATATCTTGAATTGCAGAACACCATTTAATATATGACTGTGTCAAATAATAATAATGATACGCAAGGCAATATCGGCTATTATTATCAAGCAGCATGCCTTGACAACAATAAGAAGGAAGCTGCAAAGAAGGCTGTAAAATGGGATGATACTGCTCACAATAAGAACTTGACTGTTGGGCAAATTGATAGCTATAATGCAGTGCTGCTTAATCTATGACTCACGGAAAGTCACATTTACAATTACCACCAACCAAAGGAACCACAACCAAAACGGCCATATTATTACTGTATGCCATCTCAAACATACAAGTACAATAACATAACATATAACTCTTAATATTGAGGTATTTAACTATAACCTTTTAAATTACCAATTTATTTTTGGGCATGGAGGATTGTCTCTCAGCACTGTTGAACCATAGCCAACTAATGTATCTGGAAAGACAGGAAGGGCTTCCCTCTCTGCCTTCTCTCTCACTCCCCACATGAGGCACAGAAACATATCTGAGAGAGTAATATTACCAAATAAGGGACTGAGATAGTGAGATTGCCTGGAAGAGGGTCTGCTGTTCTTGGAGAAGGAGGAGCAAAACACCGGCATCTTCCTGGGGACAGCTTACTCCTTTCCTGGGTGCCTGCCATGGTGGTGATTTTACTGCAACCAGCCAGCTCTCCCATAGGAAGCCACCCAGATGCTGGCATGACAGTGCAGAGGCTGTGAAGAAGGGAGGGGCTGGAACAGGCCTGTGGCTACAGTGGGGCCTCTCGGGGCCTGGCCCCCTTACCGCCAAGGCCCCACAACTTCCCATCCAGCCCAGGATTCCCCATCCCTGCTCCCAAGCCCTACCCTAAAGCCAAGTGGTTGCAGGGAAGAGCGGGAGCAGGGCTGCTTGCATGGGTGTGTATGTGTACGGGGGTGCCCCCTGGCTTATTTAAAGGCCCCCAAATTAAAAAATCCTGGCTATGGGCCTGGGCTGGAGACAATGGGTCCTTCCATCCATGGCACAATGCTTGCTGCTGAGGGATGTCTCCAGCAGTAGCTGTTTCAAGGTGCAAACCACCTGCCAACCACAAGCCTTACTAGCCAGTAGCTATATCCACATTTCTGAAATATGCAGTGGGTGCCGCATTGGGGAATGGTGCTCGTGGCTCCCAAGCCACTGAGTATCACTGACATAATGCATATGTAAATATGTAAACTTTTGTATTGAAGCATAATACACCAAGCATACAGGCAAAGTACAAACGGGAAAAAAAAAGATTTTAAAAGATATGGATCCCCAGCAAACTTAAACTTGCTGCAAGAGTGTGTGTGTGTGTGTGTATATATATTTATATAAATAAAATAATACACATACAAAGATGTGCCACAACAGCACTATTCATACCATTTTAAAACTGTATTGTGCATACCAGATCTCTGTTTTATGGAATAGGAGTACTGTTTCCAGATTTTTCTAGTAACTGGGATATCTCAGACAACATATATACCAAATTTCAGGTCTTTACAGCTGGAGAAATATCGTATCAATTTTGATATCCCTGACAATGCACAAGGCCAAACTCAAACTTGGCGGCTGAGAGCTTGGCTCTGCACAATGGTCTCTGCTGCAAACATCTGCAATTAACAGGAAGCTCACATGCAGGCTCTGATGGCAGCCTTGTATGGTTTTAAAGGTTGAGGTCCTTCAAAGCTCAAATTTTGCTGCATCTCTCTCTTCCTCTTCCTCCACATATCTGGATGCCCATCATACACACATTCAGGGCAACTACTTCACTAACAGCAGGGGTGCCATACATGATACCTCACCTTCTACAAAAATTATTAACTTACTTAGGTCACAAAAGTAACAGGTTTTTTTTGGTGATGTGGGGCAGGAGTGAGGATGATGGATCAAACGGTTTGCCCATTTGAAAGTGTATTATTTGAGACATTAATCGCTCACCATTCCATTTTGTGATAATCCCAAGAGACTTACTACATATATGTACAAAAAACAATGTAAAATTACAGTTTTAAATTAGAGGCCGAGGACAGACTGGCAATCTGGAGCGGGAGGAATCTAGAGGCAAAAGCTGCAGGGGAAAAATTCCCCGGGGCTGGCCATTCACACTGGCCAGTGTATTGCGCAAGGATGCTGTTACGGAGCGTTCAGACTGCTGCCGAGTGGCCCCGGGTGGGCCGGCCTCCGCAGCTTGTAGCAGGGCTGCTTTCGGCAATGTGCGTATGTGCGCATGTGTGCTCATGCGCAAATTGCCGAAACGGCACATTCACACAGCCGCCTCCGCTTGAATCCCGCCTTCTTCTGGTTCACACTGCCTGAAAGCGGGAGGCACGTGGAAGACGGCCCCTGGACACCGGTTTCTCCCAGTGTCCTTCTTCAGCGAGAGGAAACCAGCTTCAAAGCGCATAAGTGCGGAAGGGAGCCAAGGGACAGCTGCGGATGTCTGAACAGGCTCCCTTCCCCCGCTTCCCAAGTGGAGCTCTCCCGGGGCAGATTCCCTGTCTGTCCTCGGCCAAGAGTTAGTTTTTAAAATGGCAACAATTAAAATTCCTAATAAGCAGTAAATCTTATTAACTCAAGCTGTCTTCAGCAGATGGTGAAAAACCAAAAGGGATAGTGCTAGGCGAACTTCACTTGGGAGGGCATTCAGATCATATCAAATGCCTTCATATGCTATTAAGTATCACATAGATAAACAATCTGAGTTACTAAGATTAAAAAAAAAATCCTGTTCTCATCCTAGCCTTTTTACTTATGTATTAATATGGTTTTATTGGTGCATATTTTTAGCTAATCAGTTATATTCTGTATAAAAACATTTTAATATAGAGCATATTAATATACAGGGTTTTTGCTATAGCCCAGAACTACGTTGTAAGCCGCCCTGAGCCCACCCGCGGGGAGGGCAGGGTAAAAGTGCGAAAAATAAATAAATAAATGAACTATGGTAGTTGGAAAAGAACTGGGCTACTGTCACCGCTCCACTCAACTTTGAAAACTTTAGATTTTGGCAGACAGCCACAGCTGTGCCTCGGGCTTTGCTAGAGGTCCAGCGTGGGTTTTATGAAGTATGTGTTTGCATTTCAATATCAAGCTCTTATTAGGAACATCCAAGGGTCTAGAAAGAGCTGCTAATTATGGGGGAAAATACGCTCACAATTCATTGAGCCCTTTTTCTAGCTTTACTTGTTTGTCTGTAACAACCTGCTCTAATCAACTGCACTCTGAAAAGTATTTTCCCCATGACAAGACTGCTGCATGCATGACCATGCTAGGCTCTGAGCTGTGGAACACTCTGGCCAAACAGTTAAGACTGGGAATAACACTTAGCACTACAAAGAGCGCCTTCAAACAAACACTACGGAAATTCCTGATAGTGTAAGCAGGAAATATTTTTTTATTGCATTTTTCTCTATACTACTTCTACATGCTAAAAACCTACGCTAAACTATATTATACAGAGAATACTGTTTGTAATGCTTCAAAATAAGAATATTATTATATTGAAAAGCAATGTTAAATCTTGGTATCATCTGTTAAATCTATTTTGTTGTCTAGATTAAAGCTAAAAGCTAGATAACTGGATCGCATACAGACATAGAAGTATCTAAAATCTAGGTTTAAATCATTATCTGACATAGTGCATCATGATATTAAAAAACAATTCAACATTATTTTTTCTTCGGTCCTCTTCTTTTCTTCTTTCTTTCTTCCTGAGGCTTAGGAGCCGCGGCCCCTTTTTCAGAATCCGACCGTTCTTCAAGTTCACCGCTTTCTGAGCCATTAAATCAATATATACTCTCCTGCGATTCCAGTGACGTCTGACTCAATCTCTGCTTTTTTCTTCTTACGTTTTTCCAAAAAAAAATTCGCCTTTTCGATAGTCAATTTTATATTTCTTGGCTTTGTAGCTGAAGATCAATCCCTTTGGAATATCCCAACGATAAGAAATAGACTCCGATTGCAACCATGCCGTCAAGCTCCTGTAGGCTTTTCTTCTTTTTCGAATTTCAAATGGAATATCTTTTAACACTTTGATCTCTTCTTCTTGAATCTTCAGAACTGTTCTATTCGTGGCTTTTAACACCATATCTCTTGTTGATCTTCTGGAGAACCTTATCACAATTTCACCAGGCAGGTTTTTCTTTTTTACAAATTCTGGATAAGTCCTGTAGACTAAATCCATATCGCTTTGTATTTTCTCTGCTTCTCAACCTGTCACAGGCGCCAATGCATCGCTTAACAGCTTTTTAATGTTCTCTCCTTTTTGTTCAGGAACATTCTGAAATCTCAAGTGAAAATTTGAGTGGTCCATTTGAAGCTTTAAAACGCTGTCTCCTTGCAGCGCATTATCTTTTTCTATTTTTTGCAAGCTAGAGTCATTTTTATCAACTACTTTTTTGACTTTCAAGAGTTCCTGCTGCAGCTTTTCCGATCTCTTTCCAGACTCAGTCATTTCTTTCTGTATAGCATCCATTTTAGTATTGAGAGTAGCCAGCTGATCCACTAGAGGTCCCAGCATCGCTGACAACACTGTATTCAGCTCTGTGGTATCGCCCTTTGCACTCAGAACTGAACTTCCAACTTTAGGGGAGGGTTTTCTCCCCGCCATTCTTGCTTACTTTCTCAGTTGTTTACAGTTAGATAAAGAGTCCCGAAGAAAACAATGGCTTTTTGTTACACTAATGCCTTTGCAAAGCTCTCTTCTTTGTCTGCGTGATCCTGCCCTCCAGCACTCAGATTACGCTCAGTAGTCGCAACAAAGCCGTGGGAAAGTCTCATGCCGTAAATTACATTGAAGGGGGGGGGGTTTGTCCCTCCAACCCATCCCTGCCGCTTCCACTGTTTGAGACTCACAGTTTTGCCATTGCGTATCAGGAGTTATGTTGCTTCTCTGCCTTGCATTCTCTGCTGCTTCTCGGTTATGCTTTTGTAGCCATGCGGCTTCTGCGGCGGGCGAACCTACAGGGGTAAAAAGGAGCCTCAATCCTGCGGTCGCCACCGCGAGGAGAGGCTGCCTTCAGGCACCCCAGGTAGAGCCCCTTCGCTAGGGTCTCTGAGGGTCCCGGACCAGTCCAGGACCCTTTCTAACCCGCCGAGAGGGGATCGCCTCTCCCACAGATGCGGAGAGAGGCGTCCTCCATTAAGCACATAATTTACCGGAACCAGCAGGAAATATTTTTGAAGCTTTAACAAAGTTATTAATTTTTTAAAAGGGAAAGCTCTTTACAAACTTAAGTATGTCTGCCTTCACAAGAGCTTGAACTTTTTATTTACATTTAGACAGATGAAAAGTGAGGTTTGCACAATGATTAACCCAGACTGACATAACAAACAGTCCAGGTGGGCTTGAAGCCTACTGTTCTTTATGCTAACAAGCTGGTTTGTCCTCTGCCCAATTCTCAAAGCTATTTATCACTTGAAGGAGAAAACCAAAAAGGAGCAAGACAGATGTTGAGTTGAGAATGATCTTTAACAGGGAACGATGTCATATATTTTAACAGTGAAGTCAACCAAATCTGAGGATACTTAAATCCAGTAACTGGAACTGTGAATGGATAAGACAGATCTTTCTACAAACCTGAAAAACACCCTCCAAAAATCTGAAGCCTAAATAAAAAAAAAATTTAAAATGGTGGATTAATGCCCCCCCCCCCCAATTGATAAAAGGAATACCTGTAGCTGTTTAGGGTGGTGAAAACCAGGGAGGATTGTGAGGCACTCCAAAGAGATCTGTCGAGGATGGGCGAGTAAGCATCAATGAGGCAAATGGGGTTTAATGTGGCCAAGTGCAAAGTAATGCACTTTGGGGCCAAAAATCCTAACTATAAATACATGATGATGGGGTCTGAACTGGTGGAGACTAACCAAGAGAGAGATCTTGGAGTCATACCAGATAACTCACTGAAAATGTCAAGACAGTGTGCGACTGCAATAAAAAAGGCCAAAACTATGCTGGGAATTATTAGGAAGGGAACTGAAAACAGATCAGGCAGTATCATAATGCCCTTGTATAAATCGATGGTGCAACCTCATTTGGAATACTGTGTACAATTCTGGTCACCACACCTCAGAAAGAATATCCTAGCACTGGAAAAAGTACAGAAAAGGGCAACTAGAATGACAAACAGGTTGGAACACTTTCCCTATGAAGAAAGGTTGAAGCGCTTGGGGCTCTTTAGCCTGGAGAAACTACGGCTGAGGGGTGACATGATCGAGGTTTATAAGATTATGCATGGGATAGAGTAGGCAGAGAAAGAAGTTCTTTTATTCCTTTCTCATAATACAAGAACTCGTGGGTAATCTATGAAATTGCTGAGCAGTTGGGTTAGAACAGATAAAAGAAAGTACTTCTTTTTTTTAAAAAAAAAAAATTTTATTCATTTTTTCTCTCTGTTATTACATAAAAGTACAGTCATATGTTTTTACAATTTAGTATAGTTGTATACATTAATTTCTTTGTCTTCTCTATAGGATTACATTTTTTGTAGCTGGGGTTGCTTCGAGGTAAGGATAGTTATTGTGATCTATATTAGTGATTGCTTGGTGATGGGTAGGTGGTTGTTTGCCCCCATTTGTGTGATTCTGTGAAGTTTATGTTTGCTGTATATGTGATATTGTGGTTTGTTGTTTTGTGGTTTGATTGTGCCTTATTCTATAGAGACAGCCATTTGCAATATAAGAGGTTTGAAGGAAGGATTTCATGTGTTTGAAGGTATGAGAAGACTGGGTACCATGTGGATATAAATTTGGAAGAATTCATTGTGTTTGTTTGAGGCTTGTTTATATTGTCAGTTATCTTGGCCATTACAAAGTGTTCCCATATTTTGTCTTGCCAGGTTGAAACTGTTGGGGCGTTTGTGGTTTTCCATTCTAATGCAATTGCCAGGTGGGCAATTGCAAGAAGGGTCGAGGTAAGTTTTTTTGATGTGTTATTAACTGATCCATCCCAGTGATTTAAGAGGAAGATTTCTGGTTTGAATGAAATGTTTTGCATTGTGATGTTGTTGATCTGTTGTTTTACTTTGTGCCCAAATTGTGAGACTAATGGGCATTCTCACCAACAATGCAAGTATGTCCCTCTCTGACCACACCGTTTTCAACATTGGGGACTGTTGTTTCTGTTGAATGGAAGTACTTCTTCAACCACAGAGTGATTAGCACGTGGAATTCACTGCCACAGGAGGTGGCGGCGGCTACAAGCATGGATGGCTTCAAGAGGGAATTGGATAAACATATGAAGCAGAAGTCTATCAGTGACTATTAGCCACAAGGTATAGGTAGGAACTCTTGGTATGGGGCAAGTGATGCTCTGTATTCTTGGTGCTTGATGGGGGGGCAACAGTGGGAGGGCTTCTAGTGTCCTGGCCCCACTGCTGGACCTCTTGATGGTACCTAGTATTTTTGGCCACGGTGTGACAGAGTGTTGGACTGGATGGGCCATTGGCCTGATCCAACATTGCCTTCTCTTATGTTCTTATATTCTTAATGCCCCTAAACCATGTATGCCACCTTTCTGACATAAACAACTTCTCAGCCCACCAACTTGAAATAATGGTGCCACGAGCATCAAATATCATAAGGTATTCTGTAATACTGTTGGAGGCAGGGGATCATATTCATCTCCACTGTACAACAATTATTCTTCACTAATTTCTTTGGATATATGTTGTGGGTATGCATACCTTCAGTGTAATTAAAGCATAATACTCTGAAATTCCATTATGCTACAGAAGTAATACTGTGAATAGTGGAGCAGGCTGTATCCTGATAAGAAATTAATGAAAGTATACTTATAGCTATAGTTTGGCAATGCCTATATATTAATTTGTCAGTTATGAATGATGTTTTCGGCATTTTAATATGCTTTGTTCTTTAACAGTCAAGAGAAATAACTTCGTAGGAAATGCTAATGTTAAGTTTTAAGCCCACTCAGGCTACAGAAAAATGCTCAGTTTCCATGAAACATATGGTTTCTGGATGCTGCAATTGCCAATTAACTCAAACTGGAATGTCATTGAATTAAACTCAAAACAGAACACGTTTCATACAAGGATCACTGAATTGCCAGCTGACGATAATATTTTTTTTGTTACTGCTGACCAGGGCTGGATTTGTAATGGTGACAGAGGTGAAATACTTCACATCCTATTACCAGTCCCCTAAGCCACTCTTGTAAGTTTTATAAAGACTTTACCACCACACAAAGCAGCTCAGTTTAAGAGTTTTTGGTGACTTCATGCAATTCCAGGAAGTCACTATAATGCTAACTGTTAACAAAAGAATTCATCAACTTACAGTTCACATTTTTAAAGCATCAGGTAGTAGTAGAATATTTCTAGCTTTCTGATTATTTGGATATACACAACTTCCGGTAATGACCATAAATTTTTAAAATCTAATTAATTAAGTCTAAACTAAATGTGTGTAGTCTATATTATTTATTTACGAAGTTTATACCCTAACTTTCTGCCCTCATCAGAATCACCTTAAAACCATTGAAACCAAACAAAAACATATCATTCAAACAATTAAAACCAAGTTAAAATACATACAGAACACAATATAAGAAACATAACAGAAACAATTTAACATTCACACAAAGAGTAATTTAAGTTACTGACGGTTGTATGCTACTTTTCTGCAGAAATAGGACAAAGGATCACATGCATTCAACTGCTTTCTTAATTATCTGGATTCAAATAGTAGTTCAAGATTTAAAGTGACATCAGTTTTTTTGGGATGGGTGGGGAGTTTAGAAGAAATCAGATTTCAAAATTTTGGTGTGCCCCATCTCCCCAAAATATATGCTACGTTTTTCAAAGTAGCAGCAACCTTGAAAATTTCTTTCAGTCTTTGGGAAATTATTGTTGTGGTATCTGAAATGGTGAATTTAAATGTTATTTATGTACCTCTGTTTAAGGTAGGGTAGCAAATGTGTTTTATCTAGTTTAGCATCACTCAGAATAAGGCAAAACTGTGCAGGTTCTGTACCTGCTTGGACCTGGCAGAAATACTTTTACTACCAGATATGCTTTCTATATTGAGTGGATCTTTTAACTAGTGAGCTTAGTACTAAATGAATAGTATATTTATACTATTATTCTCCTTCATTTGAATCTATTTGATTCATTTTACAAAATCTATACCCCTCCCTTTACCCCTCTTAAGGGCCAGCAAGGCAGTTAACAAATTAAATATATAATAAAAAATCTTAAAAACCATTAAAACCAACAAAAAACACATCATAAAGCCAATTAAAACCAAAGCCAAAATACATACAAAAAAATTAAAGCCCTGGGCAGGAAGGAAGGATCACTGTAGTGACAAAAGGGGACAGATGAGTCTCCTTGGAGAGGCAGTTCCAGACTTCTGGTGCCACGACTGAGAAGCTCCTCTACTGGGTTGCTACCTGACTAATATTAGAAAGCAGGCACCTGAAACAGGGCCTCAGAAGACAATGGTGGAGGTTGGATAGGTTCACAACCTATGCTGAGGTCCACAACCCTTTTGAGCCTGAGTGCACCTTTGGAATTCTGATGCAGGGTGGTGGATGCAACCACACAGTAGCCGCCACAGGAGACAGATGAGTAATTTAAAGAAACCACTGAGAAAGAGTGAGAGAATAAAACCAACACTCTGGTGGGAGCTGCCCTGAAGCAATGTTCTTTTAATCTGCAGAGACCAACCAGTGACCAACCAGGAGCCTGTCTGGATAGGTGCCCCACTTGGCCCCTCTACATTCTAAAAACACTTGGTAGGTGCCAAGAAAGGTGTTGGCATGCACCATGGCAGGGTAGCCCTAAGCTCCTATCAAGGAGTCTAATATTAGAGCTTATCACTGTCTGTACACATGGCTGGTGTTAACTCATGTCTAGAAATGCATTAAGAATATAAGCACATAAGAGAAGCCAATGTTGGATCAGGCCAATGGCCCATCCAGTCTAACACTCTGTCACACAGTGTCCCAAAATACCAGGTGCCAACAGGAGGTCCACCAGTGGGGCCAGGACACCAGAAGCCCTCCCACTGTCGCCTCCCCAAGCCTTAAAGGAAAGTAGCATTACTCCAGTATTGTTGATTTAAAGGTTAGCTAATCACAGAGGAACAGTCCAAGAATCTTAATTTCTGTTCCTCACTGCAGCCTGTAAAGTGTATTGGCAATTAGCAGTTCCCCTCACCTCTTGCTATGAGTGAAAGCTCAGAACTCATCTTACAAATTGCTCTTTTGAAGATCAAAGAGAAGCTGAATTTGTGTGTGCGTTAGATGAGATTGTAATTTAATGGAATTTTTAGGGAAGGCTTGGCGGCTTGTTCCTATGAAGCCCCAGGATAGAGAATTCAGAAGAGCTCTATGACTCTTCCCTTCCTTGCCTTTAATTGGCATCTCATTAGAAATTAATGAAAATGACATCCTCTGTTCTTCCTGCTCTAGGCACAGCACTCTACAGAAACCCCCATCACAATTCATAACACATTCAATTTATATAGCAATGGTTCTTAAGCATTATTTATGAGATGTGAATTTCTTGTCAGCAGTTAATAGAAGAGAAAGGAAAGGAGACTGAATGTACATAGAAACAAAAAATCTTTCAACAGCAAAGCAAAGCTACATTGTGTTCAAAGCACCCTGTTCGGCTCTCCAATAAAACCATGGAGGGGTCTCTCTCATCCTTCTTTTATGAAGTCCTACAGTCCTCTTAAATGCATCTTAAACCCCAGAATGAGGGTGGCTCTAGGACATCTTGAAATACTTCCTAATGAAGGAGGGAGGGAGGGAGGGAACACTGTCTTACTGCTATATCACTATATAACTTTCAATGAAAAAGTCACCCAAAAGCAAACTTCGAAAGTATTCGTGTCAAAAGTCAACTAGGCATATGTTTTCTATATTAAGTGGATTAGCTGACCAAAGTCGGCTGAAAGGAAGACAACATTTTTCAAATTATACAAACCAAGTCTATTATCATTTTAGAGGTCAAAGACAGCTCCCTCAATTGTAGGCTTTGAAGGTTATAAGGCAACTGAAACAGATCGTGAACTATTGCTGTGTATCACAATGGCCACCCTAGTTGGAGACCTGCCCTAGATAGATCACGGGCCTTCTTAGCAGAGGCTATGCACCTGTGGAATGACCTTCTTGAAGAAGTGAGGAGGTTACAGACCTTGGAATTTATCCAGGAAACTTAAAACAGCATTATTCAGGAAGGCATTTGATAGATGTTTTGGGCTCTATCTTATAGAAACAGTGTATTTTTATTCGGTATGGTTTTAGATTATGTTGATGGGCTGTCCCCAAATTTGATGCCTTGAGTTCCTTTGCAGGATTGCTTTGGGATCCTTTAAAAGAATAAAGATGAGAAATCTATATATCTAATTCTGAGAGGATTTTTTTCTGTGTGGATGCTTATATCTGCCAAAAAAGAGTTCACTCTCCCCCAACAGCTTTTCCTACATAGTCAGGCCCCTTCCTCGGACTGCAGAAAAATCCAAAAAATTTAAAAAAACCCTTCAGGGACTGCTGAATTCCCCCCAATACCTTTTGAAATGGCATCAGCTCCAGGCGTCAACTGTGAGGAGATTGGAATGTTTGAGGGAGGGGCAGGCTTCTAACTTTCTGTCAGTAAAAGAGCAGTAACTCCAGGGGATCCCCAGGTCCCCCCTGGAGGCTGGCATCCCTAGGCAGCACCCTCTTGGTCACTTTTTTTTTGAAGATTTTTTATTGATTTTTGAACTATACCACTACAAAAACTACTATACCTAAAAACCTAAACTACCCTAAGGTATACAGAAGTCAAAATCAAAACATACTGCTATATCATGTTTGCTTCCAACAGTTCAAGGGGAAAAAAGGGTTAAAGTATACAAGGCCTTAATATGCTAACATTTCTATCTTAAAAGCTTAAAATACATGAGTGACTGATAATTGGAATGAGATATACAAACAAAACTTTCAACAATACAGCTTATTTTTCCTTAGAAGTTCCTTTCCCCCCCTTGGAGGTTTTGGTGCAGCAGCACCCAAAACAGAGTCTGACTGTTCATCTTCTGAGCTTTTACTTCCTGATGTATCCGAGCTGTACAGACCATAAATGCTCTCTTGTAAATCCAATGAGTTTTCTGATGGAGCTTTATCTTTGCCTTCTTTGCAGTAGTCCAAAGATTTCTTGGCCTTTGCAGGTGAATCAATTCTTTGTTTCTTCTCTTTATAGCTGAAGACCACGCCTCCTGGAGTAAGCCAGCGATACATAATGTTTTCTGTTTTAAGAAATGCAGTCAATTTTTTATAGGGCGTTCTCTTTTTCCTAATCTCAAATGGAATGTCCTTTAACACCTTAATATCCTCTTCTTGAATCTTCAGGGCATTTCTGTTTGTGGCCTTGAGCACCACATCTCTAGTTGATCTTTTGGAAAACCTCATCATGACTTCTCCCGGCAGATTTTTCTTCTTAACAAATTCAGGATATGTTCTATAGTCCATATCCATATCGCTTTGTAGTTGGTCCGCTTGCAAATCTGTCATTGGAGCTATAGCATCACTAAGCAGCTTTTTGAGGTTTCCCCCCCTTCTGTTCTGGTATGCCCTGGAATCTCAAAAAAAAAAAAGAAGAAGAAGATCTCTCCATCTGAAGTTTCAGCAAATTGTCTTTATCAGAACTCCTTTCCTTTTCCATCATGATCAGCTTTATATCAGTCTTTTCTACTTTGGTTTTAACTTCAGCCAATCCTTTAGCTATCTGCTCAGACCTTTTATTAGCCTCTGATACCTGTTGTTGCAAAGAATCCAGCTTAGTATTAACTGAATTCAGTTGGTCCATCAGAGGGTGCAATGCTACTGCCAGGGCTGCAGTCAGGTGTGTACTAGACTCAGACTTGGTAACCGGAAGAGTAGTTTGTGTTTTGGAAGAAGGTTTTAGCTTGCCTGCCATCTTTTCTCCCTGTCCAGTCATCTTTTCTTGTTTACACTTACAAAAAACTTCTCATATAACAGTTGAAAGTCTTTCTTTATCTCTTATTTCGCTTAAAATAGGCTCACTCCATCTTCAGCCACTTCACATTACTCAGATTCTCTGTGGCTCAGATTCTTTAGTAGGAGGTAGGGGGGGATTTAAACTTTAACCCCCCCCCCCTTTCGCTTTGAGCTAAATGCTCACAACAGAGAATCTCTCAGGCAGAAAACATGTCTCCACTCACATTTCACCACGCGTTCCAGTCTATGTACTCTCCCTTGCTGCACACTGACTTCTGCAGCCATCCAGTGTGCTCTTGTCCATGCCCAGAGGCTTCTGCAGTGGATAGACCTATGGAGACAGGGGAGTGCCTCGATCTCAGGATCGCCATCCCGGAGAGAGGCTACCTTGGCGCCTCAGGCAGAGGCCCCCTCCAGGGGTCTCCGGGAGTCCGAAGCCCATTTGGAACTCCTCTAAACTGCTGAGTCTGGGTCGCCTCTCCTGGAGCTTCGGGAAGATGCGCCCGCCATGGCGTCGCCAAAACTGGAAGTCCCCCTCTGGGAGACTTGATACCACCTGATTTGCATGACTTAATTAGGCCCAGCTGCTTTACTACTGTTCATCAGCAGACACCCTATGAAAGCCAGTGTAATGTAACAGAGCTTCAGATTGGGATCTGCGAGACCCAGGTTCAGATCCCCATCTTGCAGTGAAAGCTGACTGGGAGATTTTGGACCAGTCACATACTTTCAGCCTAACCAACCTCACAGGGTTGTTGTGCAGACAACAAGGAGGAAATAATAATATAAAAGCTGCTTCAGTCCCCAATGTGGAGAAAGACTGTAATTTTCCTAGGTGGAGGCTGCGGGGGAGGGGGGTGATGGAAAGCTGAAGACAGATAAAGGTAGGTTGGCTGTTGGGTGGGAAGGAAATAGGGTTGCCAACTCCAGGTTGGGAAATTCCTGGACATTTGAGAGGTGGAGCCTGGAGAGGGTGGAATTTGAGGTGGGAGGCAGAAAGAGTGATGAGGTGGGGAAGCAGAAAAATGAAGAGAATGATGACGGGTCAGGAGAAGAGAGGAAGTAACATACATGGAGGAGAGAGAGAGTAAGAAGGGGGGCAGAAGGGAGAAAGTGTGTGAGAGAGTTAGGGGGAGAAGGGAGGAAGCAAAGGTGTGAGGAATAGGATAGCCATCCTGCAAGTTTCTTGCAGGTCTCCACTTGTACATATTCTAATACATCAATGTAAATACATTATAAAAATTAACAGCATCCATTGTTCCGGAGCAATAGTTGCCAAGCAGTCAGACAGTGCTACTCTAGTGATCATAACAGTATTTATGCAGTCCCCAGAGCTTTGGGGTTGCATTTAACTTACAGAGCAGGCAAGTATACAGCATGGGAGACTATTCTAGAGACAGGCATCTATGTTCTGCTACTGTCTAGGAGTGCCACAAATTCCTTCAGCCTGTGCCCACTGCATCCAGGCAGCAGGTTGGCCAATGTTGCAGAAAGACGTAACTGTGACACTTCACGGTGAATTTATTCATTTACAGAATTTCTCCACACAATGTGAACAAAAAGCAGCTCATAATCCCACAAATTTAAACAAAGCAGCCCACAGTTATTTTAAATCACATTTTCCGGACCACAATTTTTTCAGTAATATTGCACTTGCCATCAATAAATGTATCTACATTTCTGCTTCATTCTCTACCATGAATACTTTTTTCATATAGGGAAAGACATTTTAACAGTTTGGTCTTGTAAAAACAATTCATTTCATTTCATTTATTACGGGTCTATACAACCGAAGTCTTGACCAAAGGAAAAAGGAAATTATCGGAAGGAAACATAAAATGAGGCATAAAAATCGAAATAACAATGGATAAAACCCGGGCTTTAGCCCAGAAGTTAAAATTACCTAACTACACTTGGGGCGAAGCAGTCTAACTAAAATCTAAAACCGTCCAAGCTTATAAGCTTATGAGAATATTGTCAATGGTGATAAAGTTTTCAATGTCTCTTAAGGGCAGCTACCTTGGCCAAGAACCGAGCCACATTTGCTGTTATCAGTCCATCAGCATTTGAGTCGCATAGTAGTACTGAGAGCACCCAAGACTGCAGAGGAAGATTCCTCTGTGTAAGGATGGGAGTGATATATGTCCCTCTATCTTGTGTCCAGAGGGGGCAGCAGAGCATAAGGTGATCTAAAGTTTCAATTTCGCCTAAGGTACAAGGGCAGAGGCGATCCGAGTAAGGTAATCCTCCAAATCTGCCTAATGTTACCATTGTTGGAAATACATTTAAGCGAGCCATTAGGAAGGCGCAATGGTGGGATGAAATTGGCAGCATTGAATGGAAGTCAGGAAGTTTCTCAGGTGGAGGCAGCCCCAGGGCCAGAGGCGAACAGGTGCGTCTGGCCCTAGCCACAGTACTGGCCCAATCCAGCTGCTTAAGTTTCTTCAAAGTTTCCACTAGCTGAGAAGGTACAAGCTCTCCAGTAGGTGAGGAAATCGGAACTCCCAATGCCCTAAGGTTACAGGCAAGAAGGGACAACCAGGGGTTAGATGCTGAATCCTTTAAAATAAGACGAAGAAAGCCTGCTTGGGGATGGTAAGGAAGGAATACAACTCGTCAGTAGCCTGCAGCTGTAGCAGATAATTACATCTTATCACTGACGAAAAACAATTCAGTATCATAAAAACACCCAGAACCCCCTGCAAAATTTTAAATGTAAATACATCTAAGATAATCTGAGAGTTCACATTACCAGCACTACAGATGAGATAAAGGGCAGCCATTTGAGAAATCTACTTTTCGTAGGAGAGATGCTTGCAGAGCAGTGTCATGTAATGTGGCTGCAGACCATTTAATTTGCTGTCTGTAATATTCCAATGACACAAAGCTCCCCCTCAAGCATAGTATATAGGAAACATACAGTCCAGCAAGAGGTATGAATATATTTCCCCCACAGATTACCTGGGGGGGGGGGGCATTATTGAGGCATGCTAGATAATAGCAAAAGAGAATTTTGAAACAGCACCCAGCACTGAGATCTGCTGGAGGCCAGATATTCAGTACAGTAAACTAGACTAATCAGACATTGCCAATTTAAAACCCAAAATGTAAAATAATGGAAGGCAAAATCATTTCCCTTGAAGTAGCCATTTGTTAAGGAATTGCTGCTGTCAGAAGTAGTAGCTATACTAAGTGACCTTGCTAATGAAAACTGGCAATACAAATTTTGAAACTATAATTTAAAACAATGTGCACAGGTTTTGACTTATCTAAGGGAACATGGGTATTATTGTGGCCAGACTGTCAAGCACAAGTCCTAACTTGGCAAGGGGAACTTAAAAACAGGTTTAGTTAGTGATACAGAAGCATCAAATGCCTAGCACAGGGAGGGGGGGGGGTAGACCATTTATCTCCCAATTCCAAAGAAGGTAAGTATCATTGTAAGGCACAGTGAAGAGTTTTCTCTCCCCCACCACAATTACTCGGGATGCCACAGGGGAGGAGGCAACAGGTGTCGCTTGCACCTGTTGTTGCATCCCAACAGCAGCCTTTTTGCTGCTGAATGGGGTTGAAGAAGGAAGTCATCTCACTGCTTAAGGTGGCAAAAGGAGTAGAGATGGCCCAAGACTACAGAGAAACAAAGTGACACCACACTCTGCATTCCAACAGAAAACAGGATGCTCAAGGCTAAGTTGACTCCAGTCTTTTACCGTTATGCCCCCATTCTGTAGTTTGCTGCATTACAGATGGTGCAGGAGAGGCTAGAAGAAAGGCTTGCATATTTTGCTTTGGTCTTTCCCCAAACTCTATGCTGATTATTTAAAATGACCAATCCTTCCCTGCATCCTCCATACAGATGGCAAGGAGGGACAATTCTGAGCATGTTTCAGTCTCCTTTCCTTTGTGCATCACTCCTACCTTTGAACAAGGAGGCTATAATGGCTAATATGTTGAAACCTATGATTACTGATGGCACCTTTGACCATGTGGAAATAATACTTCTGTTATACTGCTTTAAAAGTGCTGCCCAGCACATAATCTGAAGTATAGATTGCAGATCAGAGTATTCAGCTTCCACACCCAAACAGTTGAATACATGAAGCTGCCTTATACTCAGTCAGATCATTGGTCTATCAAGACCAGTACTGTTGTTCTGGTTTTGGCGTTTCAATGGCAGGTGCATCTCCAGAAAGCTCCAGGAGACGCAACCTGAACTGGGCAGACAGGAGGGGTGCCGACTGGCTTTCGCCCCCCCAGGAGCCCTTGTAGGGGGTATCCTGCCTGAGGCGTGAGGGGGAAGCCTCTCCCAAGGTGGCAACTGAAGGATAGAGGCTCCCCTTTGCCTCCATGAGTCCTGCCACTGTGGCGCCAGATGGCATGGGGAAGTGCACACCGGATGGCTGCAGAGATCAAGGCTATAAAAGCAAGAAAATAAGCCTACCTGTAGACACGGGGTAACTCCTGCAAGACCTGTAAGTCCCCGGCTCAGATTCTTTGGTTTTAATGTGAAGCAGGAGGAGGAGGGGTTTAAATCCCCCCCTTTAAACGTGGCGATTCTTGGATTTGTACTGAAGAGATCTTACTTTTAAATGGCTGGGCTCTGAACTAGTGTCTGCAAAGTTTTTATAAGTGGATTTAAAAGCATCTGTTCTTAACTTCCTGGAACTGTGACTTTGTTAAAAACTTTCTGGAACTTTAAACAACAATGACTGGATGCGGAGAGAAAATGGTGATGAGACCAAAGCCTTCCCCGAAGACTGCTTCAGTACTTCAGACAGCAAAATCTGAAGCAAGCACTAACTTATCCTCTGTACTAGCTTCTGCATTGCGCCCTCTGATGGAACAGATGACTGTAGTGAATTCTGAGCTGGATAACTTGCAAAAGCAGATTGCTGATGCTAACAGCAGATCTGAACAAACAGTTAAAGAGATGGAGAAAGTCAATGCCAAGACAGAAACTATCAATCAGAGACTGGATGTGGTAGAAAAAGAAAGATCCTCTAATAAAGAACATCTTTTGAAGCTTCAAATGGAAAGGTCAACATTTTTTTTAAGATTTCAAGGTGTCCCTGAGCAGAAAGATGAGAATCTCAAGAAGCTATTAAGTGAAGCATTGGCTCCAATGATAGGTTTGCAGGTGGAATTATTTCAAAGTGATACAGATATGGTTTACAGAATTTATCCTGAATTTCTGAATTAAAAAAACCTGCCAGGAGAAATTTTGGTGAGATTCTCTAAGAAATCACCAGAGATGTGGTGCTAAGGCCACCAACAGGTCAACCTTGAAAGTCAAAGATGAAGAAGTTTAAGTGTTAAAAGACATTCCATTTAAAATCAGAAAGAAGAGGAAGCCTTATAAAAATTTAACTATGTTTTTGCAAGCAAGTGCCACCATGTAAAGATGGATTACACCTGAAGGCTTGGTTTTCACCTATAAAGATAAGAAGCAAAAAACTGACTGTTGCTAAGGCAAAGAAATTCTTGGAACAATATTGAGATGGAAAAGAGAAAACATCCATGGTGGAAGAACTATATCAACAAGAAAGTATCTATGGACTGGAAAGTTCTGATTCTACAGTGAGTAATAGGCCGTGGACAGATAGGTATTCTGCCGCGCCTCCGTGGCACGGCAGAACAAGGCGGGGGAATTGCCCCCGCCGCATGGAGTTTGCACGCTGCCGCAAGGAAGCTGCCTGCAGCGTCCAGACTGCGGGTGGCTTCCGACGTTGACATCTGAACGCCGCGAGGCTCCCCTGCCCGGCGCGCGTTCACACCCACCGGAAGCAGGTGGAACACGCGCCCCAGCAGCCGGGACACCACTTTGAAGTGGTGCCTGGCTGCTGCGGGAGGAGCGTGGCGCCGGACGCGTTGCGTCCGGGCCTCCTCCTCCAGGCAGATGCGGCAGTCTGAACGGCCGCTCTGCCTCTGCTTTTAAAGCGGAGGCAGAGTGGCCCAGACTGCCAGTCTGTCCTCGGCCATAGATCTGAGGGAGAAGACTGATTCAGAAAAAGGAGAAGCGGCTCCAAAACCTCGAAAAGTCAAATAAAACTTTTTAAAAGAAGCAAAAAGAAAGTAGAAAGAATATTTTGTTAACTGGAAAGTTTGAATTGTTGTATTTGTACGCACTTGCTTTGAAACCAGTTATTTGCTTATTTTATGTTTCTAGGGTTATTAATAGATCGAAAGCTAAGGATGCCTTGATATATTAATTATTTCCTTGAAAGTTATTGAACCTATTTACTTTATATTTAGTAAAAGTCTGATCTCTGTATATGTAGGGATAGTTTTTAGTGTTTTTAGTTATAGTATTTGTAGTGTGTAGAAAATCAAATTAAAAAATTCAAAAAGAGAGAGATCAATACTGTCAAGTTTGTTTGGCTGCAGCTCTCCAAGGATCTCAGGTAAACTGTCTTTCACATTACTTTCTACCCAATCCTTTTCACTGAAGGTAACAAAATTTGACCGCAGGGGCCTTTTGCATGCAATTGTTCTACTACTGTGCAATGGCACTGCCCCGTAGACAGAGGGTTTACAATAATATATGTCATCAAAAATGCATTACATAAAAGATGAAAGCATTCACATGCTCTCGCAGGAATCCTCAAAGACAATTTTTGAGCAAATTTCTTCCATCACTCTTTGCCCCCCATCACCAACTAAGTGAAGGGGCTTAAGCATTCTTTCCTCCTCCCACATGAAGAAACAATGGTATATCCCTCTTTTCTTATCCCATTAAGTTTGAAGGGATCTTTTAGTTTATCTAATTTATTTATTGCAGTTCATTCTGCCTTTCTCCGAAGGAACTCTCAGAGGTTCTCCTCTGTTTAATTCCCACTACAGTCCTCAAGGTCAGACAATTTCTACAAGTGAGAAGGGATTTCAACTCAAGTTCTTCCAGTCTCTTTCCCACCCCTTCCAATATGATATTACTCCATTTGTGTAAGTCTAAAATTACCTAACTGTACAACTGTAAGGGTGGTAACCTAACTTGACAGAACCTTTATATATATATTTAATAAATTTTCAATAAAAATTTTGGCTGTGTGCAATGGAGGGGGTGGCAAACCAGTTGCCAACACATACTGTGTGTTTCTACACAACAGCAAAAGATGACAAAGTACCATTTATACTTCTAGGAAATGCAATAGGTTTTGAGTGTTCATGTGTTTGGTACTATATGACAATACTGCATTTAGGGTCATTTGATAGTCTCATTCAGGATTATACAGAAATTATCCTGGTCAATTCTCCACGAATGTTGAACTGATTGGTATCCATATGGGTACATTCCTTTCTCATTTCCTAGCATCTACAGAAGATAAAGAAAATGCCTTCTACAGAAACTGAAGCATATTCTAAAGAAAACAAAATAATATTCTGTCTGGCACTAACTCTCCAGTGAATTGGGTAAGTCACATATTTTATTAACCCCAAATGACGAGTCCTTACTTGGATTTGTCCTTCAAAATTCTTAAGCAGCAATATAGACAGCCATGTTTTGAAACAATTGCAGTATCAAAATTAGCAGTTTCTCAGCAAACCTAACATGAGACACTTCTGTGCTGCTTTTTACATTGAAGAACAATAAGGTCAAAATGACTCTTGTTCTCGCCATCTCCAAAGCCAGCCCTCTCATTCTTCATTCAGTTTGGCTATGTAGATAATTTTGTTTCCCCAAGCAGACAAAGCTGCATAATATTAATAGGAAAAAATAAGAATAGATGACCGAATATCCAACAAGTTATTTTGTAGTTATTTGGTTCAGTAATCTTCTTTAGTTTATTTCCTGGGTTTTATTTGTAATGGACAAGGCAGCACATAAAATTTAAGCAACAACACAGCCACTCCCACTGAAGGTGTTCTGTTTGTGGCATTATGAGTCCTGCTTTTAACATCTGCAGATATTTATGACCCCCATATATAACTTCCTCAAAGGTAAAGTGCTGTTAATAAAATCACAATGTGCGAGCGAATAAATATAGTATTGGAGGTGGGAAGCATTTTTCCCCTATGATACAAGGTTACCTCACACTGAACTACAGACACTAAGACCATGATCTTTGTCCTAAGGCGCTTGTGGCCTGTATATCTAGACTACAGTGCTTTTTTTGGAGAGAGGGAGTGATGTTCCTCCCCTGGACAGTGTATGTGTAGTTTTCACAAGATGCGATTTTATGATTAAATGTATGTCTGAATATGACATGGGAGATAACCTAAATCATTATGGTCACATACTGGTAAAAAAATTTCAGGAATATTGTTTGGTTTAGGTTACCATCCTCAAGGGGGGCCCTGGAATTCTCCGGGAATTACAACTGATCTCCAGACTGTGAAGGAAACAGCATCTTTAGAGGGTGGACTCTATGTCATCACATACTGGGTTGGGGGCTGAGCTTCCCCCCAAATCTCCAAGAATATTCCAATCCACTATTGCCAGTGTTAGCAAGTCTAGTTTTGGTTAATGATTTTTGACAAGGAATTCTCATTGCAAGATGAAAATAGCTGAATAATTTCATGAAGTGGTGGTGTACTGCCTGTCTTAAAGAAACATTCCTGACAATTTCAGTTTCTAAGCGAATATATGAATATATGTTTCATGAAGTGTTAAAAACCTTTAAACAATAACATATAATTAAAAATAGATTTAAAATATTTGAGAGACTAGGAAAAATATATTAATTAACCATAGTTAAGTATGTGTCTCCCTGACCTGAATGGCCCGGGTTAACCCAGGCTAATCAATCTCATCAGATCTCAGAAGCTAAGCAGGGTTGAACTTAATTACTACTTGGACAGGAGAGCACCAAAGAAGTCCAGGGTTCCGAAACAGAGGTAGGCAGTGGCAAACCTCTTTTGAATGTCTCTTGTCTTGAAACCCCTATAAAGTTGGCCATGACATCACCATGAAGTATGTACAGCACTGAGGATCACTTGGGAAAATGTATGATTGAAAAGGGGGTTAGAAAATAAGCACATTTACTAATCAGCATCTTTTATCTGCTCAAGTAGGAGATATATCAAGTTTCATGTGTTGCCCATCTCTGCTCCAGAACTTAAAATACATTCAAGCTCCAAACTGCATAAGGAAGTCTCCAAAACTAGTCAGGCCTATAGTAGTGGCCCTGGAAACATCAGGCAGTGGCTAATCTATGTTGTTCTGCATTGCTTGTGTAGCCCTCCAAGGCTTAAATTTACTGTGCATTTTCTAAAGTAGATCTTTGACAAACTGCTGTGTTATTGAACATGACGGTAGTGCTGGGGTCAGCTGATCATCCTGTGGTTAACATGCAGACCGAGCTACATTACTATCTTTTATGCTCATATGTAAATGCACCAACTTTTAAAGGCTCCAGTTCCAAACAACTGTACCTTTGAACAGAATGTTTCCTTGACTTATTGTAGAAATGTAACACAGTAATTGGAAATACTCATTTTCATGCATGGTTTCATGGGTGGTGGTGGTGTCTGTGCCAATAATGTAATCAGGTTTCTATGACCATTCCATTCAACAGGAATACACCCAAGCAGGATATTAGGCTCACGCATTAACAACTCAAAGGGCATCTCTGCCAAGCTAGAAACACACTAGAAAACAACTGCATTCAACATACTAGATTTTACATAAACACTCATAAATACTGGGTAATATATTCTTAACTGAGCAGGAGCACAACCTATATGTTTTAATACCTTTTTAAAATCATTTTTGGTACAATTTAGTTAGCACCTAATGGTTTTATCTGAAAGCAAGAAAAATACAAACACTCTGTATTTGAAGTTTACTATTTACACAAGAAACAAGACCTGCTAAAAGGCCACCACAGGGTGTCTATGTTTCCTGTGTTGGGTTTTCTTTAAAACCAATAAGCATAATTTTAATTAAAATTTAGAGTTTGAGGAAAAATGGCTAGATGCTGGCAATGCCCTGCTTTCTATATATGCCTTTACCTTATATAGTGATTTAAAATTTGTATTGGCAGGTATATATTTAAGAAAGCTATTAAAACAAGCTCCTTCCTTCAAACAGTGACAGAAGTAACCACAGAATGGCAAATATTTGAGCAACCATGCCCAGCAGAAATGCACATGTAAAAGGAGGCAAGTTTCAATACTTTAATTCGTAATAAATTGAAGGCTCAATAACCACTACACCCCCACAGTCTGGGTTAGTTTTAAATGGTTTTTTAAAAACAAAGCCCCTGGGATTGTATGATCAAGGAGCAGAGCATCACGCAAGGGAACTTTGACACTTTCTTCCCTACTTTTTTCTCACAGGAAAAAGCTCCCCTTGCAGCAGCTTTTTACCTTGGGGGGGGGGGGGGGGGGAGGGCAGGTACCCATAAGTTTCCTCCAGCACAAATGACACCATGTTGGGAAACATCCCTGGGTTTCTTTTCATGTTGTCTCACCATGTTTAAACCTCTCCACTACAATAAAGAACCAGTATTCAAATAAGGTTTCTAGATTTCTAGAGACGTTTCCTAATTCATACAGTGCTGTTCTCCACAATGCAGTAGAAAGAAATCGTGGCATGCTTTGTACCTTATATGAACACCAGGAGTCCCACACATGTGAAGAACCTTTGGATTGAACATATGGAGATACGGAGCCACCTATCAGTAAGGGCATTTTGACAGACTGATTATGTTTACCTGGATGCATAATGGACCTTTACAACCTAATCCTTCAAACATGGATTGAAAATCTTGAGTGTACTAGTGAATGGATTTTAGCTTTTTATCAGGTGGGAACCACTTTTAAAGTATTTTACAAACTACATTGCTGCTATTACCAGCAAAAGCTGCATGACAAAGCAACCCAGATTTTACTCAGATGTGAATGGGATTTTCACATGACTAGACAAAAAAGAATGATTTTAATGCTGGCAGCCAATCCTTACCACAGCGACATGATCCCAGTTCCTGCTGTACCAACTCCAGTTTTGTTTGGCACTGGAAACACCTGCGTCTGCTCTTCTGTTTGGAACGGCTGATTTCTTCAGGCCTGTCATGACTGTCCTTCAGTAACCGTGGCCGCTTCTCAGGTGAAGCCTCACTCTCCGACTGTGAATCTGTTGTATTGGGAAAAATATTTGGAGTATAATGTTAGCTTTTCTTCACTGAGGCCTGTAATCCCAGTCACTGAGTTAATGGTGTGCAACTTGCATGCACTCACTTGCAAAGAGCAAGTTGCTTCTTACTCCTTTACACAAATCCATATCCTTCAATAACTAAAATAGGAGTCAGGTAAGGGATCCATTAGCTTGGTTCCCTATCAGATTCCTTTCTTGTTCACAAAATAAATTAGGTAACCACTCCAGGTTATGGCTCTGACTTTGCAATGATAAATGGAGAGAACACTAGTCTCAGCAACTACAATCTTTGGTTCCCATCTAATTTATTTTCTCCCGTCCATCTTCAGCCCCCTACTTCCATGCAAACAAACAAACAACCCCCCCCCTCCAAACCCCAACAATGCTGCTTCTACAAAAACAATGTAAATTTGGCCTATTTCCTGACTAAGCAGGGGAGGGATTTTTAGGGCACAGTGTGCTAGCTGTACCTCCAAGAACCAAAAGCAGTACGTGAAAGCACCATACTGTGTTCCTCTCTCTCTTCAAGGATAACAATCTAAATGTAAATTATTACAAACAGGCACGATAAACTAAACTGCAACATGTACATACTTGCTGCAGATTCAGAATGCTCCAAGGATCTCTTTAAAACTCGTCATGGCACTATGTATTTTAATAACCTTATTTGTACTTTTTCCTTCTCAAAGGAAAGTGTTATTGTTCAGGAGAGCAGAGACGGGAAGAGATTTCTTTATGAAGTTGTGAACTGAAAGGTGCTTCTGACAAGCCACCTATAAGAAAGGGGCTTCCCACCATGCATTATGTTCATACATTCAGAATACTATTGAGCACAAGTACTCTCAAACCTATTATCAGCTCCAACAGATTACATAAGCATATTCTCCCAGCAGAGGCCAAGTGGCTCCAAGTTTTACTTGGAATTACAGTGGGGGGAAAACAAACAACAAATAAGAAGATGGCATCTTGCGTCTGCCATTACTGAGGCACATCAGCAACTCAAATAACTTCATAGGGCTGGAGGAGCTTTGCTCTCTGTTTGTATCTGAGCACGGCCCAGCAAGGATTTAGATCAAGGTTAAGATATTCTGGATTTACTCTACATACAACACCTAGTATTATTTTACTGGCACACTCTCATTCTGTTTTGTTCTTTAGAAGAGAAAGAGTAAACAAAAACATGCACGACACCATCAAAGAACATAACTGTTTCAAGACAAAATTAGCACCTCTTTCCTTCTCAAGGGACTGGGTACATAAAATGTTGCCAACTATACCAAGAGCATTTGCACACAAACAGGGCTGCAGTTAGCCATCCTTCTGTGATCACCTAAGTAAAAACAACTTCAGGACTACTAGAAAGGTGCTCCCAACACACAGTGACTCTTCTAGGTTAAAAAAACAAGCAAGCAAGCAAGCAAAGCAACAACATGTGAAGGATATGAAATGAGATAACTTTTCCCTGAAAACCCCAAGATTGGCAAGTACAGCAGAGGGTGGACATACTACCCTCCCACACTGCATGAGAAATACCTGACTAAGGCTGGTTATATTTTGCCAGTCTGGAAATACATTTCTACCAATTCGTTTCTGGACACAATTCAAAATGCTGTTTTGTCCTTTCAAGCCTTCAACAGTTTGGTACCACAGTGTTTTGAATGAATGCTTGTTTTTAACGGAGAGCTGTAATACTATGAATCAGTATATGCAGATTATCTGTGTACTTTCCATGCAAGGTAAGAGGATATTTACCAAAGAGAAGACCATGAAGAATACAGAAGTGGCATCATGGCTGATAAATGCATGTAATAGATTCTCAACCTGAGTGACCTGCTTAAATCAGTGAAGAGACCATTACAGGTTTCCTTCCATCAGACCTAATAATGCTAGATGCCAAACAGTCTACATACTTATTACACAGAATATAAACTGGGAAGAGGATCTTAATTTTGAGCAAATAACATCTATACACAGGACTAGAGGACTGAGGCCAGGAACCATGAGCTGCTTTAGGTGACTCACCAGGCTTGCAAATCCACTGGGATTTGCGGCAGGAAGCATTTTTGTTGTTGCTTAACAGAAGACCCTCCCCTCCATGCCATAACTCAAGATATTTTTTAAAGCTTCCCTCAAATATGGGAGTTCTGCTGTTTGAAACAAGCTCCGTTGGACACATGAAATTAGTTGCATTGTTCTTTGCTTCATACAGAACAACAGAAAGATGTGCTCTCTGCACCAAAACAACAAAACACTGGAGGAGGAGGAAGAGATTGGATTTATCCCTCGCCCTTTGCTCAGAGTGGTTTACAAACTCCTTTCCCTTCCCCTCCCCACAACAGACATCCTGTGAGGTAGGTGGGGCTGAGAGAGCTTTTCCAGAACTGTCTTTGAGAGAACAGCTCTGACAGAACTATGGCTTGCCCAAGGTCATCCAGTGGAGGAGTGGGGAATCAAACCTGGTTCTCCCAGATTAGAGTCTGTGCACTTAACCACCCACACCAAACTGGATAATTACAGGACACAAATCAAGAGCTAACACACACTTCAGGTGCTAACACAAAGATGGTATTCCCAAGTGTTAAAATAAACTTTGCACACCAACACTACATAGCCCAAGCAAGTTATAATAGAACTTGCATAATATAGCTATCAAGAACAGATATTCCCTTCCAGGTAATGGAATGAGTAATTAAATGAGAGTTATCTGTGAGCCATCTCAGGAGGTACTGAAGGAAGGGCACAGGGGAAGAACAAATATCTCTACATAACACGGCTTGTAGCTTGGCACAACTTAAATGCGAACTCAGTACAGGGGCAAGAAATAAGGGTTTCTTTAATTATCTATAGTTCTTTGAATGCAGGTTCTTCTAATTACTCTGCTGGATTGGAAAACAAAGCTGGCTAATTCAACATTGCAGTATTGTAAATCACAAATCTTGAACAGAAACAAACAGAACAATGGTCTTAAAAATGGGGTTGTCCCCAGCTGTATGTTATACTTTCACTGTTCCTGTCTTCATTACTCTACATCCCCCGCCTCCTCAAATTTCCAAATAAATTGTGTTAGGACTGTCAGAGCTGAATTTCAATCTCTCAATCTCCTGTCACAGCAGTTTGCAGCCTGCACATTCACGGCTACACTAACAACCACAGAGGAGCCTTCCCTGATGTTTCAAAGAATTGTTTCCCTTGACAGAGATAAGTACTTGGAAGATACAGAGGGGAATTTGTAAATGGAGAGAAGATGGGGAAAAAAAGGACAGTAAGTACCATGGCGAAAGAAAACTACTCCCCCTCTACTTCTGCTCCAGGAAGAGACTAGCCTGTTTAATCCTCAACATGACAATGGGATTTGTGGCACTCTGTGAGGATTTCTTTAGGAACCTATCACAGCCTGACATTTATGATCCCAGCTGCCTGCAAAAGCATCAGTGAGGGCAATACCTAATGAACCTTAAAACATTACAGGTACAGCTCCTCAGACTATTTTTTAAAAGTAGCTTAAGCCTTAAAATCAAATCCAGGAGCAGTTCTCCACAGCAGACATGGTTTACAGACAGTAGTGGTAGGAAAAAGAAAGAAAGAAAGAAAGAAAGAAAGAAAGAAAGAAAGAAAGGGAGGGAGGGAGGGAGGGAGGGAGGGGAAAAAACAGGAATGCAGGGTGGGCAACAGCTTGGTCTGCCATGAAGCTTACAGTATTTGACCATGCAGGCCTGCCAGGGAGGGGATGAACAGGGAGACCCTTAAATCAAATTACTTCCACATAAAAAAGGGCTGAGGCAGAAAACTAATTTTGCAAGGAAAAAGTGGATTTAGTTTTTAACCAGGCCTCACCAACAAATTACTCCTAAAGAAAACTATGAGAAATATACAATAATCTGCCACTGATTTAAAAGTACCCCAGAGGAAGAGTATCATGATGCTAAATCAATGATATACCAGCCATGACATGATGATTAAAAATTAAGAATATAGAAAACATTCTACAACTATAAAACTAAACAGAATAAAAAAGGAAACTGTGCAGTAACATTTAGTGATACCTGAACCTTTTTTTCCTGGCACCACTCATATTGAAATATGAGTAACATCACACTTGTTATACCACCATCATGCATTCCAGCAACAGGGTTACTCATTCAATGTCAAGTTTTTTAGATACACTGGTACAGCACTAGCCACAACCAATGATCCCTCTAAGCTGTGGAGTCTTGTGAGCAAAAATTCTGCTTTATCATCTACTGGCATTAAAGTTGTGAGTGAGCGATTTGGCTACCGCATCAATTAGTTTGCTCTGGAGCCATCCTTCCTGAGCTAAGACAAAAATGTGTGAGCCGGAGGCTAAAAAACTGTGAGCTAGCTCACACTAACTCAGCTTAGAGGGAACACTGGCCACAACACAGCTATATATTAATGCAATATGTTTCTGGATTTGCTATCATTAAATTGTACAGTAAGGAGAGTGTAAAGAACTTGTACACCAACATTGGCGTCACTGTCTATAAGCACATACTAGAAAATTTAGTTGTGACTTCTGAAGGAAAAGGGCTTCCGGTAGGGTTGCCAGCCCCCCAGTGGAAGTGGGGGAAAATCCCCCCCAACTAATCTTTTCAGGCCTACTTCCGGTTGGAATTGATGTTCTGGTTTTTGGGCAAAACTCTATGGCTTGAAGCCAAACTTACCAAAGAGTTTTGCCTAAAATCCAGAATGTCACCCCCAACCAGAAGTAGGCCCCAAACTGGAAGGAGGCTCGGAAATGCCCAACATCACTTCCTGTCTCCCGGAAGGTTGTTGGGAGACCCCCGCTGGCCAGGTAAATAGACCTGACAACTCTAGCCTCTGGTTTTATAATGTAGAAAGGGGAAGGAGAACATACTGAAAAAGATACTAATGGGAAGGTGTAACAACATTCGCTATATTTATTCTTCTGGAAATTGTGGGTGTTTTATTCCATGACACAGTACAATCAGCAACACTTTTCTAGAATTACTGGGGTGGCTCTTATGATGAGAATGAAATTTTTAAAAATCCCTCATATTTACATTATAATTGAACTTTTGTTAAGTACATTGGGTATTCACATACTAAAATGTGTTTATTCCTATATTTAGTACTTGTAAAATTCCTTTAAGAATACAGTTAATTGTTTGAGCAAAGCAGAGAAAATTGCTTAATATTTTAACCGTTAGTGAGGGGGAGAACAAAAGCTTAAATGGACAGTAGAATCACGCCCCCCCCCCAAAGGCCAGAGCAACTAAGCACGAGGATTGAAAAAATTATATATTACAGCCCTCGAGAAAGCAACTCAGATGACTACAACACATCCCAAAAGGCACAGAGACATTGACATTACTCGATTTACAATTAATATCTTAGCTATTCAGAAAGCTAGAAAACAGTTTGTTATGCATCTTAAACTAAAACATGTTTCTGTTTCTAGAAAAGAAAGAGTGTAAGGCCATTCACTGGTTACAAAGGTCCAACCTTCCATATTCCATGATGCTTTTGTTTTTGCCTTGAAAACCTGCAGCACTAGGCTTTTAATACTAGGAGGCATGGGTAATTAAGGGCCTTGATGGTAGCCAATTAGTACCTACAGCAATACAAATAGAGGGAAAACCTGCAGTTTCTGCCCATTACAAAATTAATTTTACTACATCACATTCAGAACAAAGAGACTGCTAGCCATGGCCATGTTACATGTGCTAATTCGGTACCCAGAGAGTGGTACTTCCAGCAAAAAGCAGAGGGTTATATTCTCATTGCCATGAATCTTCTGGAACACAATAAATCATGAATATCAGCTTTTGCTGAATGAACTATTGCCCCATATCCTTAGAAGGGCATGGAATTTTAGATAAGGCTCTCCAATGCCCTGGAAACACCATTCCTGCTTCTGGATCCAATGTCCTTTTTATTATGCAAATGTCTTTTTCTGAAAGAAAAAAGAGATCTATCTGTACACTTTTTTCTTTTATATATTGCCTTTCCAGCACACAGTGTCTCCAAATGGTTCATAGTACATACATATCAAAGGCAATTTGACAACAAAAGCAGTAAAGAAAATAAAAATACCATGCAACAGCAGTGATATCAAAACAGAAACATCAAAGCGGTTAAAACCCAGTTCAAATTAAAACCAAGTTAAAATGCAGTATTCTATAACCATTTTCAGAATGAATAAAATGGGTTTTAAAAGGCTCTGCAGAATGTGTAAATACTGTCAGGTTGTCTACTACACAAGAGACTTCTTGGGCAAGGGATACAGAACAGGTTCTAGCAAAAACGTATTATCAGAACAGGGTATGCTTTAAGATACTGCCACTTTGCTCTGGGGTAAAACCCTCTCTCTTGAGTTCCTAATACCCAAGCGGATCTCATGCAACTCAGTCAGGGAAAAGATAACTTGATTAGCACAGCTAGTGGCTAACTGACAAAACATGATCGTGACATAAGGTTGCATTACATCTCATATTTATGCTTGTAATTTATAGTACAAGATAAATATGTGCTTTTGTATTCATAGACTTTTTGTGATTTCTTTTATAGAAATAGGGCATTTTGGGGACAGTTTCACGCTATATAATTGCAAGATATGCTTGCAGAATTCAGCTTTGGGTGTTACTTTATTAAGATGATGTGCAAAAACGAGAGAATTTTAGCAATATGATGCAAAAGCAGATACTTCCAGTCCCTTCCATTCAAGGTGCTAATCAAATCAGACTATGACTTGCCTAGAGACTAAGATTACATATACCCTTGCAAGGTCTGTCACTGAGCAATGAAGTAAAATGAGAAGTAGTGAAAAATCACTTCTTACAGTCTCAACAATCAGTCTGAAGTTAGGTTCAGAGAGTTCATGTAGAATCAAAACCCTATTTACCTGAAAGAAAGACTGGTCTTTTTTCCATGAGTGCTGTCAAGAAAAATAAGGAGTTTTTAAATTCTTATATAAATTACAGGTATGTAAAACAGTAAAAAGCTTTGTTTATAACCTTTTAAAGGTGGGTGGTATTCCTTTCCGGTAACTTTAGGGGCACTTTTTCTCATGCTAGAAATTGCAGTATCATCACCTTCCCAAGATTAGCTTCTTTTCAATATGCACACAAGCTTAGCAAGACACAACAAGAACAATGTGGTGCTTTTCTACTGGTTGGAGCTGCTGTTTAATACTGAACATTCAAAAAAGGAGTTTAACACACCAAAATATCTTAGAATATTTCAGTCAAAACAGTTTTCCCACACAGATATAATTTCTGTATGGAAAGCTATTGATGCTTTCATGTGTTATAATGTGTTCATTTTTATGTCCATCTCTAAAGGAGTAGCATTCCCCAAAGGCTAAAAGAAAAGTGATGTTTTCTTGTTAAGTGATGTTAACTTGTTTTCCACAAATATGGTTACAATAGGCATCTTAGGACTCTGTCCGAATACACTGTAAGCAAGTCAAGATAGATTTAAAGGTCTTAAAAAGAAATGAAATATCAGGATGGAAAACTTCTTTGACATCTCTGGGTTTTCTTTGCTGGCGCATACAACACAGCATAAATCAATACAACTGATAAGAAAACATAATACATAGATGTTAAACAGTTTGCAGCGAGTGATTATTATAAAAACCTAGCTTCTTTTTATATTGCGGTTTAATGCATTTTCATTAAAGCAGGTAACAATTGTCAACATCCAAGCACGGTGAGAGGTTCCATAAATGCTTGCTGATATCATGAACTCTTTATTTCACATTAAATAAAAATAACCAAGAGCAACCAGCACACATGGTGCATCTGTGAACTATTACCATACATGAAACTTTAGGAGACAGGAGAAGGGAGACAGCAACAAAACATTTCCCCTTTTCTGAGCAGGGGAGATAAAAGCTAACATTATCTGGTTAGCCATGGTACCCAGTATCCTCTGAATTGCAATGCCAAATGTCTTTCTAACTTGAACGCAAGAGGTCATGCAGGGCTGTTTATAACAGTATTGCTGTCTGCTAATTTTTCTTTGAGGCTCCAGATTTTTTAAAAAAAAATCAAGACCTGATGATTTAATTTAGGATTCAGATCATGTTATCTGGTGATTCACTACTACTGCAGTTTCAAATTAATTTATAGGTCAAAACCATAATGTAAGCTATAGCCTTAAAGGACTTGAGAATATGGTTAAAAAGTACACAAGATGCCACATTTTGGAATAAGGTATTTTGTGTTGCAATCATGGCCATTTTCTAATTCTTTTCTATTCCAATCCATAAGAACCAACGGAAAGTATGCCAAGGATCCCCATTTTTCATCAGGAAAAGGAACAGATCTGTCTTTCAAAAGAGATGTGGCAATATAGAAAAGATAATACAACTGATATCAGAAATAGGCAGCAAAACTGAGGCTGTAAAATTCCATCAACATTCATCAAGGTATTCTTGTACATTATCTCCAAGCCTCTATTAGCCTTTGCTGTGTCAGTGCAAGTCCTGGACACTTTATCCTGTTTATAATTGCTGATGAGCAGTAATAAGGCTTCTATACCTCAGCTCCTGTACGTTCCACTTCACTGCCCACCTATTAGGTAATAACTTTTATTTACAGCCTTGCTTGATGTGCTGTTCTATTAGTACAGCTGAGAACTGAGCAGGGTAAAAATGTGTCATTAATGGGCACTGTCACTGCCAGGACTGATGATGTACAGTGTACCTTTGTGAGTGTTCTATCATCCAGTGAGAAGGCCCTAGGATGGCTGGATTCATAACACAGTGCCCTCCACCAGTCAAACACTAAAGAGCACCTTAAAGGTCAATTGAAACAACAAAACCATCTCAAAGCTTAAAAGTCTAACCTTTTTATATTGTTAGCAGAGACATTATACCACTACAGAACTATTGACGATCTAATTAATGGCAGGACCAGAGCTTTTTGTCCTTGCGGACACCTTATGCATGATAAAAAAAAAAAAAAGTATGAAAGAGGAAGTTTAATGTACAGCCAAGAACAAATTGTTGGATTTGGTATTTCTACTGTACTTATTTTCTGGCATTTCCAGGAAAATTGTTGTTTTTAGAAGAATTAAAGGCTTGACCACAGCTGCAGGCCATACTGCCCCCCAAATTATGCAAAGCACAAGTCAAGAGTCAGCCAATCCGCCTTGCTCACTACCAGGGTTTTTTTTGTAGAAAAAGCTCAGCAGGAACTCATTAGCATAATAGGTCACACCCAACAGCAGAAATGTATTAGCATATCAGGCCACACCCCTGACCGTGCAGCTCCCTCCCAAGATCGGTTTTCCCAGGTGCCCTGTGGCTTGCGAGGCTCATGGGGAACCTGAGGGAAGGAAGGCAGTTTCTGGATTGGCTTCCCCAGGTGCCCCGCAGCTGTGGGGTACCAGGGAAACCCAAGGAGGGGAGCAGTTTAAACTGCCTTCCCTCCCTGGATCAGCTTGGCTTCCCCAGGCACCCTGTGGCTTGTGAGGTGCCTGGAGAACCTGAGAGAGGGGAGGCTGTAGGCGTGGCCAACTCAGAAGCCAGCCGGAACTCCGTTCCTGTGCGTTCCTGCCCAAAAATAGAACTGCTCACTACTGTGAAACTGTATCATGCACATTCAACAAAATCATGCTGAACATATATAAACAAGATGTAGCTGGTTTATACAGAGACTGATCTGAAGAGCTCAGTTTTGCTTCATCTGACTGAAAGCAGCTCTCCCAGGAGTTAAACAGAGGAAGATTTCTCCCAACACTGACTTCCTGAGATCCTTTAACTGGTGACACCAAGAACTGAAGTTGGGATATTTTCCAAGAAAAGTGTACAGACATATTCATTGCCTGGCTGGAACCGTCAATTGCAATGAGTAGCTGCAAATAAGGTATTAGTGATACCGTATTACCATAACTGTAAAAGGGGGGGGGGGGATTGCATGTACACATGTTTAAAGATGATGTAACAACCTTTGTTTGGGAACAAAACTAGTTTTGGAAAGAGTTGATGGTAAATGTGCAACTAGGACTTCATAAGGAAAAAGCAGTCCGGTGGATGGGAACTACACTGGGAAAATGATGGGCTGGAAAACAGAAGTTCTCCCTCTCCTTTCTTAACCAAAACCCTACTTTACAGTATCCAAACATAAATGAGAGACCTAACACCAACACAAATATAACAGTTTTTGAGAGAGGACAGACATGAATATGGGAAATCCATGAAATGCCTTGTAATGATCATGCTCTAAAAATGAAACAGGTGGAAATGCACAAAGAATAAAAACAAAATGTTCAAACACCTTTTAATATTGGAAAAACTTGAGACTTTGTTAGTTTTGAAAGAAAGACAGTTATGACACTAGACTACTCAAATACACACAATGAATGGATCTGATTCAGCAGAAAAGAAACTAACCCATGAAGCTGCCTTTGGGCAGGCCATTGGTCAATCAAGGTCAATACTGTCTACTTAGACTGACAGCAGCTCTCCAGGGTCTCAGGCTGAGGCCTCACACATTAACTAATTCTTTTAACTGGCAATGCTGGGGAATGAACCTGGGATCTTTTGGGAACAAAGGAGATGGCCCATCCCCTTAAAGGGTGATTTACCCTTTCATATAACACTGACTAAAAGACAATCCTTTTCCCACCATAAAAGGGATATACAGCTAGACAACTGATCATCAACTGTGGCAGCTCACCTCTTTTGCTGAGCAAAAGCTGCTCTAGATGGCTCCTTCTTTACTACCCTGGGACAGTGAAAAATACCAGCAATCTTGGAATTAAGCAAGGATAGAGATGACCACAAAATCCTATTATGGTGCATTTTTAAATTACCATAAATCAAGTCTAAACAGTATTCACAAGTATAACATCTTCAGTTGTTCCCAGTTAGTTTCCAGGCACAATTTCAAAGTGTGAAATCTTAAGCCATTTGGAACCATGATAGTTCTGAAGCTCTACATTCTTTCCTATGAAACGGCCCATTCTCCATAATCAGGTTCAGAGGCCATGGTATAAGTGCCCCCTCACCGTCCTGTGATTAGGTAGGTTGCAACCAGATAAAGTCTTTAACGTGGTGGCACCTTAATTATATATAATATATTCCAAAAACAGTGGCATAGTTCCTACTTTATTCTTTTGATGCCATAAACATTTCCCCCTGCCATCCCTTTTGTGGATTTGTTTGATTTTATTTTTATTGCTATGTCTGTCTGCTGTTTTAGCTGGTTTTAATGATTTCTTGTTCTAGTTTTCGTATTATAAAGAATTTTATGTTGAGTTTGCCTCTGTTAGCCACTTAGGATGTTTTTATGATAAAGGGAAGAATTAAAATGTTTTGAACAAATACACGCTGCAGACCTGTAGACAGAGAATCCACATGTTAATCGGTTAGTTCATTTTTGTTGTGTTCACAACTGCAGCAAGTTTCCTTATGACACCAAGCTTCAATTGTGTTATGTGTCTGAGCTTTGACACCTCCCTAGATTGTATTATTATTAAAAAAAAGAACTGCTCTTAATTGGTTTTAGGTTTTATCTCGTACTTGGGACAGGATGCAAGATCCTGATAATGTTAAATCGTAGTTAATAGGATAGATTTTACTTTGTTTAATTTTTGCATAAAGCCAGTGAAAACTCCACTTCAAATGAGGCTAATTATAATCAGATAGATTCCAGGGTTCTTGATCACCTCTACATTCTACACAGCCAAATGCACAACCAAAATCAATGCCACAACTTACTAAGGCTTGTTCTTAATTCTCAGACTTAAATATTGGTCTTTCCTAGAATATATAGCTCCTCATAAAAAGAAAAAAATTACCTGAATCACAGGATCTTTTGGTTGGTGTGGTTAAGGAGACATGAGCTGTATCTGTGCATGGCCCACCTAGAAATAGAACAAAAGTCAGTTCCAAAAAAAATTACTTTTTCATTTCTATGCAACAGAACTCAATTCCACAATGCACAGCTAATGAGAGCTTGCATTACCCACATACAAGTTTAATGGATGAGCCAGATCAATGGAAATACAACATAGTTTTCTGTTCCTCCCCCCATGCCTTATTTTCTTATTCATCTTTACCTCTGCTATGATGTAAGGAACTATGAACTTAGCTCTGTGAGCCAAAGAGGGCTTTAGGCTTGTTTCTCCCTAGGAGTCTGGAATGTAAGGGTTTTTTTGGGGGGGGGGGGGGGGGGAGTAGAAATTTCCACTGGACTAACACAAACACCTTGGATAAGTCTAAGCAGTTCTTTAGGTCCCACATCCTATAATGAGGTCCTAGGTAAGAATGTTAAAACAAACAACTAGAGTAGTACATTATTAGAATTACTTTTTGAAATGGATTTATTATCAGTTAAATTATGAATGCCTCAATATTGTTGAAGGATACATGATAACGAAACCTTGCATAAGCTAAGCATATGTATTTGGTTGGTGATGAGAGATGTAACAAATTCAATGATGGAAGAAAGGTACAATAAAAGTCTAATAAACAAATGTTATGCAAATGAAGCATTACACTTGAATGCTTACTCCACTGCTTTTCATTTTTAGAAGTTAATTTTTCTGCTATAAAGTTATCCTTGAAAGAGGTAGTTTTAATCAGTATATATAGGATCATATAATTTCTTATAAATGTCACTTCAAGAGTTTTAGCTATCTTTTCTATTCTTACCCTGCCCCCTATAATTCTGTTACCTCCTCCCTTAGCATTATGTATCAGGGAGAAAATGCAATGTTCTAGCCATCTGGCAGCTGCTGGTCCTAACTGGCTTCTTGGTGTCTCAGCTACCCTCAACATGTATAATCTTAAAACAATTCTTAACAAACCTTGTTAAAACCAACAACCCAATAATTGCTTCCTGTATCACAGTAATACACACATACATACATATATACCTGTGTACTTTGGATGAAATAAATTGACAGCAAATGTAAATGGTGATAACACTAATCTGCAGCTGTGACCAGTGTTCCCTCTAAGCTGAGTTAGTGTGAGCAAGCTCACAGTTTTTTAGCCTCTGGCTCTTAGCTCAGGAAGGATGGTTCCAGAGCAACTAATTGATACGGTACCCAAATCACTCGCTCGCAACTTTAATGCCAGTAGCTTTAATGCCAGAGTACAATTTTTGCTCACAAGACTCCACAGCTTAGAGGGAGCATTGGCTGTGATAACTGACTATAACCGTATGGCGTAAAATTATGTAGTTTATGTAAGAGGTTGATACCTACACATCAATAATTGAACACAAAAGAGTTCTGCAAAACTTTGCTTCTAGATGTATTGACAGGCTGTTTACTCAGCAGTTAACTGTTCAATACACATGCATCCAAAAACCAGTCTAGCTGGCAAAGCATACTACTTAAGTGCAACTCAGGAAGTTGCATGTTCAAATTTGATTTCAGTCATTAAGTCACTATATGACTTTAGGGCCAAAGTCTGTCGCAACAACCACCACAGTTCTCTCTCCATCAGTTCATAAAAATAAGTTGTTTGAGCAGCTCTGATTCAGACTGGGGACAAAAGAAAGGAAGGAGCAGATTTAACCTTAAATCGCCTACTGGTTTTGCTAACTGACACCAGTCTCCCTGCTCTACTAGTAATTTTAAAGGGGGGAAAATAAAGATGCGTCCTTCTAAAAACCATCTGTTTCCTCTTTATAATGCTAACAATAATGCAAGAGTTAAATTTTCTCTTCCCCTCTGAGCAATTAACATTTTATAGACTAACAGAGATCCATGAAGTTCCCCGTGTCTGTTTTGGCTCATAGGCCAGCTTCTAATCTTGGTCATACCAGGGCAATACTGCCTTACTGTATAGAGTTGTTGCAAGGTTTAATGGAATAATATGTACAAAACCTTTATAAACACTCCAAATCACTCTAAATAAGCTACAGGTTTTCTTAGATGATGCTTCCATACAGGACCCTTTCCAGCCCGGCTTCTGCCCTGGCCATGGGGTGGAGACTGTGCTGGTCGCTCTCATGGATGATCTCCAGAGACATATGGATCAAGGTGGGTCGGCTCTGCTGTTACTTTTAGATCTGACAGTGGCATCCAACATGGTCAGCTATGACCTACTGACCCACCACCTTGCTGACACTGGGATATGGGGGACTGCATTACAGTGGTTTTCCTCCTTTCTCCATGTTTGGGGACAGAGGGTGGTGCTAGGGGAGAGGATGTTCACGCAGTATCTGCTGAAATCCAGGGTGCCACGGGGGTGATCCTCTCCCCAGAGTTATTTAACATCTACATGCGCCCCTTTGCCCAACTGATCCGGGGATTTGGGCTGGGTTGTCATCATATGCTGATGACACTCAGCTCTACTTGCTGATGGCTGGCTGGCAGGACTCCACTCCAGATATTTTGGACCAGGCATTGGTGGCTGTAGCTGGATGGTTGCAGCAGCGTTGGCTGAAGTTGAATCCAATGAAGATAGAAGACCTGTACCTGAGTTGTGGGAGACTGGGATCGGGAATTAGGCTCCTGGTCTTTGGTGGGGTGCCACTGGTGCCAGCTCCGAGGGTAAGGAGTCTCGGGGTGATGCTGGACTCCTCATTTACCATGGAGGCCAAGGTCACGTCGGTTGCCAGATCAGCCTTTTATCAACTTCAGCTAATCAAGCAACTAGTTCCCTATCTTGCCTTCCAGGACCTAGTTACAGTAATCCATGCAATAGTCACTTCCAGGTTAGACTTTTGTAACTCACTCTACACAGGGCTGCCGTTGAGCTTGATTCAGAAATTGTAGCTGGTGCAGAATGAGGCAGCATGTGTACTGATGGCGACACCTGTGCAGGCGCATATTCAACTGCACTGGCTGCTGATCGAATACTGGATCCAGTTCAAGGTTATGGTTCTGACCTTTAAAGCCCTATTTGGCTTGGGACCATCATACCTGCAGGACCACCTCGCTCCATAAGGGCCCTGGAGAGCTTCACATTCTTCTGATATCTCCTGGTGGTCCCTGGCCCGAGGGACATCCGCTTAGCTTTTTCAGCCCTCGCCCCAGCCTGGTGGAACATGCTCCCTTTTGAGATCAGGGAGCTGTTCCGCCACGTCTTTGGTTGAGGCGGTGTGCGTTCAATCCATTCTGGGGGGCCCCTGTCCAGTTCACAGTGCTGACTATGACCTTCTTCCAGTGCCTTACTGTTTTTGATATTGTCTAGGCACTGGAGTCTTTTGGAATGATCGCTTCATAAAGATCTCGTGTTTTACCTGCTATTGTTATTTGTTGTTTTACTGTTTTTATTGTTGTTGTTCTTGTGTTGTGAGCCACCCTGAGCCCATTTTTGGGGGTAGGGTGGGGTATACATTTAATAAATTAATGAATGAATAAATTAAGATAATACACTCACTGTTATACCTCTCTTTCCAGTTTTAGAAAAGACCTATACATTATACTTGATATAAGAAAATGGCTCTACATAACACATCACTGGTTGGCATATGCTATTTCCTAGTCATATGGGCATCTCTATGTTCTGTTCATTAGTGCCACATTACAATAGCAATGGGACTAAGCCAAGTCAAGCAGAGTTGTTTTGATATGGTAAGCATAACATTTAGAGTAGCCTTCAGCTAGAAACTATGAGGCTCCGGTTTCTGTTGCTTTACAAGTTATCCACTAATAAATTAAACACAAAGAAGTTTTAATTATTCCAACTTAAAAACTACTGTAATTATTGTTGTGTTATACCTGAATGTATTTAAGTGGTCCTTAACAGCAGTTAAAGACAACAACTTGCAAAGACTATTCAGTCAGAAAAAACTGAACCCTGACACAATGGGGAAGTCATGAAAATTCCAGAGGAGTAGCCATGTTAGCCTGTTGCCTTAAAAGTAAATTCAAGATTTTTCTCAAGTGATGGTATCGCTTTACTCTGCACTGGTTAGGCCTCACCTAGAGTATTGTTTTGGGCAACACAATTTAAGAAGGATATAGACAAGATGGAAAGTGTCCAGAGGAGGGCAATGGAGATGGTGAGGGGTCTGGAGACCGTCTTCTGAGGAAAGATTGAAGGAGCTGGGTATGTTTAGAGGAGACAACTGAGAGGTGATATGATAACCAACTTCAAGTATTTGAAGGGCTGCCATATAGAGGATGGTATGGAGTTGTTTTCTGTTGCCCCAGAAGGTTGGACCAGAACCAATGGGTTGAAATTAAATCAGAAGAGTTTTTTGGTTAAACATTAGGAAGAACTTCCTGACAGAGCAGTTCCTTAGTGGAAAAGGGTTCCTCAGGAGGTCTCCTTCCTCAGGAGCTCTCCTTCTTTGGAGGTTTTCAAACAGAGGCTAGATGGCCATCTGTCAGCAATGCTGATTCTGTGAACTTAGGCAGATCATGAGAGGGAGGGCAGGAAGGGCTGCATAAGTTCTTAGTTCTTGTGGCCGTTTCTTGCACCTCCACACACCCCTGATCACCACTTTGGGGTCAGGAAGCAATTTTCTGGAGATTTTTTGTCATCTTCTGGGTGTGGAACAGCGGTCCCCGGGGGTGTGTGTGGGGGTATTTGTGAATTTCCTGCATTGTGCAGAGAGTTGGACTAGGTGACCCTGGAGATCCCTTCCAACTCTATGATTCTATGATAATAAGGAATGAAATATAAACAAATTTATTTTTGATGTGAAGAGCAAAAATGAGAGCAGTGCAAGATACTTGGGACACACAGAGGGACATAAAAAAGTGCCCTGGGACCCTTTTCGATCCTCTAATTATCTATACCTCTAATTAATCTACCACATTTTTATTTCTCCTTTCCTTCACAGAGTCCAGGGTGACATACTTGGTTTGCTCTTTCTCACATTTTCTCTCCCAAAGTACCCTGTGAGTTTGTTCAGCTGTAAGAGACTGACTGATCAAAATCACAGAGAGTTTTACAGCTAAGTGGTAATTCTAAATGGTTCATACTCAAACCACTTCATCATGCTGGCTCTCAACAAAGAGACTTACCTTACATTTTGAGAAGCCTGGAATTAGTTCAACATTGTAAGACACCGTGTCCTAAACTGACACGTTATCAGAGTTTCAGCAATTATATCTAGAATATGAATACAAATGTTCCACATTACAGATCCATTCCCATGGCCTTCTCAGTGTGGGGCAATTGTGGTTTGGAATCCATGTGTGACAACTTCCAGCTGAGGGTATCATATGCTAAGATAGTAGCATGAATGCTGATACCATGCACAGAATTCAGCACAGATTTACTCTTTGTATGCTGCTGTGAGAACAGTTCTCAAATGCAGTCAGTGTGAAAAGGAAGTCTACATTAATTACAAAAATAAGTTGTCAAACAGTAAGCTAAAAGATGATGTAGGTCAATAATAATTTTGCTACCAATCTCTCTTGTAACTTTGCATAAATATTAACAAAATGGGTAACTTTTTGTAGATTTATTGTACTTCCAATATTCTCTCTTAATTAACATGACATTTACATAACATTACAATTAATTTCAAACAGGCACTGTGTGTGGACTAATTAGAAATGCATCATCCTTTATTAAATACCTTGTCAATTTCACTCACATCATAATCTCCTTGATGATTTTACCTTTGCAAGATTAAACATACTGTTATACCAAGTCTCACAGTGCTGGGCATCTAAATTAGGAGTAAAGCATGTGCATATTGATGTAAAATTCCATGAATACTATTTTTTTCTGTATTACACTTTTACAAGCAGGTTCGTGAAGCAATTATTTCATTTTCTTGTATTAATGCTAAAAATATACAAAGTTTAACATGCTTAGAAATTTAGAACAAAGTCCAAGAAAACAAGATTTAAAAGTTATCCCTTTTGCAATTTCTATTTAAATTCTAGCATTTTCTTGAGATGGATGATTTTGGAAAACCTTGCTTAGGAATGTTGCAGAAAGTAGCAGCATCTGTTCAGGACTTTGCCATAGAAGCTAAAACTGTTCTGAAAGCTCTAAATATTGAGCATATAATTGTTAATGGCACGAGATGGCAAGTCCATTCCATAATTTATCATACTGTTCCCGCTCTAAAAAAAATAAATATGAATTTTGGTAGAAATTCTTGTAGAGATCTATCCTCTATTGCAAGCTCAGCATGGGTCACTTAAGGATCCCAGAAGACTGCACTGAATACCTTCAGAGGAAGAATACAGCCACACCTGTGTAAACGTAGTGGTAACAGCTCTTCTTCTATGAATACTTCCTGTGATTGTGACTACTATTGCTTGAGAAGCTAATGCCAAAACATCATAGAATGCGCCCATCCTAAGAAAGGAGTTGACTAAACATCTGCAATGCAATACTTTAAAAATTGTTTTCGCAATCAGCTGTGAAAGACTAACTTAGTGTTCTTCAGAGCTAAAAACTCAAAGATTTTTTATGAACCTAGAACAGCCACATTTTTTAAAAAAAATCACTGAGAGCTGGCAGCACAGAGATCTTACATGAAGCTTTCAGAAAATTCCACAAAGGTACTGAAGGGGCTGGCATTTTGGGAATGTTGCCTAAACCCTGAATCTAGCAATGAACAGGTTTAATTGGAAGAGACATGCATAATTTATCTACATAATCAAGTTTGAAAAGAGCCATGAATCAGAACTACAAACATATAAAAGGTAAAAATCAGAGAGAAATTAATAGGTGATAGAAGTCTGCAGAGACAGTGCTTTCCCTTCCTATATGCGAAAACTACTGATTTGCATAAGATTCAGCATCTGGTTTACAGTATAATTAATTTTACTTAATTGATTAATCTCTCATTGTCAGTGCTATGTTTTTCAGTGAGTTCCCCTACTGCATTTAATTCCTGTGAAGAATATTTTAAAGGAGGGTACTGAGATCAAGGCAGCTTTGTCAACACAATTCGTTTTGCACTACTGTTTCCATCTGTAACTTCCAGGGGTCCGTTGGGGCCGGAGTGAGGTGGAGTGAAGCTCCGCCAGCTCAGGACTGGCCAGTAGGGCAGCCACGGGCTGAATCAGATTCTCTAATCTGATTCAGCTCGCTGCCGAATTGCTGCCGAAATTCGGCTGCAACTTTAAAAGCCACTGGAGGGGAGGGGGTTTGAGGGAGAGGCTCCAAACTTGCAGGGTAGCTGCTGGGGCCTCTCCTTGAAATGCCCACCAAGTTTCAAGAAGATTGGACCATGGGGTCCAATTCTACAGGCCCCCAAACAGGTTGCCCCCATTCCCTCCATTGTTCTCTATGGTAGGAAAAAAGTTAACATTTTTCCCTCCATAGAGAACAATGGAGGGGATGGGACAATATGTTTGGGGGCCCATAGAATTGGACCCCATGGTCCAATCTTCTTGAAGCTTAGTGGGTATTTCCAGGAGAGGCTCCAGCAGCTACCCTGCAAGTTTGGAGCCTCTCCCTCAAACCCCCTTTCCTCCAGCCCCACATATACCCTATGAGTTTTTGCCATTGATTTCAATGGCCCATAGGGTATAATGGGGCTGAAACTGACATTCCCTTTCTGACACACTTCTGGTGATGTCAGGGGGTGTGACATATGCTAATGAGTTATGCTAATGAGCTCCTGCACCTCTTTTTCTACGAAAGGACCCCTGGTAACTTCAATACCATGCTCCCTTACTTAAAACAAGGTCCCTGTTTAAAAATGCTGTATGGTACATGAAATGCAAACACTATGCCCTGAAAAACAGAAAATGAAACTGGAGTCTCATAGTCACCTCCCATTTGATAACCACTGTTATGCTTAGACCCATGCAGACATTCAAGAAGTGAATGGAATGGCTGTCAATGTTAGTTGAATCATGTCTGACCACCCAGCTTTCAGACCATTGTCCTTTATGAAGACATACACACTGCATCTCTCAGGGTAATTAAAATGTGTGTTCTACAGCAATTTTGATATGAGATACTCAGAATTCAAGCCACTGTCTTGTTTAACCCAACACCTCAACTTTTTGTTCCTTCAGCATTTTGTTTTTAGTCCATTCCAAGCTTTTGAAAAATTTCCAGCTAGATTTCTCTTTCCTCCCATAGGGAGGAAAGGCACAGGTTATCTTTACCAGAGCCAATTCATACTTTATATCAACAGATTTGTTTGCTTACAACAATGTTCCTTGCGAAGAACATGTTAAGTATGAAGCAACATTTCTTTCCAAAAATGCAGAGAGCCATGGCTGATGGTGCTGCCCCATTGTGTTTACAAATCCTTTAGAGTTTGGAGATGTACATCTGACTTTCTTCATACTTTCAGTCCCTCACAAGGAACAATGATGATAGAACTGAAAAACATGCTTGCTGCCATAAATACAAATTTGCCCCTGTTCTTAATATCATCGTTGTTGGTCTTAAAGGTGCCATGGGACTCAAACTTTGTTCTGTTGCTTTAGACCAACAAGGCTACCCCACCTCAATCTTTCAGACACCAGTACATAGTAAAAAAAAAACTTCTGAAACTCTGCAGGATAAGTGAGGATGGGCTGCCAAAACTATTTTTTCCTCCTCCCCAACATCTTCAGACAGAATTTGTAGTGAGCATGCTCCACCTTGAGTATAAATTTTAAAAGGGCTGAAGACTCACCACTGCTAAAGAGCTATGGATGATCAGTGGCTTAAGTGGAATCTTCCACTACAAGCATTAAGATAGAAAAGCACAACATTAGGACACTGTGTGTTCAGGTGAACATTCTGGGCAATTTTAACGTTATTTTCCACTGAAAACTATGCAAATACACCACTATAGATGAATCTAATTGCATGTTTTATTAACAGATGCTCGACCAGGAATTTCAATATTTTAAGAGTTCTACATATAATCACACTGTTGGCCAAATTATGGAGTTTAGGAAATAGTTAAGCACATATTAAAATAAAATGTCCACTGAAGTAGAGAGTACAGAAATATCAAACCTAAACCACCTGCCAAAGTCATATTTTTCACACTGACATTTTTCATGTCATATTACAATTTAGATTTCACTTAAACTTGCACCATGTCAGCTGCTAGCTGCAATTGCATAGAAAAAAGGGAAACAATGTGACAGCCACAGAGAAGGGGATGAAAGGCTCAAACCAAATGAAATTGTTCTAGTAGATGGCATGACCTTTTAATAAAGTACACAAGACTTTCCTACTCTAATAAGCACATTCTGAAAGAGAGCATAAGAGAGAAAATATTTCAGCTCCTTCTCTTTCTATCCGTATGATCAATGTTTTACAGGCAGTCACCTGCTAGGAAGCCCAACAAATCACCTAAAGACAATACAGCCTAAACATATTCCAGAGTTGGTGAAAACATTAATGTCAACATGCCCTGAAAAGTGGAATAGTTGAGAAGGAAATAAGAGAAAGACATATTTGAATAGTAACACTTGAACACAAAATAATGTACATCAACAGCAATTAAATGATGTTTAGCAGGACAACAGTGGTAAACTCAGAGGAGCATGGTGTGAGAAAACAGCCCTATTATCAAGTTAAGAAAGGAAGAATTTTATGTCATTTTCATTTCAAGAGCTACTTAAGGAACTCCCCCCCCCCAGTGAAACCTTGAGACCAAGGAACAAAAAATGCTCCCAAACCAAACTGTCTGAACAAAGGTTTGTGTGTCAGACGTGCACCTGGACTATTTGACATGACAAGAAGATTCATATTTGGCTGCTTTTGGGAGCAATGCTGGAAACAGCATTAACTCTCAGTGTAAAATTAGCAACTGGCCAAAATTTAAATAAGAATTCGTAGGACTTTAGGTAGCCCTTCCAATATTAATTCTTCCGGAGATAAAACTGTAATGCAAGCAGTGTTCCCTCTAACCTGTGTGCGTGAGTGGCAGCTCCTTAACACAGGTAGCCCCGCTCAACAGCAATCTGGAGCCAGCAAGGTCCTGCACTGCCCATTGCCCATTTTAAGATTACAGCAGTTACATTCTGCTCAGAATGTGAACTGCTCTGCTCAGTAGGGGGAAACATTAGAGGGAACATTCAAAGCAAGTATAATTGAAAGATACTTTTCACTCACAAGAAGGATTAGTAAAATTATAGAAATGCATGCAATCACATTGAATATCCTGCTAGATCCAATGACTGCAAAACATAATTATAGGCCTTTCCCCCTTCGAGAATATTTTCACTATTCAGAAAGAAGTTACTTAAAATTCTTTTCCCAGTCAATGTTATTAACATGATAGTTCCTTATTGTAGCATGATGAATAAAATGGCTTACTTATGGTCTGTTTATCCTGTAAGGTAATTAACAATGGCTAGCACCTGGATGAGTTGTTTTAGAAGGGAGGGAAAAAGTCACAAAGGGCTGCTGTCTGATTTTTAAAGTCTAATCTATTCACACATTGGTAGGAATTAACTTAATGATCTCCCACATCGGTTTTCAGTGAAATACAAGGAAATCCATTCAGTAAAGCACACAGCTGTACATCATCACACTGTACTGAAAAATATCCATCTTAAGAAACAATGCTATAATGAAAGCAGTGTTCACATTATAGAACTCTCTACAAAACAAAATAAATAATGGGGGAAAGCCACCCTTAAATTAAAATCAAAAAAGACATTTAAAGTTTGGGCATTCTTCATTATGGGAAAGAACCTTCCACATTGAGACCATCATCAATCAGAAAAGCTCCATCTGCTGTATAATTAGCTCTGATAAATGACACTAATCTGAGCTACATTAGAGAACTAGTGTTGGTGGGGGGAGAAGAGAGATAGCTAGAACTGTAAATAAATCTAACCACTGTGTTTCACTTACAGCCATCCCAGCAGGAAGTCATAAAGAATTTTTATAGGTAATATTTTCAGATGTGCTGCTGGCTAGGCTGCCTAATATCTATCATCTTGGAGTATGCATTAGTATGTGTACAGAAGCCTAGAAGAGAAAAACATATTTTTAAAATAAGTTTCCCCTTTTGTATATCTTTACAGCCAAACTCCTTGCTGAAAATTTTCTGATAAAAGCCTTGCCTAGTAAAGCAGCTGTTCTTGTTTGGCTGAGCCCATTTGGGGAGGGCAATATATAAATCTAATAAAATAAAATAATATCTCAGAAGATTTCAGGCACAGTCATGGAAGAACCAAGTTATCTTGCAGCACCTGCAGATAAAGGTACTGGAAGAACTGATCCCAAGAAGAAAATCTGGGCATAGAGAATGGATTTTGCCAATGCAGGTAGATGAAACAGTAGATACTGCTGTTCAGTAAGAGCAGCAGTTTTGTCAGTTAAGACCAAAACTGAGAACAACCCAAATCAGTGTTGCTGGTTACTCTGGAACAAATAGCCCAGCACTGGCAGGTTGTATTGTTAGTATCAGGTACAAAAATGCTAGTTGGATGCTTCTTCAGGATTTTGTCAATTAAAGTTAACAGAAGGCAGATCAAAATTGTGTACATTTGAGATTTCATTTGGATAATATAGATTTCTATGCTTGCAGTTTAGTATCGCATCTGCCCCAGAATTCTATCACAAGATCATGCACATGTGATGGCACTGATACAGCTATAGATGACCTTATAATTTGGAGTGTGACTAAAGAACATGACTAATGAGTTCAGGAAGTCCTCCTGAATACTACTAGAGTTGCAAGTTTAAAACTGAACTGAGAAAAAAGTTTTTGGCATTACAGAACTGAAATTTGTAGGATATATCATTTCTGCTGAAGGGGTGAAACCAGATATAAAGAAAGCGCTGGCTATAAACTAGGTGCCACAGCGATAGCCAAAGAAAGATGTTCAGTGGTGAGGGGTAGTAAATTACACTGGAAAAATTATCTCTAAATTGTCCACAACAGGAGACTTCTTGTACAGAAAAGTGAATGAAGCTTGAGATGTATTATTTATTGGCCAAAAAATACAGTGACCTGAGAAATCAGAGAAACGAAGGATATTTGTGATCTGAAATTAATAGATTACTGGAATTATAGACATGAACTCACAGTTATAGTGATCTGTAAGTAGAACAGAGTGGTGATACCTACTAACATCCACAGAGAAATGTTGCAGAAAATTCAGAAAGGTCATCTAGGCATAGGATAGTGCAAAAAAAAAAAAAAAAAGCTCAAGAAGAAATGTACTAGCCCCGGATTAATCGGGACACAGCAAATATGGTAGGAAATTGTTCCACCCAGTTTCCGAAGAGCCTATCAAAAAGCAGGCAGTGATTTATTTACATGGAATTCCAAGGACAAAGTCACAGACTATATTCAGAAATACACACACTGACAAATACCACCAGAAAACCAGTGATCGCCAGCCTGAATGGGATATTTGCATGACATGGGATTCAGAAGGAAGTTTTCAGTGAGAATTCAGGTATTGTGCCAAAGATTAGATTAGATGTAGTGCACTGAAAATAACCAAACTGCCCTCAATGGAATGGACTTCCAGATATATCCACCCTAACAGTCAAAAATCAGGAATAGAAAGATTCTGATAGTGGTAGTGATTTGTACAAGTCTATGCTGATTTATAGAAGCATGCCCTTAGAGAATGGCTGGTCCCTTATTTAACTTTTAATGGGAAGGAAGCTGAAATACAGTTATTATTTTGACAAGAGAGCTTTTGATCTTGCAGAATTTAAGCCCAGAATTTATGTATGACTTTTTATTTTATATATAATTGTTATTGTATAAGAGTTAAGAGATATGTAGTGACAGAAGTATTGTTTAGAGACATTGCATTGTATTTAACAGTGTTAGGGAGCTGGTAATTTAAGGAATGGCTGTAAAATCACATTGACCTCAGTTCTAGAACAAGGCTTAGAGACTTCTGTACAAGATATTAGTTTTCCCTTTGTATTAACACTTTTTAAAGCCAAACGTCATACTGGTAGTCTTTATCTGTGAATCCAGAAATAATAAAATTACCAGCAGTCCATACATGGTACTTATATTGCACATTATGTAGCTATTAATCACTGCACCAATAATTTTTATAATTAATGATACAGTGATAAAATGGGTTTTGCATTTCAGGCTACTGCATAATAGTATCAGTCAAACTGAAGTCAAAACAATTAGTCATGTTCATTCAGGATATGAAAATAACTTTGTTCCTGTGGTCTCCCTACAATTAATAGTATTACTGTCTCTTTTCTGTACTTTCACTTACAGTCTGCGACATTCCTATGGGGACCAGCAACTAAATTCACTAGGGAAAAAAATGCAGAATTCAGTTGGTTTGCCTACTCCTCTGGGACTGTTCACTTACATTCCTCTTTGCTCGTTGAAGTTACATTCAGTTCTGTCGAAAGTTGCTGGTTGGAGTTAACAGTCGGCGTAGATAGTGAGGTATTACTGTTGTCACTATTTAATTCTCCAGAGAATAGATCCGATTGGATGTTGCTTGTGCTGGGAGTGGATTCATCGTCTGGTTGCTTCTTTTGAAAATCTAGAAAGACATAATGTTGAGGAAATGAAATAATGAGATGCCTGAAACCATTACAGGATCACAAAACTGAGCAATATGCAGAATACACACTGTAGGTTAAACATTATTTATGACTTCTATAAGGTAAAGTGTGCCGTTGAGTTGCAACCAACTTATGGCAACCCCATGAAGTTCCACCTTGTGGATTTTAAAGGTGCGAGATGAGCATAAATAGTTTTCCACTGCCTTCCTTTGCACCACACCACCAATCTTTCTTGCTGGCCTTCATTCAAATATCAACTTTTATGGAGTTCATAATTTCAAAATTTTATTCCTTAACTGATTTGATCCTAGTTTCTCTTTTTAATGATAGAATCCTATGTAACAGAACAAAAAATCAGCCATTAAAGCTGAGCTACAAAGGGAGGGAACTTTTCATTCATTTTTGTTTGTGCTGAAGAATCCCACTCCTTTGATGCTTTTTTAAGAGGCTGCACTTTTTGAGAAGCATGCAAGAGTTGTCAATTAAAAAAAGCACTGCTCTTACTCAGAACTGGCTTAATTTGCCCACAGTGATGTTAACATATAGTCTCATTGGTTATGTGGTGATATATTGTTCACTGTATGATTTGCAGCTGGCTGAGTGCCAATGTAATGAATTTAGGAAGAAGGCACCACTCTCACTTGGGCCAAATCTACACCTCCCCTCTGAAGTAGTTTGGCTGCTGTCTTTTCCTACACTCATTTCACACTGGTTTCAAATTTCACTTTGTTTTTTTCCCCCTGGGTCTGAAGAGCAGTAAGCGACAGGATCTGTTTAAAGCAGTATAATGCTAGCTTGATCACAGGAGGGCAATTAATACATGTAGACAGTGATTTTTAAACTAGAACAAGTATGGTTTGAAACTAGAAGCAGGTATAGATGGTTTTTTTAAAAAACTGGAATGATTCCAGTGGAAAAGTCAGAGGTAGATTTGACCTTAGTTATCACCAGTAACTTCCATCATGTAACCAAATCAGGCTTTGTAATGTTATGAATTAGATATGGTTATGTGGTGATATCTTGTTCATTATATGATTTGCAACTGGCTGAGTGCCCATGTGATGAATTTAGGAAGCAAGCATCACTCTCACTTAGTTATCACCAATAACTTCCATCATGATGTAGCCAACCAGGCTTTGTAATGTTGTGAAATCATTCACATGATGAATTAGATATGACAATAACACAGTAATGAAGAAAAATCAGAAAAGGGGAAACAATAACCTTGTCCAGATTGCCCAGAGGTACAGGCTGGGATGTCATCAGTATGCTGATGACACTCAGCTCTATCTTATGTTGGGTGGCCTGTCAGGCTCCTGCCCAGAAGACCCTGACCGGGCACTGCATGCTGTGGCAGGTTGGCTTAGACTGAGCAGGCTGAAATTGAACCCGGTGAAGACGGAGATCCTGTGCCTGGGTTGGAGTGGTCTTGGGGGGGAGGGGTCCAGCTCCCGACCTTCGGCGGGGTCCCATTGGTGCCCACGTCGGTGGTTAGGAGTCTAGGAGTGCTCCTGGATCCCTCCTTAACTATGGAGGCCCAGATAGCAGCCACTGCTAAGTCAGCATTTCACCACCTGCGGCTGGCTTGGCAGTTGGTTCCCTTCCACGATTGCAACAACCTGGCCACGGTGATCCATGCTACGGTCACCTCGAGACTGGACTATTGTAACACTCTCTACATGGGGCTGCCCTTGTTACAAATCTGGAAGCTGCAGCTGGTGCAGAATGCCGTGGCCAGGCTACTGATGGATCTCCCTAAACGGGATCACATCCAGCCTGCCCAGGCGGCGCTGCACTGGCTGCCTATAGTGTACCAAATTTGCTTCAAGGTGTTGGTGCTTACCTTTAAAGCCCTATATGGCCAGGATCCAACATACCTGAGGGACCGCCTTGCCCTGCATTTACCCCAGAGAGCACTTCAGTCGGGATTACAGCATCGACTCAGGGTCCCGGGGCTGAGGGAGGCCAGCCTTGCTGGTACCAGGGCTAGGGCCTTTTTGGTGCGGCTCCGATCTGGTGGAATGAGCTCCCAGAGGACCTTATGCAGTTCCGCAGGGCCTGCAAGACGGAGCTCTTCCGCCAGGCCTTCGATTAGGAGCTGCCACCACCTATCTACCATCAACCATCTCCATTACCATTGGAGATGAGGGCCGGCCTGAAGGAACGCACATGAGGTCACAAGGAGAAATTGCAGGACGCCATCTAGATATAAGTTGATTATTATCACTTTATTGCGAGCATTTTATTGGAATTTTAATGTTTTAAACTGTTTTAATTGTATTTTAATCTGGCGTTGCGCCATCTTGTAAGCCACCCTGAGACTGCTTGCGGGGAGGGCAGGGTAAAAATGCGAAAAATAAAATTTTTAAAAATATAAACATTAATAGCAAACGTTCTTACAACTTAAGATTTTCGAGAAAATACTTTGGCCACTTAAAAACAATAATACTTAATACAAAAATTAAAACAGGTCAGCATTTTAGCATATGTCTAGTTATTACCGGAAATCTAACTAACCCTTATAAATGCGTAGCAGCTGTTCACACTGACATTGGGGAGATATCCCCAGAGTGCTCTACTCAACCACAGTATCTAACTGTCACCTTTTCCACCAAGGGGAAAGTCATTCAACATATGTAATTTAAGCCAAATGCCAACACAGTTGGGTTTCAGGAATACCAGTGTTTAAAGAGCATACTGTTGTAAGCTGAACAGTGACAATAGTTTGAACTCAGCCAAACAGTAAACTGTTTTTCACAGAGTTTTAATAAGGTTTTAAGGACATTATTCTGAGTTATCCTTTACCCTCAGTAGCCAAATTGGGCTGCCTCCACCTGAGAAACTTCCTAACTTCCATTCAATGCTTCTAATTTCATCCCACCGTCGCGCCTTCCTAATGGCTTGCTTAAATGTATTTCCAACAATGGTCAGATCTGGAGGATTACCTTACTCGGATCGTCTCTGCCCTTGCAACTCAGGCGAAATTGAAACTTTAGATCAACTTATGCTCCGCTGCCCCCTTTGGACGCAAGATAGAGGGACATATATCACTCCCATCCTTACACAGAGGAATCTTCCTCTGCAGTCTTGGGTGCTCTCAGTACTACTATGCGACTCAAATGCTGATGGACTGATAACAGCAAATGTGGCTCGGTTCTTGGCCAAGGTAGCTGCCCTTAAGAGACATTGAAAACTTTATCACCACTGACAATATTCTCATAAGCTCATAAGCTTTGGACGATTTTAGATTTTAGTTAAGACTGCTCCACCCCAAGTGTAGTTAGGTAATTTTAACTTCTGGGCTAAAGCCCAGGTTTTATACATTGTTATTTCGATTTTTATGCCTCATTTTGTATATTTTTTTTATTTTTCCTTCCGATAATTTCCTTTTAGTCAAGACTTCGGTCATATAGAACCGTAATAAATGAAAATGAAATGAAAAATGTCTATCCTACAGAAATGGGCACTTCAGAACCTAAAAATATTTAGTATGGCCCTACTCTGAACACATCTACTAGAGACTAAGAAAAATTTGTACACACAAGTACTCTCCACTATTAATGGTCAAACTGCAGCAACAGCTAGGCCTGAACTCAATTTTGGGACTGTTTAATGAATATTTCTTTAAAGTTTGACCTAATATTTTGCCATCTGGATTGTCTTGGTTCTTTGGTTGACCACAAAAGACTAATAACTGCTTCAGAGTCTTTTTTTTTTTGTGTCAAAGTACGATAGGCAAATGTGTGGGATCAGATAATTCGCACCACAATAGGGATGCCAACTCCTACTTATGTTTTAGTGGGGGGACTCCCAGTCCTCTTTGGGAGTCTTCTGGCGTGTGCGCTTTGCACGTGCACGATGATGATGTAATCCGGAAGTGACGTCATCGCATTGGGCATGTTGGGGGCAGGATTTTCCCTTTAATGATAGAGCGTCCCCCCCCCGAAACGTGCCCAATGCAATGACGTCACCTCCAGGTGACATCATGCCGGGCACGTCTCCACAGCCCGGCAATTTGGGGGTGGATTTTCCCCCAAATCCAGGCCAGCGGGGAGCAAGCCAATTGAGCGGGGGTTTCCCTGCCCCCCTAGTGGACTTGGCAACCCTACACCAAAATATTATAGTATAAACCTGTGTGCCATTTATAAATTATGTATGTGTATTTTATACATACAAATTGTTTCCCACATATACCCTAAATAAGGCTTAATTATAACTTTTGCCACAGAGGCAAGATAAATATACCCAGGGCTATTTTTGGGCAGGAATGCACAGGAACGGGATTCTGGCTGGCTTCCAAGATGGCCACGCCTACAGCATCCACCCTCTCCCCCGGTTCCCCAGGTGCCTTGCAAGCTGCAGGGTGCCTGGGGAAGCCAAGCTGATCCAGGGAGGGAAGACTGTTTAAACTGCCTCCCCTCCTTGGGTTCCCCACGTGCCCTGCAAGCCACAGGCACCTGGGGAAGCCGATCCTGGGAGGGAGCTGCACTACCAGGGGGTGTGGCCTAATATGCTAATGAGTTTCTGCTGTTGGGTGTGGCCTGTTATGCTAATGAGTTCCTGCTGGGTTTTCCCTACAGAAAAAGCCCTGAGTAACACCATCAGTGTATCCAGCAACATCAGCCACACTACCTCAGGTTCATTCTCCTGCTTATCCTGTAATGTGATTTACGCCATCATGTGTCAGCAATGTCCTTCCACCCTCTACCCTGGACAAACAGGCCCATCTCTATGACAGAGAATTAATGGACATAAGTCTGACATTAGAAACCACAACATTCAAAAACCAGTGGGTTAATATTTTAACCTTCCAGGACATTTAGTGGTTGACCTAAGAGTAGCAGTTCTCCTACAAAGGAATTTCAAAAGGAAATTAGAAAGAGATTGCTGAGTTTATTTATTTATTTATTATTTCACATTTATACCCCGCCCTCCCTGCAAGTGGGCTCAGAGTGGCTTACAAGGGCACATAGCGCCAGACTCAGTACAGAATAAAATTACAATAAAACATTTTAAAACCATAACATAAAACAGTTCAGTTTAAAGTGCTTCCATTTTGATGTTCAGTGTTTCGATGGCTTCCTACCAGGGTTGGAGTCTGGGCTCCTTGAGCATCTGGCCTGGGCTGCTTCCAGGGCCAACCCTCATCACGATGGCACTTGCGACGATAGATAGTACTAGCAGTGGCGGCTCCTAGTCAAAGGCCTGGCGAAAGGCCCTGTGGAACTGCATAAGGTCCCGCAGGGCCCTGATCTCCCCCGGGAGCTCGTTCCACCAGACAGGGGCCACCACCGAGAAGGCCCTGGCCCTGGTTTTGGTGAGCCTGGCCTCCCTAGGGCCTGGGACACTGAGTCAATCTTGCAATCCGGATTGAAGTGCTTGCTGAGTTGCAACTGATAGTGAAGCTCAATATAATGCATCCTCTTGGACTGAATCAAGACCTAGGTTTCTTGTCTCATTACCAATGCTGATTTCACCACACCTACTACCCCTCTGCATATCACACCTAATGCAATCACACCTGCTATTGTCATTCACCTGCTATCATAATTCGGCATCTGAAATCACTTTGCTTACAATTATAAGGACAGATGGACTCACTTCCTAGCTGTACTTGAAGAAGTGAGCAGTGACTCATGAAAGCTCATATCCTGCCATAAATTTTGTTAGTCTTTAAGGTGCTACTGGACTCTTGCTCTTTCCTAATATTTTAAAGTAAGATGTTCACTGGCTCCACCTCTTTTGGCAGCCATTTTGTGGTTGACCACACCTCCTGCAGGAGCCATTTTGTGGTTCCACCCACCACTCTTGGTCAGAATTTCAAAGGTGCCCACAAGCTCAAAAAAGTTGGAGATCCTAGCTTAAGGTATTTATGTGCACAAGATCTAGCAGCTAATTGTATAATGATTGCAAACTGTTAGAGGATTTATTGTAGAGAAGCAACAATGGATTGGCATATCAAAGTCAGAACAAATAATTTGTGAGTAAATTAGAGGGTGAATTATCCTCACAGAAAGAGCTAAATTACTACTCTAAGCTACTGGCTGTCTCATGCATGCTGCTTTAATTACCTATTAGAAACATTATGTGTTCCTGCAGACCAATCCTGTAAGCACAGTGCAAACATAACTCTGTCAGAAGATTCTGAGAGGGGACTCTAAGAAAACACTGTAAGATTAACTAGCCATTTTAAAAACAAGGTGCTATTAAAGACTCAGAAAGACAATTCTGTATGGTAGCAGATTCTGTTTACAGTAAGAAACAGAAATCAAGTATATCTATATAACCCTGGTACAGATTTGTTAAATTGTTCATGTCTATATTGGGGAACCAATTTGCAAAACCATTCTTTTTTATGGATAGTCCCTTATTCTAAGCAATTAAGCTTCACAGAATATCATCAACCATTCCTCATTTCCAAAACACCACTGATCTGTTTAGATATGCACATTTCCATTATTTCTGCTGTAGCATTTTGCCCTTGTAGGCATCCTATGGGCAGATTTAATTCAACCTATCCTTGGCATTTATTAGGAGGATTTAAAAAAAAATGTAATATGGACCAAAATATTGTGGAAGATCTGAATTAATGGAAGTTGTCAAGATCTAGCATGGAAATTTGAGGACAATTGAAAACATTACAGTAGCAAAAATATGAATGGGTTGCTGAGAACACTTGAAGGTAAAAGAAAAATCCCTGTAGAGTCCTGACCTGGATAGCCCAGGCAAACTCAATGTTGTCAGATCTCGGAAGCTAAGCAGGACCGACCCTGGCAAGTATTTGGATGGGAGACCTCTAAAGAACACCAGGGCCGGGAGGCAGAGGCAGGCTATCAAGCCACTTCTGTGAATGTCCTCCATGCCCCCAGTAGGAGTTGTCAGAGGTCACCGTGAGTTCCAGGCATAGGTTCGTACACACACACACACACACACACACACACACAAATGCAAAAATACCAACCCCCCCCCCCCCAAAAAAAACCTCTTCAGAGACAGATAGATGGTCTTCTGAGAAGGCCCTGTAAAAACATGACTATATGAAACCTACTACATCATGCATTCCAACCACTGATGCAGAATACCCATACCCTAAAGCATCTCTGACCAATACCTGTCAAAACCTTTCAGCTACATGGTTTTGGAAAGGAAGTGAAATGGCCTGTGACAAAAAGTGAATTCAGAATGGGCACACTACCAACTGCCTAAGGATAAGGGAGACACTGCACAAGTTACATGAACTATGAACAATGCTCCCTCTAAGCTGTAGAGTCTTGTGAGCAAAAATTCTAGTTTGTGAGCTACTGGCATTAAAGTTGTGAGTGAGCAATTTGGCTACTGCATAAATTAGCTTGGAGCTATCCTTTCTGAGCTAAGACAAAAATGTGTGAGCCGGAGGGTAAAAATCTGTGCGCTAGCTCACACTAACTCAGCTTACACGGAACACTGATTATGTCTGTCTTCAGGCTGGCACATGGTTCAATTTACTACCTATTTGATCTTAGACAAATCCCAAAAAATAGTCCAAGACAACAAGAATGCCACTATGTTATTGCCAGAGGGTATAATCTGTCAGAGCTTGCAAGAGATCTCCTTTTCCCCTAATCCAGTAGAAGACAGGGGAAATCTAACAGCACAGAAAATCTTTACCTATAACTGCAGGTATAAACATATTTTTTTTCCTTAAAAAATAGCTACTATTACTTAATGCTTAAATTTAATTTTAAATATTTTTATCACTATTGGCTTGCCTTGGTGTTCCATAATAAAAGCCAAAAGAAAATACTTCTTGGTAAATAATTCACATTTACAGAAACCTTTACCCACCATTAAAAGTTATATAATTCATTATTTTTTAAAAAAAGATTACCATTGTTTCATAAAGTTTGTTCTTATGCTTATGTTGTTTTTATAATTTAATATCTGTTGATTAAGTGAATACCTTAAATATGTGGCCATAATGTGATGTCAAATGCCCACTACTACCCTAGCCTATCAATTTTTTTCCATGAACCTTATAAAGTACCAACATATATAAACTATAAAGTAGCAACATATGTGGGAAAAGACAACACCTTGACCCTAATAAGTAATTTAAAATGTTTTCAGTGTAAAAAAAGTACTAGGTTAAGAAAGCTGACTTCTAACAACACGCCCCCCACCAGGCTCTTGTGTGTGGGAATTTCAGCACAGTCATTTTGCTTATATTTTTGCATACCATATGTATCATACTATTGCAATCTTTGTTCTTAGACTGAGTAACAGCACTCTTAATTTAGTTTCACTAGTTCTAGAAATTCATAGAGGCTCCTACAATAGCTGTGTTTGCAAGAAATCTTCCAACTAAAACATGACCAAAAATGGTTAGATTTCATTGCTGTTAACCCCCCCCCCCAAAGAACTACTGGACCCTCTCTTATATATTTTTTGTATTGTTTTAAGCTTAAGGGCTGAAGATAAAGTGTACATTAAGTTATCCAATGTAAAGAAAGTTAGCATTAGTTTCAATCTGTATGTTTCAATTCTTTTCCAGAACCATAATTTATATCTGTAAGTACAATGACCCCCAGTCTATCAGGATTGGTCATTTCCACCATCAAGAGACCCCATAGGGGTACCCCAGGAGTCCATATACCAGGCAACTTGACATAGGTAGACACAAAGATGGAACCCAGGACTGGCAGACCCTGTAATCATGCCTAGGACATGACCCTGGAAAAAACCCATGAGATCTTGCCTTGACAGCTGCGACTACCCCCCCCCCCCATGCTGCCGACATTTGTATATGCAAGACAATGGACCTGCCTTCAATATCAAATACTAATCCCATCAATCTTCCCTCACACATTTCCTTGACAATGAAGTCCTGCCTTTTACTTATTTCCCACATCCCAAGACCAGGTGGTTCATCAAGCAGTATTGTTTTCATTTTGATTAGTTTAAATTAGCAATCCATTAATCTTCCAAACCCCAGAAAACTAGTCAGGGACATAGCCCCAAATCTACTTTCCATGTAGAAGAAACCTCTGGCCTCTTTCATCCATTCCTAGGAACTCTATACAAAGTTCTCAAACTGCATTGTTCTAGCCCTGATTAATCCCATCATATCCCTGAATAATCTCATCAGTTCTTTGTTCTGAGGGACCCTGCACATTAGCAAGCCTTCTGGATATGTTTTGGGTATATAAAAAGCACTCAAAGCTCAGTCTCAGTGTGCTTGCCCAGGTACTTTCTTTGGGCCATTTTACATCTTTTGAGTCTCTGCTCCAAGGACTCCTGATTTCCTGGACAGGTAATATAACCCCTAAAACTGATACTTTACATCTCTATTCTCACCTCTTTCTTAGTTCTGGTTTGTGTGTATATTTTGATTGCTTAGTTAATATGATTGTAAACAGGGATATTTTCTAATAAAACTATTGAATACTCTTTAACTCTGGAGTCTTCATACTGAATTGGACCTTGATATATATAGGTGTGCGAACCCTTGTACCCTTCTGCCCTTTTCTGTCTCACAGCTAATTTTCCCCAATATCGAGACAGGCCACTTGTGGTAACACATCTATTATCTTTCAAAATTTGGCAATTTTATACATTAGTTTGATATTATTACCTTTGCAAATATTTGTTTGTAATATTTAAAACTGAACATGCTTCAGCTACTTTCTGATTTGTTTAATGGATCTAGGAAGTACATTTTCCATTAAGATGAAAAACCAATATTCTTTGGGTACGGAAGGTATCATTTAGCAAATTAGACACAAAGCTTCATGGATTTCCTTCAAAAGGAGAAAGAAAAGTTGTCAATAGAGGAAAACTAGTAAGATACTAGGACCCAGACAGAGTTGATAGAGGCTGCTTAATTTCGATAAGCCTCAACTCAAATCCCAAAAGAAGCACTTATTCAGTGTATACCTGCAAATAAATGTGCATATCTGCAAATAAACTAGAAATCAGAACATTTACTGATCGACAGGACATGAAAATAGATCTTCTCATGCCAGGCCTCTTCCTTAAAATAATACTGGCATTCTTAAATTTGTCATGAACATAGCAGTATTTATGCCTACTAACTGTTAGAAAGAATTAATAAATGAATACAAAGCTAATATGACAGTTTTCTTACACTTTCAAGTGTGCCACTACTTGATTCCAAAAATGAAAATAAACAATTTAAAATTCAGCCTAATCTGTGTTTTAGCAACTTCAAGATGTAAATAAAATGTAGAGAATTCATCCTATACTCAAAAGGTAAAAATGTACAGTGACAATAACTTATACAAACTAACTAGAAAATGCCAAGTTACAAATTTTCAACAAAGTTACATGGTACAGAACATGTAAAATTACAACACGCTCTTGTATCCTCCATGAGTTTCAGAGGTTGCTAAAGAAACAAGGAAATTGTGTCAAACATATTAATATTTTCACTGAAGTGTGTAAGGGCCACTGCCAAACACTTCAGTCAGCTTACTCTCAATTTTAAAGTGATGAGAAAATGTAGTGCAAGTGCCATTCATATCCAGTTAAGCAGACACATGTATTCTCTATGCCTTTCCAGAGATATTTTAAGCATGCTCTACTGGCCCAGATTTCTCTATGCTATAAGCAACAATTTGAAAGGACAGCAATTTGCTAGTACTGAATAAGGGGGGAAAACTGTCTGAGAAAGGAAGCATAAAAACTCAATTTAGCTACATGAGGTGTCTTCTGCCAGTCTTAAAACTTGAGCAGTAACTTGGGAGGATATGCAATGGTGCTGCTTCTGGATTCAACATCTGTAGCATTTGACCCTAGCAAAGTGCTGTGTGAATTACTGAAACTGCCAGACTGGATAGCTTTCTGACAAACTGCATTGCAGTTTGCAAATGGAGCACCATCGCAACTGCAGTCCCAGGATGCTGCACTGGATGCACAGACTGGTGAAAATGGGCAACACTGGGGGAGGGGAGAGGGAGAGGGAGGAGAAAGACTGGAACATGGCTTTGCATCTATATATCTAATTCCAAAGGCAACCCCTGCATGCAGATATCTGCACCGGGGGGGGGGGCACCTGGGGGCAGGGACTCCCCACGTGTGCAGAAAAATCTTAAAAACGATGTGGAGTTAAAGCTATTTTTTTCCACAACTGGTGGGACTGTGTTCATGTTCAATCCTTCAGGTCTAAGGTAGCCAAAACTATAGAGAGCTTGATAGGTCACTCTATGCCACTAAATCCACAACTTTTTCTACTGCATCTGTGGCCCCAAGTCCGCCCTCCTGCCCCTATCAGAGACCTAGTCAACACTTTGTTGGTGGCTGCTAAGGTTGTCATAGCCCAAAAATGGAAGGATGCCTCCCCGCCCACTATTAAACAGTGGGTTAACAAAATTTGGGAGTTCTTTCTACTCGAGAAATGTCTAGTTTACTTCAATAACAGCCATAAAGAAAGAGATCTTTACAACCCTCTTGAGAAATGGTATCCCTTTTTACAAAAACTTGACATAGATAAGGTTCAAGACGAAATCATTACAATTAGCTCGTTACAATCTTTTTTAGTGTTGTAGGTTATAATACTTTCTTTTACTGGATTGGTAACTAAGTATAGTTACTTGATATGGCCCTATCTATCCTATCCCGACTCAACTGATTGATAAGATCAAACGGTAAAACTTATATACATAGGATTGCTAATGTGGTTATTATGGCTTCATCCTCACCTTACAGTATTGACTGAGTAACAATCGTTTATATAAATATTATCCTTTGTCAGAGTAAAGTTCCGGCCTATACACTTTAACTTGTTAGTGTCTTTTTAGAACTAATGCCTTTTCTTGTGGCATTGTGTTAAATTTATTTACCTATATTTTTATGTTTTTTCATTTGTTAAGTGTTTTTTTGCCCACTTGTTATGCCTTTTATAAATTCAAAAAAAAAAAAAAACCTTTCGGGGGGGTTTTTAAATTCCCCCCAAAGTTAAAGAGCATTCTCTGCGCATGCGCAGAGAACACTCTGAGAACTCTCTGGCGGCCCGGCAGCTGAGAGCCACTCAGGCTGAGCTGGGGGGGAATTGCCGGCCTGAGTGGCTGGCCTTGGAATGGGGGGGGAATCGCTGGGGGGAGGGGGAATTGCTGGCCCGAACAGCTGGCCTTGGAGCTGGGGGGAAATTGCTGCGGGGAAGGGGAATCACTGGTCAAGCGGCTGGCCTTGGAGCCGGGGGAGGGAATCACCGGGGGGGTGGAATTGCTGGCCTGAACGGCTGGCTTTGGAGCCAGGGGGAATCGCTGGGGGAGGGGGAATTGCCAAGGGAGAGGGGGAATCACTGGCCCAAGCAGCCCTCGGACGCTTGGGCCTTGGAGCCGGGGTGGCGGAAGAAGACTTACCTGGAGCTGCAGGCTTCAGGAATCTTCCCCCCCCACCCGCGAGTATTGTTGGGTCCCCGTCTCTTGTACAAACCTATTTTCTTCTTTGACAAATTTTAGTGGAGAGGATGATGAAACCAAACAGCCAGGAATACTGTACCATTATGAGATTCATTCCAATTGGCCAAACAGATTCACATTTGGCAAGAATGTATTGCAGCAATGGTTCCCAGACGGTATGTGTACCACTGGTGAGATGCAAAAGTAATCTATGCAGCACACAGGGTTTTCATAACAATTACTAAAAATTCATTCTCTCTCAAACTCCATGTCCACCTGCAAATGTGATGTGCAGTCTCCTGCCAACCCTATTTGCCATGGATTATACATCTGTGACCTCTACAGAATGCCATTTTAGGAATAGGTCGGCTTTTATTTTGTGGTGGGAACCAGGTTCTTAGATTGGTGGGATGTAAGATACAAAAGGTAGGTAGGTAAGTAAGGAGAAATTTTATTGTGTGTCGCCATAGGCCTTCACAGTCTAAACCAATATAATACATATGCAAGATACAAAAGGTTGAGAACCACCTTGTTACAGCACCATTTATCAGGATGTGTTGACTAGCCTATTACTGTATTTTCTTAAACTTAAATTAGTCCATTTCCTAATACTCACATTTTAGTCCTTTACTGTCCTAATACTAACCTTCTAGTCCTCCAAAAGGCTCAGGGTAGCTAATAAAAATTAAAATCTGATAAATTGGCAAATAAACTCTTTGTTAGCATAAAAATAACTTTTCAGCACATGTTCTGTACCTGTAGAGATACAGTTATGTCAAACTGAAAATTTGCCCTTGTGCACCTCTGATGAGCATCACCATATGCTTCTATCCCTGTTCAGGTGTAAGACACCTTCCTAGAGGAGGTCCTTGGAATGAGCATCTGCGTGTGCTATGCTGAAGGCCTGACAAGAAGACCCTGGAGGCCATCCTGAACAACTGAGCTGCATGTCCCAAGAATACACACTCCATTTTTCTAGATATTCGATTCTCCTCATGATCAGAAAAAGATCACAGTAGTGAATAAGGTCACAAGTACTTGTAAGTACCTTTTTAGAGTTACTTAACTGAGCTAAAAAGACCTCAGATTTCTTTTAAGTATGATAATAGTTATTGGGCAAGACACATCAATATAGAGCTTGTAGCAGAAAAATACATATTCAATCACTAATTGATAGACATAATAGTGGCAAGTTTGTAGCACTGAAAATGATGGCATTCAAAATAACTGACAAGATGTTTGTCAAACATTCTGGTGAGAAGCACACAACACATAGCAGCTTTGTACTCCACCTGTATTGTATAGAAGTTTTCTTCACAGCATGTTGGAATGCAGGAATTTTGTTTTATTCCAAAGTCAAAGTGAAATCACTGTTTTTAAAAATGGATCTCTGGCTCCCAAAAGAACTCTTACGAAGCAGGAATTTCAAAGCTGCTTATGCTTCCTCAAAAGCTAATGACATAAGCAAATCTTTTATTAGGCTGAATCCCAGAGGTAGAGAACGGCAATATACAGCATTGCTATGAAGTGGAGAAATACACTGAAATGTGAAAAGGGGAAGTAGTTTTAGGCTTACAAAAAGTGTATTACAGCAGAAGTAACATATCTATGAAAGACAATGAATGAAGAAAAAACCTTACCACTTAAAAGAAATTCTCTCTAGTTAACAGAGCAAGCAGAGTGCTCACCATTACAATGAAAGGAACATTTATAGATGCGGAATGGCAAGTAGGTTGTATTTTCACTTCCACACTGTCCCAAAGTAGAGCACTTTATGGACACTTATAAAAGTAATGTAGGCGTGCAGGGATATCAGCATCTGGCTTCAGCATCAAGTTTTGCCTTGCTCAACTGTTACCTGGACTGTGGCATGTAGTTTGTCCTATAAAAGTCAGTGGGACCCACTGAGAAATGAGTAAGTCTGCACTGCACCACCCTGGCTTCTGGTAATACTAAGATGTAAGAGAGCCCTGCTTAAATTATTGTAATGATCTCTACCTCAGGCACCAGTTTGGAATATTTATATGCTACAGAACATGGTACTAAGAATGTTGACTTGCATAGGATATGCTATTTTCAACATTTCCTGCCTATTTCTTTCCAGTGCTTACGGAACCTAGTTTTTCTTTCCCCCCATCCCTAAAGATAACTTGTTGTGCTTGTATGAATGATTTCAAATCACCAATAACTATGGGCCTTTCTGCAATGTGGATATTAATCCTTTTATATGGCTGTCCCTAATGAAATAACTTCCAAGGTAATGTATTCTCTCCCTGCAGAACTGTAGCAAACAGAACGTTCTCTAAAGACTCATGGAACCTTACAGTTCTCACAGTCAATCCAGTCAAAGGGGAAAAACAGGTTGCCTACCTGTAACTGATGATCTTCGAGTGCTCATCTGAGCATTCACACTGATGGGTTACTACGCCGGTGCTGGAATCCTTCAGTATCGTAGAAAGCTCTAACAGATTTTCACACCCAGCGCCTCCAGGCATGTGCAGGCCCCCCACCGCGCATGCCCAGAGGAGTGGGTGCGGAGATCCCGCCAGTTCCTTCTAACCGCTGCGACCAAGCAAGGTAGATAGAGTAGAAGCCTGGCAGCAGAGGGGAAGGATGGGCGGGTAGTGTGAATGCACAGATGACCACTCGAAGATCATCAGTTACAGGTAGGCAACCTGTTTATCTTCGACGTGGTCTCTGTGCTTCACACTGATGGGAGAGTAGCGAGCAGTGTCCTACCTGGAGGAGGGTGCAGGCAGGCTGTCACTAAGAAACAGAGGAAAGAATGAGGTGGCCCAACGAGGAGCGTCCAGTAGCCCGGGTGTCTAGGGCATAATGCTTAATAAAGGTGTTGGTGTCGCCCAAGTTGCAGCAGTACATATGTCTGAGATGGAGGCCCCTCTGAGAAAGGCTGTGGATGCAGCGACAGCTCTAGTAGAGTGGGCATGAACTGGGCCCAGAAGTGGAGTGCGAGCCAGCAAGTAGCACAGACAGATAAGTTCCACAATCCATCTAGAAAGCCTCTGAGCAGTGATCAGAGAGCCAAGCTTGTTGGAGGCGTAAGAAACAAAAAGTCTCGGTGTCTTTCATCATGGTGGCCACCAACTCCTTTCTTGGAGCCTGCCAAGTGTTTTTAGAAAGTGGGTGGTGCTAGGTGGGGCTTTTGCCCAGCAAGGCTTCTGATTATCCATTAGAGATTTGTTTGGCTGTGCAGATTTTAAAAACATGGCTTTGGAAGCAGCTGCCACAACAGCACAAGGATCTTCACTGTGACTGAAAGTAAGTTGTGGCAGCCATTTTGCTTCGTACGGGCCAAATAGAACAGGAGAGCTCTCTTGACGTCTAAGCTGTGAAGGAGCTGCTCCTCTTCCGAGGAATAGTTAGGATAAAAGTCCGGAAGGATAGTTTCAGCATGCAGATGAAACTCTGAGACAATCTTGGGCAAAAAGGAGATGTCGGGAACCAAATGAATTGCGTTAGGCAAAAAAGAAAGGTATGGAGGGTCATGCCTAAAGGCCAGGAGTTCTCCTACTCTCTTTGCGGACATGATGGCTACTAGGAATGCAGTTTTCCATGCAAGGAGTTTTAGGGCACACGTCGCCAGGGGTTCAAATGGTTTTCTCGTGAGCAAGCACAGGACCAGCGGAAGGTCCCAGGGTTGGGCCGGCACTCTGCAAGGAGGATAGAGATGGAGAAGACCCCTGAGGAAACGTTTAGGGAGTGGATGGGCAAACACAGAGAAGTTGTCAACTCTATTGTGGAAGGCTGAGATCGCCGATAGGTAGACCCTTAGTGAAGAATGTGTGAGGCCTGCATCCACCAGGGAGAGCAGGAAATCGAAAATTCTGGGCAAGCCGGCAGAAGACGGCAATATGGAGTCTGCAGACAGTGTTGAACAGAAACGAGACCATTTATAGGCATACGATTTACATATAGAAGCCTTCCATGAGTTTAGAAGAACATTAGCTACCTGGTTAGAAGGCTGAGGAAAATCCTCCATGCCGTGAGCTTCAGGTGGGGGATGTCGTGGTACAACAGGGGAGAGTTGGAGATGCTCAGGAGGTCTGGCTGCGGGGGGAAATGATGGAATTTCCCTGCTGCCAGAGCCAGAAGAACTGGGAACCAGGGTTGTCTGGGCCACCAGGGGCATATTAGTATGCAATCTGCTCCGTCATGGAGAATCTTCTGAACGACACGGGTCAAGAGCGGAAAGGGGGGGGGAGAAGAGATACAAAAACCCCTTGGTCCAGGGGTACAGAAGTCGGTCTCTGAGGGAGAGAGGGTCCAGGCCGCCCTGCGTGCAGAATCTCTTGCATTTTGTGTTGAGTCTGGTGGCAAAAACATCTATCTGCGGTACAACCCATAGCTGGAACACCGAACAGAGGTACGTGTCGGTAAGTTCCCAATCGTGCATCCGTACTTGGCCTTGACTCAGGAGATCTGCCTGAGTGTTGAGGGAACCCAGGATGTGTGTCACGCGGAGGAAGATGTTATTGGCTCTACACCAGTCCCAGAGGAGTATCACAAGGCGGCAGAGCTGGCGGGAAACAGTGCCTCCCTGTCGATTGATGTAGCTTATTGCTGTAGTGTTGTCTGACAGGACTGTGACGCGAGTGCCCTTAACTACAGGCAGAAAGGCACGTAGGGTGTACAGTACTGGCAAGAGTTTGAGATAGTTTATGTGATGGGACCATTGAGGTGGGCTCCCCAACCCCAGTTCAAGGCATCGGTCGTAAGAGTGAGGCGAGGCAGTGGGAGGTGGAATGGGGCCCCCTGTAGTAGGTGTGGTTGACCACATCAGTGAGTCTCTTACCTCCTGAGGAGGAGCTAGGAGGGTGTTTTGAGGCTGGCAATGGGGACAAACGGCATGTAGGAACCAAAGCTGCAGTATCTGCATTTTGAGTTTGGCGAAGGTGAGAACTGCTGTGGTGGCCGCCATGAGGCCCAACAACCGCTGAATGGTTAGTGTGGAGGAATGGGGTTGGGAGCGGACTTGGTTGGCTAGGGTAACGATAGGCAAGGCCCTGTCGGCAGGCAGGCCCTTAGTAACCTGGAATCGAGTTCCGCCCTGATATACTGGACCCTTTGGGAGGGAGAAAGGTGAGATTTTTCCCGGTTGATCCTGAGGCTCAGATTTGCAAGGAGGACGCAGGTCATAGATATATTCTCCAGAAGGGCTTGTTGGGAGTTGGCGACAAGAAGCCAATTGTCGATGTAAGGGAAGATGGTAATCCCCTGAAGGCAGAGGAAGGCGACAATCATGACCATCGTTTTGGTGAAGACTCTGGGGGCAGTGGAGAGGCCAAAGGGGAGAGCCTTGTATTGGAAGTGGTTCTCTCCTATCGTAAATCGGAGGAATTTGTGGTGGGGAGGGCAGATCAAGATGTGGAAATACACATCCTGGAGGTCTAGAGTGGCCATCCAAGCATGTCTGTGGATTAGTGGGAGGAGAGAGGGCAGAGTAACCATGCGGAAGCGACCATATTCGATGTGGTAGTTGAGCTCCCTGAGATCCAGTATAGGTCTGGTGCCGCCATCCAGTTTGGGTACCACAAAGTTTCTCGAGAAGCCCTTGCAGTGGTGTTGCACAGGAACAGGTTCTATGGCATCTTTCTCGAGCAGGACAGACACTTCCTGAAGGAGCGGAGGGGATGGCGGAGTGAAAACGAAGACTGGATTTGTGGGGGTGTGAATAAATTCCATGAGGTATCCTCTCGAGATGATAGAGAGGACCCGCATGTCCATCGTTACCGTGTGCCACATGGAGAGAAATGGTGCCAGCTGTGTTGAAGGGAGAAGAGAGTCAAAGACCCTGCTTGGGCTGCCAAGACTGCTTAGGGCGGTTCGGTAGCTGGGCTGGAGAGAAGCGTTGCTTTGGGGGGTAGGAGGATCGTTGTGTAGCAGGAGGAGTGCGAGGGTGCCAGGTGCGGTCTGGGGAGCTTCTGTTGGAGGAGTGCCAGGACCAGGGCCTGGACCACAATCAGGGCTTGTAGGGTCGGGCAGAAGAGGAGACCCCAAGAGTGCGAGACGCCTTGATACTCTTATCAATCTCCTGGAGAACAGTGTCAGTGGAGGAGTGGAAGAGGCTGAGGCCGTTGAAGGGAAGGATCTAGTGTCTTGCTGTAGTGTAGTGGATTGTAGCCAAGAGTGACGTCGTAGTGCTATGACAGATGTCATAGTCTTGGAGAAAGTATCTAAGGCATGTTCACCTGCTGTTTGGCCAGAAGCAGCCCTTCTTTCTGGGTACACCTGGCCATAAGCTTGTGCTCTTCAGGCAAGTGGGAAAGGGCCTCAGAAAGCTGTTCCCTTAAGGCGTAATGATACCTGCTCATACATGCCAGGTAGTTGGCTGTCTTCATCCCCAGGGCACCTGCAGAGTAGAAGCGGCAACCAAAGGCATCTAGTTTTCGGCCCTCCTTATCTGACGGGGTTGAGTGGGTCCTTTTCGATTTGGAAGATGAATTTACGACCATAGAATTGGGTCATGGATGGTTCATCAGGAATTCAGCTCCCACTTTCTGAACCCTGTACATATAGTCGAGATGTCTTGAGGAAACAGGGCCAGAGGAGGGCTTGTCCCAAGGAGTTCTGGCAGCTTGCAAGAGCACCGCTGACATTGGGAGAGCGATAGCAGTTGATGTGTCAAGTTAGACGATATCAAAGACCAGATCATCGATGGCAGGTTTCAGCTGCACTACTGATAAGCCCAGAGAGAGGGCCATCCTCTTTACCAGGTCCCCATATGAAGTTAGATCCTCTGAGGGAGAGATGAGAAGGTTTTCTGCCACATCTGGTTTGGGAGAGGGGTCAGCAGGAGAGCTATGGGTTTTGGAGTCATCATCATCAGTATCTTTCTCTGAAGATGGCGGCTGAGTTGGTATCGGAGACGGTATCGAAGCGTGCTGTACTGGAAAGCGATCCTGTCAGTGTGTAGTAGGGGGCTTTGTGGGCGCCACTGTTGTCGGTAGTGGAGGCGGAGTTGAATGGTGGGGGGCTTCTGGCGTCCAATGGTCAGGTGGCTTAGACCAGGAGGACGAAGGAGGAGGGCAGGTCACATGCGGTGATCTCGCCCTGTGAGAATAACGGTCCCAGTTGGGGTTGGTAGCCGGGGTGATCCAAGGCCTCAAGGTCGACAGCGGGTATGATTCATAATGTAAGGAAGACCAACAGTGGCCCCAGGGTATCACTGGTTGGGGTGGAAAATCCTAACAAGACGGGTCTGGAGAGCGACATCGGGGGGGATGCATAGCGTGGCGAGTGACAGCGCAGTGATCTGTACTGAGGCGATCGAGGTCGATAGTCCTGGCGGTAGTCAGTATGGGCCTGATAGGGAGGCGGAACATCTGTATCGACCAGTGCTTCCGGAGGAATTCGTGGATTGCTGTTGGCAGGCGAGAGTGACCTCTCTGAGAGGGGGGACCTCGATGCCAAACCCTCAGGACGACTATACAGGTGCTGTGGGTCGACCTTGGAGAACTCCTGAGTCTCAAGGATATAGTCTGGTAAAGCTATGTCCAGGTGCCAGATAGGAGAGTCAAGGAGATGGATCATGGGTATCTCCTTTGATGCCAGAGGAAGGATCGGATTTGATCCCGTCACGGCCGACACATCAGGTGGAGGCGGTATAGCCATGGAGGCAGTGCTCTTCTTAGGCGGCATGCCTGAAGTAGCACTAGAGTCATTGTGCCGTTTTTGGGCCTTTTCCTTTTTCTTCTTTTTCACTGGTGTCAATGCCATGGACTGTGTGGGAGCCGGGCGTTTTGACACAGTGTGGACGATATCCGACGCCGGTCTCGACATTGATGCTCACTCATGGGAAGGTCGAGAGGGAGGTTTAGACATCGAAGTCGTGGCATCGGCGGGTGCAGAAGCGCCTGTAGACTCCATCATTCTGGAGGACGATGTTGGGAGCAAAGCGGACTCAAGTAACGCGACTTTCAGCCTAGCAGCTGAATCAGGCCGGTGTGACTCTCCCAAGCAGAGGATGCAAAGGGAGTGGCCATCAGGAGCCGCGAGTTTGCTTCCACAAGAGGAGCAACGTTTAAAACAGCCCCACCTTTGAGCCACACAGTAACTCAAAGGCAGGAAAGAAGAAGGGGGGGGGGGGAAGGCAAGTTGAAAAAGGAAAAATCCCCACACCCAGAGAAAGATCTTTTTTTAAAAAAAAAAGAAAGTGAAGAAATATAGAAAGGTAACAAGAAAGGAAAGGAGCGAAGAAGGTATAGTGCTGAAGAGCTTTCCCCAATACTCAGCTGATGAGTGAAGCTGTGAACAGTGTGGCGGTCAGAAGAGAACTGGCAGGATCTCCACGCCCACTCCTCTGGGCATGCGTGGTGGGGGTCCTGTGCATGCCTGGAGGTGCTGGGTGCGAAAAACCATTAGAGCTTTCTACGATACCGAAGGATTCCAGCACAGTTGCAATAACCCATCAGTGTGAAGCACAGAAACCACGTCGAAGATCATCCAAACTACTTTCTAGGTTTTTCTTGTCTCAACAACAAACCGTAGGAAAATAAAAAGTTTTAGAATCATTTTCATAACTTTTAATTCAAAATGTTCCAATTATGTTTTGATTCAGTATTTTTAAATTCTATGTGTATCAAGTTAAATGTTGGTTCTAAAAAGCCACTGAGGTGAAGCTACTTTTCACCTAAAGCAGCCTTAAGTGTAAATTACTTTCAATGTAAACTGCCACTGAACAAAGATGAACTGCAGGGTCTAAACCCCAGGTCTTTGTGCAGCCTCTCCAAAGAAGCCCCGCACTGACAGAAGACATATATTATATTCAATTTTATGAACCAAACCAATTTGTCCTCCTCACGTCCTTTACCTTAGCTAAGATAATGTCTGATGCCATTCTATCATATTTTCATTTCAAAACCAACTGTAAACTCAGCAGGGGGGAATCCACAACTTTAATGAGCATGCCTTATCCACAACTCTACCAATATGCAGTTGTATACGCTTGCACAAATTTTATTTGATACGTGGGAGTGCTGGTAGCAGACAGGTTTGCTGTGCAATGTAAAAATTTAAGAAGAAATTATACCATCATCCTGCTAATCGCAGTGTGACTATATGTAAAATCTGATCTAACTGTTCATGGCATTTCTATTTATTTTTAGAGATCTCTGAACAAGATCTTCTTTTTATGGAGGTTTTTCATCACACTGAGCAACCTTCCTGCAATTAGTCCAGAGTAAGAAACCAGTTCTCTAAACCTGCTGACAGCCTTTTAATGGAAGAAGTGGAAAGTGGTGGACACGTCCTGGCAGCAAACTTAATGGATACACAAACACCCACTGACATCAGACCAAAGCAACAGTGGCAGAAAATTAACTTAGTGGTACAAAGTTCATTTAAGCAAGGAGAGGAGAACCACAACAATCTGGCTAATATCAAACTTTGTAATATGGAAAAGGTGTGTTGTTGGGCAGGGAGGGAGGAGAAATTAAAAGATGCACTTCCTTCAGGAGAAGGCAGTCATTAATTTTAGATGTCTTTCTAGTTAACATGTAGCTTCAATGCACAAACCAGTCACAGGCTATGATTTGCAAAAAAAAGTACTTTTTAAACACTTCTGTAAAATTTTGGAGTTAATAATAATACTAGTATCCTGTACTGTCTACAAACATATTTGGACATAGTGGTACTCTAAATGATGCTTCCATTTATGTCCGAAATCTAAATTACAATTCCTGTCCATTTAGGCTGTGTTATTACTGAGAGTAAATCTAAGAAGCAGTCGTGTCAAGGAGCACAGCTATCAAGAGAATAAATATTTTAACCATTCAATTACAAGCAAGACAGAATGATTTCAGGCATTCAATATTTTAAAAGTAAACACAGTTTTAATCTTTCCATTTCAAAGCATGCAGGTAGTATCATAAGGAAAGGTAAACCCGTCCTTAGCAAGAGCTACAACCTAACACACACAAACATGAAAGCAAAACAATGAACTGTGGACAGTATTAACACATACTCCAAGCATACTAGGGCAGCTCACAATTTGCACAATAAGAATAGTGTTTTAAAATCCCTCCTGAGAATCAGCAATAAGAAATGCCAGAGGAGCAACTAGTCAGGTCTGACCACAGTGTTCCTGCTGTGTATTTAACACAAGTTTTTGCTACCTGAACATGTAAATTACCCCTTATTTCAAAAGCCTTCAGAGGGCTCATGACAGATGGGTGGTAATGTAGGAGATTTTTAAGTTCAACTGCTTTTTCTACATTATGGCTTTATATACTTCAGCTGGAACTCACAGGTTTATTAAAGAGGATGTAAATAAGGCTGCACAATTCATAATCAGTGGTGATCGCAGAGAAATCCAACTAAAGTCCATTTGACGATTTAAAACACATAACTAAGAGTTAGAACTGCAGCCTAAAAAACTGTCTTTGCTCTGCAATAACATTTTCTTCCTTAAGCTCAATATCAGAGTTGTACAGATTTTATCAAAGAATGCAGCGTATTTTCACACAGTATATCACTTCTTCCTCTCTCCAGGCAAAACATCAGGCCAAATCACACAAGTTGACTTAGTAGAAATGGAAGTCAGGTCTACCTAAAATGACATGCTTGAACTAGTCTCATTGACATTTCACATAACATTTCACTGAACAAGAGACAAAGGCTACCAGAAAGTCAAGCTAAGAGCAAGCAGAAAGTTGATTTCGTACTTAAACATCCACAGTCCCTCACAAGCAGTAAAACAGCGGAAACTCGAAGATGCCAACAAAAGTTCAAAGTTCTTGCTCCCATACAGAATCAGTACAATGACACAGACATGTTGTATATGCCTAAGAGTACTGAGTAGGAAGATGCAGTTGGCAGCATTCTTGGATGGAAGAGTTTAATCTGAAGGGAGACAGATGAAACATGTATGCAAGGTATACTTTATACAGTTGTGACTGCGAGATGCATTGCTAATTAAAGTGCCTTAGGTATCAGCCAATAGGCAGAAGCATCCCGATAATGAGACTGTAATACAAAGTCCTTGAGAATATGTGGGCAATAAATAGCAAGAAATAAATGCAGATTGCTTCAGAGGTCACAAAGTAGGAAAGAGAGACCCAGAGATTTATTGTGTTTCTTCCACTCGCATTACCTTAGCATTTCCTCCACTAAGAAATGACAGAAGAGCATAAAATGTATGCATATTTTGAAAGCTTTGTTTATTTTGAAGCTCTGCATGCAAAAAATGAAGAGACAGGATATGCTAAAATGTCTTTAAAAATTAGGAATACTGGTTTAGCGGAACTAAGCAGATCAAGCTTTCAGATATTATTTTTAAAACACCGAGCTACCCCAGAAAACCATGGCTCGCTGGGCACACTAATAACCAGCTTGAAATACCAGCTGAAGTAGCTCTAATGGAAAGGCAGCCTGACTAACTGAATACCAAACACGAAACGCAGCTTAATTTTTCACTTGTCCTGTTTTTCCCTGCATAGAAACTTTTGACACATGAGCTTTTGTTTTCCTCTCCAGTGAATCAATTTTGAGAACTAAAAATGTTGAATTTCTACATGTAATGCAAGCAGAAGTGTACGCTTAAAATTATACCTAGTTAATGTTTCAATAAATCTAACCTTCCTCTCCAACAGCTTCCTTAAAGACGTATTTTGCCCAAAGGTATTATCTAAAAACTGATGAGGGAACTTCTTATTTACATTATGGCATGTCTGTACAAAGTCTTAAGCAAATTGTACATGGGAATTAAGACATACTGGTGCTGGAGCTGAGGAGGGAGGAAAGAGGGGAAAAGATTTATGTGGGTTGTCATGTGAACTTACCTGGATGGCAGGGGGCTCCTAGCCCACTTCCAGGAGACTGGAAGTGGTTTCAAGCTACTCCTGGAAGTGACGTAGGTACATCGGGGATGATGCTCTGGTATTTGGGTAAACTCTATGGTAAATTTGGTCAAATTTGCCATAGAGTTTGCCCAAATACCAGAGTGTCACCACCAGACATCCTCAACATGCCTATGTCACTTCTGGGTGACGTCAGCATGTCAGAATGGCACTTCTGGTTTTATTGGAAATGGCCCAAAAAGTCATGGGGGGGCAGGATTTCCCCCTGCTGGCCAGTGGGGGGGAAGCACACCCCAAAAGCTGGGCTTCCCCCACTCCCAATGGAGGTCTGGCAACACACTCCCAAAATAAGCATTTTCAGTGAATGGAAAGAACGCACAATACATCTAACAGACTTTCAGCACAATTTGTTTGTTTACTGAAGAGAGCACCAACTAAGTTTGATGGGAATTTTCCACAAGTAAGTGGGCATAAGATGGAAAGCTATATCTATCTAATCCCTTAAAAGTCTTTTTCACACAGAAAATTCCTCAAAAATTTCTCAGAGTTCTTCTTTATATTTATTTATTTATTTATACATTCGATTTATTGATCGCTGCTTCCCACACGCAGGCGGGCTTGCAGCGATTTACAATTTGTTGAAGACAAGGGACTAACAATTCAATTCAGTGGGGGAAGGGAAGACAACACATATAACTGAGTCTTTCTGTTGGCTTTTTGACAAGTCATGTTCCGGGCTCAGTGTTCGTTCCGTTCCTTCTCAGCTCCACACCGCCACCGCCTGGCAGGCTGCTTCATTGCAGGAGATCGGGATGAATTCCTGTGCGAGATCTTCCAACTTAATTAGCCAGCGCTGACAGATGAAACTCAGATACTAACACCTAATTATCCAAGGATTAGGTGTGCCCACTTTCTTAACAGTGGTTCCCAATTTTATCTACTTGCCGAAGCTTTCGAATCGCTGGGTGGACGATGAGCTGGGGACGAAGCTGGCTGCTCAAACCAGCACAGGGCTTGAACCGGCAGAGGTCTGCTTAGTTCAGCTGTTAAGCAGCGGATTAACCTGCTGCGCCACCGCTCCCCTTGGCTTCCATTATAATAGCATTTGTTGTATATGTTATAGAGTAGAACGATGTTTTTGGCTGCATACTGAGATGTCTAAGGTGCTTTCGTAGCAGAAGTCTTCAAATGGAAGAACACATAAAACTGCTATGTCTACCACACTGATATTATCAGTTCAGCAAGTCATTTTTAAACAGAACTCATTCAGTTCATTAAGAGTTCAAATAAATCAGGATAAAAGAGAGCTGGGGAGGTGGGAAAGTATCCCTAGATTTAGCCAGATCAGGCATATCCTTTTTGTCCTAAAAATGCATTAAAAGCAGGAGGACCGATCTACTACAACAGATTTAATTTTGCTTATTAAAGAAAAAAGTGACCTATAAAAGCAGTATAAAGTTAACCCTACTGATCTTTCATGATTTTTTCCCTATTAGAATGCAGCACAGAATTAGAATTCAAAGTATATTAAACAAAGTACGCACGTGGAGTTTTATGGCAAGTAGCTTTTACCTCGTTTTCACCTTTTCCCCAGAGTATGATTAGCTGGAATTCTTACAATGATATGGAAGGTTGGATCCTTTTTATATTGTAGCGCTTTGGTATTGCAGATTGCCCTGTGATGCTTGGCCTTATAGCACATAGTTTGTTCTTTGTAGATATGTAAGAAGCAACAGCCTTGTCATCAATTTTTAAAAAGGGAATGGATTTATTATTTATTTATTTATTTATTTTAGCATTTTACTTTTTGGTCATGACTGTTCCCTCTGCAGCCTGGTGTTGAGCGAAGTAATTCAATCAGCATGACTTTTCCCAGAGAAAGAAGTGATCAAAAACGTTACTGAAGACAGTAAGAACAGAAAAATGGTAATAAATTCATTCTGTAAAATGTGATTAACACGGAAGTGGACTGAGCTTCCCCGAGATTATCCCACCTACATGCAAGACACTTTTCCATGAACAATTTCCATAAGACTGGCAAAACTATTAACTAATCCCAATCATGTGAGTGGGTGCCTACTGCGTAGTCCCATGTGAACTACAATCATACTGATTTAAAAATTAGCAGGTAGTAAGAAACTGCTATAAAATTAACATCATTTCTGAATACTAAAGAACTGAAATAGCAAGAAAAACAGTCATAATATGTGTCTGATTTGAAGAATCCATTACACATATATGGTAAGCAAACTATGCTGCAATAATAAAACACTGTCCTTATTGAATTCATATAAAATACTTGCCTAAAAGAGGTTTATTACACTTACAGAGAGTGTACAGCACAGTAAATTGCCCTCTATGCCTCCTTGGGGAGGGTTCTACATAACACTGGAGCTGCCACTGAGAAACAGCAGGCCCACACCTTAGCTGATCTGACAACTCAAAGGGAGGCTTAACCAGGAGACAGCTTTGAGATGACCTAAAATGCTGAACAGGCTCATATTGGGAGAGATGGTTCTTTAAGTTAGCTGTCCCCAGACTGTACAGGGCTTTAATCTCCAGAAACAGCACCTTAAATTAAACCCAGAAGAACGATAGTCAATACAGCCATTTCAAGATGGGAATAATATGCTTCCACCTGTGAGTTCCATCCAACCAACAATACACCCTGTTCCACACCAACTGATGTTTCTAGATGGTCTTCAAAGGCAGCCACACAAAGTACATTGCAATAGTCTAGCTTCAAGGTTATAGAAGCATGGACTTGTAGTTTGGCCAGGTTCATAGAACCAGTGATGGCACAGTAATTAGAGTGCTCGACTAGGATACGGCAGACCCCGGGTCAAATCCTCACTCTGCCATGAAAGCTTGCTGGCTGATCCTGGGCCACTCACACACTCTCAGCCTAACCCACCTCACAGCACTGTTGTAAGGCTGATGGAGGAGAGAACAATGTAGGTCATTTTACATCCCCGTTGGGGAGAAAGATGGGATGTAAATGAAGGAAATAATTTCTGCACCAAAGGTAGAATAAATGCAATAGCATTCTAATGAAAGCATGCGAAACATCTCTTAAAACTATTTATAGGCACAGTTTAATTTAATCCTACCCCCCCAAAGTGAGTATGGCAATCCCTGCTATAATATCCACATTACTGAAAAACATCCCCTTTGCCCTCTCTGGATTCAGCTTCAGCTTGCTTTTCCTTAGCCACTGGACCACAGCAGACACTGGCCCAGTTTGAAGATCATGCTCTGGTGGTGGCTTATTGAAAAAAATCAAGGAGCAGAGTGCCATCACTACATTGATGACACACAAATCTGAATTTTCAGGTGATCTCATCCGAATGTCTCATTTAAGTTAAATATCATGGGGGAAAGGACTCAACCCTGTGGAACCTCACATGAGATAGATCAACGCATCCCCAACTCCTTATCCTTCAAACTGACTTTCTACTTATGATCAGCTCCTGCACCCAACCCCATTGAAATCCCTTCAACACAAGGATCTCTAAAGCCCACTCCCTTCTCAAGACACTCCAATAAGTGGCCCACAGTGTTAAACACAGCAGAAAGACATAACAACATCAAAAGTGATGCATTTCCCCTTTCTAGCTATATTTGGAGATTATCCACCACTGCAATAAAATTGGTCTCCATTCCAAAGTCTAACTTGAAGCCAGACTGAAATGTGTCAAGGGCAGATGACTCATCTAAAATACTGTGGAATTGATCCACCACAACAGTCTCAATTACTTTAGCCATTAATGGTTAATTTGACTAGTCATATTTCTTACCCCAATGCCTGCCTTTCCACCCTCACTCCCTACTTGTGCAACCAGCCCACAAGTCAGCAAGTGAGACCCAGCCCTGCTCAGAAGCCTGGGAGGGGGAGTAATTTTGCTCAAGGGAAACCCAACTAGTAGTTAGGGGCTTGGACTCTAATCTCAGGGAACCAGGTTTGAACTGGGTTCCCCATTCCTCCACATGTAGCTGCTGGTGTGACCTTGGGTCAGTCATAAGTTCTTTTAGAGCTGTTCTCTCAAGGGCAGTTCCTGAGAGAGCTCTCTCAGCCCCATCTACCTCACAGGGTGTCTGTTGTGGGGAGGAAAAAGGAAAGAGATTGTAAACTGCTCTGAGACTCCTTCAAGTAGTGAAAGGTGGGGTATAAATCCAACTACCACCACCTCCTCTTGTTCTTCTTCTTCAAATCAAAGCTAAGAAATACTATCAGCAAAGAAATGTGCACAGTCACTAAAGCTGAATTAGTGCACTACAGCTGAATTAATCTCTCTGAGGTCACTCCAAGGAGCTGATAAATTCCAAACTAGCCTAAAAAATTGCACTAGACATGGTTCAGCTGATGTAGAGCACAAAAACATTCACTGCCACTATCAATGCCACCTCATAGGAGCCACCATCAATTACTTCCAAGAGCAGGAATCCCAGGACCTTACTAAGGCAGCAGTGGAGTAATCACTGAAGTTCTCAAAATCTCCAAGAACTTCCTGATAATCAGTTAGATCCATTAGTCCCCATGGTTAGAATTAATAACAACAAAGCTAGCGGAGATGATGGTATCCCAGCTGAGCTATTCAAAATCCAAAAAGATGATGCTGTTTAAGTGCTACACTCCATATGCCAGGAAATTTGGAAAACACAACGGTGTCCATAGGACTGGAAAAGGTCAGTTTACATCCAATCCCAAGGAATGTTCAAACTATTGCACAATTGTACTCATTTCACAAGCTAGCAAGGTCATGCTCAAGATCCTGCAAACTACCAGAAGTACAAGCTGGGTTCCAAAGAGGTAGAGGGGCTAGAGATCAAATTACCAACATTTGCTGGATTATCGAGAAAGCAAGGGAGTACCATAAAAAACATCTACTTCTGCTTCATTGACTACGCTAAAGCCTTTGATTGTGTGGATCATAACAAACTGTGACAAGTCCTTAAAGAGATGGGAATACCAAACCACCTCACATGTCTCTTGAGAAACCTGTATAAGGGTCAAGAAGCAACAGTTACAATCGGATCTGGAACAACTGATTGGTTTACCATAGGAAAAGGAGAATGACACGGATGTATATTGTCACCCTGCTTATTCAATTTATATGCAGAGTACATCATGCAAAATGCCACCCTGGATGAATCACAAGCCAGAATTAAGATTGCCGGGAAAAACTTCAACAACCTCAGATATGCAGACGATACCACTCTAATGGCAGAAAGTGGATCTAAGGAGCCTCTTGCTCAGGATGAAAGAGTGTGCAAAAGTTGGCTTGAAACTCAACATCAAAAAACTGAGATCATGGCATCCAGCCCCATCAGTCCTTGGCAAATAGAAGGGGAAGTTATAGAAATGGTGACAGAATTCACATTCCTGGGATTCCAGATCACTGCAGACAGTGACTGCAGCCATGAAATTAAAAGACACCTGCTCCTTGGGAGGAAAGCTACGGCAAACGTAGACAGCATAATAAAAAGCAGAGACATCACCCTGCCAACAAAAGTCCGTATGGACAAAGCAATGGTATTTCCAGTAGTAATGTATGGCTGCGAGAGTTGGACCATAAGGAAGGCCGAGTGCTGAAGAATAGCTGCTTTCGAATTATGGTGCTAGAGAAGACTCTTGAGAGTCCCTTGAACTGCAAGGAGATCAAATCAGTCAATCCTAAAAGAAATCAACCCTGACTGTTCCCTGGAAGGCCAGATACTGAAGCTGAAGCTCAAATACTTTGGCCACCAAATGAGAAGGGAACACTCGCTGGAAAAGACCCTGATGCTGGGAAAGATTGAAGGTAAAAGAAGGGGACGGCAAAGGATGAGATGGTTAGACAGTGTCATTGATGCAACAAACATGAAATTGAGCAAACTCCAGAGGACGGCAGAAGCATGATGCGGTCCATGGGGTCATGAAGAGTTGAACTCAACTGTGCAACTGAACAACAAAACAACGAAGCAACATAATATTTTTTTCTTTCCTTCTTTGCTTTGGTTTACCCATACGTCTAACTGTACCACTCCCAACTCATACTCCCATAATATCTAAGATGAGCTGAGTGGGAGCTGAAAGATGCATAGCAGAAGTATCTGTGTTCACAGACACTTAATCCTGTATGAATGACTGTTCTGGTGCCTCCTGAATAAAATTAGATAATTCCATAACAATGACTTGTGAAGAGATACAGTGGGCAGCTTCCTCAGTGGGTATATGAATCTTCATTTATTTCTTGTGATACAATAGTTGTGCTCAAAATCCTATTTCATTTCCCTTGAGTCCTTTGTATCCCAGCCAATGATAAAAAGTACTTTTAGAGATGGTTTGCTAATATTTAACAGTATTTGTGTTAAGACTTCCAAGCATTCAGTACCACAGATTTTTCTGTCTTGCTCAAGTTTGTAGTTCACGTTGGAGAGGTTTAAATACATTTTCTAAACAAAGTACATCGGGATGAAAAAATACAGGTTGCTTACCTGTAATTGGAGATCTTCAAGTGGTCATCTGTGCATTCACACCTCTGGGATTAAGTGCGCCTGCGCCGATCCCGATCGGTAATCTTCAAAGCCTAACGGATTTTCGTGCCAGCTCCCCGGTCACGTGCACGTCCCACTGCGCATGACCCGGGGAGGGGCACGAGGATCCCACCAGTTCCTTCTGACCGCTGCTAACAGCCCCCAAGAAAAAGTGAGGGAGACCGAAAGCAGAGGGGAAGGAGGGTGGGTGGCGTGAATGCACAGATGACCACTCAAAGATCTCCAATTACAGGTAAGCAACCTGTATATCTTCTTCGTGGTCTCTGTGCATCACACCTCTGGGAGAATAGCGAGCAATAAACACACCACATACCTGGGGGTGGGTGCTGGAGGTCTCACATCTGAGCTGCTTGTAGAACTGCACGGCCCACCATGGTACGCTGATGGACGCGGACATCTAGGGTGTAGTGCTTCACAAACGTGTGAGGAGACACCCACGTTGCAGCATTGCAGATGTCTCCCAGGGGGATGCCCTTGAGGAATGCCGTGGAAGCAGCCACGGCTCTTGTGGAGTGTGCCCGGAGGGATGCCGGCAATGGCCTCTTAGCCAGGAGGTAGGCAAGCTTTATCATCTCTACTATCCACTTTGAGAGTCTCTGAGACGATAGTTTCAGTCCCTGTCTGGGCAAGGCATACGTGACGAAGAGAGCCGGAGACTTGCGAAACGGCTTTGTCCGATGCAAGTAAAAGGAAAGGGCTCTCTTGACGTCCAGAGAGTGTAAGCTGCGTTGTGATGGGTCCTGAGGATCAGGAAAAAACACAGGCAGCGTGATGTCCGCTCCCACATGGAAGTCTGAGACAATCTTGGGTAGGAAGGTGATATCCGGAGCCAGGGTAACTGCTCCATGATGAAAAGTGAGATACGGTGGGTCGCAACGAAGCGCTGAGAGTTCACTCACACGCCGAGCAGACGTGATAGCCACTAGAAACGCTACCTTCCACGAGAGAAGCTGGAGGTTGCAAGAGGCCATGGGCTCAAACGGTTTGCCCATTAACTTGGTAAGAACTAATGGTAGGTCCCATGCTGGGACCGGTGTCCGTACTGGTGGATAGAGGTGACGCATTCCCTTAAGGAACTGTTTCGTAGTCGGGTGAGAGAATACTGAGTATCCCTCAATCTCCGGATGGTTGACGGAGATAGCCGATAAGTAAACTCTTATAGAAGAGTGGCACAGTCCTCTATCCAAACAGGATAACAAAAACCCAAAAATATCATTAAGGGTGGCAGGAATGGTAGGCCGCCCTATTGAAGTTAGAAAAGCCATAAACTTATTCCATTTCGCCGTATAGGAACGGCGTGTGGACAGCTTGCGTGAGTTCAAGAGAACCTGTGCAATGCGTGAGGTTATATCTGGGGTTGAAGCATCCATGCTGTTAGCTTCAACCTGGGAACGTCGTGATGGAGTACCTGACCTCCGTGCATCCAAAGAAGGTCTGGGAGCATCAGGAGGTGAAGGTAGATCCCTAGGGAGAGATGAAGGAGCGTGGGAAACCACGGTTGTCTCGGCCACCACGGTGTGATGAGAATCGCTCGTGGTCGCTCTGACATCAGTTTGTGGACTACTCTCGGTATCAGAGGGATCGGGGGGAAAAGGTACAGATGTCTCCCTGTCCACTGAAGCAGGAGGCTGTCCCCGAGGGACGCTGGATCTGCGCCGGTTCTGGAGCAAAACAGATGACATTTCTTGTTCTCCCGAGAGGCGAATACGTCCACTGAGGGATGACCCCACCGATCGAAGATCGGGGTCAAGTAGAGAGGGTTCAGTTCCCAGTCGTGCAGGGACGCTCCTCCTCTGCTCAGGAAGTCTGCTTGGGTGTTGAGCAGTCCTGGAAGATGATTCGCTACGAGGTGAGTGCCGATGGATTGGCACTCGTCCAAAAGCTCGATAGCTAAGCGGCAGAGTCCACGGGAGACCGTTCCACCCTGCTGGTTGATGTAGTACATGGTGGTTGTATTGTCCGTGAGGACAGCCACCGTTTGATGTGGTTGTGGGCCACAGACGGGTCCCATTTGCTGCCCACACCAACACCATCCAGGTGAGCTCCCCAGCCCCATAGGGAGGCATCCATGGTAATGGTTGCTGAGGGGGGTGGGAGTCGAAAGGGTGCACCAGAGTGAAGATTCTGGGGTGCCAGCCACCACGTCATGGTTTCCAGAACCTGTTCCGAGAGTCGGAAGAGCTTGGAGAGGGAGTGGATGCTGGGACGAAAGCGTCTCAGGAACCAGAGCTGTAGCGGTCTCATCCACAGCTTGGCGAACGGAATCACCACCGTGGTTGAGGCCATTAGGCCTAGTAGGCGAAGTATTTGTTTGGCCGTAGCCTTCTTGTCCTGTTGGATCGAATGGAGGAGGGAGGTTATGTCCGTTGCCCTGTTGGGGGGCAGAAAGGCCCTGCATTGCAGGGAGTCTAGAATGGCTCCGATGAATTGTACTCATCTGGACGGTATGAGCATGGACTTTTTTATATTTATCGTTAGACCTAGGAAGTCTAGGGCGCTGAGGGTTATCCGGATATGATCTTGCAAGATTGTCGCAGAGGGGGCGACCAGTAACCAGTTGTCCAGATACGGGTAAAGCTGAACACCTTGAAGCCGTAGGTGGGCAGCCACCACTGCCATCAGTTTCGTGAAGACACGAGGGGCTGTAGAGAGGCCAAAGGGGAGAGCCTTGTACTGGAAATGATGCGGGCCGACCGCGAAACGCAAAAACGGTCTGTGGGACGGATGGATCGTCACATGGAAGTAGGCGTCCTTTAAGTCCAGCGTCACCATCCATATGTTGGCTTCTAGCAGTGGCAGGATGGTCTGGAGGGTGGTCATGCGGAACTTCTTGTACATGATGAACGCATTGAGGTTCCTCAGGTCTAAAATGGGATGGAGTCCACCATCCTTCTTTGGTACCGTGAAGCAGCGGGAGTAGAATCCCTGCTGGAGATGGTGTATGGGTACCGGCTCTATGGCGTTCTTGGATAAAAGGGTTTCGACCTCTGATGACAGGGTGTCTGACGGAGGGGTGGCTACAAAGTAGGGTTCCGGCGGTGTCTGGAAGAACTCTATCCGGTAACCTTCTGCTACTACGGATAGGGCCCACTTGTCTGTGGTTAGAACTTGCCATGCAGGTAGGAAGGGTGCCAGACGGGTGGGAGGGTCGGAGCATGTGTGAGAGTCAAAAACCCTGTTTATTGGGTCTGGGGGGTTTTGCCTTGGAGGCAGAAGCTGTTGGGAAGCGCGGTTTGTGGCTGTAAGGCCTCTGTTGATAAGCAGAGGGTGCAGGTCTTTGCCATTGTGGTTCATTGGGAGATCTTTGTGGTTGTTTCTTTGACCAGGATCTCTGCCAACCTTTCTGCTTCTATTGTCTTGGCTGAGAGACACCTAAGTTACGTGATGTCTTCATACTTTTGTCCAGGTCATGAAGGACTGTGTCCGTGGTAGAGCTGAACAGCCCTTCACCCTCAAAGGGGAGATCTTCAACCAGCGATTTTGTGTCCCGAGGAAGCGCCGTCGATCTCAGCCAAGCATGTCTCCTGAGGGCAACTGCCGAAGTGAGCGTTTTCGAAGTTACATCAGCGACATGTTTGGAGGCATTCAGCTGGTGTTTAGCCAAGACCATGCCCTCCTTTTGAATCTTCCTGGCAAGACGTTGTTTGTCCTCAGGAAGGTGTGCCAGGAGCGGTGTCATCTGCTCCCATAGGGAGTATTGATATCGGCTCATGCAAGTCGTGTAGTTTGCAGTCTTTATACCTAATGCTCCTGCTGAATAAAATCGTCTACCGAACGAATCGAGTTTCCGTCCTTCTTTGTCAAGGGGGGGGGGGGGAATGCCCGCTGCGGCCCCTAGTTGAAGGTGTCACCACAACTGAGTTGGGTTTGGGGTGGATAAACAAAAATTCTGCCCCAGGTTCTTGGAGCCTGTACATATGATCCAATCTCTTGCTCGAGATTACAGTCGATGAAGGGTGTCCCCAGGATTCCTTAGCAGTGTTAAGAAGCACCGAGATTAGCGGTAGGGCTACTGCTGTGGATGTATCCATCTGCACTATGTCACAGATGGCATCGGTAGCGGCGGGGGCCGGTTGGATGGTAGCCAGAGCCAAGGAGTGGGCCATTCTCTTGATGAGCTCCCCATAGGACTTCACGTCCTCAGAAGGGGATATCGGAAGGTTGTCAGCGACATCGGGAGATGGTGACGGGTGAGTGGGGGACTCCTCTTCGGAATCGGATGAAGCGGAGGAGTTCGGTACCGAAAGGTGTTCGGATGGTGACACAGGGTTCGACGGTTCCGGTTGATATGGAGGAAGGTCGACGTCGGGTGGGGTCTGTGGTATCGGCATTGGTATTGGCATCGGTGCCGGTGATGGTTTCGGCATCGGTGATGGAAAAGGTCCCGGGGCCGGTGGGTCTCGGCATCGTGAGACTCTCGACAATGTCGACTGGTGGTCCCATTCTGCCGGGTACCACTGCGGTGGTGGAGGATACGAGGAGCCGTATAGGTACCGCCATTGTCGGACGTCCCATGGTACCGACGAGGGAGGAAGACGCCAGTCTCGTTCTCCTCTCGGTGGTGGTGACGGATCGGGTCCGGTCTCTGGACTACTTTGAGGGACTTGCATCAGCTCGATATCGGGGTCCGAGTCCGTCAATTGGATGGGTCGTGGCATCGGGGAGACGGAGCTGCCCCGGGGTCGCTCGCGCCCGGAAGGGTCAAGCTGTGGAGACCCGCGCTGGGCCACGTCGGACGCGGCCTGCGTCGACTGAGCACTCGATTTCTTGTGCTTGTGCTTGCCCTTTTCCTCCTTGCCCTCTCTGCGTTTTTTTGCAGGAGTTTGCCGCATCGGGAGGGGTCGTTTCGTTACCGACTTATCGGTACCGACGGTACTCCTTGTCGGGGACGGTGCCAGGCCTGTCGGGGCCGATGGAGATGTCGCCGAGGCCTCGGGGGCCGACATCTTTGGCGATAGAGCTGCTTCCAGGAGCGCTACTCTCAGCCTCGCCGCACGGTTCTTGCGGGTTTGTTTAGAGAAGGCAGCGCAGCTCGAGCACGATTCCACACGGTGCGACTCACCCAGGCACAGGAGGCAAAGCGCGTGTTTGTCTGGAGGCGCTATTTTACTGCCACAGTCCCGACAGCGCTTAAAGAAGCCCCACCGCTGGGCCATAGGCCGAGCGGGGAGAAAGACGAGGGAAAAACAAGAGCAAGTCCAGTAAACAGTCCGAGTTCAAGAAAGGAGAAAAATCAGTCCGAAAAAGGCTTTTTCCACAAGGAAAACGAAGTACTACCGACCGGAGCGAGAGAGGGGTCCTCACGACGCGGCGGTCAGAAGAGAACTGGTGGGATCCTCGTGCCCCTCCCCGGGTCATGCGCAATGGGACGTGCACGTGACTGGGGAGCTGGCGCGAAAATCCGTTAGGCTTTGAAGATTACCGATCGGGATCGGCGCAGGTGCACTTAATCCCAGAGGTGTGATGCACAGAGACCACGAAGAAGATCTTGTTCCTAACACTGCTTCCTCAAGCAAACATAGGCACTAGTTATCCTAAGCTGTATAAATAATCAGTAAAGTAAAACATGCTGTGTTATTTCAGTGGATAAGCAACCTGGACAAACTTCTTTTGGAATATCAGGAAGCACTAGCTTCTGTAAGGATTGGCAAGTGTTCATGTAAGGATCAGAGAGTTCTGAATCTCTTCTTAAAACAACCAAATACAAGGCAGGACAAACATCCTGAACAGAAGCAAATTTCTATAGACCACTGGGTTTACATTTAATTTAGAGAGGGTATTCTTGGTTGTGGGAACTCTTTCATGCTTTGCTTTAAAAAGAAACAATTAGAATAATCAAACAAAATGAGTGTGAAATTTCTCACAGTCTCAAATGTCATTAGAAAGAGGGGCAGAAATGTGTAGTGGCTGGTCTATTTAACTTACATTCTCGGTTATTAAACATTACCTGCAGAGCCATTAAACTGCTTTTCTAGTGGAAACACAATATAAATTACTTACTTCTAACAATACAAATAATTAACTTGACCTTTCTCTAGGGCATGAAACATTCCAAACCTAAACACCTGAAATATTAAGACGATACGAACTATTCCTTTGTTGGACTTCACTGCTGCATAATTTGGAGAACAATAATTAAACATCTTCTATGGTATTTTCTTATGATTGTCAGAGACAAGAAGCATATCCAATGTGAAGAGGTTGCCCCAATGCATTTTGTTGATTTTTATTGTATTTACTACACTTATACCCTACTTTTCTTCCCCAAAGGAATCCAGAGCAGTGTACACTATTCTGTTCTCTTCTCAACCCTTTTATTCTCACAACAATGCTGCAAGGGAGTAGAAAAGAGTATAGCAGAACCTTAAAGACTAACAAAAATGGTAGGGTATGAGCTTTCATGACTCATTGCTCATTTCTTCAGAAAAGTGTTTTGTTAGTCTTTAAGGTGCTATTGTACTCTTTTCTACTGCTACAGACAAACTTGGCTACCCATCTTGATCTAGCTGCAAAGGAGGTTAGACTGCGAGTGTGTGATTGGCCCTTGGTCAACCAGGAAACTTCCATGGCATAGCGGGGAGTCAAACCTGGGTCTTCGAGATCCTAGTCCAACACTCTAACCACTATACCACACCGGTTCTCTAGTTACCCCAACATAAGGATTTTATGCATTCATTCAACGACTTGACCACCCCATTGTGCAACTGAACTTAAACTAAGGAATATTAATGTCATATTTAACTATCCTGGGGGGGGGGGGGAACAGAATCAGATACTTGCCAGTTAGAGCTTGTCACTTAGCAGCTTATTAGCTATGCAAACCAGAAATACTATGCTAATGAGGAAGACTTTAAAATCAATTATATAAAACTAGTTGATTGTATTTGCTCTTTTTCTTGTGTGCAAGATTGCCAAGCATGACTATTGTGAAAATTTTGATTATTACAATATTATGTTAATCTATACTTGGTAAAAGTGAACTAAAGTAGACTGGATTAGGACATTTTCAGACAGAAAATTTCAAAGTGTTTTACTCTGGAAATGGCACACACAGAAGAAACTGAGATACTCTAATAGTGAGGTAAGATGCAACACGAGCAATCAGGGGGCATAATGCAAAGTCTGACTGAATAATATCAGACTTCATGGAGAGCATATCAACATAACCATCATTCAAGTTCATGCCCTGTCCAGGAAGAAACTGATCATGCACCTAAAGATGTGCTGATAATCACAGATGACTAAAATGCAAAATTGGAAAACAAAGCAGAATATTATTGGAATAGCACCTTATGAAGCAGGAGAGCGATTCATAGAATTTAGTAGACACAACAAGTTATTCATTGCGAATACATGTTTCAGGCAACCAGACAGATGATTCTATATGCAGACCTCAGCGGATGGCATTCCAGAAATCAAACAGATTACATTATTGGAAGCAGAAAGTGGAAAAGCTCTATAAGAACTATTATCAACTATTATCAATAAGAAGACAACTATTAATGGGTAAAGACTATTCCTATAGCCAAAGGATAGGAAAAATTTTAAAATTTCTGAAGAGACAGTAAAAGGTGACAGAAATAGAATCAGAAGTATAAATGTAACCACTTGCACGTAGAGACAAAGAGAACTATTATAATAACCAGTGTAAACAAACAGAAGAAAATAACAAAAAAAGGAAGAACCGGAGATCTGTTCCACATGATCCAAGAAAACAAAGAGAAATTTAAAGCATGTGTAGACATACCAAAAGAGCAACATGGAAATACATTAACTGAGTAAGACAAAATAAAGAACAGATAGGAACAATACACAGAACTATACAGAAGAGATGAAAGGATGACAGATTTCTTCTTTGAAAAACCTTTTGAAGAAGAACACACAGTTTTAGAAAGTGAAGTGAAAGCTGCATTCAATGCAGTTGGGAGAAGAACCACCAGGAGTATGTGGGGTATCAATAGAGCTCTTTCAAGCCACAAAGAGAGTTCATCAAAATCCTAATAAGAATATACCAACAAACATGGAAAACAAAACAATGGTCCACAGACTGGAAATGCTCAATCGACATTCCAGTTCTGAAAAAAGAGAAATCAAAGATTGCAGCAACTATTAAGCCATTGCATTAATTTCTCATGCAAGCAAAGTGATGCTCAAAATCTTACAACAAAGACTGCTGACATATATGGAATGAGAAATGCCAGTTGTTCAAGCTGGATTCAGAAAAGAAAGAGGTGCTAGAGATCATACTGCAAATTTACATTGGTTATTGAAGCATACAAGAGAATTTCAAAAGAAAAACAGCTTGTGTTTCATAGATTACACCGAAGCTTTTGACTGCGTGGATCACGAAAAGCTATGGCTGGTTTTAAAAGAAATTAGTGTGCCACAGCATCTGATTGCGTTGGTGCACAGACTATACTACGGACAAGAGGCTACTGTTAAGACAGAATATGGAAAAACAGAATGGTTCCTAATTGGCAAATGTGTCAGATAAAATACATCCTTATCTACCTATCTGTTCAATCTGTATGCAGAACATATCACAAACAAAGGTGGATTAAGTTTAGATGATGGTGGTGTGAAAATTGGGGGAAGGAACAGAACCATTTGAGATATAAAAATGATAGCACATTACTGGCAGAAAATAGAAAAGACCTGAAATTACTGATGAAGGTTAAAGCAGAAACTGCTAAAGCAAGATCACAGCTGAACATCAAAAAAACAAAAACTATTGGGGGATTACACAACTTTAAGGCTGATGAAAACATTGAGATTATTAAATATCTTTTCCTTGGTTCCATTGTCAACCGCAACCAAGAAATCAGAAGGAGACTGAAACTGAAAAGGACAGACATGAAGGAGCTAGAAGAGACTCTTAAGTGTAAGGATATGTCACTGGCAACCAAGTTCAAGATAATTCATACCACAGTATTCTTCATTACTATGTATAGGTTTGAAATTTGGACAATGAGGAAAGCTGACAGGAAGAAAGTAGATTCCTTTGAAATGTGGCGTTGGAGGAGAGTTATATGGATACCGTGGAACACTTAAGAGAGAATTAAGTGGGTTCTAGATCAAATCAAGCCTGAACTCTCCCTAGAAACTAAAATGACCAAACAGAGGCTATTGTACTTTGCCCCCATTAAGAGAAGACACGAGTCACAGGAAAAGACAATAAGATAAGGGAAATTGAAGACAGCGGGAAAAGAGGAAGACCCAACATGATACGGATTGACTTGATCAAGGAAGCCATGGCCTTCAGTTTGCAAGACCTGAGCAAGGCTGTTAAAAACAGGACATTTTGGAAGCCATTAATTCATAGGGATGCCGAAAACTGGAAGAAATTTGGCAGCACTTTCATACACACAAACGAACACTTGGTATATGGCAAATACCAAGAATAATTCCTACAACATCCCTCCTTAAATCATGGTTTTATCTGAAATTTAAGAAATGAAAATATTGTAACTAACAACTACAACCTAGGTCCCACAGCAGGGCTTCCAAGTATTCAGTAAGTGAAACTCTTGTGTGTGTGTGTGTGTTTTTTTTAAGTACTTTTCAATGTTTTGGGGGGGGAATGTACTGTTAGAGGGGGAAATATAGATGTCCCAGTGATTTGCCTGAGGACTGTAGTTCTCAGTTTTGGGGAGACACCCTTAGCTGTGAATTCATTTTGAAAAATTAGGTTCTTAATAAATGAAATCAATACCAGGATCAAGAAGCCTCATCACTGTTTACAAATAAGACACTTATTTATAGGAGAGCTCTTGGAACTCAATTAAAGAATCTGACTAAGTAAATATTATCGGACTAGTTCAAACAAAAGGCTGCCTAAACCTTAAATTATATTCAGAATAATTTCCCAGTGCTCATTGGCATGTTTTAGCTCTGGAAATAGCGCATACTCAAAGAAAAGTGATGATGACTCCAGGCAGCTCCAGCCAGACATAACAGCAATAGCCATATGCTCTGTTTGTTCCAGCTGTATTGTCACTGTATATGTTTCATTAAGGTGTCTTGGTTAAATAAGTACTCACTGCATATTATTTTCAAATTAAAGATAGAAGCCAGAAAAGCATGGAACAGGGCCTAAATACAACATTTTCTGATGGTCATTTAATCAAAAGGTCCTTCTTACTGTTCTGCTTTGCTCTAAAGGAAGTGATTATATGTGTCAGACTCACTTGCTTCTTTAGGCAGTACTACAGCCCTTATAATAAAGAATGTATTGCCAGGGAGAGCAAGTGGGAGGGAAGGGTACTTCAGGCTCTTCCACATTAACAAGCCCCATTACCCAGTGGTAGCAGTGGTTACCACATTCTGATCCATCACATGATTTGTGGTGACATGTGGAAGGAGATAAAGAAAGCACAGGTTTGATTGCTGCCCCAGGACAGATTCAGGTGGGAAGCCAGGTTGGTCTGAAGCAGCAGAACTAAGTTTGAGTCCAGTGGAATCTTTAAGACCAACAAAGTTTTATTCAAGGTATAAGCTTTTGTGTGCAAGCACACTTCTTCAGTGAAATAGAATTTCCTCAACCGTTACATATAGGAAGGGGGCGTTAGTTGCCAGGAAGGGACCATTAGAGTCAAGACAGAGACAGAAACAAAATGAAAATTACCACTCCATACATAAAGTTAGATGGTGAGCAGTAAATTATCATACAGCGTAATGAAGATTCAAGGATCGAACAGGAATAATAAGCTTAGTTTATATGGTTAATATTTGCTTGAGTTCAATCGTGGGAGGGAAACAGTGAAGGAAATAAATATGTCAAAATTGGAGATCATTGTAAATTGTGAGAAGTTGAGAGTACTTAATTGCTGCTCCAGGAAGAACACTTAGTTCAAAAAAGCAAAAGAAGATGCTAAGGGTGAAAAGAAAGGGACAAGAATTTAAAAGCTAAAGCAGAGAAAAAGTGTGAAGAAAAATTCTCAGAAAAACTGCCAAGGAGTGGCTCACTGTACAACAGTCAATTTAGCGAGTGGGAAGGTCTCACCCCTTCCCCTGAGGCATACACAGAGAATTACTACTATGTTTCAGGGAGGGAATTTGAGGATGAGTTCTTTGGCTAGAGCTCTAGAACTTTTTAAAATTGCCTTCTGTGCCAGTACAGATCCCATATGTGTACCTTTAAACACAAAACCATAAATGATGCATTGGCATCTCTAACTCTGTACATCCTATTGGGCAAAACTGACCAAAACGACTGGCGAAGCACACCAAGGTATTAATCAAACACTCCAAACAATGTGACATGATGGAATGGTTTCCTCAATTAAAAGTCACTGAAAAATGTGATTGTATCAATGGGGAAGAATTATCATGATTTACATTGATAAGAAAAACATTCCTCAGTTCCACTGAAACCATTTAGTCTGAAACCAGACTATCTTTACATAAGGAGTATCTGTGTAAATGCTTCTTTTAACACTTGACAGAAAACTCTCCATCTCCCATGAGGTGTTAATTCTTGGCAATGGTACGCCAACCTCATCTTGGCTGGATTTAATCAGCCAGGGTGGGCAAAAGTATAAGGCACTTTCACACACCCTGAACAATGCATTTTCAATCCACTTTGAATGCACTTTTGAGATAGTTTGCAAGCAGATTTTGCCATTTTACAGTCAAATTCAGTTGTAAAGTGCACTGGAAGTTAACTGGAAGTGCACTATTCAGCGTGTGTGAAAGTGCCTACAATCTGCCCATGGTGGCCTTCATAATCACACAGCCCATCAACACCAGTCAAAACAAGCAAATTAACTACTTTGCAACATATGGAAACCTCTCTTTGTAACAACAACACTCTACCAAAAATGGAAAAATTTTGAGACTTCCTGGTCACTGGGAAAGAACCTGCAATCATAGGTAACTTCAGTGGGGCTGGGGGGCTGGAGCCCCCACCCCTGAACTTTTTCAGGACATGTTGAGCCTCCCTTGGAGACAATGGCCTGTAATGTCTCTGGCCCAGCCCGAGCCCCCCCCCCCAAATGGGAAAGTCTACACCCTTGCCTGCAATGCCCCCCCTCCTTTGAGAAGGTTTAAGGTTTGCTTGTTCCAAAATTGAGCAAGCAAGTTAATAAGATCCATACAAGATCCATTAGCTTCTTCCGTGTCCTTGACACAGCACAGTGCATTAATAGACCTAATATTCTCTTCACAAGTGTCTTTTACATTATGATGCTGTCACCTTCTCTTTTCTAGTCTTACCCTTCTCTTTTCCATTCACTCACTGTTAACATTCAATGGAACTGATCAACTGTTACTCCACTAGGCATAGCAGAGGGAGATTTTCCTCTTAAAACTGTCAAGTCATGTAGGGATGTACACTTAAAAAGCAACTCTTCTTTCCGTTTTAAAATGACAGGAGAATACACACTGCTTGAGATGTATACAGGTAATTTTTTTAAAAAAATCATCTCGAACTATGTATGCTAAAGCAGATCTAGTATTGTGACAGGATGTTCAGCACCATCAGTAACTGCACAGATCTGCAAGCTATTATGTGCTTGCAAAAGTGTTTTAAGGAATTATGATACTGCAATATTCAACAACATGCATCTGGGCAGCAGAAACAGGTGCTTGATATGAAGAGAGTAACACAATCCTCATCCACAAAGCTTATCATCAAGGTGGCCGTACAACTGGGGGTGCAAGAGTGATAAACAACTTAATGTGACATTTTAAGAGACAGAGCATGAGGTAGGTAACAGTTCCACACAGTAGCTGCATATGGTAGCCATGAGAATGTGCTCATGTTGAAACTACTCCATGTGCCAGGTCATCTGTCTGCAGAAGATCTTGCTGGATGTTATTTTTCAATCAGCGTGCTTAAACCAAGACATTTGAAGAACTACATTCATTCATTTATTTATTCAGTTTATATCCCGCCCTCCCCACCTTCTGGCGGGCTCAGCATGAAGCAATTACAACAGATCCCTGCTTTAGTTCCCAACCTGCTGAAAGGGCCCATCTGATTCCACCTTGTGGCCCCAACAGATTTATACTGCTACTACCAATTTTATTGTTTATTGTTTTTATAATTCATTGTGATTTTATTATAATGAGTCTTTGACTTGATTTGTTGTGATCCGCCCTGAGCCCGTTTGGGAAGGGTGGAATAAAAATCCCAAAATAAAATAAATATAAATAAATAAAATAATCTAATGATTAAAATGTAGGCGGTTTTCCTTGACATTTCTAGGGGCTTCTAAAGTGACAGCCATATTGCACAAAGTAGCCTCAGTCACAAAAGGAAACATCATCATCTTGAGAGCTGCTTGGTTCCACAAAAATTTCCCCACTAAGTTTAAGTCCATTGCATGTTTTCTTTTTTTATTTAAACAGAAAATTGATAACAAATGTGTATGCCACTGCTTAATCCATAAAGTGGTGAAAAATTGTTACCGGCCATATTGAGCCACATAAAATTCAAAACACACAAAAACTTGAAATCCATGTTATACTTTTCCTTAGGGCCAATCAAAATGACACAGTGTGCAGTGAGGTATGCCACATCACACAACATTGGCTGGTTTGAGCAAAAGATTATTAGAGCAAGTTTGGTGTAGCGGTTAAATGCGTGGACTCCTGGGAGAACCAGGTTTGATTCCCCACTCCTCCACTTGCACCTGCTGGATGACCTTGAGCAAGCCATAGGTCTGATAAGAGCTATCCTTGAAAGGGCAGTTCTTGAAAGAGCTCTCTCAGTCCCACCTACCTCACAGTGTGTCTGTTGTGGGGAGGGGAAGGGAAAGGAGTTTGTAAGCCGATCTAAGACTCCAAAGGAAGGGCGGGGTATAAATTCAATCTCTTCTCTCTTCTTCTTCTATTATATGGATACTATTTAATCCTGCAGTGATTTACGAAATCTTCCAGATAACTTGTTACTTAAATAGCAGGAGTATCATCAGTCTGTAAATTAATTTCTATTCTTTACTGTCTACCCACTGATAAAGGAGAGTGGGTTATTTTCACTCATGAAAGAGTGTTTCAGGATTGTACTATTTCCCTGGACCAGTTGCTGATTGGCTTTGCATCTTGACAGAAGCTTGTGCCACTCTGCTAAGGCCATGTGAGATAAACACACCTCCACAGACATGGCCTTCCTTAGTACAGTTTCCCAAAGTTCTCTTACTTCACAATTTTGACTGTTTCTAAGCCACACATAGGACAGTAATTGGCTAGCCATCATTTTATGATTTCACACAGCACTGTTCAAACGGATGTAGTCAGAAAGAAACTCAGATGTAAGTTAATAATGACTGGAAGATTTAAGAATTCTTCCATGCTTAAGGCAGTATTCTTTGCAGAAATCTCTTCAGTTTAAAGACTCCTGAACCTGGAAAACAACAAAGGCTCCCACTAACCCAGCACTTTTGCCCAAAGTGAATCTGGTTCCTAATTTCATTTTCCATTCTGCCATTAATTTTTTTAAAAAAAATGCAAACCTGCTCAGGATTCTGGGCTGAGGGATTTTAAACTTGTTCTTTTTGTTTGAGAAAAGGTAATAAGCACAGACACAAAATATTTATTCTTTACCTCACATAGAGCTCTTCAAGGGTGAACAAATTTAAAGGCTTAGACCAGGAAACAAACAGTTCTGAAACTCTATTACAAGAGTTAAAAGACCAACTCAATTTAAACAGCAGATAGCATAAACAGACATGGTACTTTAAAAATGCAGATCACACTTGGCACATATATATATGGGAGAAAGCAAAGATAGAAGCTATACAATATTACTTACAAGCCTAAGAATAAAACTTTCATGTATTCCTTTCCTCAGTGTAAATACCAAAAAGAATGATATTTAATATTTCAACACCTAGCAGCTTCCCACTGCAGTACCCTTATATAGCTTGACAATTCCTTAACACCCCAAGACTAGGACACACAAGATCTGAAAGAGATGAGGCTGCCAAAATTCTTCAGATTCATAAAGAACTGAACACTGATAACAGAAGACAGGGATCCCATGAAGGCTTGAAGATGAAAACTGCTCCTCCAGATATGGAGATTTCTCCCCAACACATGCTGTAATGTACAGTATACTGACAGATCTATATACATCACTCACTTCTTGGAGCAAGATCTAAAAGCAAAGACATGAAAAGCCCCTTAGTGGGAAATAAAAATATATCCAGGAGGAAACAACAAACCAGATAGGTGGCAGGATAATCCAGAGTCGGGTAAAAACCCTCAGTTCTACACCTCTCATTGAGCAAAATGCTATATTCAGCATGCTTACCTCAAAGCTTTGCACAATAGCCATTGCTGGCTGATAAATAGCGTAAGCTGAAATACATATAAAACACCCCTACAATTTTACTAAAATGCAACTTTCTACAGACTTTCTGCTCTATTCCCACACTCAATAGATACTACTTTTGCAACCAAATGTAGCCTATGGAACCACAGTGCAATGAATCTATACAGCCAGGAGCAACCTGGATGGCAAACAAGCTACATACTTTAAAGGTTCTATAGTAAAAGCATACAAGAATGACAACTCATACAGGGCATGTAATACTTGCCATAGATACGTCCAGTATAAATACCTCCCTGCTCTCTTACAGTGGACAGACAGAACCTTCTTTCCCAGCAGCAACCAGCAGCAGGCCGCAGTCTGCCCCACAATGGGGTATATGCTTGTCTATCCCATGAATTAGCCTCTACTATGCTGTTTCCAAACAAACTCATAGAAGAGGACAGGAAGTATTAATTTGGACATAAATACAAACTACAACTTTTTATTTTAAGCAGTGCCAGCATTTCCTACCTTTCAGCACTCTGCAAACCAGCCATGTAAATCAGATGCTATAAGAACAAATTGCTGGTGTTTCATAAATTGTATGGATTTTCCTCACAGCTCACTGCAAGCCTGCTGGCAATTTATGCTCATGGCATAAAAACAAAGGCAGCAATATTTAGTCAGTTAATGGGTTAACTTTTTACATTAGAAGTTTACATTAGAAACTTTTTACTAAGTTACAAATTCTCAGAATAAATCAGATAACAGGCTTAGCCTTAGAAGAGGCATTCTTCTCTTACACAGGAAGAAATGACTCTTCTAAAACTGTACCCTGCTACAAGATGCATTTAAACATTTTTTTAACTCACCAGCTATTGTGTGTTTATTCATAAAGTTAACAACCTAATGATTAATTTGAGATTCTTCATAGGTTGGCAACCATTTATAAAATAAATCTGCAGACACTGAGAAAGCAGCCCGATCAATCTTTTTAGGATACTGGACTCCCAAGCAGACAGCTCTATGATTTTCTGGGTGTGACTGAACATATACAATCATAAATTCATATACCATATCAAGGTTTGAGAGAGCACATTAAAAAGGCATGGAATAAACTTCATCTGTACCTTGCTCTATCAATTTGTCCTTCATCATTCTTAATTTACAGACAGCAGTTTCAATGGTACTTTCACAGTACCTTAAAGTCAGATGCTGATTTCATGAGATGAAAAGAAATCTTGGTGTTTACAGCTCTGAGAGGAGGACAATTGAAAATTTTCTAGGAAGGGGGAAATACAGAGAGCAGTTTAGAGTCAATTAAAGCAAAACTGGGGTGGGAATGGAATAGGGTCAGTCTGCTTAAGCCCTGTAGGAGAACCAGAGAGAGACTGGGGAAGGGCATTTCCAAACTCTTCCTCTCCTGCAATTACTCATGGATTTAAAATCCTCCCAACTTATATAGTCAACACTCAGAGCAATTTACATAAAAACAGAAAAGAATTGGATCTGTAGCAATATAATCAGCCATGAATCCACAACAATCATCTAGCCTATTTCCAGCCACAGTAACCCATGAATCTCCAAATTAAGGGTTATTTAAACTCATGCATGTATTAAGCAATTAAATAGCTTCCAGAGATCTCATTATGGGGAACAACATGCAATGCAAACTTGCATGATGATGCCAACATATAATTTTTCTGTGTGAACTGCAAAGTAGATCAAGTTACAAAATCTAAAGAACCAAAAGTAGCTCTTCTCATCACCACAGCGAATAATCTTGGCTGCTTTAAGATCACTTGATGACCGAGAGAAGAAAGTTGAGCGCAACCCGCCCCCTGCCTCCCATCCTGCATGGCTGTGTTTTAAGGAGAATGTATTCACAGCTAAATTTACCAACTTGAATATACAACATCACTTTTAAAAGGTACCTCCTAACCCAAAGACTTCTAATTTGTCTTCCAATTTTCATGCCCCTGATGGCATGAGAAAGCAATTCCTTCATGCTAGAAAGTAAGCATGAAATACATTACTAAATTTGCAGTACAGTTTTTGTAGGAGGATGACTCCTCTTCAAGCAAGGTCCTGCTTATGCTACAATTAATTTTAATATTCTAGCAGAGAAGATTTTTTAAAAACTTTTTTTGTTTTAATCTGGGGACAAGAACAATTCCAGTAATAGAACGTCAAGATTAATTTAAGAGGAGATGAAAAATGACTTAATAACATCGCAGTAGGATTAATATTGTACAATAGATCATGGAGCCATAAAACTCTTGACAAATCCATTTTTGTATCACTGTATATTCTTGCTAATAGGGCAGGGTGCATATGAGAGTCTGTTAATATCCTTTCTATACAATACACAGTGGGGGGGGGGGGCGGAATCCAGGCATCATAGTTACACCCAGCAGCCAACTCAAAGGAAAAAGGACCAGATAGTTCAACCAGGACATTTTCCACTTGTTTCAGATCAACAGGCACAATTAAGAAAACAGATTCTATTAGGGAAAATTAGCCTCAATATTATTCTCTGCCAAGAAATTACTAAAATAATATTGCAACAGTTTTAATGTCTAATTGTCACCAGAACAGTTATTGTCAGAAGCAGCTTTCTTCAAGGGTTTATAAGCCATGCCTCAGTTGGCAACTCTCTCACTGGCTGTAAATGGTTCTGAGCAGGGCTATTTTGGGGCAGGAATGCATACGGCTGGCTCCTGAGTTGGCCACGCCTACAACCAAAACCTCTACAGAGCACACTGCCCTCCCCATGTTACACACAAGAGAGAAAGGCAGCATGTTAAAATGTCCTCTTTCCCTCTGGGGAGCCCCTGGTGATTTCCTTGTCATTTTCACTCCCAGCCAGTCAGCTGAGAGTGGAATTGACAAGGAAAAGCCTCTCTCTGCCTTCCCTTCTCTAGCTGACATGCCACAGCTGGAAGAGGGCAGGCAGAGAACCCAGGCATGCTGACAATGCCTTTCTTTCCCTCCCTGATCTGGGGGAGGGAGAGAAAGGTACTTAACCATGCCTCCCCCCACACCTTCCCAAGTCTCGCCACAATAGTGAAGAAAGGCGATGCTGAAGTGGGCTGGAGAAGCTTGGGGGGGGGGGAAGAGGCAAACTTCCATGCTGCCCTGTGCTTTCCCAGCCCCTGCCTAATATGCTAATGAGCTGTACTGTCAGGGGTGTGGCCTAATATGCTAATGAGTTTCTGCTGTTGGGTGTAGCCTATTATGCTAATGAGTTCCTACTGGGCTTTTTCTACAAAAAAACCCCTGGTTCTGAGTATGCTCATATAACAAGATAACTACTTTGGGTGGGCAATCTTCCCAGATGCCAGAGTTGCATCCATCTCTTGCAATAAACACTTTGAGGCAAGCCTTCCCAATTTCCTTAGAAGTTCCATACTTGCCTGACACCAATAAGTGGACTGATTCCTAAAGAAAGCCACCTTGAACAGGCTTTTTTCAATGGAAAAGTGGCACATAAATGTGTTAAACACATAAAAACAAAGAGGCCTGGGCCCACTGCAGAAAGTCAGCTATAAGAGAAGCTGGCCATTGCGCATTACTCAATAGAAATGCAAGCCCTTAGTGAAATAAGTTCATGGCATTTTAAGCATATAAGAAGGATAGATGGGCTCTACTTTTTCAGAAAAAAGATATGACACTTTGCTCACATGACATTTACATTTTAGTCAAATAAAGCACAATTTCAACTAACCAGAAAGCCTATTCAAAAGGCTTTCCCACCCCAAACCCTCCTCTCCCCAGGCTCTACCCCCAAATGCCTCCACATTCCAATTTCTGCTTTTCCTTGATAAAATTTATGCCCAGCACCTACCTTCTAAACATGGCTCAGCTCTATTTTCCCTCCGCTGCCCCACCAGACACAGCCGGGACACTCACCTGGAGCCTCTTTCTAGAGTCCATTGTATTTCTTCTCACAACGGGCCTTACTTCTAGTACATATGATAATTTAAGACCATGTCACCAACAGGGGTTCTTCTTTCTCCGCGCCTTTGCACTCAGTGTGATGAATTTATTCTAAAACTCAGAACACCACTTGCTGCTGGCAAGACTTCTACTTTGTCAAGTTCACTGTCTCTCAATTACATACTTAAACAAATATTTGTAGTCGATGTAGCCACCAATATCATCAGCCAGAGATGGCCACAAAAGGCACATCTGGAACAGCATATCTAGCAGAACAGGGAAACACTGTAAATAAATAAAAGCCCTCAACTTTCTCAAAAACCTATTTTCATAGTTGTATAATGTTTGTGATACGTCCGTTGGCATGTATAAAGAAGGCTGCAAAAGATTAACAGCCAGTTTGTGCAGCTGTGGAGATAGGACCAACTGATACGCTGAGAGAGAACTGCATCATTTCTGCATTTAGATTCGAGCACACTGATGGTGCTAAATGAGCAACAAGCCGTATCATCACTTAAGCAGGCTTAATTGATGGGCTCAGAAAGCTGAGAGTTGATCTGCGCTATTCAATTTCAACTACCAAGCACTCACACAATTACAATAGTTGACAGTTAAACTTAAATATGCTTAAATGAATTGTAAGCTTCCAAATATTCTTTAGATTAGGTTTAAATCCTTGAACCTACATAGTCTTGTCAAACCCTTTTAAAATTCAAGCGTACATTGCCTATTGGATAACTTTTATCAACTTACCTGTTGATACCTCAAAGGATTATAGCTAGCTAGCAAGGCAAGATTCTACTATGCAAATCTCAGCAATGATCCCTCTCTTTCGTTTCGTAGAAAACTTGTTCCTTGTATATGCTTCACAGTTCTGCTGTCTCTTTTCAGTACTCTTCACCCACCTAGTGGGAATAAAAAGTAGGCTAGATAGGTGTATCTGTTTTTTTTAATGTTATATCGAACTTTGATTTCAGAATCTTTAGTGCATAGCATCATTATCTTCACTGAGATAACACTGGGATATATCCAACCATACCCCTTACTACAAAACAACAGTTAATTAGGTGAAAAATCATTTTGCAGCACACTGGGTCTGATCCTACCAGCTGTACCACAAAATGAAGAGACCTCCTTTTGATCCCTGGAAAAGGATATGCTGGCAATTAGTAGGATTATGTGGACAAGAAACGACATGAGACAAAACAGCAGTGAGGAGAATAATCATTTCACTTGTGTCAGTGGAAAAGCTGGTGGGATCCAACCCATTTCTTCTACTTCGGCAGAAAAACTGTGTCATGTTTGTTTCCCCCCACAAAGTACTTGCAGAACACATTGTGATTTTAATGTTATGTGCTTAGTTAGGCATTTCTGAGGACTACAACAAAGTAATCTTCTCTGTATGTGAAAACAGAACACCCAAACATAAATATTATGTTATTTTCAAAACCAAAAGCCACTGACTCTTGCATAATGCTATTTGTTACTCTTTATTTTCTGGGTGTGTTTCAAACCCCAGATGCTCCTGAGGTAAGCACTAAAAAGGGTCAAATGTTTATGCAGGTAAAAACTGCTGAGTCAAAATTGGAAGGGAGTCAACACCTAAATATTTCAGTCAGAAACACAGTAAGATTATATCTGGGTTGTGACTGCTATCAGCTTGCTAACAGGAAGCAAAATAAATGTGAGCCAGTGAACTGACAGTTTAATATCAAACATTCTTCTGATATATATTAAGCATTCCAGAGTTTAATGTCATCATTTTGCACTGCACCTGCTGCACAAACCCTGTAAAGCTACCTCCCTCTCAAACTAGGAATACCTAGTAAGGCATACCTCAAGTAAATAGGGTTGTGTAAGTTAACTCAAGTTATAACTTGGTTTTTGTTCTTACCTCACGCTTTGGCTGGACAAGACTCAGGATTTGCCCTGCAGATGGTCATGGAGAAGGGTCAGGAGCAGTCAAGGTCTGAAGCCTGCGGGGTCTGGAACCGGATCTAGCAGGCAAGGGTTGTGACCTTGTGAACCAACTGATTCAGAAAGGCTGTCTTTCCAGGCCCCGTCTTAAGTATGCTAGGATATAACTGAGCCCGGCTGTATTGTTAACAGGTGCTGGAGACTGAGATAGCTCTGCACACTGGCCAGGATCCTGCAAGGAATCACCCTCAGTGCACTGTTCTATTCTGGTGTTGCATGCAGCCAACATGGTACTTCACCTCTGTGCAACTTCGGCCCTGGCCCTGAGCTGCCAGCATTCCTGCAGACTGGAAGAGGATCCTGGAGGGCTACAGGGCTGAGCTCAAGTCCTGCATGGCAGAGGCCTGAAGACTACCTGAGGCTGATGGAGAAGTTTCCCTGATAAGCTCTGGCAAGGCAGCCTCTGGTGGTAAGGAGGCATCATCTACAGGTGGCTCTTCCAGGTCCCTCTGGTCCTCCTCAGTCACTGACTTAGGCTCCTCCCCTAGGGATTCCAAGTCTGAATCACGTAGAGGATCATGGTAGCTGGGATGTCACGTGAACACATGTGGTATTTAAACTAACAGTAGTTAGCTGATTTCTGAGTTCAGTCCTACCCTACAGCTAACCTTGTTACTTCAACTTAGCACTTGAAGTTGATTTATTAACCACAGTTACTCTCAACTACAGTTCTTATATATAAACGAAATCTTGGTTTAATCATGGCTTGTCTCTGTCATCTTTCCTTGAGCTACAAAGATGCCTGAACAGAGCCACTTAAAATTGAAATGTCTCTGAGCTTTCACCACTTCTCACTAGCAGTCTCCCTGTCAGTGCTAGTCTCTTTGCCAACTTAAAGCTACAGAAATGCTGGTAATGTTCCATTCTTAACTGCAGCAATGAAAGGAAACTTTACCTGTTTCATTGTCCAAACAGAGTGGTAGTAGGGCAGATCCAAGAGGAAGGTGCCTTCTTCCACCATCCATAGTATCACTGGTAGAGTCCGCAAAGCATGTAACTCCCCAGACCTGCCTCACCATTGTCTAGGGTAAGAGCAAGCTTCAGTGGCAGAATGTGAAATAAGGAACTGCAGTGTAAGGCTTTGATCTTATTCTGAGATGCCTTATATGTAACACCTGTAAAGGCACCTCACTGTGGTTTGCAGAAGTAACATGTGTTAATGCTGCCTCTTTGCCTTCCTTGGTGTTTCCTACTAATTTTTGCTGCCACCAAGTCTTGCTTTAGAATTCTCAGTTGGACCCAAAAAACAGAATGGCTTAGTTATGTTTGGTAGAATGACAAAATGCTCAGCATGTGGTGGTGGCTCTGAGGAAAAAAGGAGATCCTTTACTCTAAAATAACTGTTTTCTCTTAAACCTAAATACAGTTCATTTAGAAGTAAAACAGTGTAATGGTTTCTGTATGCTTAATAAGCATAATGGTTTCAAATAGGTGCAGTTCTTCTTTCTCTAAAGTTCCTAAAATAGACCTAGCCACAAAGGCTTATTTTCTCTCTTGACACACTAGTAACTTCCACAAGGCTTAATTTCCTAACTTGTCACTTAGGCTAATAACTTCCACAAAGAATGCTAATTTCTCTCACATTCCAGAGCACCTGACTCACTCTCTTCCCACACACACACTAAACAAAACTCTCTCTCTCTCTCTACAAACCAGTCAACTCTGCCCCCTAGGGTATAGCTATCATCCAATCATAACACACTTCAATGATCATCCATCTAGCTCCCCTCTCTTTTTTTTTACTCTAAAAGCCTGCCCTTTTAAACCACAGCAACATACATATAAAACCCCAGATTAAAACACAGCCAAGTAAACTGACGATCAGGAGTTTCCAGCACAATCTTAAAGAAAATAATTTCTGTTCACCTTCCTTAACAGGATCTCCACACATTTATTTACTCCACAGTATTTCAGAGCTCTCATGCTCTTGCTGAAACAACATGATCTAGCTCCACATCACAAAACACTCAGCTGTCAGAAGTATAATTCCATTGTCATGATTATTAGTGTCGGGGTACGGACATGGAAGACTACCGCTTCAGTCTTATTCGATGGCATTTTGAAACATTTATTTTGCTTAGTCAGCTGTACCCATGTAATACGGAAGGCACTGAAGGGTGCAACACAAGTACACTGTTTTACTATTGCCAGTTGCAGTTACCCTTTACATGAAACCAGAATTGTTCCCTTTCATTTTATATTTCTGAACTTACCTGGTTTATTAAACAAGTACAGGACTTTCCACACACAGAGAAGAGAGTGTCCATTTAAATAATCCAAACTACTATTTCCATCCCCAAACACATCATAGACTGATTCCAGTGCATATATTATCTGAGATATATTTGAACAGGTACCACCATCACAATATCCTTCCAATTATAATATAAGCAAAGCCCTGCAGCTAGTGTTACAAACTGCACAGTCACCTGCAGATGGATTTTAAAAACCCACTCACCAAAATATGCAGTTAATTTCACAAATATTTTATAATTCTGAGGCTTTAGAAATCAGCTGCTGAGATACACTTTGCCAAAGACTGCAAACCAGTCACAACAGATGTGTGAAAAGCATACATTGCACTTAAGTCAAAAGTGGCAACATGTATTTTACACAATCTCTAATCCTTCCTCTATCCACTCAGACTATGAAATAAAGTCTTGGACTAGCAGCTGACAAATCCTTGCCTTCTGAATGATTTTTTTTTTTAATCCTGGGACAAAAATCTAGTTCAGGCAGCTCTACTGTATAAAGTACTTCCACAAATGAGCCCATGGATGATGATATTCCTTATATATTGGTATCTGACATAGCGAGCTTTGACTCACAAAAGATTATACCCTGGAAAATTATGTAAGTTTCTTAAGATCCTACTGGATGCAATTTTTGTTCTGCTACTAAAGACAAACATGGCTGCCCCCTTGAAACAATATTTCTTATACTGGCAGAGACTAACGTCTCTTTAATTCACTATGAGGTTACTCAGGCCTTGGGATCTATTGTGATATACCTCTTTGAATATATATTTTAATTGAGAGACTTACAGTGAATGACTATGAAGCCTGTTCTGACACAAGACTGGTACAGTGGAATATGGAAATCTCAGAATTGCCAGTCATGATGAGGACAGACAGCAGTTTGTATTAGCTGTTTGCTTGATAAATGATGTCTTATGACGTTAGATAATGAGTTTTGTATTGAGGGCTGAATAAACATGTGTATATAATTGGCTAAACCTGAGTTCTACCATCAGCCTAGCATGGTTATGCATTTACAGATAAAATTTACCCATATTCAACAGAACAAGCGTGAAGTAACTTAATTTTCGAAGAATTTTTAGTTATGAACACAGATAGGTGACTATTAAGTATCTCTGCCTGCACATTTTTTCTGTCAAGGAACTAAACAGTTTCAGAAACTTAAAACCTTACCTTCTTAAAGAGAGAGGCTCCAGTGTCCTTTACATATCAACTATTCAAAAGAACGTGAGTCATATTTTTGGGGCTTTTATAAACATGCTAAAGCATCAAAAACACCGTTATCTTCTCAATCAGCCTCTTTTGCAAAAAAGAGAACAAAACCCCACACATAAGTTATCAGATGGATATTGTGCCATTCTTACAGGAAGCTACTTAGGGGAGAGAAGAGGAAGCAGTAAATTTGAATTTTATTGCCTCAATGACAAATGCTCTGCAATGATAGTGTCCTGATTTGGCACTAGTCCTTCATGCTTTCCTAACCAACACATGAAGACTGTAATGCAGCAACAATGTATGTGCTGCCCATGCGCTGTGGAAAATATAACAATTCGTGTCCTTATGCAGAGAACTGCAGGCATCCACTTGAACAGTGCTTATGCACCAGCTTCCCTGACTTTAGGTTAATTCTGAAGTTAACATTAAATGGCACGGGGTTTTCTTGACAAGGATACTGGAGTGTGTTGTCATTTTCTTCTCCAGTGGAGCACACACATTCTTTTGAATTATGGTGCTGGAGAAGACTCTTGAGAGTCCCTTGGACTGCAAGGAGATCAAATCAGTCAACCCTAAAGGGAATCAACCCTGACTGTTCCCTGGAAGGCCAGATACTGAAGCTGAAGCCCAAATACTTTGGCCACCAAATGAGAAGGGAGCACTCACTGGAGAAGACCCTGATGCTGGGAAAGACTGAAGGTCAAAGAAGAAGGGGGCGGCAAAGGATGAGATGGTTGGACAGTGTTACTGATGCAACAAACATGAAATTAAGCAAACTCCGAAGCATGACGGAAGACAGGAGGGCCTGGCATGATGTGGTCCATGGGGTTGCGAAGAGTCGGACTTGACTGTGCGACTGAACAACGACGTAAGTCCACACTCTACAATGATAACCAGGGCTTTTTCTTTCTTTTTTTGGAAAAAGAGGTACCAGAACACTCAAGAAGGAAATGAAGTTTTCAATCTGTATACTGAAAACTCATGAACTTTTAAACATTTTAAAAAGAATTTTGTCGAAGAGGTTCCGGAACTCTGTTCTGGCACATTTCCCCAGAAAAAAGCCCTGACAGAACACCACTTGCTAATACTGTAGGTTTTTTTTAAAAAAAAAATCACATGAAAACACCAAGGGCACAGAAATGCATTTTCAAGTATTTGAACTCTTGACAGCAGAGGTACATAGCTCAAACAGTTACATGGAAAAGAGTAGATCTTGATTGGAGCTAAGTGCCCCCCATATTATCAGGCGCTGACCTACATAGTCTCATAAAGAATGGGGGGTTGCTTCACTTTCATCTGACAACCAGTTCTATTTGTATTGGAATCCTGCTCCTTAACATGCACAAACTGAAAATAATAGCTAGTATTAAATTAAGATGACTTTCGGGCTAATTACTCAAAACTTACGCAGCAATAACAATGAAACCAAATATTAAGGGAAAGTTATCTGGCTCCTATAATTCAAGGTGGATGATCCATTGTAGCTAGCTTTCTTTATGTCTACTAAAACAGAACCTATAAAACACAAGTCTTCAGTATGTTTAGTATCCATATGACCCCTTAAGCTAGGGTATATAGTGATTTAATTTCCCTACTGATTGCAAGAGAAATCATTCATTCTTCAATAATGTTTTAGTTTTAACCTTTATTTGGAAAAGAAAATAAGGGCATGATTCAGTGGGGTACAATTAACCCTATGATCCTGATGGTTACATGAAGTATGAAAGGGTATATCAAAGGTTTTATGATTTTTTTGTATGCTTCTGGGACAACTTGTAACTTCATTTACAGAATATAATTAATCTGCATATTTATATGTAATATGGTTTAATAAGTGGAGTAATTTCTCAAGAGGTTTAGAACTGAGAAGGAATTATAGTGGAACTCCATAGGATACATGAAAATTTACCACCACCATGCTGCTGCTATAAGAATGTCACATTTGCTAATACAGCCCCTCCTGATTTATTAGACAAATCTAGAGTATTTTAAATATTTCACTGAGCACCCAAATTCTATACAATGTGATTACATAAATTTCCACTGATCCAAGTATGCCTACATTTGGAACACCACTAGTCATTGTTATTATTTGTCCTTCCTTCATACTTAGCTGCTTTGTTCATGTTCTTTAGAATGTGTTATTCCCGTTATTATTATCCATACATTTTGCAAATAAATAGTGTCTAAATAAAAAGAAAGTTACATTTTTCTTCAAGGCTGTAGCGTTGTTGCAAGTAGGTGCACAACAATAAAAATTCTCAGATTAATCTGGGCAAGGTTAATTAGAATATGCTCAACCCAGAGCAGAATAATGTATAGACATCAGGTGACTGAAAAGGTTCAGGAGTTGAGGGTATAAGGGCTCAAGTGTCATCACCTTCATAATAGATATGCAACAACAATGTATAAGTTTCGGTAAGAAGTGTCTCTCTGAAACAATTTAAGAGGTTTTTAAGTATGAGTAATGACCTTTTCATCCTGAATATATAGAAGGCCCCCCAGCCACTCTGAACAAAGCCCCACTGAGCAGGAGGAAGAAGAGGTAGTGGCTGAGGCAGCGCACAAAGATGAGGCAGTGGCTGAAGGGAAGAAATAGCTGTGGCCGCTACCCTCTTTCATGCTCTCTGTCCCCTCAGTCAGTCAGTCAGACAGTCAGTCACGGAGGAGGATGAGGTGGCAGTGCACAAAGATGAGGCAGTGGCAGCTGAGGGGGGGAAACCTCTCTCCTGCCTTCAGGCCACCTCCCCCTCAGTCAATCCTCACTTCAGCTGCATCCCTGTCTCTTTAAACCAACATCCTTCCACCCCTCCATCACGGGGTTGAATGGTTTCCTCTCCCTGCCCCCCCCCCCCGCATGAGCCTGCATCCTCGGCTGAGCCAAGAACAGGATCAACCAAGTCAGGAAAGGAATATATGGGGGGGGGGGGGGAAGGTGAGACGCTGAGAGGGAGAGAGAGACAGACAGACACCCGAAGACAGTAATGGGAGGGCAGTTAAGTGACTGTTACTTCATTTACCTCAGGTGTGTGCCATGCCTGCTCCCCTCAACATTCTAAAGAATCTTGCACCTTCTCTGAAATCGCCTGAGAAGCTGGAGGTCAGTTCAGTGTGCATGCCCACGAAAGCATATACCTAGAATTAAACTTTGTTGGATTTACAGATGCCACTGGATTCAAACTTTGTTCTGGAAATCAATTAAGTGCTGGCTTGCAGTAAGCCCGACTCCAGTGCTCTGCACCAACCTTTTGATCGAGGTTTACAAGATTATGCATGGGATAGAGCAGGCAAAGAAAGAAGTACTTTTCTCCTTTTCTCACAATACAAGAACTCGTGGGAACTCCATGAAATTGCTGAGCAGTTGGGTTAGAACAGATAAAAGGAAGTACTTCTTCACCCAAAGAGTGATTAATACATGGAATTCACTGCCACAGGGAGTGGCAGCAACTACAAGCATGGACAGCTTCAAGAGGCAATTGGATAAACATATGGAGCAGAGGTCCATCAGTGTCTATTAGCCACAAGGTATAGATAGGAACTCTTGGTCTGGGGCAAGTGATGCTCTGTATTCTTGGTATTTTGGGTGTGTGTGGGAAGGCTTCTAGTGTCCTGGCCCCACTGGTGGACCTCCTGATGGCACCTGGTATTTTTGGCCACTGTGTGACAGAGTGTTGGACTGGATGGGCCATTGGCCTGATCCAACATTGGTTTCTCTTATGTTCTTATATTCTTAACTTCAGGGGACTTCCCCAAACCTGACCCCAAGGCTTCACCCTCCCAGGAATTTCTCAGCCTGGAGCTGGGAACCCAAAGGAGAACCAGTTTGGTGTAGTGGTTAAGTGCGCGGACTCTAATCTGGGAGAACCGGGTTTGATTCCACACTCCTCCACTTGCACCTGCTGGATGACCTTGGGAAAGCCATAGTTCTGGCACAGCTGTTCTTGAAAAGGGGCAGTTTCTGTCAGAGCTCTCTCGGCCCTACCTACCTCACAGGGTGTCTGTTGTGGGGAGGGGAAGGGAAAGGAGTTTGTAAGCTGCTCTGAGACTCCTTCAGGTAGTGAAGGGTGGGGTATAAATCCAATCTCGTCATCTTCTTCTTCTCTATAGCTGGAAGATCCATTGTGATTCATGGAGAGACACCATCGCTACTGCTGCTGTGGGCAGGGGCAGGTAGATAATTGGGAGGGTGAAGGGGGAGAAAGAGAGAGGAAGTGACAGGCATGGAGGACAGAGTAAGAAAACAGGTGGCAGGAGGGAGGAAGAGTGAGAGACAGAGAAGTAGGGGGAGAGGGGAGGAAGCAAAGGTGGGGGGATGGGATAGTTGTTCCCACAAGTTTCTTGCAGGTCCCAATTTGTATTCCATATAAAAACTCTGAGCTAACATGGTGGTTGGCTTTTTAAAAAGTATAATTAGGTAGCTACTGCACTTCAAAAGTGGAACTCATTTCTGTAGCTGGGAGATCCATTGAGTCACACACATCCCTCAAATTACTACCTGGGATCCAGGGGAGGTGATGCAAGGGCTCTGAATTCAGTCATTTTAAGGGCACATGATTAACTAGACTCTTGCTTTCTGTGTCTCACTGTCCTTTAAAGGCTGCAGCAAGCCAGAGATTTCCAGGGATTTGTCCCTTCCGTGCACAACAGGAATGAATTGGGGAAGGAACTAAAATGAAAGCATTCTTCTCTGTCCTAGATCTAACTTTTAGCTGGAGTGTACGTTCTTATACTAGATGCTACATTTTTGTGCTTCTAACAGGTACAGCCTGCCCATGAAGGTGGTTCTTTTAAATTATTGTCTCAGTTTACTACTTCTCTCTCTGGTCTTCCCCTATACTGTCTAAATTTAGATTGTAAGCTCTTTGGGATAGAGACCATACTTTCTTTTTTTGCTGAGTTTTATACAGCAAAACACTTTTTTTTTGGTACAATCTGTAGACCTGTCTGTGATATGATATTTAATGTTAAGAGTTGGGCAATCCCATCTGAAAGTCATGACAATCAATTTAAAATCATGTGATCAGTTAAGTAGCATTGTAAATAAAATCCAGCATTTTTAACCATATGGAGAGTGCTCTTCTTGTCTGCCTAGTTTACTAGAGAACTTCCAAGTTCACTAGAGAACGACCAGTGGTAACTTACCGTGAGGGGTCCTTCTCCTCTGAGGGTTGGAGGACATCTTGTGGGTGATTCCCACCTATCTACAGGGAGGCAGGATTAAGTAAATCTTCTTCCTGTTTCCTGTGGTGGGAGTCGCCCTCAACTCAGTTTCGGTAACTCCGACAGCTAGAAAAAGCTAAACTCAAATATAACAGTTAGAAACAGGAAGACAAAGTTAAGAAGGTACTCTCTCATAGATAATCAAAGTGCAGTACCATGAGGATGACCATAATCAATATCATCCATGCACCTCTCTCTCAGTCAGTATGCGTGCCCCTACCTGTGGGTGACGATCCGAGGAGGGCCAAGATGTCCTCCAACCCTCAGAGGAGAAGGACCCCTCATGGTAAGTTACCACTGGTCGTTCTCCCTCTGAGGTGGAGGCCATCTTGTGGGACCTCCCAGAGCAGTGGTCCTATGTTTTGGGTGGGGGATCGTCATTCTCTTGCAGGATAGTTTGCAGAATACGACGACCGAAGGCAGCGCCCGTGGATGCATAGGTATTGATTTTGTAGTGCCTTATGAAGGTAGATAAGGAAGACCAGGTGGCCGCCCTGCACACTTCATCTACAGATACTCTGTTGAGGAATGCTGCGTTGGTGGCGGCGCTGCGTACTGAGTGTGCCGTGATTCCCTGTGGCACTTTAAGGTGCATGGTGGTATACGCCTCTGCGATGCACATTCGAATCGAACGACTGATGGCCGGTGTGGACATCTTTTTTTTTTTTCCCAGTGTGAGGGGGAGACATGTTGATGAACAAGGCTTCCGTACGCCTAACTGAATCCGTTCTCCGGATGTAGCACTTAAGTGCCCTCCTCACGTCCAGGGTATGCCAGGACTTTTCCTTTGGATGTGTGGGGTTCGGAGCAAAGGACGGTAGATAAATCTCTTGAGATCTGTGAAATTTGGTGTTAATCTTCGGACAAAAAGAGGGATTTGTGTGTAGGACCACGGTGTCCTTATGAAAGACACGTAAATCTGAACTGAAGGAAAGGGCTCCAAGTTCAGAGATTCTTCTAACTGAAGTGATGGCCATGAGAAACAGTGTCTTCAGTCTCAACAATTTAAGCAAAATACTCTGTATGGGCTCGAATGGAGTTCTTGTCCATGTGGTAAGGACCAAATTTAAATGCCACGTGGGATGACGTGCGTGCTGTGATGACTTGGGTTGCTGTAGACATGATCTTCTGCGCCTTGGGTAAGGGTAGAAGAAGCTTGCAAGAACTCGTGACTATTATCACTCCTAGGTGTTCTAGATGTTGCGTGTCTTAAGTGACTCTTTGTCTAGTTGACCAGGAAGCCAAAGCCCTCTAGGAGTTGAATAGTCTGTGTAACATCTCTGAATGCTTGAGCCTCCAACGCCGAACGAATCAGGAGGTAATCTAAGTACGAATGGACATGGATTCCAAAATGACGAAGGAGGCTCACGGGATGTACCCGGACCTTTGTGAACACTCGAGGAGCTGTAGACAGACCAATGGGGGGTGCATGGAACTGCAGGTGAGTGTCCCCAACGCAGAAATGAAGAAATCTTCTGTGTGGAGGAAAAAAGGGTACGTGAAGATACGCTTCCGTCAGGTCTACTGACGTTAGGAACTCCTGCGCCTGAAGGGATTCTGCGATGGATCGAAGCGTTTCCATACAAAAGTGCTTAAGCTCTACAAATCTGTTTAAGAACTTCAAATCGAGGATTGCCTTCCAATCCCTGTTCTTTTTGGCACTGTAAAGAATATTGAGTACACCCCTGTCCCTTACTCTTCCTGAGGCACTGGTTCTACTGCCCATATGTGAAGTAGATGACTTATCGCACCAAGTGTTCTGTTCCGTTTTTATCGGGGTTTTGTGAACCGGAGAGGAAAGGAAATGCGACTGTGGTGGATATTTGAAGACTATCTTGTAGCCCATGGACACCACGTCCATGGTCCAGGAGTCTGGTTGGGAAGTCAGCCATCTTTGACTGAAGAGAAGTAGGCGACCTCCCACAGCCAAGTCCACATAGTCACGCCTTGGAAGGTTTGGGATCGTTGGTCTTGTCTGTTGGTGCTGTGGAATCCTCCTCTACGAAAAGGCTGTTTATTCTGTGTCCAGGTAGAACGTCTGGTATCTGGTCGAGATCGGTAGGAAGAACCATAGGGACGAAAGGAAGATGTTGCACCGGGTCTCTTATCTCCGGTGCGGATGGTTCTGGGCAGTGTCTTCTTTTTTGTCTCGGGTCTCCACCAGGATTTTCTCCAAGGGGTCCCCAAAAAGCTTGTCCCCTTGGAAAGGATATGCCGACACCATAGCTTTAGATTGGTAATCAGCTGGCCATGCTCTCAGCCAGAGAGTGCGTCGTGCAGCTGCTGCTGTAGAGGTTGCCCTGGCAGAAAAAACCATGGACTCCAGGGTGGCGTCTGCCGTAAGGGAGATTGCCTTGAGTAATCTGTTGGCTCCCTCCAGTAGTCCCCGATTGCTTTCAGGCAGCATCTGAATGAGTCTGCGCATCCAGACTATGGACGCTCGAGATACTGTGGAAGCTGCAGAGGAAGCCCTAATTGCCAGAGTGTTAGCCTCGTGAGCCCTGCATAATGCAAATTCAGCTCTCTTATCCAAATTGTCCCTCAAGGTACCGTGACCATCTTCTGAAACTACGCCTGTTGATTGCAGAGCTGCCACCGGTGCATCAATCTCGGGGACCTGTAATAAATCTAAGGCAGATGAATGTAAAAGGTACAGCCTTATGGTGGAACCCGGGAAGGGTTTTGAGGTCAAGGGCCTTTCCCACTCTGCTTTAACCTTCCTGACATAAAAACCTGGAAAAAGGAAAGGCTATTTCCAAAGGATCCACAGGAGGAAAAAATTAATCAAAGACATCTAAGCCTTCATCCTGATCCTGTGGTGTGGGATTGGGCTTGACTGCCTTTTGATTGCCCTGGACTTGGAGGGCAGCCAGGGTTTTATGAAACAAATAATGAAGATCCTCTGGTTTAAGGAATCTAAAAGCCTGTTCCTTAGCAGATTGAGGCTTTGGAATAGGTTCCCCTTCTTCCTCATTAGAGGAAAATTCCCCTTCCTCCTTTTCAATAGAAACATGGGATACAACGTCATCATCCTCTGGGTAATTATATTCCATGTGATGATATTTGGCATTGCTCTTCTGAGCTGCCTTAGTGAGCCATCTACCCCGGTTAGGAGGGGGCCTATTTGGAGAGGGGGGGGGATAAGAGGGACAAAGACCTAGAGGGAAGATGCCCCCCCGAGGAGCAAAAACGGGTCATCTCATCCCACATAGCTCTTCTGGAAAAAGCCATTGCCTCAGGGGAAAAAGGTAAATCGCCTTGTACGTTACCCAAGTTGTCCTCCGGAGCCTCGCCTTCATACTTTCCCTCCTCCTCCGTGCCACCGGCAAAACTTTGTTGGATTAGCCGGATCTGTTCTTCCCCGATTGGCCTGGGGCCCGGGGGTAGTTGGAGTGCGGGGGGGGGGGCATTCAGAGCCATTCCCGACTTGTCAAACTGCGCGGGGGGGGGCATTCAGAGCCATTCCCGACTTGTCAAACTCGGCCCAATGTTTCTAAAATGGCCGCCGCTGTAGATGTAGATGGGCCTTCCAGAGCCCCGAGATGGCCAGTTTTGGCGCACTTTTTTTTAGTGCCGCCGCCGCTGTGGGCCTCCCCACGGCATTCCTCTGCAGCTGGGCGTTTTCTGTAGCTGCCAGCTCCTGGAGCATCGGAGGCACACTCTGCTTCATCCATGTCTCTCTATGAGGCTTTTCTGCTGGCTTGAGTGAACAGCTAGAGAAAGAGGCAGTGGGGGGGGGGGGGCAGGGCCCTTCCCCTTAAGCTGGATCGGAGAAGAGGGAAGAAGGCTTCTTTTTTTGTTATTTGTTTTTTGAGAGAGGTAGAATGAAGTAAGGAATAGTAAGGAGAAAATATAAGTAGATAAAATAGGTATTGAGAAAGAATTAGCAATGGAAGTTGGCAGAGCCAAAAGTTCCAGCTGCTCTCCCTATTGAGGCAGGAAATGAAACTGAGTTGAGGGCGACTCCCACCACAGGAAACAGGAAGAAGATTTACTTAATCCTGCCTCCCTGTAGATAGGTGGGAATCACCCACAAGATGGCCTCCACCTCAGAGATAGAACTTCCAATTGCTCATACAAGGAAGAAGGAATAGACTGCTGTACCGAAACCCCACAAAGGGAAGACATTTCTGTTGTCAGCAGTGGGGGGGGGGGGGCAGTTTACATGCCGAAAACAGAACCTCAAATGGAAGAAAATCATCAATGTTGAAGTGGCCATGGGGAAAATACAATTCCCATGCTTCTTTGTCCTCGAATGCATGTGTATGTTCTGTTTGTTCTATGTTGCAGACATCTAACAAACGCCAACAAAACATGTCATCCAGTCAGTGAACACGCGGTCAGTCAGTGATCTGGAGTTTATTTACAACTACTGATTATGAAATGAGTCTAACTGCTGATTATGACATGAGCAAGGGTTCGACCACCCCTGTTAGCTACACCTTCCTGCCTTGTATACACACTCTGGAAAACACAAGTTGCCATCTGCATATGTGTGAAATGTTCTGTAGAGGAAAGCAGACACATAACACTTCACTATTATTTTAAGCTACATATATGCCCCGAACTGTCCACGACAACTTACTAAAGAAAAAATCTTATCAAGAATATAATAGTAGATCATAAAGAACTAGCTTATTCTATTTTAAAGTAACCATGAGTGTGTGCTGACTCCACCAACTCTGTTCCTTTTTAAAACAAGGCAAGGCCTAAGATCTTCCATAGTTAATGCTGCAAAAGGAAAAAAAATCTTATTGTTGACTTGGTACAGTGGGCACAACTTTGTCCTGAAGTAAGCGGTTTTTACAAGTAAGTAAATGGGTCACATTTTATTTTGTACTAGGGTTGCCAGACACCCTCCGTCTGGGTGGGAGTATCCCGCTTTCGGGCGATCCTCCCCCCCCCATTACCCTCTTACCTTTGAGAAGCCGCAAATAACAGTGATGTGCATACGTAAACCGGAAGTGATGTAGGCATGTCGGGCGACGATGCTCTGTTTTTGGGGCAAAACTCTATGATTTGTACATAATTCTACCATAGAGTTTTGCCTAATAACCAGGACATTGCCACCTGACATCCCCACGTCACCTTCTGGTGACGTAGGCATGTCATGGTGCTCCTCCTCACTCCTGAAAAGTTCCCTCCCACTCCCCCGCCAGCATATTGTTGGGACCTGGCAACCCTATTTTGTACATCCTTCAGTAATTGTTTGATACTTTCTTACATTCACAACAGACATGCTTGGTTTGGGCCTATTCTAATGTACATATAGGACACTACTGATTTCTACTCATGCTGCCAACAGTCAGTATTGCTCATACAACCCTGCAAGCCCTATCAATATATCTTCATTTAGATGTGTGATACTGCATACTGGTTAAAAATTTGAGAATGGCATTCTTACTAAACTTAAGATGACGTCCACACATCTTCTACAAAAGCTTCTAGTAGAAAAACAGGAAGTGTTTAATACTAGGGTTCAGTAAAGCTGTCTTTTTCAAGACACAGTGATCAAGGCTCACAGCAGGCAAATTAATGCCAGTATTGTTATAACAAACAAACACGAACCCTCCTTACCACATTTCATGCAGACACAAAGACCCTACATCTATTAGGTGTATTACTTGTCGTTCTATTTAAAGAAACAGCAGGGGAAGTGGGCATTTAAGTATTCTTGTGTGATTTTGATCTGCAGAAGTCTCAAAAATGTACAACATCACCATGTTGCATTTCTGCCTCCACAATACAAGTCTGAATGGACCATTTGAAAAAAAACATGAATTTAATTACCTGTCTAAAAAGAACTGAACATCTGAACATCAACATCTCATATGCTGGTCTCTCTTCTAGAGAGAGAAAGAGTTAAACAGTTCCTTTTATTCCCAGAGGATCTTACAATACCACTCAGTGGTGCCATGTTTTATTTAAAACATTCTCTCTCTCAGTAACCACTTGTTCTAATTGGCAAGGCAAGACAGGGTCCCAAAAGCACATAGCTCGTTACATTCAGTTTGGATTACAAAAACACTATGAAACAAACTGCATCGAAATGTACAAATTAACAGCTCAGGAGTGCACGACACAGACGTGGAATTAGATTGTAATATGGAACCAACTCCACAGGGACTGCTGAGGAACAAATCACCAGTGTCTTTATAAACTACACAAGGTTTCCAAATGTGAAAATATACAAAACAGAGGGCAGGCTTTTCCATAATTCAGCCACATTGCTAAACATGGGCAAAAAGAAGATTCCCTTCCTTCCCACTCCTGTGAACATGGACCAGAGAATGGGCACTACAAAAATAAATAAATAATGAATTAAAACAATCAAAATGACCACCACCCCCATTCCCTTTTGCTATCACACTGACAATGTGCAAAAGTCTCTTCACAATTAAGTCATATGCTAAACATTTTTAATCATCTGAGAACAAAACGCAAGGGACTGAATTAGAGCTGATGTTTTAGCAGGTCATGCAGAGAGCAAGGTTAATTAGCTAGAAGTTTGATGAAGATGATATTAATAAGACAAAGTATAAGAACAGACTACTACAAAGCCCTAAACATGTATAAAGCATTTTGACTGAAAGGAAAACATACAACTACAACATTACTCCTTGAAAAGTTTTTCTGTATGTCTTTGCATACAGATCTTCAATCATACTTAGTAGAATTTGCTGCATAGTCACAGAACATACATACAAAGTGTAAAATAGTAACAGCGTGGGACTATTTCATAATAAACCAACAGTCAGACCTTTTGTGTAGTTAGTAGTTAACAGATAACATTTCTGCAATTTAATGGAATACCTATTTACCCAAGCACATAATAAAGCTGCCCTGGACTAAGCCATATTTCATACAGTGTTCTGATGTCATATAGCAATGGTATTCATTAGTGGTTTCTAGATCAAATCAAGCCTGAACTCTCCTTAGAAGCTAAAATGACTAAACTGAAGATATCACACCTTGCTCACATTATGAGAAGGCAAGAATCATGGGAAAAATACAATAATGCTAGGAAAAGTTGAACTCTGCAGGAGAAGAGAAGACCCAGCATGAAATGGATTGACTCAATCCAGGAAGCCATGGCCCTTAGTTTGCAAGACCTGAGCAAGGCTGTTAACCATAGGACATTTTGGAGGTCATTAATTCATAGGGTCACGATAATTTGGAAGTGACTTGATGCACTTAACATACACATTCATTAGAGGAATGAATACATAGCTAGAACCAATTGGCCATTTCATCTTCAAGTTTGTAATACATTTACCATCTCCTATCTTACTGTTCTGCATGGTCATAGCTCAACTGTAAATATAAAATTAATGGTTCATGAACTAAACATTATGGATCCCTTTAAAAATGACCCTCATTTACAAGTATACTGTTGAAGTTGGGTATTTTTTGTTTCACAGCTACAACCCTTGCTGGCCACATTTATCGTCATTCAAAACAATAGTTATGCTAACATTTTAAAAAGCATGCTAAATCAGCTCAATATAAAGTTGACAAGAACACTAAGTGCTACCAGTTTCACAATACTAGTCCAGAAAATAACTTTAGAAACAGTCTTGCACCAAACACTCAACAGGCTCCAGCTACAAAGGCAAGCCCGAATGCTGTTAAAGTACACCACAAAGCACCAGACTAAGGGAGACACACAAATTGAGGTGCCAACTCTTATCAGGCTCTAATGCAAGAGAAATTGTACTGCAGTCTTCTTATACACAAGAGGATGCTCTTAGGCAGCTCAGAATACCACTGCCCCTTCAACTGAAGGCTAGCATATCATGCTTTGCTTTGTGCATTGGGAAATTTGTTGCTACTGAGAACATAGTACTGTCTCAATATATAGTGCCAGAAACAAAATATTCAAATATTCCATGATTACCTGTCTTAATCTGTAAATAAGTATTCCACAGTGAAAGTATTAACAGGGCAAATGCTATTATATTTGTATCGCACAATAAAAACTCTGCAACGGATAGCAGGGTCAGAAACACAGCTTAACAAACTATAGATTTGTTAGACACTGGTACTGGGATCGAAAGGTCAGGTCTGCAGGTCAACTAATAGTCTCAAATCAACTGTACAATACAGCCATGTTTCCTTTGCTAGGCTCTATTTATAAGCAAACTGTGTGCATGTATACAAACACACATAAACCACACTTAATTCTAGATTTCTGTACCAGTGCTGCAAATCTAAAAGCTGTTCTGGGAGTCACATGAAGAAAGGGAGGAGGGAGAGTACAAAGCTCCTGTATTACATTCAAGAATGATGCCTTTAGCCACTTAATGAGCCAATTTGATAAGCTCATAAAACGACACATTGAGTCCTTCAACCTGCCACAAAGAGAGGTGAAGCGCTAATCTGAAGTATAACGATTGGACACTAAAGCAACTTTTATGGTTTTTCAAACCTACACTGATGATAAAACTAAAACAATTTTGATTTAAGTAAACCCACTTTATAGGAAATATGCCATTTAGCAAACCAAGTTATACCCAATTTTCTTGTACAGACACATATCAACTAATCTGAAAAAAGAAAGCATTTGTTTAAAGCCCCCCTTTATTGTAGCACAAAACAGCTCCATTAGCAGCACACTGTCAAAAATAACGATTCCTACTATCTTATAGATATGTGTACAATGATTTAGTATTATTTTAGTTTGCCAAAGGGGTTAGCTGAGAAAAATGATTTTATGGTGCAGCAGAAAGCAACATCAGTCACACTTTTCAGGCTTACTATTTTAAGCAATGTTACATAGTTACAAGAATACACATTCGTATTACTCACCATTACACAAATATTATCAAGGGTAACTGGACTGGATATGTGTATAAGTTACATCGCTCTGTCCTACAGCTGATTTTTTGGAATGATCTTAGGCTAGGCGTTCCTAGTATGGTACCCACCAACACTTTTCCTGGTGCCCACCAAATGTTTTCAGAAAGTGGGTAGGGCCAAATGGGGCACTTGCCCAGCAGGCCTTCTGACTGGCCACTGGAGATCCAATTGGCTGGCCAGATTAATATAACATTGTTTAGGGGCAGCTGTCACTACACTGTTGGTTTTATTCTCTCTCATTCACATGGACACATGAGGCTGCCTTATACTGAATCAGACCACTGGTCCATCAGGGTCAGTAATTGTCTACTCAGGCTGGCAGCAGCTCTTCAGGGTCTCAGGCACAACTCTTTCACACCACCTCCTACCTGACCTTTTCACTGGAGATGCTAGGGACTGAACCTGGAATCCTTTACATGCCAAGCAGATGATCTGCTGCTGAGCCATGGTCCCTCCTGTGTACTTTTATAAAATTACCCCTCTTCTCCCCTGCACTTAGGCTTCCACTGTGTGTGTGGCTCTGCCTCCTGTGGTAGCCATTTTGTGTCTGGCTCCACTTTCTGTGGCAACGATTTTGTGGTTACACCCATCACTCTGTCAGAATCCCAAAGTTGCCCAAAGGCTCAAAAAGTTTGAGGAACCCTGTCTTACACAATCCCTCAAACCTCAGAAGACCACCTGTAGGTGGTTGACGGGGGGGGGGGGGGAGATCTCCAAGTACTTGGTACTTTTAAAGATATAAACATATAAAAAAACCCTGAAGATAAAATTAAGTTACTGAAGCATTTCTCTTACAGACTTGCCTACATTCACGCCACAATAAACTCGTCAGACATCCTAGAATACAAACTCACTCCTTTTCAACAGTTTAAAAAGCATACCACATTTTTATTTTCATATTGGGTGAGAATGCCATAAATGTTGCTTTTGATTATATGGTAAAAAAACAAAAAACAACAACACCCAGATTGCATACAACCAGCAGCCCTTACTACAGATAAAGCCACTTTAAATGATGAAATTTAATTTCCATTGATCAGTTACAAAATACTGTCAATGAATACATGTAAATATACTGCAGAATCTGTTGCTGGGAGCTAGATAGAAATTGGCAGAGTAGCAGATTTGAGGATAGGCCTATTGCTTTCTTCTTGTTTTTGGCACCTCCAGAGAGTCCCCTCTTTCCATCCTGTCAAGGTACTTCAGATGGGAGAGGGAGAGAATATTTATCTCCATTACTCCTGCTTATTTCTTTATTACACGTTGAGCTGTAGATTTTAGATCTTCTCCTTTGGAAAAAGCAAGGCAATCCCACTTGCTTCTTTACTCATATAACTTCAAAAAGACAGGGAACAACTTTGTGGCAATTACGTAGCCACTACAACTTATATTTATGAGTTTTCCTCACTTCTTCAACTCTCAACAATGCAACAAAGGCCATTTGCCTGTATCAACAAATCAGCTCCTAGTAATTTGTGAACATACCATGCTAATTATCATCTGCTATTTATGACATATATTTTGACTGCAGTAAACCACATACTTTATTTTAATATTCTGCAGAATATTCCTCAGCAAAGTAATGACATCAGTGTACTTAGAAAGTGTAGAAAGGTATACATCTCCTTAGGATGGCACTGTTAGTTACTCTAAAGCAGGGGTGTCAAATATGTGGGCCAGATCAGGCCCTTGGCAGGCTGCAATCCATCCTGTAAGGCCCTGGCTGTTTCCTGCTTCCTTTTCCAGTTCTGCTGCTGCTGCTGCTACCTCACAGCTTGCTTTACTAGACTCTCTCAATTGCACAGGAGAGACAGATAGTCAAGCCTCTCCTGTACGATTGAGAGAGTCTGGTAAAGCACTGGCTGAGGCTCCTCCCCCTTCTTTTCCCAGGGGGAGGGAGGGAACCAGCCAAAGCTTGCTTCCTGGCCAGGCTGCCAATCATATACAGGAAACAAAGGGAAGCCTTTCTTTCCTTCCACTGGCTGAGACTCTTCCTTGAAGGGAGGGAGGGAACGAGGGAGAGCTTGCTTTGCTGGGCTGCCTCAATCCCACGGGAGACATACCAGGCACCTTTAAGACCAACAAAGTTTTGTTCAAGGTATGAGCTTTTGTATGCCTTGCTACAGTGTGTGTGTATTCTTTTGGGCTTCTTATGCTGTGTGTTTTGTTGGGCTCCTTATGCAAGGGCTCTCCTGGGTGAAACTGGGTTCCCTCTCCCTTTTTACTGTATTTATCCCCTCATGATCCAGTCTTTCTCAGTAAGAAAGCAATGTGAACTATATTAGAAGAGGAATAACTATTTTAGAAGCAGAATATTTGGCTGTGTGTCAACCAGCACATTTACTTTGTAGGACGTTGTAGTTATTTATTTCGGGAAGATTATAGTTTTGTAGACAAACAGCCCTCAGTCTATGAACTATTTCAAAAGAGGAATAACAACAAATCAGTGAATTGTATTAGGCTGAGAATGTGTGTCCGGACCAAGTTCAACCAGCACATTTCCTTTGTAGAACGTTGTAGTTATCTATCTGGGGAAGGCTATAGTTTTGTAGACAAACAAACAGGCCTCAGTCTGTGTCGGGATGCCTTCTCATGTTCTTGACCAGCACATGAAGCAACTTATGTACAAAAACTCACAATGCCCAGCCATTTCATATTCTCCCTGGGTTCTAGGCTCAGAACACTGAGCATGAGATTTCTGTAATGAATGTCAATAAATCAAAAGTAGGTTTGCAGCTTACAGATACACACCTGAACTGCATACTCAAGATTGCTACAGCACAGACATTTTGAGGCAATAATTCAGAGTAAGAGGTGTCAGTTATCAGAGACTGTTAAATAGACAAAATGTTGCAAGAGTGCTAGTGTTTTAAGCATGTTTTATTTAAAGTTTAAAAAATATTTAATTGTGCTTGTCTGTGTCCTTTATAAAGTTTATATCTCTGCTACCTGGCATTAAATTTTATGACACACATGGCCCGGCCCAACAAGGTCTCATTTATGTCAGATTCGGCCCTAATAACAAATGAATTCAACACTCCTGCTCTAAAGCAAGATTTAAAGTGTTTACATAAAGATCACGATTATATTAAAAGGAAAAAAATGAAAGTTTGATGTGATTTATCTATTTGTAAGCACACCAATAGCTAATTTAGTCTGATTTAAAGTTATAGAAGGGAATGTAAAATTGTTTGAACCACAGTACTCTATTTTTACTTCACTTGCCAGGACTAGTTGTCACCTTATATACACTGACTTGGGAATATGCCCTACTTCTGAGCAGGGTGGATTGATTTTAAATCATGATTTCACTCAGAAAGGAAAAGGGATGACATTTATTTAAATCAAAATGATTTCTTATTTAGATGCTTCCTAAATGAAAATGTACACTAAATTTTTACAAGCCCTGTATAGGTACTAATCTGAAGCTCAGGTTTGCAGTTCATATTTAGGAATTATGTCACTCCCATTTACAGGATTTTTAAATGTATCATTTGGACACTAAGCTCTTTGGCCTTACTGTGTTCAACAGGTTAAATGGGTTGCTAAGCAACATTACTTCAAGCATTCTTGAGTCATCTTCCTACAGCACTGAAGAGTTTATTTCAGGAAGGAAAATACTTTCATTATATGATGCATCTGATCTTGGTAATTCAGAGATATATAAGAATTAAGCCTTGTTCAGGAGTTCAAAAGTTTATTTACATAGCAGAGTACAGGATCATGTCCACTGACTGAGATCTGCAGCAAGCCCCACAAGCACACACACACACAGGCTTTGAACACCATCAAGGATGCTTTAGGAAAGGGTTCAACTCAAAGGTTGATTGTGGACACACCTGCTTGAGTAGGATCCTCTACAAATGTTCAGCTGTATATGTGGACATATGAAGGCAGAGCCAAACAGCACAATCCTGTTTCCTTACACCTGAATACAGTGTAAGTTCTTTTGAAGCCTAAACAAGGCTTCAGTTGAAAGGAATAAAATTATACCCAATATCTAAAAGGCAGGAGCTAAGACATATTTAATATAGTTATAATAATATTTCAATGAAATATGAGATAAATGCAGTTTTGTGCAAAGGAAATGGATAGCGGACCTAATCCCCACCCAAATTTTCAACTGATTTAACCAGTTACTAACCTGTTTCATTGTGTGGATTTCTTTTTTCTAAAAAAGAGAAAGAGAAAATGAAGTGAAGATCAAGAAGTTGCAAGTTTTCCTTTTTACATTCATTTTGTAGTCTTTTAATTTAAGGTAAATAAGAAAGAAGTCTCAAAGGTTAACACATAGATTTTATAGTGATTCAGTTTCATTTCTTTAACCTTCTAAATCATGTTGATGTTCAATTTTAAAAGATCACATTTTTCTTATTTATGTGGTCTGGTTAAAATCCCAGAGTGCTACAGTAACTAACTTCTATACAAATTCTAGAGACAGAATGAGAAGCACACTGGCAGGGTTTCCTAAACATAATCTGGTAATAGAAGACAACAGCTGGAAGACAGATTATATTTTGTCTTGATATTGTTACTCTCAGCTATCCAAAATACCTGGACAGTGTGCTTTTGATCCACTAAATATACAATCTCTTCAACTTGTACATGCTCAAAAATAGAATGAAGTGGTAAAGTTTTAGGCTTTGAAGGCGGTTAACAGTGTAATTCAATGCTGACTGGCCCACTAATGTCAGGCCATTTTAATGGTAAGCCAAAGTTAATATATAAATAGAAAATGAATGCTCTTCAATAAAGGTTTCAACAGCAGGAAACAAGAAAGCATACAACCAGTAAAACTTGTTTGCATAATCAGCTTCTTAGATAGCCTTGAAGATTATCTCAGAGCATCCACTTGTCCAATACTCAAGATTTAGACACATCCATTGTGTATCTCTGAAGAAACCACAGTTACAGAGTTTTGATTTAAATTTATAATCACCTTTTGTATTAAAAAAGCAACGCAAAACATCCAAAAAGATGCCTGTATTTGTCTACTGTAACAACACAAGGAGTACTGTAGCATTTTGAGATTAAGGGCTGTACCTGTAGGAGGCCTACAAAGACTCACACAGAGGAAATCTCATTTTCCCATTCTCTCTCTCCCACTTGCTTTTCTTCTGACTCTAGTGGCAGCCTGCATCTCCCCATGTACCTAATTTATTCTGTTTCTTCCCCTGGCAGCCTCCTACTGATCCCTCCCCCACCCCTTCCCTAGATTCAGCTTTCCTTTTTTACCTTTACCTAGTCCTCACCCATTGACCTTTACCTTCCCCTCCTACTAGCTGTTTTAGTCTGTTTCTCTCCCCTTCCCTGTGGTGATACTAAATACGTTGAATAATTCTAATGTTATGTTCAGTGCATATACAGCTGAATGTGGGGTTTCCCCTTGGATTGTAAAAATATTCCCCTTCCATCTGTCCCTGGTCCCATTGTGTAAATTTTAAAATCTGCTCTCTATGGCCAGTTCAGAACTAGATGAAATGATTCTGGAACAAGTACTTGTGGGCTAGAATACACTTGCAATTGTGAAGCAGACTCTAGTCCAAAGACATGTATCAAGATGCTGCAGCATACTTTTTTGCCCCCCCCCCCCAATCCAGCATCCTCAGAAACAGGAGTTGCAGAGCTGAGAGGCTGAGAGGACTTCTTGCATATTCCAGGTTAAGTAGAAAAGTACTCATCACAACCAAGGAAGTGGCATAGGTATAATGGGTGTTTGTTCCCTCAGTCGCACATACTCTTTCTACTCCACTTTACATGAAGTACCTTATAACCCTCATTCTTTTATCCTTACAAAGCGTTTAACACAGACTACTGTTTTTGCCATTTTATAGATAGATACCAAAGCCACCCAGAGGGTAAATACTGTGTACAATTGTACTGTGTACAATTGTACTGTGTACAATTGTGCTGTTTACAGGACTTGTCAGTTCCTCCTGTTAATTATATGATCACAACTCTACAGTGCTGTAAGAGATCTGATCCAAAAATCAGTACTGTGAATGATTACAAATATTTTAACCATCCCATTGTTGCTTTTTAAATAATTACATCTTTGAGGAACATATAAGCCCTAAGTGGCCTTGTACAGCACAGTGTGGGACTTTGACCTAGGAAACCAGGATTCAAAATGCTGTTTAGCTGGAGTCTTGTACAAGAAGCTAGCTCTATTTATATGCAGGCTTCTTGTCTCCCCACAGTGGGGACTCAGAACACCTTACATTGTTCCCTCCTCATCCATTTTGTCCTTGCAACGCCCTCCCTGTGACATATGTTAAGCTAAGAGAGTGTGGCTGGCCCATGGTCACCCAGCAAGCTGACACTTCAGAGAGCAGGAATTTGGCCCCCGGTCTCCCAGGTCTCCCAGGTGCAACATTCTAACTACAACAAGATGATGGCTCTCTACTATGCTCTCCACCTGTATACTGGGAATACTGACTGTTGGGAGGACAAAATAAGTATGGAAAACACACACATATATAGCACTTGAAATATTCCAAAGTGATAAATAATAATGTTTGTAGGGGGAAGACTGACATTACTTGCTAATATTAGCTAACGTATTTAAGTGTCTCACTGCTGGAAAATTATAGATTGGGCAGCAGTATTATCCCCACAATTACAGAAGCTACTAACACAAAACAATGTTAACTAGCCAGTGATATGGATTTTCCTGAAAAATGTGAATTGGAAAATTTTCCAGTGCCCTAAATTGAGTGTGACCCTGATTTAGCATCTTTACTTTGACTTATCAAGTGCAGTTTAAAGGTTATACTCAAGCAAGTACGTGGAAATTATTTTTATTGGAATAATAGCTGTAAAAACAGAAAGACAGTATAGCATGTACTTCCCTTACCCTGAACAAATTTAAGAAAAAGCTCAAAGGCAATAAAAACCATTGACCCATTAATTTTAGCACACCCTGGCTGTCCACTCATATGTTTCAATAGAATTTAACATTCTTCCACCGAGGTCACTAGGGCAGCTCTGTTTCACAATCACTTTCCATAGCATCACTAACATAACTTGCTAGCTCCACATCAGTGATTATAATATCCTTTCCACCATGTGAGAGGAGACATACATAGGAATTTTAACTGTGGTTTAGATTTGGCCTCCATAGCCTATCAGAGAAATTCATCACTTGATTTTTAAAATTTGATAATATATTTGATACTATATTCTCACCATTTATAAATCAATAAAACATACATGCTCTCTCTCACCCATTAACAACAACTTTGAAACTCCCTAACTTAACTAAAAGTGGAAGAGCAATGGCATCTATTCAATATTATTCATTTTATAAAACAATAAATCTTTAGAAAACGGAACATTTTCCACTGAAAAATAAAACACTGGAAAAATTTATTCTACAACTCTAAATAGCACAATAAAAGCCTACATTATTGAATTTAAAATTCTAAGACAGCAATTTGAACTTTTTACAGAGGGGTGGAATGCCCTTGAACTAGACAATGTCTGTGAAAGCAACTTCTGTTAACTTCACAGGAAGACTTGATTAGTGACATCGTACAGAAAGGGTTCTTGCTTTCACACACATTGTTTTGACAAACTTAAGCCAATAAATGGGGCACTGCAGTGGGAAGGATGTGATTTCATGCATGTACATTAAGAAACACATACCCATACATAAATTCCAACGGGGAAGCTGATTATGGGTCTTAAATTGTCTTAATAGGGGGAGAAACCCCTAAAACAACCTTCTAAACCAAACCTTTACGCTGCACTTACCAGCAAAGCATTTGGAACAGAGGTTCATAGTCTTGCTGGACCTGAGGCAAGGGGGAAAAAAAGCAGATCTTAAAAATTCTTTGTAGATAGTAATACAGTAGTTTTTAAAGGAGCAGAGCAAGCTGAAAAGGGAAGAGAAGATAGAGAGCAAGAACTCTGGCTAGCCACCTGTACCAGCGATTCACAAGCTATGCTATGGCAAGCTTATGAAAATGGTTTTTCAGCTATTTCAAGCTTCCCTCCTTCAAAGCCAGGAGCAAACAGTCTTTCAAAGAGACTCTGGTTCTCAAAAGCACTGACCTACCCTGGTAGCTCAAGCACATTCAACCTATGTAGAAGTGACTGGTGAGTGAGGATAGGGAATTGGCCACTCTGCCCTTTTGCCCATTAAGAAACCACAAGAGCTAGCCTGAAAAAGAAGCATGGAATTTTCGTTATGTGCTGAAGATGTGTTCTACTTAAAAAAAAATATGTATCCTGTATATTTTCAGAAACATGTTCTTACTGACATGCAATAGATAGGACTGATTTCACTTACAATGCTTTGCTGCAACAAAATGTGGCATGTTAGTATCTAGTACAGGGGTCTCCAACCTTTTAGAGCTGTGGGCACCTTTGGAATTTTGACATGGAATGGTGGGTGCAACTACAAAATGGCTGCCACAAAATGGCTACTGCAGGAGAAGCCAGCAAGAAACTTGCTGCCACAGCTTACCTTCAGTCACACAGTGAAGATGTGGTGGCAGCTGCAGCCAAAGCAACGTCTTTAAAAATCTGCACAGTCAATCAAATCTCCAGCAACCAATCAGAAGCTGTGCTGGGCAAAATCCCCCACCTGAACCTTCCCACTTTCTAAAAACACTTGGTGGGCACCAGCAGGCGCCATGCTGGGGACCCCTTGTGACAAACTGAACATGAAGTAGACTCTTAATTGGATTCAAAGAAAAAAATTGTTCTTTAAACCTCCAGAGTGTTTTACACAAATCCCTAATACATCTATTAACCAAGACAAGAAACTAGTTGGTCATAATACTGGTTAACCCACAGGCAAGGAGAGCCATCTGGCATTACAGTTTAGACGTTTCGTTCTCCACTCTTTTTTTGGCCATCAAGTCACAGCTGACATGGTTGGTGACCCCATAAGGTTTTCAAGGCAAGAAATGGTCTGCCATTGCCTGACTCTGCACTGCAGCTCTGGTATTCCTTGGTGGTCTCCCATCCAAATACTGACAAAAGCTGACCCTGCTTAGCTTCTGAGATCTGACAAGATTGGGGTAGCCTGGACTATCCAGGTCAGGGCTGTTCTCCACTACAGTATGTATTATTCATAGATAGATAGAAATATTGGGGGGAATTTAAAGAATGCACATGCTTTCTCGCCTTTATAATTTCTACATAATTTGTATTTTTATCCGTTTATTCTGCATTATTCTCGAGTCTGATCAGATGCTGGTTGCCATGTTATAGAACCAGAATGAATGTTTGTGACGCAGGAGGAAATAATTAAAACTAGCTTACAACATACATGCTTGAGTGACACACACAGTCATACTTGTATTTCCCTCTCGCAACAAATTAAAGAACAACTTTCTAGTTTAAGATTTATTCCATTCAAGTAGTATACACATTCTAGAACACCTGTTATGTTAACAATCAGTACAACTTCGCTACCTTCAGGGGGAAAAAACACAGAACAGCAGGCTAAATCAACACCTATACTGCTAGCACGTTGCAGTTTGGTGCTTTCTGCTTAGAAGTTCGAGTTATTTTTAAAAGTCTATATTCCAAGCTGGAGCTTCTCTGAGAAGCCATTAAACCCCAAGGATGAAAAAGAAAAAGGCAGAGCTCAAAGGGTTCATATTTATGACAAAGAGGTTTTCAACAGTGTGCAAAAGCATTGAGGTAGGTTAGTTTCAGTTCCAGGTCTCTGTGGTGTTTTTGTTCTTTTTTTTTAAAAATCAAGTGTACATCTAGGGGAAGCAAAAAATGCAACAAACCCATGGTAGAAAGAACTGGAACAGAAACACAGGACTATAAATCCTGAAAAACAAACAGCTTGCATGTTATCATTTTAGACAAAGAATATTTTAGACTTTTTTAGGCTGTAAAAGCCAACAGCTGTAGGAGGAAACAAAAACAGAATAAATGTAAAACACAATAAAATTAATAGACAGGCTCCATGTCCAAACCAAGGTGCAGTGTAAAAGAAAGCTAGAATAATATGTAGGAATTTCTGTTTTCAGAAATTTCAGTTTTGAAGGAAAAACACTATCTGCATGCTGCCATCTAAAATTGATGTACAATACAGACTGAAAACCTGATGAATGCTGACTCAGAAACTGATGCATCCTGCACACAGCATAGCAAAAGTATGTGTACTGCAATTCGCCTGTAGATGGGCCGAAGCTGACCAAATTAACAGCTGAGCTACAGCATCCATATTGAAGTTCAGTGACATTTTCATGATGGAAAGTGATAGTAGTTATACACTCCCTGCATTTCACAGAGCCTGTAGAAACATATACATTATCCTTAAGAAATGTGCTTTATTACACACTGACACAGCCCTACTATCTACTGCACAGGCAGGACTAAAATGTTTGTTTGATGTTGGTACCTTTCTAGCAAAAAACAGCCACTATCTCTTATTATCAGTTATAATAAGACAGACCACAATAGTAATTTTCTGTAAGTGACCACACCACTGAACACATGAATACTTTCAGATTTATGGAAGTCCTGTTTAATTGTCATTTTCTTGGAAAGGGCAGAACATTGCACCTTAGACACATAACTTCTGGCAATACCCATGCAAGCAATTCAAAACGTTTTCATAACGTGTGGGATAAGTGGGTTGGTCATCTTATAATCCTGATATACTCTTCACAGGAAAAATTACTGTATGAACTGTGAGTGATCTGAACTGCCTGGAAGCAACACAAAATTAGTTTATGGACATTTGCCTTCTCCTTGGGCCATGCCTCCAGCTATGATACAACTGGTTAACTTTCCTTCACTTGAAGCTCAAACAATTATGTTACTAATTTAACAATGAAATTTCAAAAATATTCTTACTATCAAGTGCCCTCCAATTTATTTGTTTGGAAAATTAACCTCACAGCTGGTATAAACAGAGTAAAGCTTTGCTTTCATTATCAACAAAGTCCCTGCATCCAATTAAGACTGTGACACCAAGCTAGCAATGCTTCAGTTTTTACGAATACATTTTTAAAAATCAAACTTTCATGCCAGCTTTCTCTTAGTGAAGAACTGATGATTTGTTCACCATTTAAAACAAAACAATATTTTGCTTATTTTTGCATCTGCACAGCTGTCCACTTCCAGAGGGGTAGTGTCTGTTGACACATGCTCAACAAATTGAATAGATTATATATGTACCAGGGTCATCATTGGCAAGTCATACATATTCTAAATCAGCTACATTCCAACTGATGTGATATTAGTAGCATTCTTCAAACTGGTGCATGCTCAGAATTTAGTGGAATGAACTACAGTTCCCAGGCAGCGAAATGAGGAAACACTAAGTATTTGGGATCCAACTTAGAAGACAATGTACAGACTAGGCTTCAAGAATCAGGCTGGCAAAATGGGCACACCTTGAATACTAGAAAAAAAACTATGCAGCCCCTCTCCCACCAACCCCAAAAGGCAACTGAACTGAACTGTATGAGGGGGAAAAGTGACATCCAAAAGTAAGAAGTGTCTGTACAAATTTTTTGTAATACAATTTAGAACAAGCAAAATCACAAATTGAGAGCAATACCATCAACCAGAGGACTAGTACTCCTCTGGATGAAGCATATCGCTATTCCCAACAGGATATGAAGATTTTACCAGTTCTTGCCACAGTATTATTTGTAAAAGCCTTAATTTTACTCACTTTCAGGAACTATACATTCTCCTTACTTGGATGAACCTCCCCCCCCCCCCCTCAAAGTAACATGCTGATCAACAGCTGTGTACTTGCAACCATAGAAGTACTGAGGACAATGGCTTGGATTCAGCCATGAGCAACAGAAAATGTAAAGACTTTGTAGTTCTGTTTGTGCAAGGTCTTGTGCAATAACTAGTGCTTTCTTCTCTACAGTGCTCAGAAATTGGCTGCACATGTGTAAACACAAATGGGATACAAAAAGTTTAACTTAGCATGAGTAGCTACACAGTCTTTTTTCTTGCACTAGAGCTCTCGCACAAGTAGAAATGCAAGCAGAAATTTTGCACTATTCCAACCCACTGTCCACAACTCGCTTATTTACCCCTCTAAGGTGTTCGTTTCTTCTCTGTCTTATTTTTTCCAGTTCAATTTCTCTGTTTTGAGGAGGGTACATATCTTCCAATCCAATATTTATAAAAGTATTATTAGTACAGTATTCCTATTTGTTATATGTGTGCAAAATCAGAATCAAGAGTAGTCACTTATGTGGATGATCATTTTAATTAAAACTATTACATATATTTATATTTGGACATTATCTGTTAATTATTGGGTTCCTATTCTCATTAGTTTTAGATGAAAGTAGAGTGAAAATTGGTGGAAGAACATTAACAATTTGAGGCATGCAGATAACACCACATTACTGGCACAGAATAGTGAAGACCTGAAACAACTGCTGCTGAAGATTAAAGCAGAAAGTGCCAAAACTAGAGAGAAATTAAACAACTTTAAACTTGATGATGAAGAAACTGAAATTGTTCAAGATGTTCTGTTCCTTGGCTCCATCATCAACTAAAAGGGAGACTGCAACCAAGAAATGAGAAAAAGGAGAAGGAGACTGGGAAGAACAGTTATGAAGGAGCTAGAAAAGATCCTGAAGTGTAAGGATGTGTCACTGCCAACCAAGATCAAGTTCATTCATGCCACAGTATTAATATGTATGGGTGTGAAAGTTGGACAATGAAGAATGCTGACAGGAACACGGTAGACTCCTTAGAAGTATGGTGTTGGAGGAGAGTTTTAAGGAGATACACAGATAGAAATCTACCCTTAAGCCTAAAGAAAGGATTTCTTCAGCTAAAGAAAGTATTCCTTTAACAAGAAGAAGCAGAGCTGGTAGCTTTCTTCAAAAGGCAGAGTAGAAGCTTTCACATTTCGATGATAGAGCTTTATGTCACACATGATCCCAAACCTCCTCTTATAGCTGCCAGACAGTTCCCCTCAAACCATACACCTTCCATGGCCTTTCATTACCTACTATAAACCCGTTGCCATTGGAAGGAAAAACAGCTAAATCAAAAAACAACCCTCACATTAAAGTAATTTACCAGTTGTGTTTCAGAAAAGTTGAGAATGAAGTATATCACATTTCCTTTTGTGTATGCATACACATGGAACTAGCAAATTGGCATATATGGTAATCTTGGGATTACTTTCCCAGAAAATGGCAAAGCTTGACCTTGTTTTTAGGAAATGTTGGCCCCCACACACACACAACCCCCAAATGAACAAAAAACCTACCCCTTTTTATTCTGGCAGTCCTACTACAAGCCTATTTTATTCATTGTGCTTATTATGATTTAAGAAAATGCTATTTTATGACTATTCAGATGCAAAAGCAGTAATACTGACTATAAACTACTCTGAACTTCGCAAGAACTACATTTACATAATTTATACCAAGTGCATAATTTGGTTATATAAAGCTTTAAGAGTGTTCTACTATAACAGTTCATAACAGCAGAAATATAGAGACTATTGACATAGGATCAATTCCATGTGACTTCTCTTACCCTTAAAAGCTGTTCCCTAGCACTAGAACTTCAGAGAGGAAGCATTTACATTCCTTATCTATTAATCACAGGAGTCTCAAATGAGCACAAATGCATTTCTATTTGCTGGAATAAAAATGGGTATGTTCTGCTCTACGTTCTACAAAGTTGGCAGAGTACAGTCCTTAGGATTCCATTCACACAAAAAAATGCTGTAAGACTTCTTCAAATAGGCTATTATCCAGTTCTTTGTGTTAAACTGTAGAAGTAATCTCCAACAAATAAACTATCTGTTCCTCCCTACAGCATCCATGAATCCAAATTGCAAAACTATGCCTCTACTGCCAGCTTATTTTAGTGTTTAAAAAGGAATAGTGCTGAGAGGGACTTAAAGCTTAAATCTGGAGTATTCTGACTTTGGTATTCTCAGAGTCTGATTGCTTTGGAGCAAAAAGGTAAAACAAATAGTGACAGCTAAGATTTAATATTATTCTGGAGGCCAGCAATCAAATGGCTGTAACTAATTCCCATTCAAACCCTGATTATTTGTCATGCCAGAGATGCTGGGATAAAGAATATACAACATACTATCAGCATTAATGACAAGGCAAAAAGACAGGATCTATCCAGGCATTAAATATTGATGAATTAGTTTCACCTATGTGAACACTGATAGGCAAAATGTTGAGAAAATGTAGACCAGACATTCTTAACCTTTAATCTACTACAATGACCAAATATAATCACCATCACCACCCAGCTACAAGTAAAAAAAAGGGACATACAAGTAGCACTCTAGAGTACTTTACTTTATTTATATCTTCAATGTGGACATTTAAATCCTGAGACTGGAGCCATGGACAGCCAAAACAGATCTTTCTACAAGCCTGAGAAAAGCCCTAGGTTTGCAGAAAGCTGAAATAAATAAAGGGGATTTTAAAAGCCCCTAACGATAAAAGAAGCACCTGCAGCTTTAAGGAGGAGATGCCCTTAGTGGTCGTTGATGGCAACCATAACAGTATTCAACCCTTGTTTCTGTCAAAAAAGGGCAGGTGGATGGGCCATTTCAAGAGCTATTCTGGCCTTTGAGGAATGATTGGGGCCAGGCCAGCCAGCAGCCACTAGGCGACTTGCTATCATGCAACTTGCATGACTCACCCAGACATGGCTGCTTGCTACTGTTCAACAGAAAGTGTAGAGGTTAGAGTTTCAGGCTAGGATCTGGAGACCCAGATTCAAAATTCCACTCTGCTGCGGAAGCTCACTGGGTGACTTTGGATCAATCACACACACTCAAGTTGTTGTGAGGATAAAATGGAGAAGAAGAGAATGATGTAATAGCTTTTATTTGTTTTATTTAAAACATTTATTAGCTGCCTTTCTACTTTACAGGAACTCAAGGTGGCTTACACGGTTTCTACCCATAAAAGGAGAGTTCTGACTTGAATAAACTCTTTGACAACTCTGTGGCATACTTTGGAATGCAAGCGTATTGAATCAATTTAGACTCATATTTCTATGGGGAAAGTTCAGTGTTCATTTTGGAATAAATATTGTAACATTAGAAATAGTTGTCACATAATTTTCAATACCTGTGTGGTACTTTTCAGCTGTTCTTATTAGGGTTGTCAGTTGATTAATCATCTGCCTCTTGACTGGTTAATAGATCCATACATTATGTATATGGTGGTGGCTACAACATGGATGGCTTCAAGAGGGAATTAGATAAACACAAGATGGGGCACCCGCGATACTCGCGGGGGGGAGTACCCTAGTCCTCCTGGGCCCCCCCCCTCCCTGGGGCAAGTGGCGGCAAGCCTCGCTCTCCTCCACCCCCTTCTCAGAGGCAGGCGGCGGCAGCAAGCCCCGCTGTTCCTCCAACCCCCCCCCGAGTCAAGTGGCGGCGGCGAGCCCTGCTCTCCTCCACCCCCCTCGCCTAGGCAAGTGGCGGCGGCGGCAAGCCCTGCTGCTCCTCCAACCCCCTCAAGTCAAGCAGCGGTGGCAGCAAACCCCACCGCTCCTCCAAACCCCCCATGAGTCAAGCGGTGGCAAGCCCCGCTGCTCCTCCACCCCCCTCCCCAGGGCAAGTGGCGGCGGCGAGCCCCGCCGCTCCTCCAGCCACCCCCCATCGGCGACAGTGAGCCCTGAACAGCTCACAGTCACCGGAACCGCTGAGCCTCCCCCACAACAGCCAGAGCGTTCCCTGCGCATGCGCAGTGGGCACTCTTACTTTTGGGGGGATTTAAATATCCCCCCCAAAAAATTTTAAACTTTTTGGATTTTTCTGCAGATGTGGGGACTGCCCCACATCTGCAGAACAATCTCCCTGCCCCCCCCAGGTGTCCCCCCACATGGATTTAGGTATCCGCACGCAGGGGGCGCCTTCACTATTAGATATATAGATATGGCGTAGAGGTCCATCAGTGGCTATTAGCCACAAGGTACAGATAGCAACTCTAAGTCTGGGGTAAGTGATGTACTTAATTCTTGGAGCTGGGGGGGGAACAGTGGGAGGGCTTCTAGTGTCCTGGCCCCACTGATGGGACCTCCTGAGGGCACCTGCTATTTTTGGCCACTGTGTGATGGAGTGTTGGACTGGATGGGCCATTGGCCTGATCCAACATTGGCCTCTCTTATGTTCTTATGTATTTTGTATACTGCCAAAAATCAGCACAGATGGCCTTTTCAGATATTTTAGATTAGCAATCCAGTCAATTGACCAAGTCTTCCTTATGTCAAGAATGCCAGTATGGCCCTGACCTGGATATCTCAGGCAAGCCTGGTCTTGTCACACCTTGGAAGCTAAGCAGAGCTGATCCTGGCAAGGGAGACCTTCAAGGAATATCAGGGTTCGGGATGCAGAGGCAGGCTACCAAGCCACCTTTCTGGAAAATGTCCAACCTCCCAGTAGGGGTTGCCAGAAGTTGCCATGACTTGCCAGGCAAGCAAGCACATACACCCACACACACAAAATACCCCCCCCCCCAAGAATGCCAGTATGGGTAGGTTGTAACCACCCTTTTATGATGTAATTGGTAACCAACAGAAGGAGGGAGAGCTGCTTGTTCTTGAGCCTTACAGCCATCGGGTTCAGATCTAGCAGCACTGCTAAGCTTTTCCTCCAGGCCACTTGCTCAAGGAACCTCCACACAAAATTCATATTCAGTGGTATTTCTTCTGGGGCTACAGAAAACAACTTGGTACCATCCTCTATATGACAGCCCTTCAAGTACTTGAGGATGGTTACCATATCACCTCTTAGTTGCCTCCTCTCCAGGCTAAACGTACCCAGCTTCTTCAACCTTTCTTCATAGAACTTGGTCCCTAGACCCCTCACCATCTTCGTTGCCCTCCTTTGGACATGTTCCAACTTGTCTATATCGTTCTTAAATTGTGATGCCCAAAACTGGACACAATACTCTAGGTGAGGTCTAACCAGAGCACAGTAAAGCAATACCATCACTTCGCGTGATCTGGACACTATACTTCTGTTGATACAACCCAAAATCGCATTTGCCTTTTTAGCTACCGCATCACACTGCTGACTCATGTTCAGTATATGGTATACTAAGACCCCTAGACCCTTTTTGCACATGCTACTGCCAAGACAAATCTCCCCCATTCTATAATTACACATTTCATTTTTCCTACCTAAATGCAGAACTTTACATTTATTCCCAATGACATTCATTTTACTAGTTTTAGCCCAGTTTTCCAGCCTGTCAAGATCATCCTGTACCCTGACTTTGTCTTCTACCATATTTGCTACCCCACCCAATCTAGTTTCATTTGCTAATTTAATAAGCATTCCCTCTATTCCTTCACCCAAACATTTATAAAGATGTTGAACAAAACAGGTCTTAGGACAGATCCCTGAGGCATTCCACTTGTCACTCCTCTCCAAGAGGATGAGGAACCATTCACAAGCACTGTTTGGGTGCAAGCGGTCAACCTAGATCCACCTAACAGTCACAGGATCCCAACCACATTTTACCAACTTGTCAAAAAGAATATTGTGTGGGATCTTATCAAAAGCCTTACTGAAATCAAGATAAATTCTATCCACAGCATTCCCCTGATCCAGCAAGGCAGTAACTTTCTCCCAAAAAAAAGAGAGATAAGATTAGTCTGGCATGACTTGTTCTTGAGAAACCCATGCTAGTTCTTAGTAATCACAGCCATCCTTTCTAAATGCTCAAGCACCAACTGTTTGATGATTTGTTCTAAAACTTTTCCAGGTATAGACGTCAAGCTGAGAGGTTGGTAGTTACCCGGATCTTCCTTTTTCCCCTTCTTGAAGATGGAAACAACATTTGACCATCTCCAATCTTCTGGCACCTCACCTGTTCTCCAAGAATTCTCAAAAATAATGGACAGAGGTTCAGAAATTACATCCGCAAGTCCTTTTAGTACCCTTGGATGCAATTCATCTGGCCCTGAGGACTTAGTTTCATTTGAAGAAACTAAGTCACCCACTGGTACCTCACAATTACTTGTACTTGCCCAAAGCCAGATGTCCACATGCATGCAAATGCATACACAGAATGTGAGTGTGTGTGAACACACATGTGTAAATAGTCTTACAGAGGAAAATCCAATAACTGTCAAGTGATAGATCATCAGTTCACATAATTTTAGAGGTTCCCTCCTTTTCTTTTTTATCACCTTCATTATCCTTGGATACAAATTCATATGGAGCAACTCAAGATTTGATCCACCAAGAAACAAACGGCAGTTTCCACGATCACTGCAGCTGGAAATGCAGTGCCATGATCTCTCAAAATTACTGCCTGCTACATCTTGCTGTGAACACATGCTCAAGGCCAATGTGGACTGCTGAAACATAATTCACACGAAGACAGAAAGACAAACTGCATTAACCAGCTTAAAGAGGCACTCTCTTAACCCCAGAAAGCTTCTCTTCCAAGGGAGTCTGCTTCTGAACTTAGAATTATGGCTATATGCTACCCAATAGAGGAAACAGCCTTTTGAATGACAGCCCTTCTATTTCATTTAGAATGATTCAATATGTGCAATTTTCACCCTTCTAAATCCCTTCTTGGGGATGTGACATTTTCAAAATATTTGAGGAGGTAAAAATTTAGGAAACCTGTACCTTGGAGAAATGCATAACATGTATGCCCGCCGCCAAAAAAGAGACACTATTTAAAAAGCAAATTTCTGTGTATGAGAGCACTCAGGGAAGTTCTCCAGTAAAAAAAGTCATAGAATGCTACAATTCTATATGCTAAACTGTAACGATTAGGTGATTTACTACATAAGCCTGATATACTAAACAAATCAGTTATGTTTCTTTAGTTCTTATTTTTAAGTATCTGACAGAAAATAACCCTATAATGAGTTACAGTAGAAATTTTGCAGTGACTTAATTAAAACTTCCTAAGCTTTTCAATATTGTTTTAACACAAATTTGCATGCTATGTGACCCCTGTCATTTAATATTAGGTCAGCCCCTCTGATAACATGATTGGAATTAGTCCAAATGCTTTGCAAAGTTATCAGTTGCAAAGGACCAAAAACTAAACAGCTCTCTATTTTTTCAGCCAATTTTTTGCTCTTTCTATTCCATGGAAAGACTAATGCTACAAGTCTAATATACAGTCAAGAACTGAAGTTAACTGAGCCACTGTTATGAAAAGCAGAGCCATTTTTTTGGCTTGAACACCATCTAACTACATTATTCTCTTCATATTGATTAGATCCTGGTTTCCAGTTCACACTTACTCCAACCAAAATGTGCAATCATACCACCTACTCATTAATATTAATGTTTACAAAAACATTTTAGAGAGGGGTTTCTTAAAGCTGAAGACAAGCAACGACATCTCCGTTCATAATGAGGCTATGCATGATAAGTATGACTATTAAACAAGCTGAAAAAGTTCTAAGTTAAACATGAAACATAACCTTATATTCTAATATCTATTACATTTTTATCCCAGTTTTTCTCCCAGATCTCAGGGTGACACACATGCTCTCTTCACAGGCTCCATTCAGACACACTTTTGAAGCATTTGACTAGTGATGAGCTTCACAGATGCCTCAAATCAGAATCAACAGAAAGCTAACAACTGGTTATGGTCTGCCAGAAAATTGCCAGAACACTACGTGAGCCCTCCAACAGGCAAAAGGCTCCGCTTTACAATGCTGCAAGACAATATAGTACTGTTACTGTACATGAATGGTAAATTGATGATAATCAGTTATCTTCACCAGAAAAAGCAGATGGAAATACACACCAATTAAGCAGATTGAGGTTTACACCAATTAAACATTTTCCTTTTTAGAACCAGCGTATACATTTGAGTTTTCAATGTATGTGCCATATAACAACTGTACTGTCTTTATGCCTGAAAGTGGGCAAAGATTAAAATGTTCTAACTCCTGAAAGAGCAGTCTATGGAGAGGAATTGCATCAGACTGTTTTTGTTCACAAAAATAGCAGGAGCCAGAACATCTCTCTTGGGGCTTATGGCTGATCCCACTGCTTTAGTGAAAGATTGCCCCCAAGTGTTCCCTCCTCCCCTCTTCTGCTTCAGCTTTTATGTCCTCTCTTTGTCAGATGTTCTATTGTCTGATCAACCTCACTTAGGGAAAATGTTCTAATCTCCATCTTAATTTCTTCTTTTACATTTCAGAACAAAGCAATTTTGTAACAATAAGTTACACAGTCTCTAACTCAAGGGATACAGAGAGAGAGTGGTATTAATTGTAATTTTATTTTAATGGTCCAGATAATTAATTTCTCAGAAAACCAGCTTGGAAACAATAAGAACGTTTTCAAACGCTAAAGGGAACAATATCCCTTTTAAATATGCCTTGGAATGACCATACATAGCCCATTCGCTTCCATCTCAACAGACAGACCAAGTATTTTTCTGATCATGCTGTTCTTTTGAACTATACAGGTAATTTTAACAGAATGAAGCCAAGAACCTACAGTGTACAAATGCTGCTTAAAGACCACATGGTATTAGTGTTTCAAGAAAGACACTCAAGCTTCTAAAATGAGTTCAGGGAATTCTTCAGTTCAGGGATTCTTCAAGAAGTAGTTCAGCAGTGGTGAATAAGCTCCCTTAAAAGCCATGCACCCATCAAAGTGGGTTTTTTTTTAAAGCCAGACTTTATTTAGTCCACAAATATCCACGAACAGGTTTATAAATAACAAAACATTAATATCTAACAGTCTCAGTAGACATCACTGGTACCAATGCAAATGTCAATGTATTGCAAAGAATTAGCTCTTCATCCATGGACAGGACAAAATTGGCTTATATAGGGAGGAACTTGAATATCTTGCTCCACAAGGAGAAGCTAACCTATGTAACCCATACAGCAATGTGACATAATTTAAGATAGCAGGCTAGTGGCTCCTTCTGGAGCAAGGTACTGAATTCCACTCCCCCGCACTCCCAATGAAGGAAGCTTGTTTTAAAGCAAGCATCATTTCATTAAAATTATCCCAAAGGGCTATGTGTTACAATCCTTGAACTTTGGCTTTCTGCTCATGCATCACCAGCCCTATACCAGCTATTTTTGGTGTTCTTCTGATGAAGAGCTAATCATATCTAAGTATCAATATTTGCATCCTGAACTGGATGGTTTTCCCATTTCTCCTCCTCCAGTGAGTCATTATTAGGTTCACAGACATTACCCAAATGCCTGAAGCAGTTTACAAAGCATGGAATATTTTTTTTGACAAACCTGGAATTATCTTTCACAATGTCAATGTACCACAAATGACTAGCACAGGCAGTGGGCTACTATCTTATGGGGCAGTAACATCTGTGGACTTACAAGCATGGAATGAGGGACACAGGCAAGGTGTATCACAGTGCTTTAATACACTCAATTTAAGTAGGAGGCTGTCCACAGCAGGAGGCATTTCAGGGAAGTCAGAGCTGAATATAGAAGACGACCTTTCAAGAGATACAAGTTTGCTTTTTTGAAATAGAGCAATGTTTAATTCAGCCAACACATTCACAAACATTGGGCTAACTCTTTTAAAAACTCATTAGAGTGATTTAAAATTCATGATACTAGTTTTGACTTTAGAAAAAACATGGAGGGGTGAAAAAAGCATACCCTAAAGTATACTAGACAAAATAGATGGGTGAGCCACAGCAGAGCAATTCACAAAAGAAATATGTATTGTAGCAACTGTAAAATCTAATAACATTGTTTCTGTTTACTGCATTTTTATTACACATTAATCTGCTACTTATTGTAAAAGGTTAAACTCTTCTTGCTACTACCTTTATCTGGTATACCAAATCAAATTTCACAATCAGGGCAACAAAACTTAATTCCAATTCAGTCCAGCCAGGCATCTTTGAACTACATTTGCTTCAACCATTTATGACAGTCTTGGAGAAGGAAAAATTCTAAAGCAGCTCAAATACATGTCTCAGGAATACACTGAAAAACTATCTTGCAAACAGAATACAGCAAAGAAAGGTATCTTTCAACTGCCAACTAATATATTATGATGGAGTTAGCCTACAGAACAACATAAAAGGTAAAATGAACTACCACAACTTCTTCCCCACTGACCAAGTCAGAATACCTATAAAAGCTCAAAACTCCATTTTAAAAAGACACATTCACCAGCCTAGTATTTAGATTTTACTAAAGATGCTAAATAATATTTCCACCATGAAAGCCAACCAAAAAAAAAAAAATTGAGATCACTCTTTTTATGCTTCCTCTAATGAACAAGAACCTAGAAGGCAGGGAAACAATGGCTAATTCAAGTAGTTATTTTGATGTGTGTGTGTGTGGGGGGGGGGAAGTCACTTCCAACTTATGGTGCCCTATGAATTAATGTCCTTCAAAACTTCCTATCATTAACAGCCTTGCTCTAATTCATATCAAAATTGCAAAAGTATTTTGACTTGCACACCTATAATTTATTGCCAATGATTTTAACCGTACAAATACCAATAGTTCATCATGGGGCAGAAGAAAGCAGTGCTTGCTAAAAGGCAGCTTCACTTTTGCATTTTTAAAATATAAATTAGAGCAGACTATACTAAGAAAGTCCAAGGTTCGCACTGACAGAATGACATGGTTTGATACAGGAACAAGCCATGCGACAAGTCTTGAATGTATGCTTTCTGCCTCCTTCTCTCATGTGTGACATGGGAACTGAGGGCTTCCACATTCCCAAACTATAATGGGTTATCTTTCCTACATAAAGCATGAGCTCAAATCACAGTTTTAGCCTTTGAGGAGGAAACAGAGAGTGGAGAACCAACTGAGCCTGTAAGAAGACTTCCAAGGCTCATTCTGGAAACAACAAACCACGTTTTGTCATAATATCTGAATGAAGCCAATGCATAACATGTATAGCAAGCTAAGCACACAACAGCAGAAGAATGGGCTCCTATTTCACTCAGTTCCAAAGCACACCAGGAAGTCTAGCAGCCTGTTGAAATAGTCTCAACAGAATCATCTACAGGAGAATATAGAGCAAGTTTTCTTCTCAGTTCGCAATGTGCATGTCCCTAACTGTCCTCCTTCCACTTTTTGCTGCCTTTTGTTTCCTAAAGGTGAGGATTTTGTTTTGAATTCTTTTATCAATTTCTTCTTCATGCAAAGGCTGTGTTGAGTTTTTAAGAAGAATGTACATCAGTGGGACTGATCATATGAACACTAAGGGCACTGAAGTGTCCCTAATGCATAACACAATGCTCTTTCAGTATAATGTCCTAAAGGTCAGGATAAACTCTTATCTGACCTCTCAGTTGGTGAAGGTTGGTGACCGTGGCATAACTTTCAGCATTTACAGTAGGAAACCAAAAGAAAAAGAAAAAAAAAAGAATGTATGCTTCTGAGGTGCAAACAATTCAAAAGGTCAATAAAAAGTGAAACACTTGAAGCAGCACACTAAAAGTAACAGATAAGGCAAAAACGTAACCGTGATTTGATGTTATCTTACAAGCACAATTTATGCTACTGTTCTAAACACAAATGGGTGGAACGTTAGCTGCTGAATTAAAGCTTCCCAAGCACTGGTATACAAAGAACCACAGACTGGCTCACAGAGCAAGCATCTAACATTTACCTAGCATGTAAGTAAAGTACACAGCATTTCACAGTACCAGAGCTTGAGCTTAGCACTGCAGAACAGAAGCGAGTTTATGGAAGGGGTTGTTTCTTAGCCCACTAGTATTTCTTCTTTCCAATGGAGAGTATATAATTGCTCTTCTCTCTTTTATAGTGGGTTTCTCATTTAACCCTTCCAAACAACATTCAAAGGAACAGTGATTATTTCACTATTTATGTAAAATGTTGTTTCTTTCAAATTACATCATTACAAAATCTGAAAAAATTGCCTATTTTAGACTATTTGGCCCAGCAATTTATCTTTATGTAAGCCTGAATATTATTCCTATTATATCCTCTGCTCACCTAACTGCATATAACTGGGCTGAACACTGGATTGAATAGATGAAGCCTCCAATTTCTGATTTTTTCTTGGACCAAGGCAGCAATCGTGAATTCTGTACCTGGACAATTTATAGTCACTGTGGATCCTAGCTACACACCAGCTGCAACAACTGAATAAGCCTTCAGAAGACCAGAGAAAAATTCTTCATCCTATGTAGTATCATTTTGCAGCTCAGCACTATAAATTACTGTTTTTCCTTAAATTGAATATATTCCTTATGGTAGTGTAAATAAGTTTGTGCATGGTTACAGTTTTCTAATTCATTCACCCTAACAAAATACTGAGTGGCAATCAGATGACAGAATTATTGGTCTAAAATGGCACGATATACTGTTAAAAGCGATCATTGCACATAATTATTGGATAGCTTTCCCATGATGAACATAGTAAACATCAACATTTACAGCCCTCACAAGTACAATCCAGCCGTGTCTACAGGAGCAAACATAACTAAGGATACCAAGCATGACTTAGCCCTCATCTACAGCTTGCAATGGCACGGCAGAAATGGGCACAGGAGAACAAAGAAGAGAGGGAAAGAGGAAAATGTGAAGTACAAGGTGTTCTAATTATACAGAAATTGCTCCTAAAAACTATCAACACAACTTAGTCATGAACTGTTTATCCTAACAGTGCATCACCCTCACCTAAGCAGCAAGATAAAATATTTTTCTCAGTCCTGCATGTGACAATTTTAAGGAGCAATTCCTGCATTAGTGGCCTTGACATTCTCCCTTCCTAAAACCAACCACCAGTAGAGTCAAAGTAGATCCACCCACATTCTCTCCCTCCCTAGTCTCTTTTGCTTCCTGGAAAAATTAGGGCTGCAGTTGAAGGATCTGTGGGAATAACCAATGTGCCAGTGCCTTCTACCAGCACAAGGCTGAACACGATCTATTGTGTCCCCTTACTCAGAGCAGTATGGTGGCCCCTGTTACATCTTTTCCACACTTCACTGGTGCCATTTATCCATGTAGCACTCTCACAACTGGAAGATCATTTAAGAGACCCAACCATGTTGGTGGGACTGATCCAGTGGTTGTTACCCAAAGAAAAACAGGCTGCTTACCTATAACTGGTTTTCTTCAGAGTGGTCATCTGTGCAGTCACACACTAGGGATCTCAAGCGTGCGTGAACAGAGCCTCAGAACCCATAAAAGCTTTAAAACTTTTGAGCGTGAACCTCCCCTGCCACAACAGCAGCTCACCGCACACACTCAGAGTGGGCAGGGCTGTGCTCCTCTGTCAGTTCATCCCAATGATGCAGCAGGCTAGATGAATTACATACACCTGTCACAGGGAAGGTTGGGCAGGCTGCATGACTGCACGGGTGACCATTTGAAGAACTCCAATTACAGGTAAGCAACCTATTGTTTTTTTCTTTGTGGTCTCTGTGCATCACACATATGGGATAGATTAGCAAGCTTAAACCCTGGAGATGGGAACAAGTAAGGTTTACTAAGTAAACTATTAGTAACAGAAACAAAATATGAACCACTGAGCAACCAATTTATGAAAATAATTACTTTAAAACAGCTTTTCCAAATGCTGCATCTCTCCTTGCTCTAACATCCACTGCATGTCTTATGAACATTGAGGAATGCATCCATGTGACCACCTTACAGAGATCTGGCATGCGGACTCTCCTCAAAAAGGCAGTGGACATGACAGTTACCTTGTTGAATGAGCACTGATAGTCTGTGGTGGTGGCTTTTTTGCAGTGGAGTAACACAAGGATATCGGTTTTAGAATCCACTTACTCAAATGCTGAGATTAAATCTTTAAACCCTTTATATGGCCCCCACAGCAGACAAAAAGATGTGCCTCCTTACGGAAAGGCAGGGTTCTATTGATATAATATGTTCTTTTAATATCTAAGATGTGTAGTACTTGCTTTACATCTGTTGTTGGATGGGGGGGGAGGAGAACCAGGAGTACTATATCCTGCGATATGCGGAACTGTGGCACTACTTTAGGTAAAAAAAAAGATAGGTCTGGTCTCTAAGTCTTCATGGAAAACAATGTAATGAGCATCACAATGTACACAACTCTCCTGCCCTTCTTGCTGAAGTTATTGCAATTAAAAGTGACACTTCTTTGTTACAGGTAGCCAAAGGCTCAAACAGCAGTGTTATTAAAACTGTCAGTGCTAACTGTAAATTCCATGGAGAAACCAAAACTTCGATTGGGGGGGGGGGGGGGAAGAGTTCTAACTAAACCTTTAAAAACCTGTTTTATCAATGGATGAGAAAAAACAGAGTGACCATCAACCTTAAAATGATATTATAAAAGTAACTTTATCTGCATGGAAAACTATGTAAGGAGCATTACCTTGTGATACACATTTGATTTCTGCTTAAGCTCAACAGGCTTCTTTGCACTACAGCACTGTTTCTGCTGACTAGAGTTGGAGTTATTTGCGTTTGGACTGCTCAGTACTGAAGCCATGGAATGTGATGTTGTAATTGCTAGCGTAGAGGTGACTGTGGACAAGGATGCAACTATTTGATTTGCAGTAAGAGCTTTCTCTCACAACAGAGTCTAATCTAATAAGAACCAGATTGGGGTAGTGGTTAAGAGTGGTGGACCCTAATATGGAGAACTGGGTTTGATTCCTTAACTCCCTTACAAAACTCAAGGCAACTCACTATATAAGCAAAATTATTATAAAAATGCACAATAAAAACAATATAAACAAAACAACAATTATGAAACCACAGAAAAGGTCACAATTTAAAACTCCAATTAGGGTTGCAAATCAGTCAAATGCATTCCTAGATAAAAATGCCTTCAACTGCCTCCTTAAGATCAACAGTGAGAGGGCCAAGGGCACCTCCCTAGGGAGACCGTTCCATAATTGTGGGGCTGCCACTGAAAAGGCCTTCTCTCCTGTGCCCACCATATGAACTTCTGTGACTGGTGGGACAGTCAGATGGGCCTCTCCCTGAGATCTTAATTCCCAGACAGGAACATATGGGAGAAGGTAGTCCTTCAGATACCCCTGTCCCAAGCCATGTAGGTCTTTAAAGGATAAAAGCAACACCTTAAGTAGGGCTTGGGAATTGATCAGTAACCAGTGTAATGACTTTACTATCAGGGTCATATACTCCCAATAGCTTGCCCCAACCAGCAGTTTAGCCACAGCATTCTATACTAGCCGCAGCTTCCAGACACTGTTCAAGACAGCTCCAAGTAGAGTAATTGCAATAGTCCAGTCTAGCTGTATCTAAGAGAGCCAGTCTGGTGTAGTGGTTAAGTGCGCGGACTCTAATCTGGGAGAACCGGGTTTGATTCCCCACTCCTCCACTTGCACCTGGCTGGATGACCTTGGGCAAGCCATAGCTCTGTACCAGCTGTTCCCTCAAGGACAGCTTGGGAAAAAGCTCTCTCAGCCCCACCTACCTCACAGGGTGTCTGTTGTGGGGAGGGGAGGGGAAAGGAGTTTGTAAGCCGCTCTGAGACTCTTAAGTGAGTGAAGGGCGGGATATAAATCCAATCTCTTCTCTTCTCTTCTTCTAAGTAAGGCACGAATCACTGTGGCTAGATCTGACTGAACCAGGAATGGGCACAGCTAATGCAGCTGGGCAAACATATTCCAAGCCACTGCAGCCAGCTGGTTTTCTAAGGCAACTGCTGTGTCAAGCAGCACTCCCATGCTGCAAATCTGGCTTTTCAAGGGGAATTCAACCCCATTCCAAGACAAGAGAGATCTCCAGTCCCCGGTCTGCCTTTCTACTAACCCAGATAACTTCTGTCTTGTCCGGATTACGTTTTAACTTGTTAATTTCATCCAGCTCATTACTGACACCAAGCACTGGCTAAGAACATCAATGGTATCCTCAGAATTAGGTGTGGGGGGGATTAGGGGGAAGGCAGAGCTGGGTATTATCTGCATACTGGTAACATTGCGCCCATACCTCCTGGTGATTTCTTCTAGGGGCTTCATTGAGATATTAAATAGTATGGGGAATACAATGGAACCCTGCAGCAACCCAAAGGCCAGCAGCCATGGGGCAGAGCAGGAATCCCCCAACACTGCCTTTTGAGATTGACCCCCCCTCCCCAGATAGGACTCAAACCACTACAGCACGGTGCCCCTTAAGCCCAGTGCTGACAGGCAGTTCACTAGGATACTGTGGTTGATAGTATTGAAGGGAACTGAGAGATCTAGTAGAACTAGCAGGGTCACATTCCCCCTGTCTTGTTCTCAATGCAGGCCATCAACCAAGGTGACCAAAGCAGTCTTGGTTCTAAATCCTGACCTGAAGCCAGACTGAAATAAGACCAAGAAATCATTCTCTTTCAAAAGCCCCTAGAGCTGAGAAGCTACAACCCATTCTAGCACCTTGCCAAAGAATAATTGGAGACTGGCTGAAAATGTTCTGACATAGTAGGGCCCAGGTAGGGTTTTTTTCAAAGCAAGTCTAAATCACTGCCTCCTTGAGCATGAACTGCACAACTGTCACTCTCAATGAAGCATTTAGTGCTTACCCATACCCAGTTTGAACTAGAGGATGCTCTACTTCTTTCTATTGCCCCTTCTTGTATTTTCTGGTAAAAGTGGGAGGTATAAACTCATCCTCCTTTTCCATAAGGAGATGCCTATGTGCCTGCATCTCAAATCCAGAGGAGACCAGCAAGGATTACAAGTTTTTACCTCTGCTATTCTTTTTCATAACATGAGATGCTTGAATTTCTTTTATTCAGATTACATTGTACATATTGATTTCCTAGTCTGAACCAATTTTGCTTAATACTTTTTCTTTGAAGCAAGCCAGACAATGTGGTATAGTGCTTAGAATGCTGAATTAGGATCTGGGAAACCCAAGTTTAAATTCCATCTCTGGCATGGAAGCTTGCTGAGTGACACTGGGCCAGTCACATACACTCAGCCTAACCAAAATGTGGAATAGGAGAGCGCTGCAAGCCACTTTGGGAACCCAGTAAAAAGTGCGGTATAAAGTAAATAAAAGAAATAAATTATTATGCCTATCTGTCTTACATTCCTTTTTTGTTGAGAACTTTTGAAGTTTAATTTCTCTAAGTCAACTATTTCGTTTCCACAGCCAACCTGGGACTCAACCTCAGGTGCGTACAATCTAGTGAACCATGATCAGCATCTAAGACTTTTCTGTACCTTGATAAGAAGGGTGGGAATATTTTCCCTCTGATCATGAGAAATGTTTGGTTTATCCCATTTTTATTCCACCCTTCCTCCAAGGAGTTCAGGTTGATGACTGCCCAAGCTTACCCAGAGGGCATCATAACTGAACAGGATTTGCACCAGTCCTTCCTTCTAACTGCTGGACCACAATGGATCACCCCCTCAGCATTCTCTCCCCAGATAATAGTACAATATCTACACTTTTTTGTCCTCACCTCTGGCTTTTCTCAATTTGAGGGTGTCTTTTCATAACTACTGAGACTGGGATCAGGAAGCTGACCCTGTTGCACATGATTTTTGCTGAGCCCTCCCAGTAGAGTGGAATGCTTCTCTGCTCATCCCAAATATATTAACTTTTTAGTCTAAGGATTCTCTTATAATACTGCAGTTTATTATAGTTAGTTTAAAGTTAGTTAACAGGAAGCCCTGATCCGGATAGCCCAAGCTACCCTGATCTGTCAGATCTTGGAAGCTAAGCAGGGTCAGCCCTGGCTAGTATTTGGATAGGAGACCTCCAAGGAATACCAGGGTCATGACACAGACACAGCCAAAGGCAAACCATCTCTGAATGTCTCTTGCCTTGAAAACCCTACAGTGTTGCCATAAGTCAGCAGTGACTTGATGGCAAAGAAAGGGAGGGGGGACCCTTTCTACCAAACGATTTGTGGACCCTTGAAAATGCAGATATGATAAAAAAACTGCAGCATTAACAAGAACACACTACAGGTGCATCACTTGATGGAAAAATCAAAGTTTTATGAAACACTGTAATTTTTATCAACATCAAACACTTTCACTTTATTCCCAAGACCAATATTAACACACTTGAGAGAAAAACAGCCTCAGCATTTCAGGCTTATAGCCTTTCAATTTTTTTCCCCTCTTAAAAATATAACCCTTTCAGCCAATGTGCATTTCTACTTTCTTCTATATTAAGTGCCCAACAATGTTTATTTTATACATTAAGATGAAAAATTACATGCAAATTTGTATTACCAGTGCACAGTAAATCATTTAACCTAATTTTATGATACTGTATGATGTACATAACTTAAAGCTATGTTCTCTCATCGTTAACATTAGCCAACTCTAGTTAATGCCCTTAAGTAACAGAAGTCTAGCTGGACAACAGAAGAATACTTTTCCATGGACACTGGCATTCAAATGCTGATGCCCTTGTATTTACAAGCACAATTATTCCATCTCTCCACCACAAAACTAAACTAAGAAAGTAGGATAAACAAGAGGCTGCATGACCATATTTACAAAGTAAACCTTGCAAATAAGACATATTGAATTTTTCTATCTAGCTCATAACACCACAGCAAGGAAGAATTTAATATTTTAATGTTTTTATTTCCATCTTTCTAAGGAATTTAATCTACCAGTTTGATCATAGCATTCACTAGAATAGAGTAGCACTACCAGTACTTAAGTGCAATATTTAGAGATTGATGGTAAAGTATATGAATTGTTAATTCCAGTAGGTCACTTCATGCAAAATTTCAAGTGGTAAAATGACTACAATACTTCACAGGGTGGATAAAAATCAATGATTTTTTAGGGAAAAATCTATCTAAAGATAGTTTTCTATTTATAAGATACATATAGTCCAAAGGTTATTCATCAAGAAATAAGGATAAGTTTTTAATTATGTAGCATGAGGCTGTATATTCATACAATGTTTAAATCTTTTGGTAAATGTATTCCATTAATCCATTCACAATGTCATGCACTTCCAGAGGTTTCTGTAAGATTATTAAGACAATTTTTCTGTCTAGAAGATATTATCGCAGATGCTTGGTTTTACAGTTCTCAAAACTGTGAATTTGTTTCTGCAGAGATCACATGCCTCTTCTTCACAGCAAAAATGTTATAAAATAAACATACAGGAGTTGAGGAAAATACCTTAATCCCATCATTCCTTCGAGATCCTATGTACACAGATTCAACCCCTTACCTCCTAAGTGCTAAATTTCAAAAAATTCAATGAATAGAAGATTGTTGGGGGAATAGATCTGCACAGGAAGCTAAATCTGAGGAGAAAGGGGCAAGCAGTAAAAATGAAAGTGAAACCTTTTGAGTAGAATACTCCACAAGTCTTTGGATCTGTGTGTGTATAGCCTGAGGTTTATCATATTATTCTTTACCTGGAGGAGAAAACCTATAATGGCAGAAGGTCATAAAAGAGACCCAGTTTGGGAATATTTTAATGAAGTTCCTCTTCCTATGGGTAAAGCAGGCATGCGTGCAAAATACAAACACTGCAACAAAGAAATGCAAGGCCTGGTGGCCCAAATGAAACAACATAATGGGAACTGCTGTGATGAAGATGACAAAAGGAATATGTTTGAACAGGCAGGATCTTCAGGTTGGTAAACGTTTTGATTTCATAATATTTCTTAAAGACTGCCTTGAGGAACTGTCATGTTTGAACAAAATTATATTTGTTATTATTATTACTGCATGTTACTGTCATTTTGATACCATTGTTATGAAGAAATAAAGAGTTGAAACAAGGAAATATTCCCTTTTGGGGCAGTACTGTGGCAGTGAACACAATGGGTAATACTAAATAAGCAGAAATGGTATAACTAATAAACTAACAGCATTGACATTTTTGTTTAGGGAAATCCATTATCAACGTAAAGGTTTCTGGAAACTATCAACCTTCAAGATCATCATCCTCCTGTTCAAAGTTACAGAGTTATCTGTCAAGGATAGTGTTTCAAGTCACAGCATACACACCACACATACACAGTATATCACCTAAAAGAAAGAAAAAAGCTGACTATCGAGGAACCACCACAGATAAGTTTGTGATAAAAACCCAGATTCAAAAAAGTTAATTGATGAAAAAATTGCCCAGTTTATTTACACAAAAACTCTTTCTGTCTGATTGAAAACTCACATTTCATTAACAATGTTTCCTCTAAGCTGTGGAGTCTTGAGAGCAAAAATTCTACTGTGTGAGCTACTGGCCTTAAAGTTGTAAGTGAGCAATTTCACTGCTGCATAAATTAGGTTGCTCTGGAGCCATACTGCCTGAGTTGAGACAAATTGTGGAAGCTGGAGGCTAAAAAACTGTGAGCTAGCTCACACTGGCTGAAGACAGACTGGCAATCTGCCCAGGGAGAGCTCCGCTTGGGAAGCGGGGGAAGGGAGCCCGTTCAGACATCCGCAGCTGTCCCTCGGCTCCCTTCCGCACTTACGCGCTTTGAAGCCAGTTTCCTCTCACTGTAGAAGGACACCGGGAGAAACCGGTGTCCAGGGGCCGTCTTCCGCATGCCTCCCACTTTCAGGCAGTGTGAACCGGAAGAAGGCGGGATTCAAGCGGAGGCAGCTGTGTGAACGTGCCGTTTCGGCAATTTGCGCATGAGCGCTCATGCACACATGTGCACATGCGCACGAAACAGCCCTGCCACAAGCTGCGGAGGCCAGCCCACCCGGGGCCGCTCCACAGCAGTCTGAACGCTCTGTAACAGCATTCTTGCGCAATACACTGGCCAGTGTGAACGGCCAACCCCGGGGAATTTCCCCCGGGGGAATTTCCCCCGGGGAAATTTCCCCCCTGCAGCTTTTGCCTCCGGATTCCTCCTGCTCCAGATTGCCAGTCTGTCCTCGGCCACTAACTCAGTTTAGTGGGAAAACTGTTCATTAATATGGTTCAGTCACTGAGACCAGGATACAGTCCCACCCAGCAGAGCAGATGATGCAGGGAAACTGCTGTATAAAGTGTATGACAGAGAAATGGAGCAATGTGCAACAGTTCTAGAGGGTAAAATTGTTAACCTAAGTCTTGATGGATGGAGTTAATGTCCACAATGATCCTGCTGTATGTGCTTCTATATCAACAGAAGAAGTGAAAGTCTAAGAAGGGACTCTCTTCCTTACAGAAACAATTGATACATCAGGAAATGCACACACAACAGAATACTTAAAAGAAGTGGCAGCAAAAGCTATAATAACGTGAACAAAAATTCAAATGTCTAATATACTGTTTAGACACAGACAATGCTGCAGATGTATCCAAGATGAGAAGAAATTTAGAAGAGCAGGAATACAAAACTAATAACATATGGTTGCAGTACTCATTTGCTGCACCACCTAACCAAAGACTTCAGTGTTCCACAAATAAAGACTTAGTATAACCAAATCAGTAATTTTGAAACAACTGTAAAACTAATCTAAAAAGTTATTATTCTAAAAATGAAACCTTCAACTGGTTGTAAATATTAAGATTATACCAGCAAGAATGAGTCTTTATGTAGAAAACCATGGTTTAAATCTAGTCTTACCGGCTAGTGATTTAAATTAAATCCACCCTGATCATCTTCATACGCTAATCCTACATCTAACTCCCACAGAGCAGTATAAACCTATTAGATGTACACCACCTTATATTAATCTATTAGGAATCTCCTAATACTTTTCCAGTATTAGATGTGGCTAACTTCAGTCCAGACACTAGAGCAGACATGCTACAGTAGACTTTCTGAATACTTAAGCACTAAATAACTATAATTATCATATGGCATTGTATGTAGTAAAGCCAGGAGATCCTAAGGTTGTCTGGCAGCCTGAAGTTCTAGCTCTTTGGCGAGCTAGACTTATTTTAGGGACACAGAGAGCTCTGGAAGAGCTGTGACTGACCCAGCTTGCTTCATGTGGAGGAGTGTGGAACTGAACCCGGTTCTCCAGATTAGAGTCCGTTACTCTTAACCACTATACCATGCTGGCTTTGAATCTACTTCAAAGATTCCCAATTGTATCATGGACTTAAAAGTAATTTCACTTCTTCTGTTTAACAAATAATTACTCTGAGCGGAATACTTCAGATATATGTTACTCTACAGTTACTTCTATTATATTCCTTTAAGTCAGAAACTGTATTTTAGACACTACCCTTTAGACACTACTACTGGAACTTGCTTTTCAAGTGAAGTTAAAATTAAGATGTTTATATGTAAAGTTAATCCAGTAACATTTATGCATTTCCTGTAATTTTTAGGGGTAGGTGGTTCTTCCAGAGGATGAATTAATGTTTAAAGAAAAGCAGACTTACTAGAATTAATCTTTCTCCCTTCCCCTTCAGCTTAGTTATTGTATCTGTCATATGTTAAACATTTTACGTGGCTCCATACCTTAAGCAATAAATGTGATTGCTGTAACTAAACAAGCATTTCTCAGTATGGACAACTTAAAAATAACTATGTGCATGTGCCTGGGATCCCTCACACATTTACACAGGTGTTTGAAGATGCAGGTATGTTAAGTGTATGCTAAAGCAAACTCTAGTTGTTCCTTCAGCAGTACTAGTCTTGTATGGAAGAGCAGCAGTACTCTTGATCTCACTTGCTATAATGGTTTTATGAATGGGGAAGCTCAACTGATGGGTCCTCTTGTGAGCAAGGAGCAGCTGAATAAGGATTAATGTATTTAGGAATGAGGTGTTCGTTTAAAAAACAATATTATTAGATCTGGTTCATATGTTTCTGAACGTGTGACATCAGCTTCTAAACTGTCCAGATGGAAACTGGCTATCTGTAGGTCCTGTTCATACAGTGAACTAAACCATTTATCCATAACACTCTCATTGTTCCACATTTGTGGAAGTTCATATGAACTAACTCTGGGTTGCCTGTAATTTCACATCCTAGTTTTTATATGGATGAGGGGGCAATACTGATTTTTTTCAAGTTATCTTAGTTTAAAAATGCTTTAAAAAAAACCAACAACAATAAATGTGATGCCTGAAAATAGTGTAACAAATTATTCTGGCTACTACATTATCCTTAGCTTACCTTTTTGTGATTTTTTTGATACAAAGAAAATGTTCCTATTATTTCCCAGAACATTAGGTGTTTGTAACTTCCAGTGGTTAAGTGGTATTCTGCACTGTTGTAAATGAATAGTTCTAAAAGTCTCCTGGAATAATTGTAGTTTGATTATGGGGCAAGCAAATGCTTTGTCTATGTTGTTAGACTCCATTACACTGAAATAGATGCACGATTTGTATATGTGTAGTTAAACCAATAATTTTTGCTTACTGTGGGTCCTAGCAAAAATCTACATCACAAATATTGACACATTACAGATGATAGAAGAGGAACACCTTAACAGACAAGAAACTTCATAGAAAGAGACTTGTCTAGCAGTTTGCTTCATGCGATCGATTCAGATCCACAAAGAAATTTGCAAAATTCTTTTGAGAAAACAGCAGGGTATTGTTTTTCACTGGAGACTTGAGGAAAAAGCTTTTTTGACCCCACAGAGGATAGGCAAACAGATAATAAAACCCCTTAGTACAGAGGGGAGGGTCTCTTTTTGGCTGATCCCAGCTAGGCAAAAGGAGCTCTTACACTTGGATTCTGCAAAGGTCAGCCGTGCCATGTGGAGGGCTGCAGGCCTGAACAAAGACTCCAAAGTTATGGGAAACTTTTCAAATGCTGTAACTTCTAACTGAAAGAGCCAGGGCATGTACAGAGTGAGGAATGGATGAAATGCATGTTTACATCTTTCTTTTGGGATCCCATACTTTATCTGTTGCTGTGCAGAGAGTATGCACATAGACATTTTCTTTATAATAAATCTATATTTCTAATTCCCAAGTGCCCCCCTATCTAAATCTGGGGGGGGGCACTTGGGGGGGGGGCAGGGAGATTTTCCTACACACGTGGGGAACCTCCCACATGTGCAGAAAAATCCTAAAAGTTAAAAAAAAACTTTGGGGGGGATATTTAAATCCCCCCAAAAGTTAAAGAGCGTTCCCTGAGCATGTGCAGGGAACGCTCTGGGAACTGCCAGGGCAAGTGGGGGGGGAGAGAGATTGGGGAGGCCCGCAGCTCTGTGCTGCACGGGCCTCGCTGGGGCAAGCCGGAGCGGAGGGGGAGAAAGGTTGGTTCCTTCTCTCCCCCCCCCTCGGGTCCCGCCTCTTGTATTTTATTAATTTTAATGTTGGCAATTGTTCTCTGTATCACACAGAGTTCCACCATTAGAACATGCTCTTTTAAAACAGAAGGGGATGCAGTCCATCAACTGGCAATCTGCCAAACCTCCAGTCAGGTGCAAGTGCAATAAACTGTCCCCATGGTGACCACATGCTGGGTAGTAGGAGATGCGGGCACAAGGCAGGGCCTTAGAACAACAATGCAGGGAAGGGAAAATGGGAGCCCTCATCCTCTCTGACGGAAATTTCTACAAAGGCCAGGTGATGGCAGTTGGTGTACTGAAAAAGGGAAAGAAAACCCTTTCTAGGGTCAGGAAAGCTGAGCGAAGGGCACATTATCTGGCAGAGGCTTGGATGGCTGCTGGTGCCCAGACGAAGGGCACAACAGAACAGTGCCTGCAGCTCATTGGGGCTGTTCTGCCACAAAGTCTATGGAAGAGGAGCAAATGCAAATTCTGTCACAAAGGCTATGGGAGAGGGATGAATGCAAATTAAACCTGCTTTTTCCTGCTTCATCTTCTTTCTCCTGAAAGGCAGCAATCACTCTGTTCTGCAGTATTCTTTGAACTACACATCTCCTGTCATTTTAACCTTCATCTTTACAGGAAAATCCAACACTATTATTACATTTCAGATATCAATATCTATACTTGAGCTTCATCTCTGTTCAGAAATTAACCAGCTGTAAGAACAGAGTTTATCACTAAATGGTGCTTCATGCATTAAAAGATCAGCAAATACACTCCATGTATTCATAACTGCCACTGTGAACAACTGGGGATCCCAAAATAGTATACAGAAAGATATGAAAAGGAACCATTTTTCCCTCTCACACTACAGTGTACACTGCAGGCACACACTAGTTCTGAGATATGTAAAGTATCCATTAGTCTGCTTTGTGTGTTGCCTCTGCACTTAAGAGGCTGGTCAAACCAATGTTTAAGTACATTAAGGTCTGTTTTACCAAAAGTTCTACAAGGCAGACCAAAAATTTAGGAGCCATAGTAGGCTTTCAGTCTTCAGATTTTCACATATTAGTAAGACCGTATTTTGTAATTATGATTACCATAAAAACTAATGCTATTTTCTCATTTTTTTAAAAAAAAAAGTTTTGTATATAGGGACAGCTCTGGTTGCCATTTCCACAGCAAAACACTAACCTCTAATCCTAACCGAACTTCTTCCCTATTTCTGATCATTCCATTATTGTTTTACAAGCTTCATTTAACTGAATACTGGAACCAGTATAAAAAGCAGCCAGTTAAGAAAAAAAATCATCTACCACCTTATCCAAATCAAAATGTAGCTTGTGACCTGTTGAAGGTTTCAAAAACAGCCACCCAAAGCACCATCATTATATTAATAAAAAGACTCACAATAAAAGGCTTCACAATAAAACACAGCTAATATGTCACTGTTTCAAAAAATCGAGAAACACAAATACATATGCAAATAAGATCACATGTAGAACTTTAAAAGAACTTCAGATATAATGGCTTTAAAACAAACTGGTTCACACTTTCATCAAGGGATGCTTGTATGCATGTTCAACATTGTTCCTGAATAATACAAACTACTTCAGTATTTTCATTTTGAGCTAGAGAATTAAAAATCAATACCATACTCTTAATTGATTGGAAAATACCCACCCCCCCCAATAATCACTGTATTTATTTCAGCTAATGTTTAATCACAGAGCAAGCAGTGTAGTTCATCCATTTCTGAAGAACACCTAGGGCTCTTTTCTCAGATCAGCTTTCCCTGCATTTGAAAAGATCATCCCAGACAAATGCATTGTGAACAATGCACAAAGTTGTTATTAACTATAGTTTAAAAAAGCTGAGCTCTGCTTCATTTTCTCATCCAGAATGTTATTTTGTAAATGTTAGCAACGGGAAGAGAAGATTATGTTCCTCCTCACTGCCTCTGAACCATCAACCTTGGCACACATAACCTTGGCTATGTTAAAGAACTAATTTAGTGCTAATGCGTGCCCCTCTATAGCCCTTCAAATCTTAATGTTAAGATAGTCTGTACAACTAAATATGTCATTTGTCATTATACCTCAACTAGGATACTAAAAACTAAGTCTGCAGTAGACATCACAACACAAAACTAGTTTTCATAAGGGAAGCACAATAAGTTACCCTTGGTACAATATCCAGATGCATATTATTCAGATACTGCATATAACTGAAAGTAAAAAGAGCCTGAAAATAAAATGAGCATGAATGCAAGATGACCCCCTCCCCAAACTGTTATAACCCAAAATATTATTTTATTATTGTATATAATTGTAACTTGGAGCAAATTTAAAAGGCCCCCCCCATTTTGCATGGCATATCTGAGGGGAGAAACACAACCTCGCATTTGAGTAAATACAGCATTCTATTACTTGCTCATGCATCTTTACACTTGGGTTACTACCTGACCCACCTTACCTTTGGTGTAGTGGTTAAGTGCGTGGACTCTAATCTGGGAGAACGGGGTTTGATTCCCCACTCCTCCACTTGCACCTGCTGGATGACCTTGGGCAAGCCATAGTTCTGGCACAGCTGTTCTTGAAAAAGAGCAGTTTCTGTCAGCTCTCTCAGCCCTAACTACCTCACAGGGTGTCTGTTGTGAGGAGGGGAAGGGAAAGGAGATTGTAAGCCACTCTGAGACTCCTTTAGGTAATGAGGGTGGGGTATAAATCCACTCTCTTCTTCTTCTTCTTCTTTGTGTAATTGAAAACCATTTTAGAACCCAGATAGATTTTGGTCTAAAGTGTGTATGCACGTGAAAGCTTATAGCAGAATTACATTTTCTTGGTCTTAAAGGTCCCACTGGACTCAAACTTTGTTCTGTTGCTTCAGTCCAACATGTCTACCCATCTGAATTTGTCCAAAAGGAAGTTTACCTAAATATTTCTTATCTTTTAAGTCTGATTAATGCCTTACAAAATGTTTTACAGCTGACCAAGTTCTGGGGGCCTACAAGGTTTGTAAAAATTTGTTTTTTTAAAAAATTAATGTTTAGGGGAGAAGATTGAGATTTTTTTCCCTTCTGGGGAAGAGAAGTGAGAGCCATGGCCCCCTGCTGTGTGAGTCAGGGTGGCAGCGATGGCCCTACACATAGGCAGGAGGAATAGGAGCCACTGCCACCACATGAGCCAGACAGGTGAAGGTGTTACAAGTGGATGGGCAGGAGAGGGAAGAGCTACCACTGAGTGGGGGAGGGGAGGATGGATGACATGGGTCCCCCACTTTTGTGTGTGTGTGTGTGTGTGTGTGTGTGTGTGTGTGTGTGTGTGTGTAGTTCCTTTAACAAACCTATACCACTTCATATTTCATACAGTTTTCAAAGATAAAGGAGCTAGGCCCAAGTTTTACTTTAAAAAAAAATTAAGACCACTACAAACACTATTGAGATGCTGGATCCCAGCTAGAATATACAGAGAAATAAAATTACTGTACACCATATTTATGAGGTCATGTTGACCACACATGCACACACACACTCCAGAAAATATTTTGTGTAATACACCATTTATTGCATATACTGAAAAGTTTCATTGAGGTGCACTGGCCGTCAATTATATAAAAGAGGGAAAGTTTGATTACTAGCTTACAAGTTTGAGTCACCTTCTTTCTCCTATTCATAGCATGAAATGATAAAGCTGTTTTTTTATTGTCAAGGTTGAACTGAACAAAAATATCCTAAATTAGTTTTATCTTTCTCTCTCTAGTATGCCCACTACTCTTTTCACTCAAACAAAATTAAATTAAAATGGAGTTAAAATAAAAATAGATTTAGCAAACCTTAATTCTAATTGTTACTTAAAAAATAAATAAAACCTAGACTTTCCAGAAATTCATAGTTATGTTTATGCTTACACTGACTGGGATTATACACACTGTTACTGTACTTCTAAAAAAAAACTTTCAAAAGGAGATCAAAGAAAATAAATAAAATAAAAAACTTAAATGTTTATCTTCTTACATGACACAACATGCTATTACGGCAGTCTTAAATCATTGCATTTAGCTGTTTGTCCAGTGCACCAAACTGCTAACATTAACATCTTTACTACTATAATTATCACCCTCGTTTTCAGAATACTAATTCATATATATCACTGCATTTGTCACACTGATCACCCTTCAGCAGAAATTGGGACTCAGTTTCATTTCCGCTTTTAAAGGCAGGTTTAGTATGAAAATGAGCTAACTTTCTACATAAATGGTATTTTAATAGACGTCAGAAACAGGTTAGTAATTCAGCAAATTGAGGTGAGGGCAGCAAAATGATTCTTCTGTATCATTAAGGTAACAGTACTAGTTTCCCATGTCAGCACTTCCAAGAATTTAATGATGTTTCACCTACTTGTGCTGAAAATACAGGAAAAAAATAAAGAAGTGGAACATTATAATAAAAATCTCTAGTTCTTGTCTGTTAGGCAGCAGTAAGTTTAAATCACCCACTGGAGACAAGTAAAGCCTTTATCTGTCCTAATTCTGTCCGGTCTGGGTTTCCCATTACTGCAACATTTCAAAAAGCCAGCTATAACATAAATCATTATGTGGCCTGGCACAAAAGTTAAACAGGCTCAAAATTGCTACATAGCTATAATACACTGAACTTTCAGTCGAATCCTAGGACAAGTGAACAAATCAACGGGAGAGTGTGTCCTCAGTTGTTCTTGCATCACTTTCCTGTATCAGCCCATATTCTGTATACTGTGATCCAGTAAAGAAAAACAAACACAAAAGGCATATACTAAACTACTAGCAAAAAGTATGACCATGAATATGTCAAAAAGGAATTCTTTTCGCTATGCCATCCCACACCCTGGTACTCGAGATGTGTGAATAAGATATGAAAAACAAGGTTCTGCACAGAAGCACCTAGTTCAAAGAGCAGAATTAACTCACTCGTATGCACATGCACATATCTAGTGTCAATTACTGTTTCTACTGTGTTACCATAGAAACCTTAACACAAGTTGTAAAGTTCACATTGCTCACCACAAGCTGTCATTACTAAATGCCAGCTCTCACAGTAAAGGGAAGAATAAAGGCTTAACTGCTATAGTGCAATGCATTTTTTCATTAATTGCATAGTTACATTCAGCATTTTATTACAAACAGGTGCATTTTAAATCAAAACAAGTTTAAAAGCCACAATAATGAACAAGCCTGTACATGTTGAAGCAAGCCTGTACATGTTTCACAGGTAAGACCAAGTTAGAATTCACAGTACTTTTACAGCAGCTTATCATAAACATACTTTGGCCTAAATAAATATAAGACCAAAGCAAAATACTAACAAAACCCACTTCAATTAACAAAACCTACTGGGCACTTGAGATCTTCCCGCCAGTGAGATAAGAGCTCTTAGCACTTATAATATCTGGCCCAATAAGTGACAGCATTAGAACCTCCATCTTAAAAGTCTTTTAAAATAAAGGTTGAATTATCTCATGTTTTATCAATTCTGTGCAATCTTTTGACAAGGAATTTCAGGAAGATCTCTCCTATGACCCAATACAAGCTGATCAACCAAACAATTACTGACAGGTGTGTGCACAAACTTAAAACCTGCTCTCCCAATGATTTTTAACTGCAGAGCTCATCTGTTCCAGATCCACAGCCACTTAGCAAGAAATCTTGACAGATTACATCTAAAACAAAACAGAGCTAAAAAAGAAGGCTGTGGTTTAAACATTCTACTTGAATGAGAAAAAGATTGTTCGATTGCTCTATCACATTTTTATCCCACCTATCCCCTGATGAACTCAGGGCTGTGTATATAGGGTTCTCCCAGTCTCTATCTTGCCCTCACAAAAGCCCTGTGAGACATGTACAGCTGAGAGGGTGTGACTGGACCAATATTACCCAGTAAACTTCACAACATGGCAGTGATGATTCGATTAGCCCATTATATCCAATTAGCTGAACACATGTATCAACTGATGCACAAGGCTAAATTCCTAATTTTGAAATCAAAGTCTCAGTCTCCTGCCCTCACAATTATCATGTTTCCTTCTACTCAACTATCAGAATGGTTTATTGTATGACACACATTCGTTTGCTATTTGAAGCTGCCCTGGCAAGTCATTGGAACAAAACAGGAAGTCCTCCTTACTCACCTGTCATTCCCTCTCTGCGATCTCATCTTAATTACACATGCAAGGACAATCATTAAAAAAGAAATACAGCTGCACAGAAAAAAATGATTTGGAGGATTTCATACTTGCATAGAGGTACCAAGTCACTGGTGATTATGAAGAATAAAATATAGGCTTGATCCTGCTCTTCTAATTATAGGTGACCTACTTATTTGTTGTAGCACTATTCCTTTTACTGTCAACAGAATAAATCAATATATCAGCAAAAGTTGCCCTGTTTTATTGCTTCTCTTATAACATAGGCTGCAATATATTTTCACCTAAATATTAAATATTGTTGTTGATTATTATCAAGCACTAGGTGATGTACACAAAGCAAGTAATTAAACATTGTCCCCAGCCATAGACACAAGGAAAGTAAATGGGATATCCATAATAGTCAGTGAATGGCTTAGTCCTTCTTGACAGTGAGAGGGAAAAGGGAAAAAAGTCAAAACAAAAATGCATGACAGAAGTTTAAATCTGAAGAGGGACTGGAGTTTTCTTTTCTTCCCTTTTTGTGCTAGTGAAGATTATCAATACAAACTAGGAGTAAGGAATTCCTTAAATCAGGTACCATAGCGGAACAGTACCAGAGGGTATGTGAAAAAAAATGAGAAGATGAAGTTTAACGTTAGAACTAGCAGAACAATGGGAATGAGAAGAACTTAAAAGAATGTAGAGCCCAACATGGAAACAACTACAGTTAGGTCTTCAAAAGAAATGTACTGGGAATTTAAAAGGTTATACTCATACATCAACAATATATCTAATTCTACACATGGACAAATCTGTGGATACTTAAATCTGAACACTGGGTAGACCTGGAAAAAGCCACAGGTTTGCAAAAAGTCTGAAATCTTTAAAAAAATCACTAGGGGGTTTAAAACCATCTAAAATTAGAGAAACAGCACCCATGGGTTTTAGATACAAATGCCATCAGACCTTCAAGCCTAGGGTTTCTGTCATTAAAAAATCAGGGGAAGGTCCCTTTCCAGGGCTGTTTGGGCATTTGAAAGAGGATTCATCATGGCCAGGCCTGTTGGCAACCACTGGGCGACTTGCTACCATGCAACTTGCATGACTCACCCAGGGCAGTTGCTTGCTGCTGTTCAAAAGCAACCACCCCATGAAAGCCAGTATTACGTAGTGGTTAGAGTTTCAGACTCTGATCTGGGAAACCCGGATTCAAATCCTCACTCTGCCATCAAAGCTCACTAGGTGACTTGTGTTAGTCACATTCTTAACCTAACCTACCACACAGGGTTATTAAGAGGAGAAAAGAATAATGTAAGCTACTTTGGGTCCCCATTGTGGAGAAAGGCAGAGTCTAGCTAAAGATGGGGTACAGATAAAAGGTAGGCTTGGTTGGTGAATGAGAAGAAAACAAAAGGGAAAAGAGAGGCTATGGGGACTGCCAGATAATTTAAAAGAGAGGAAACAGTGGGGAAGGGTTCAGTGAGAATCCCCCTGCAAGTCCTTGCAGATCCCCCACAATATTAATAGTTTAATTATGCCTGTGTGTGTTTGGTGGGGTTGCACGCAAGGAATACAGAAGTCACTTGGCTCTTTTTGTTGATGTAATTGTGAATGTTGCTCTCCATGAGCCACGGAGTGAGTACCATTGTTTTAAGCACTAAAAAGACCTGAGAGGAATGGTAGACCTCTTCATGTTGACACAAATGTGCAGAAAGAGCTGTCTGAATTGAATGGTGGTAATGTTTCTGTTGCTGCTGTGCCAGCAGCGGATTCCCAAATGTCTGCAGAATTTACCTGCCCAATGGGAACGTCAGTTGCCCTGGGAGGAAAAGTGACCTGAACTAAGGCATGGGTCTAAACTCCTCTAAGGCTTTTGACAGAAAAGTAGACACCCCTCTTCAGCTCCTCATTCTCTACTTAGAATGGTTCTTTCTATAAAAGAAATGTTAGCAGGGAGGTGGGGGGGGAGACATAAATTTTGTTAATTTCCCTCATCCTTGATACTAACAATATTAGCAAGAATTGTTGCATCTAACAGGAAAATCAATATCTTCTTCTGCAAACTGGTTTCACCTTCTTTTGCCAGCTAAAAATGCATTTTATTGATCAGACAGAGATTTTTTTTTTGTTAAGGCAATAAAGTTTTAATGACAGAATAAGGCAGAGCATGTGATAATGGTACCTGCCAGCAAACCATCTGCTGTTAAAGTACACTTGGATTTTCATTCAAGGATAAATTTTCAATTCTTTACACTAAATATGAAGACTATTAGCTATATCATTCAATTACATCACTCACAGAGATAACAGTGACAAAGCCAGTAACTGTGTGTTTTCATACTGTAAAACTCAGTCTTACTCTTTGAAAGAAGCCAGATATTAAACTGTACTTCCATTCTGTGGTACTCCCAAACTTTTTTTTTTTTTAATCTACACTTGCAGCACTGAACATGGTGGTAAAATTCTTCACAAGTACAATGAAAACCTTGACAAGCTAGAGTGGTTGCATTCCATACGATTCAGACGGTTCCTTAACAGAATTTTAGGAGAAACAGGATCCTTGTCCAAAAGGAAAGTTGACAGCTGAAGTGGTTGTCCATGCAGATAAAATCACTAAAGACAGCAGCATAAAGTGAGGGACCAGAGAGAACTCATACATGGGAGTCTCATTTACCCAGTCTCTCTATCCCTCTTGCTTTTCTACTTTGCCTCCCCCTAGCTATGCCCACAGCCCTTCCCTTTTCTTCCTCCCCACCTTTTTCTGTTCCTCTCCTCCATCTGCAGCTTTCCTTTTGTACCTTTTCTGTTCCTCCTCCATCCACTTTACCTTCCATCCCTCTTATATTTTACTTTTTTTAGTCTGTTCCCCCACTCACACAAACACTGGCACTAACTGAGGCTTGGAATCTTCAGCAGTGCTGGATGCGGGTTGCCTACCAATCCCCCAAATGGGTGAGGTCTCACAATGTAATTTTGCCAAATCTCAGAGGCACACTTCTCAAAGTAACAGACATTGTTTCTAAGATCGTTGGGTTTTTCTAAATGTATTTTAAAAATATTTCTGATTTTTCTGCCAACCTGAGGCTTTCCCCAGGCTTACAGAACACAGCCCCACTTGTCCCTGGCTGAACTGTGTGAACTCTGTCATTCGATCCAAGATGCAATTCAGAATTAGCTAGAATGGTTCAGAATTAGATATAACAAGAGGCAGGACCACTCGCAGTGGGGGGGAAGAGAAGGAGCTCCAAGTGGAGAAGGAAGCAGCCCGGGCTGCCAATCCTTCCCTCCGGCTCACCCATTTTTGTCTTAGCTCCAGAAGACTAATTTATGCAGTAGCCAAATCACCTGCTCACAACTTAATGCTAGTAGCTCTCAAAGTAGAATTCTTGCTCATGAGACTCCACAGCTTAGAGGGAGCATTGCTACGAGCCCCTAGTTTTATTGCAGTCACAATCCAATCCTCCTGAACAGAGCTGTTCCCTTCTAAAACCGTTTATGTCAGTGGGCTTGGACGGGCGTAACTCTGTTCAGGGCTGCACTGCCAGTCTCACAGATTTGCCTTCACTTGAAAGAAAGAATTAATCCCCCCCAAGCACTTTGGACCCAGGAGTGCCTCTCTTCCCCTCGGCTGCATGGGAGCCCCCCTCTGACCAGTCTTTGATCCAAGGGGTCCCTCGCAGCAGTCTCCAAAGTGCCACGGAGTCCACAGGGCACTCTCCTCTCCTCCCCTCCCGCCAGGGGCAGCAGCAGCCCCGTGGGAAGGGTAGCACCAGGCAGGCGCAGACCGAGCCCGCCTGCTCTGCCGCCGCCACAGGCAGCTGCCGTTTGGTCCGGCGGACCAGGCAAGGCCAACATGACACCCAACGAGCCTGCCTGGCACCAAATTAAAAAACCTGGGAAGGCGAGAGCCGGGAGGGGAAGGCAGAGGCGTGGTGCCTCTCTGTCCTTCTCGCCCGCTCGCAGTGTGACTCCCACTCCTCCCCCCAGAGCCCCACCAGGAGTCGGAGCTCACAGCACTGGGGCTGGAGGAGCAGGGTGCCGCGCTCTGAGGCATGGAGCAGAGCCACTGCCAGGAAAGCAAGGAGGATGCCTCTCATAAGTGGAGCCACTGGGCCCGCCAATCTTCTCCCCCCCCCGGCACCAATTCCCTTCCGAAGTCCAAGCGGCTGAGAGCTGCTCAGGCCACCCATTCCCCCCACCCAACCCCCTGGCTCCGAGGCCCGAGCGTGCTGGCGATTCCTCCCTCCCCCCGGGCTATTCCCCTCCCGGCTCCAAGGCCCAAGTGGCTGAGGGCCACTTGGGCCAGCGATTTCTCCCCCCCAGCAATTCCCCCCCCCTCCAAGGCCCAAGTGGCTGAGGGCCGCTCAGGCCAGCAATTTCTCCCCCCCAGCCCGAGTGGCTCTCAGCCGCCGGGCTGCCTCAGAGTTCCAAGAGCATTCCCTGCACGTGCACAGGGAACGCTCTTTAACTTTGGGAGGATTTAAATCCCCCCGAAAGTTTTTTTAAAGTTTTAAGACTTTTCTGCACATCTGGGAAGCCTCCCAAGTGTGCAGAACAATCTCCCTGCCCCCCAGGTGCCCCCCATGTGGATTTAGATATCTGCACACAGGTGGCGCCTTCACTATTAGTACATAGATGGTACCATATATCTCATTCTGAACTTGACCTCATAATGCGGATTTTAAAATTGCCATGATGGGGCCATTTTCCAAAAGAGATGTTTCTACAAACCTGGGGGAAATGCTCTAATTTACATAAAAATCCTAGAAGTAAAAAAATAAGTAAAATAAAATTGGGGATATATCCCTCAGAGAAGCAGCAGTGTGTGACCCTGCATACACAGTGCAACTTCAAAAAAAAAAAAAGACAAGATTTTTAAACTGGTGAGATAAGTCAACACAAAGTACTTTTTAAAAGAATAAGGAGCTGTTGATGGATTGGTGGAACAGGAATTTAGTGAGAATAGGCAAGTTGGGACAAGCAAGAGAAGAGAAAATGAGGGGATGGGATCCTGAGTCCCATTCTCCTGTAATATCCAAATGAGTCACTAGTGCAGTTTACACTTGTTACAAATAACACTACATCAGGAAACTGAATAGTCCAACATAAAGACCTTTGGGCACCTCGGAGTAAGACAAGATAAACTATTAGCAGAAACTACAGAACAAAGTTTGAGTCCAGTGGCACCTTTAAGACCAACAAAGTTTAATTCTGGGTATAAGCTTTCGTGTGCATGCACACAAAAGCTTATACCCAGAACTAAATTCTGGACTCAAACTTTGTTCTATTGCTTCAGAACAACACAGCTACCCACCTGAATCAAACTTTGTTCTATTGCTTCAGAACAACACAGCTACCCACCTGAATCTAACAGAGACTATTACACTGGTTCACTAAGTCAAGAGCCCTTCAACATCCAACAGTAGGATTATCAGAAGCAAGAGATATATTATTCATTTACAGAATTTAGACTCCACCTTTCTGCCCAATCAGGGCCACTAAGGCAGCTAACAATTAAACTGATGATAAAACTATCATAAAGCCACTTTAAAACCAATTCATACACACAACACACTCAGCAATTTAAAAATGTACAGCAGGAAAGAGGAGTTTCATTGAGAGGATGCCAAATGAAACAAAAAAAGTCTTCACCCACAGGCGAAAGAGACAGATGAATACCCTTGGGGAGAAAGTTCCAAAATTTTGGCACTACAACCAAGAAGGAAAATAAATGTGGGTCTAATGCTAACTAACTACACTAGTTACCGGGACATATGATGCCTACCAATACACATGCACATTCAGAAATAAGTTCCACTAAATTCACTGAATTTCACATCCAGGTAGAATTGCAGCCAACAATAAAGCAACATAGCAAAAACAACAATTAAATGCATCAGTTAAAAAGAGGTCTTAAACCATCCTAAAAACTACCGAGGTTCAAGCTAGAAGCACCTGTAGCAATACAGATACCCATCCACCAACTGATATGTCATCAAGGATCCATAGAGCATGAGAGCGACTCAGTGGTTCAGGCATTGTGCCCAGAGTTGGAACCCAAAATTTATTTATTTATTTATTTTATTGGGATTTGTATCCCGCCCTCCTCGCCATACGGCGGGCTCAGGGCAGCTAACAACAGGCCATTATGACAACAATAACATTTCTTAAAATAGTTAAGAACATATTTAAACAGACATTAAAACATATCAAAAACACATAGATGGCTTATCTTCAGTTCGAAGTATCAAAGCAGCATCGAGATGTGCCATCGTATCTGATCAGACACTGGCAGATGGAAATCAGGCCAGGGCCAAAATGTAAATACTAGGCAGCCCCTATTTGAAAGCCTGGCGGAAGAGCTCCGTCTTGCAGGCCCTGCGGAACTGTAATAGATCCCGCAGGGCCTTGATGTTATCAGGGAGCTCATTCCACCAGTAAGGTGGAATTTGAGAAAATACTAGAGTACCTTTGAGAAGATACTAGAGTATTTCCCAATGAAATAACTGCTGTGCCATTGGTGTGACAGTTTATCAATGCAAAACGTCAGAGCCACATGGGCTCTAATCAGGTTAAATGTTCAAATATTTAAAAAATACATGCAAATACAAAATTTTATCAATTTATATGAAATTTCCTGTGTTAACAGTATTGACCCTCTAAGCTTGGCAATTTGTAACAGTTGAACAGGCCACATAGTCTAAAATCAAAGGTGATATGCAGTGCAATTCCTAAAAGTTACATCCTTCTAAGCACACTGACCTCAATGGGCCTAAAAGAATGTAACTCCTGTTAGGATGGCATTGTTACATTTTCTCCTGATACTTCAGTGCAGTGATCCCAACATGGCACCATAGCATCTATGGGTGTCATGGTGGCCAGTGTATATTCTGGCACCCACTCACTTCTTCCTCAAAGTAAAGAGCCAACCCTGTATTTCCTACCTCAGTGGAGCAAGAAGTGCTGCAGAAGACCCCAGAAGGCATCACCTTTGGCTCTGAAAGGAGCACCATTCTGAAACAGAATGCCCCATTGTAAAAGGGTGTTTGGTTTGGAGTCTCCACTGTCTAATCCATGAGACCTTTTGTGATTAGCCCTGCTCCCCAACACAGCCATTTTGTGGTGGTACTGACTACCCCTTTTCAACATTCCAGAACTGCCCATAAGCTCTACGAGTTGGAAACTATTGGTCTAGCACTTGCTTGTTGCTGGGATTCTTGCAAAGATCACTACATTAGGTGAAGCTAGGCCTGATCCAGAAAGGCAAGTAGATTCAAGTGCACTCTCAGGATAATTTAGCATAGATTAGTTATGCCACAGTCCTGGATCTGAAGTATACGTTTACATACTTGCAAAACAAGACTGCTATCAGTGGACCAAAGGGATTCTGGTTTTTAAAAAGTCAGCCTATACCATGCTGAACATATAATTTATTAACTGAAGACCAAGATCCAGAGAACTGCACAATTAGTTCAGCATACTCAAGGGGACGTGGTTTTCAAACACTTTCCCTTTATGCCACACGGGAAACCACTTCTAATATGGTGGGTACTTTTAAAAGCTGTTTACAAAAAAAAAAAAAAAAAAAGGCTTCCAAGCAATATTTCAAAATTGACAATCTCCACTGAGTATACCCAAGCCCTTGGGCAAGCATAAAGAAGTTCTTTAGGTCCTCGCCAACATTATTAGTGTTTTGAGACGATATTTCAAGTAGATTATTTGATAACTTCTGAAACATTAGGATAAAACATCCCCCCCCCCCAAAAAAACTACTGTTTATCTATATGCTTGCAAGGACTGCAAGGAAGACCATTCATTTAGAGATCATAACAAGAATATTTTGGGGGGAAATGCTAATAAAATGTTTTACATGATGCTTATGTTGGTTGCCAGACTTATATTTTCATACTTTCAATATTCATTTGCCCACTTTTTGGACAGCATTATATCACCTGACATGTTTAGTATAATGGATGGCGCTTGATATAAGATAGGAGTCTTTTGGAACGTAACTGGATCCAAATACCTGGCTGTGATTGTTATTTTTCCCTCAAGGTTGATTCTTTACGTATAAAAGCAGACTATAACACAATAGCCGCAATTCAAAAGATTAAACATGTTTAGATCCATTAAAATCAGCAAGTTTAACAATGTTCACTTCTTGCCACATTCCAACAACAGGCCCAACGGAAGACCATGGATTCAATATCTAAACACCTTGCTTGATATTATATTAAATTCAAGACATGCTTTTAATACCTGGTTTTTAAATGCTAACAGACTAAGAACTTTACCTGCAATCAAGTTTATCCATCTGATACCTGAACACAACTTTTCTACATCCTAAGCCAATAACATTTGCTTGATTATTTACAACATTGATAAATTCATACAAGACTTTCTGGGTAACTGCTGTACAGTCAATTATATAATTCCCTTTTCTTAGACATCAAACTCAGCTTTCAAAAACATTTTCACAGTATTATTTAGATAAACAAGAATATTAAGGTTTTTATAATGATCCAATTTTAGCATAGAAGCTCATTCAATTGCTAAAGATGTAATTTCTTTTATAATTAACAGATTACCACTAACCTTAGGAAAGTTCTTGTTTATTCTTAAAAGAGAGAACCTATCCCCAAATTCTATAATATTGATGTTTTATTGCCTGCCTCTATATTTGAAATATGTAACAGGCTCTAGAAAGATGGCTCTGTGTCCAGGCCGCCTCCACGGCCCAGTGTCTCCATGGTGCCTTTCTCCAGCGGCCTCTGGGCTGCAGACGGGGCCCCCGGCATTCCGCTGTCTCCCCCCCAGATGATGTGGTTGCTGTGGCAGGCTCTGTGGCCCAGCACCTCTATGGTGCGGCTCTCCAGCGGCCTCCTAGCCAGAGACAGGGCCCCCTGCACCCCTCTTCCCCCCTCCCAGACACCACCATCACCGTGGCAGGCTCCGAGCCAGCTCCATGGCCCAGTATCTCCACAGCACAGCTCTCCAGCAGCCTCCTGACTGCAGACAGGGCCCCCCGCACCCCTCTTCCCCTCTCCCAGCCCCCACTGTTGCCACAACAGGCCCCAGGCCAGCCCCGCTGCCCACCTCCTCTGGCACCCTTCCGGGCGCCTCCGCAACCCACCTCCTCCGGCGGCCTTGGCCTCCTAAGACTCCGCCTGGTGGAGCGTTTATCCCCTTCACCAGCTCCCTCCAGACTGAGGCAGAGACACTGGTTACCAGCTCTGTGGGTGGGACTGCAACAACACAGCAAGCCAATGCAGCCAGCAGATTGGCAGCCCAGGCAGCCAACTGATTAGGGAGCGCATCGAATGTGGCCACCCAAAAACAGAATTATTATATAGAGAGATATATATGATCTTACTTGTACGTAACAACTCATAGTATTTGACAAACCTGATAAATTATATTTTCCCCTACCCCTTTTTCCCTTTTGTACCCCAACTTTTTCCCCAAGAAAATAATGTTAAAAAAAACATTTTACTGTATTCAGTTATTTTATCTATTCCAAGATTCTTTATTCTTCCTTGAGTTGCTATACTGTATTAACTATTTTTTAGTTACCACAGGAACTCCAGATTAACTATGCTATACTTAACTGCAGAGAAATTTCTTTCATTTTTTCTTATGTCTAAGGCCAACATAAGGGTTTCCTCATAAGAATATATAGAGATTTATCATCCCTTAAATGTCTGTATACCTATATTCTTGTGAATACTTTAATACATTCATGTTCCGACTAGGCTTGTCCATCCTATCTGACATCAAACTGAATATAGTCCATCAGTAATAATCTAGGGAGTATGACACTGCCTTAGTTTGGCAGTACCAGACATGCAATAAAAAATAAGACCACCGTGAATTGTCATATATGGCTGGTGGGCTGTGTTCAACTTGATGAAACAAGCGGTGTGCATACTCCTACAGAAGGAACACTGAATGTTTAATATGTAGTTGTACACTGGGGGGAGGAAGGTAGAAAATTAACAAGATGGATCAAGTCCACAAACACCCCACCTTCCCCTCTTGCATTACCTTAGCATATATGAAATCAACAAGCTAACGTGTAGTATCTAGGCTTACTTAAAAACAATAAGATTTTATTTGCATTTATGAGTATTTTTCCTTAAGTGCTACAACTTAAGAGCAAATGGCAACTGCAACAAAGCTTGATGCCATTAAGAATTCCTGAAAGAGTAATCATGTACCACAACTTGAAATAAAACTGCACTTAGTCTCTCAACACACCAGAAGTGCTGATGAAGTTCCTTCCTACACCTGTGGCTCAGAGGATGAGCTTAAGCAACACCAAGTACTCAATTTCAAATGGAGACAAACTTCCCAGGTACTGCATTCTCCTGTGGTTTGGATGGTAAAAAATCGAGATAGGAAAAAACTACCCTCATCTACCCAAATTGTCTGCCTTCCTGACAGGAAACAAATGGTAGCAACAGAGGCAATCAGGGGAAGGAAAATTGTTATAAAATCCCCCAGTTCTTTTTCTGTACCTCTCCCCTCCCCATCACAGTGGCTGAGACAGATCGTATCAATAGTGTCTGGCACATTCTGGCAAGAGAACAGCTCATACGAAACAGGCTTATGGAGCAGCACTAACACCAAATATACAGTGGAATACTATTAGCATAATGTTATTTACTATTTACAGAGGGAAAATGCTAGAAACATATTGGAAATTTTAAGGAAGATGACTTTTTAAAGATGTCATAAGTGTGTCCTTCCAGCAACTCTTATGTTCAAAATAATGTGCCTGTTGAATAGTCATAGTTATAATATTATTGTATGTGCGTCTGGTGGTCATGTGGCATGCAGCAGTCATGATAGTAATTATGAATGTGGCTCTCCGTGAGCCGTGGAGTGAGTACCACTGAACTGAACAATGTCTGTGTAAAGCTGTAGCCAACTTATGGTGACCCTGTAGGGCTTCCAAGGCAAGATAGGTTCAGAGGTGGTTTGACATTAGCTGCCTCTGCATAACATAAAATAAAATTTAGTAATCCTCCAATGACAGCTATTCATCCACAGTGGTGGCCAACTAAATGTAATGAGGTACCTGACAACTGTAACAAGTGATTCCCAAGCAAGGCTTTTTGAAGTCATCAGTAACTGACAGCTTACTCCACTCCAACTTTTTGGGATGATTGAAGTTTCTCATTTGGAATTATTCAGGAAATTAAGAGACACAGTCAATCTTGATATTACAATTCAAGAAACATAAAGTTCTTCAAGTACAAAGGAAGAGGTTTTCCATGGGCACTAAAACATGCCAACTCCAAAAGTACTTCATTTACTGTGCTATTTTTAGAGGAAGGAGATTTTCCAAGTCAGTCTTCCAAAGTCAGAAGAACAGCAATCAAACTTGTCCTGATAATAAGACAGAAGCCAGATTTCTCAGTGGCAAAAATTCACTGTCATCTGGAGTCAAACAAGTTAGAAAACAAACAAGGCCACTAGCAGAATACTATAAGACTGGAAGGCAAAAAAAAAAACCCAAAACCCAGCAGTGGACATCATAGCCATAAACATTCTCAACCTGCAGGACAACACAGAGAAGCTCATACTACACTGAAGAAAGCAGAAGAGAAAACCCTAACATCTTACTTCCTGCTTCAGGAATAGGGCTGAGCAATAATAAGGAGCGTATCTCCCTTAGTTTACTACTTATGTTTAAAACTATGACTTGTCTTTTTAAAAGAAATTACTACAACATCACACGACAGTATTAATCCCTCTAATGAAGATTTTCTACCTACAGTAAGAATTAAAAATATTTAAGGCTGAAATCCTAGGCACATACAGTAAGCCACTGAACTCACTGGGATTTTTTTTTTTTTTTGTAAACAGTCATAGCTCAGGCAATAAGATCTCTTTTCCAATATGCTTTCTGCACTACTGCTTCCAAAGTCCCAGGCTTTGAGGGGAAATCCTGAGGGTTTGAGGGTACATGGCAAAGTGTGCAGTATGGCTGTTGAACACTTTAAACAAGACCTGCCAACAGAGTTGTCCTACTGGATAGGCTAAATGATCCACCGAATTCAATGTCATAGATAGATGCCTAGATAGATGCTTCTGGGAGATCCACAAGCAGAGCTTGATGGTGATATCTAATTTACTATCAGTGCAAAATTTATACTTTTAAGAACCACATTTCGTCCAAAAAATGGGCTCCCAAGCAGTGCACAAACAAATAAGAACATCCATTACCTAACAAATAATTTGTTAGTCAGTGGCATATTGTTTCTGGAAACAGATGTTGCATTTTCATGGACTGTCCTCCGTGTACTCTAACCGTGTTTCCCTAATGGCACTAGAGTTGGCATGCTGGTCAGCTGACTGCTCAAATATTAAGTTCTGCACAAAGCCAATACTACTCTGTCACTGTGGGCTTGCTTAAAGTGTTCAACATCAATTATATAGGCTTTATCGTAAACTGGAAAATACCTTTGTTTAAATTCAATAGTGTATCATTTGTTAGCAAGGGCAGGAGTAAAGCCAACTTACTCCTAATCCTACAGCAACTGGGGCAGACCTCACAAAGCCTCTTCTCCAGACTTTCTACTATAACTGTAGTTATCTCTTAACAGCAAGATCTGCCCTGCTGCCTACTTAGCACAACTATCTTTAAAAACTGACTTGTTTAATATATGCCACTGCTTTATCTCTCAGTCTCTCCCCTCCCCACCCCCTGCTCCTCCTCCCACTCTCAAACTGCAGACTGGCTCTGGTGTTCAGGAAAAAAGCCAAAATGAAGTGCAATATCCTCAGTTATGGAAACCTTGCCTAACATTGTTAAAAGTGAAAACAATTCATTACAGGTTTGTTTTGTTTTTTGAAAAGTTTGTTTCATTGTTTCATGGCTACTTATGCTCACAGACAAATTTATTAAGAGTCAAACTTAATGATGATTAAAGTATTAAAACAAAAAAGTTAATGCTTTGACAGTATTTTCTGACCCAGTCAAATGGTTAGCCTGAAGTAATACACAACAAAATGTTGTACATCTGCATATGAAAAGCACATAATTAATGCATTATTTTACTGTTCCTTATTCCTGTAACTCGTAGACAGCAGGCCACTTAAGTGTGGTCTGATTTACAATCACGTATAAATTAAGATTAAATTATAGGCTTGTTTCATTTTATTTGTTTACTTTGTTCCTATCCCACCTTTCTCCCCAATGGGGATCCAAAGAAGCTTACAGCATTTTCATAACAATTCTGTGAGGTAGGTTAGGCTAAAACTGTGTGACTGGCTCAAGATCACCCAGCAAACTTTCATGGCAGTGGAAATTTGAAACTGATCTCCCAGATCCTAGTCCGGCAGTCTAAACAACTACACTAAACTGGTTGTGGACAGTTTCCACATATATTTTTGGGAGCTATACAAAAATTTCATAGTTCTGGACACAGATTTTTACTATAGCAGGAAATATTACTGGATATGTATTTCCTCAAAGTTGTTATTTTGAGATATTTAAAGCATATGTCATAATTATGAATAACTTATTAACTGTGGAGAGAATAAAGGAAAAGTGACTTCAAAACTTATCAGCTGACAGAATGACTCTAAAGTGTTGTAGCATTAATTAAACTGACCTATTATAGAAGAACAGTAAGACTCATTAAGAACATTTTGTAGAAATATGGGTTTCATTCAGAAGTTTATGAAATAAGCTTAAAAGCTCAACTATGTGAACTAGTCATTTCGATGTTCAATCTCTGAATTCTCTTAAAAGTCTAAAAATTGAAATATCTGGGTCCATAAATACAGACCCACCATAAAAGAGTGCCTTTTTTATTGGGACAGATACTCCGACCCTTCCCTGGGACACAGAAAAGAACCTTTCACTGACATCATGGCAATTCTTGAAGAGGTTTTGAAAGTACAAAAACATCTCATTGCTGCCCAAGCACTAACAAGGCTCAGCATGACAAATCATGCAGAAAGGCAGAGGCTTGCTCCTATAGCTGCACTAGGCCTCAGAAGCCTTCCAAAGCTCACCATAACATCACTTTCAAGACCATGTTTCTCCCACATAAGGGACACACACACACACACACATAAATTCTGTTTGGCCTACCAGAACCAGCCAAAGTGTATGGTTGCCTAAGCTAAGATACTTGTAAACTACTGTTGAACTCCTAGAAAAATTATTTGCTTCTTTCATAATCAAGCAATTGGAAAAGGACCCTGTAACAAAACAGATTATCTATGTAATCGAATTAACAACGTATCTGGATAGGTACCACAAAGGTCAGGGTAGTCAATGGATAGATTTTGGTCCTAAATAGGGGTTTGCAAGGAAAAAAACCTTTTTTCAGATTTTGGTACAAAAGAGCCAAATTTATTTGGCATTCCTGAATATTCTCAAATACCAGTATCAGCACTGTATTCGGATTCAAGAAATATTCAGTAATGCTGAATATATTCAGCTCCATTATACCCAATGGGGCCATTATACTCAATGGCAAATCTCCTAGAGCAGGGGTGGGCAAATGGCGGCCTGCGGGCCACATGCGGCCCACCACAGAGTTTTTTGCGGCCCACCAAAACATGAAAATTAACAAGAGTAAATATAGATGCTCTTTGACGGACATTAACTTGCAGGCTGTGATGAGAATCTCAACAAGCAATCTCACTCCTGATTTCAAAAAAATTGTAGAAAAGTGTGATAGGATACATTTGTCTCATTAAACTGATTCTAAAATTAAATGTGCTTGGGCTATAGATGATATGAAATTAGCACAATAAATAAATTGAATAAAACTACCACTATTTTATTTAATTTACATTTATTGATTTTTATGATACAATTTATACCTTTTCTGAAATGCAAAGTTAAGTAATGAATGCAATCATTTTAAAAGGTGTGGCCCTCCGCTAACCTCCGCTCCCACAAAGTGGCCCCCGAGCAAAAACAATTGCCCACCCCTGTCCTAGAATATATTCAGTAGGCTGAGGGGACGGGATTTGAGGTAGAGACACCAAATTTGTAGTGTGGCTGCTGGAACCACTCCCTAAAAGAACCCCCAAATTTCAAAAAGATTGGACCAGGGGGTCCAATTCAATGGGCATCCAAAGAGGGTGCCCCCATCCTCTATTGTTTCCAATGAGGGGGGAACAGCAAGGCAATACAAGCCCAGCAGAATGTCCCAGAGAATCTCTGCAGTAGAAAGTGAGAAGGGGGCATGTTTGCAAGGCCAGCAGCAGAACCAGTGCAATGTGCCCAGTAGAACCAGTACCACTGTGGCAGTGCCAAAGCATAACAGGAATAATGTCAGATCCGAGAACCTCTGAAGTAAGGGCGGGGGGCATTTCTGCAAGGACAGCAGAATCAGTGCAATGTACTAGAGCCCAGCAACAGAACCCAATGCCAAGTTACTGGTGTCCAGCAGCAGAACCCAGTGCCATTGTGGCAAATGCACTTTTGAGTGCTCTGCTGGGCTTCTACTGCCTTGTTTCTGACAAAAAAATTAAGCACTGCTGGGATTCTCTGGTGTGACATTGATTAGTTCTGTTGCTGCCACATTGGCACTGAGTTCTGCTGCTACAAGTAAGTTGGCACTGGGTTCTGCTGCATTATTTAGGTATTTATTTGGCTCAGTAAATAAATACCAAATGTACACACCAGTTCTAACCATGTTGTTTGATATCTTCTGTCCATTCACAAAATGAGATTTAGGGTCTGCAGACTTGCTTCTCAGAGCAATGTCTCATGTGGAACTAGTGTGACAAGTTCAGGAAACAGTTGTGTCAAATTCTACATCTCAGCAACAGTGCTCTGTAACATTCCCCCAGGCTATGCAATGGCCTTTTTATGCCTGAGTGGCAGCCATCTCCAAAGGTACAGCACCACCAACAGCAATGAGCCACCATGCAAAACAGAAGGACCATTGTTCTCTTATCTCTCATCTTCTGGAATGTCATCATTTTAGTAGTGCTTCAGTTACCAGAGTGATTGCATCCTTGCAAAATAAAAAAGTGAGCTTCCCTAGTATAATAAATGGCCATGTTTTGAAAATGTGAACTAAGTTATTCTGAAGCAGTAACAACCCACTTCATTTTTACAGTTCATATTTCAGCAACTCTAAGAACAGATGCAATCAAAACATATCCCAAATAGAGATTTATATGTAAAGAGCAAGAGTAAATATTTTCATATACAAGACCTATTTACTTTTGTGCGTGCCTTCAGGCATTTCTCTTACAATGCCACTATGTTACCATAAACTTTGGCAAGTACTGGTCCCAAGCATTCAATTGCATCATCAAATTCAGCAACAACCTTTTCATATCTAAGACCAAGGAAACTTTCTTCATGAAGCAAAAACTGAATCCAAGAAATTAAATCAAAGCACAATGCATTACTAACTGGTCAGAAAATGAACTGTAACAAGTCCTCAGGACAAAAAAAAATATGAATGCAAATACCAGAACCTCACAGCACAATTCTTTTTTGACAGCTTCAACATGTTCCCCATTTTCCACATGCAAGTATAAGTGCACTTTCCAAAATATTCTTGTATGTGGAGCTTCAGTCTAAGAAAAGTGTTCATTGGAAAGGAACATGAGTGTGTACATGCACACATCCCACAAACAAACCAAACTGAAGAATCACAGAAGAAAATTAAGTTACAAGTCTGATCATGCTTCAGTTGTCTCAAATGTGTCATAAAGGTAGCTCTGCACAGATGGATGATACAGTAAATGTCTTTTTCTGTAGAGACCTGAAAATTATCAAAATCTGTTTTGTTACCTCGCATCCTACTGTAGCAAAGTGGCCAGTCACAAAACTCCAGCAGCTATGACATGTGGCACAGGAAAGGCATGCTTATGTAGCTGGATCTATACTATTCTGGGGCTTGGCTAAGTTTCATCAGCCCCTACAATAAGTAAATGGCAAGGGAGTTTGTTCCTGCCTTTAAATCCTTAGAAAAACACATGTAAATAAGTCAGCTATCCTTTTTCAAGCCTCAGAAAGTTCAGTGGTTAAGCATGTCTGTTCTCACTGCATAACTGAACCTCCTCATACACTTTTGTTTCCTTCCCTTGAGTTATTTTTCATGAGCCATACTTAATTATTAACACAACTTTGTGTTATTTATTATTAACACAACTTTGATTATCACAACTTTGAAAATTATCAGAAAACTATGGAAACAGCAGGTGTGTAGCCTCCTGATGCTCGACCATCAGCATGTCTCACTTCAGCTAAAAACAGACTGAGATGGGTAGCTATGCTGGTCTGAAGCAATAGAACAAAGTTTGAGTCCAGTGGCACCTTTAAGACCAATGAAATTTAATTCTGGGTATCTGAAGTGTGCATGCACACAAAAGCTTATACCCAGAATTAAACTATGTTGGTCTTAAAAGGTGCCACTGGACTCAAACTTTGTTCTTCAGCTAAAAGTGACATTCAGTCAAGGAAAGGAGTAAATGACTGGCAATTTGGATAACAACCTGAATGGGCAAACAAAACTATATGGCCACTTCTCACTAAGGAAGGCGAAGCATTAAAAGACAAAAGAAATGAATTAATGCTTGGTTTAGTTTCCTATATTAAGGAGGTAGGATTGTAAGAGATTAGCACTCTGAATCATTTCAAATCCTATAATTCTAGTAAATTAGACTAAAAAAATAGCTATCTAGATTTTGAAACTTTCTTCTCATAAATCTGTGATAGTTAAAAGTTTAAACTAGAAAAATATAAACAGAACTATTTGTGCATTTATTTTCTTTCTTGTAATCAAACCATTTCCTGACATATTCTTGTAAAAAAAAACCAAAAAGAAAGCTTGTTCAAGAATGCTATGCAAGATCTACTTATATATCCCTACTTCAGCAACACACTTTCTTGCACAAACCTTATATACTTGGTGACAATCCAAAAGGAATTATACTTATTATTAGTAGGAATCACCCAGCAGAGTTCTACAAGAGTATCATCATTCAATGCTGCTATTAATAACTAGATGCAGGGCCACAGAAATATAGCTGTGATGCAATCAAGCTATAAGCATGCAAGGATAAGTACATATACAACTAGAGGTTTCTTTGATATCCCCACTGCTGAACAGGCAGAAAGCACTGCCCAGTATAACATATCACTTGACTTTGGCACTACCACACATAATAGTCAAAGAGATATCAGTCTGTATCAGTTGTCTCTAGGACATGCCTACATTTTACAGGTTTTCTGGGCTAAACCTATAGATATTAGCAATGAACATAGCACAAAAATCAGAAATAGCAAGAACAAGTGAAGACCTGCAAGAAACTTGCAGGATAGTTATCCCATTCCTCACACCTTTGCTTCCTCCCTTCTCCCCCTACCTCTCTCACACTCTTTCTCCCTTCTGCCCCCCTTTCTTACTCTCTCGCTCTCCTCCATGTATGTTACTTCCTCTCTCTTTCTGACCTGTCATCATTCCCTTTGTTTTTCTGCCTCCCCACCTCATCACTCTTTCTCTCTCTTTCTACCTCCCACCTCAAATCCCACCCTCCCCAGGCTCCACCTCTCAAATGTCTGGGAATTTCCCAACCTGGAGTTGGCAACCCTATTTCCTTCCCACCCAACAGCCAACCTACCTTTATCTGTCTTCAGCTTTCTACCTCCACCCCCCTCCCCTGCAGCCTCTACCTAGGAAAATTACAGTCTTTCTCCACAATGGGGACTAAAGCAGCTTACATTATTATTTCCTCTTTGTTATCTGCACAACAACCCTGTGAAGTTGGTTAGGCTGAAAGTATGTGACTGGTCCAAAATCTCCCAGTCAGCTTCCACTGTAAGATGGGGATCTGAACCTGGGTCTCGCAGATCCTAGTCTGAAGCTCGAACTGTTGCACCACAATGGCTTTCATACGGTGGCTGCTGATGAACTGTAGCAAAACAGCTGGGCCTAATTAAGTCATGCAAATCAGGTGGTATCAAGTCACACAGAGGGTGCTGCCTAGGGATGCCAGCCTCCAGATGGGACCTGGGGATCCCCTGGAGTTACTGCTCATCTCCAGACTACAGAGATAACTTTCCATGGAGAAAATGGATGCTTTGGAGGGGGGAGTTTATGGCATTGTACCTCACTGAGGTCCCTATCCTCCCCAGGCTCCACCCCCAAATCTCCAGGAGTTTCCCAGCCTGGATCTGGATCTGCTGCTGGTGGCTGGGGGGGGGGGGGGTACCTGGCAACCCTAGACTGCTGCCAGTAAAAACCCTGCTTTTTACTGACAAAAACAGTTAGAGCCTCCCCCCCCTCCCCCGAACATTCTAATCTCCTCACAGTTGATGTCTGGAGTTGGTGCCATTTCAAAAGGTATTTTGGGGGATTCTACGGTCACTGAAGGTTTTTTTTAACTTTTCGGATTTTTCTGCACACGGGGGGAGTGCCCCCCATGTGTAGGAAAACCTCCCTGCCTCCCAGGTGCCCCCCCTGCGTGGATTTAGGTATCCTCACACAGGGGGCGCCTTCGGAATTAGATATATAGATTTTCAGATGATCCATACTGTTTGCATCATAGCCTTCTACCAAGGAACTAAGGGTGGCATACTCCTCCTTTCCTCCATCTTACCCTTACAATAACCATGCAAGGTAGATTAGGCCAAACGTGACTGGCCCAGATCCTCACAGGCCCAGATCCTCACAGCAGGAATGTGAGCTCAAGTGTCTCCAGTCCCAGTATGACTACTCCACTACACTGGCTCTCTGGTCAAAGTGGAACTAAGAGAACAACAACAGTAAATTGGGGGAAATAATCAGCACTGCTCTCTGGAAAATACAAAACAGAGAAAACACCTTCTCAGTCCATCATACTACCTTAAAAGTTTTCCAACAAGAACATTGTAATGGACTGTACTCTGTTGATTATCAGTAGTTACATCAAGCTATGTACAAGCAAAAATCATAGCATTACAAATGGGAGAAATTTTCCATCTAAGTTGCATATCCAGTTTAACTCCTGCTTAACTGCTTTAACTTGAAATGGGTCAAAACCTATCTACACACAAACAGATGTCATTTTTTAGGTATCAACCTCTTTTTACTCTGAACTGATATGGTTCTCTTGTGTGTAGCCAGTTTGGGACATTAAACCAGGTGTACTGAGAGAAGTGAAATTGAAGCAAAAGGCACAGGAATCAAGATATTTGAGAAGAAAATTGAAAAACCAGGGAGAAAGGTTCAAAAATATGAAGACTCTTCTCCATTGTCCCCAAGTGAAATACAAAGCACAACAGATAAAGCAGAAAAATAGCTAAAAAGGACCTTGTAGTTTTAAAACAGAATTTGCCTTACACCATGTCCATCTGAACCACTGTTTTCAGCGAGACTTACCCTCACATCAGTGTGTACAGCACACTGTTGACCCTGAAGGAAGCTTTCTGAATCTGAGAAAGATTAGTGGGAGCCACTACAAGACAACTACCATGGGGAGCGGGGAAGCAGTCATAAGTGTCTGTCATGTGAATAGGACCATCATTAAATGTCTGCCAATGAGAGCAAAATCAAAGCTCTGCTTTGCTGTTTGAGGAGGATATTCTCTCAGCGTGTCCATGAGCATAGATTATTAAGTCCAGAGACATGAATTTGCACCTATAGCCAAGTTACAGGTGCATGGCCATGATATGTGCCTAGACAAAACTCAGCATTTTGCTAATCAGTCAGCTGGAAGAATGTGACCCAAAGGTCCCCCCCCCCCCCCAATTCCATTCAAGAGTCTCTGGATTTCCCCCACAAGAGTTAAGCAGCAAGTGGCACCAGGAAACACACTGATGGGTACCATGGTGACCATGGGTGCCCCACTGGGAATTGTTAGTTTATCAGTTTACAGCCTAAATTATAGAGTCTTCTTCATTTAAAGACTTGCTAATACAACTCAAACCTAGTAAGGTTTGACAATCTTTCACATCCCCCTTTAAACCATGATCTGTTGACGTTGACATTACACTAGCCATAGAAAAGACTAATTTGTTCATTATTTATTCCAGGTGCTTGACGTACCACACAACGTCCTAAACCATTAGCCCCTTGGAAGCTGATATAAAGGATCCTGCCATGTTTAAAGTACCACTCCCTCATATTAAAACATAAATAATATAGAGAATTATTTATGGCAGTCAACAACCAGAGATCAAAGAAATTTTTATCCAAGAATAAATTGTTATTCACCACGGGTGACCAGTATAGATGAATTTTTACAGAAACAAGATACTCTGCCCACACGTTTCAGTAATACTCACAATTCTGACCTGAAGATCTATCAACATGTTATAGGTCAAACAGACTATAGAAACTACTATTATTGATTACCTTTTTAAAAGTAGATCACACTTAATAAATACTCTCTGAAGGAACCTTTCCTAGCTTGCCCATTTATACAGGACCTGACCACTTCAGTCCAACAATACAATGTAGACCACTGATTACTTGTTTTATTTATGACATTATTCCAGCCCTCTTCGAAGGAGTTCAGGGTGGCTATCCTCTCATCAACCCTGTGAGACAAATTAGAGTGATTGGCTAGTAAGCTTCATGACTAAGTAGGAATCTGAACTGGAGTCTCTCAGACTCTACTTCATCTACCCACTATACATCAATCTGACATTAAACAAAATGTGTTGAGCTTCTTGCCTAGTCTTTTCCTTCCCAAAGTCTTTCTACGGGATGCCTCACTAAACAACTGATCCAAACCTTTGACAGATACCTAAATTCCACTCCAAGAATCCTACTGAGGATGCAACATTTCTCATCACAGAAAATCTCAGAAGCCACGCCCATTGTGTTAGCTTCCCCTCCTACTTTTATATAGGCCTAAGAAACACATGTAGGTCTTTAAACAGGAATTGGTCATTCTTTAGGCCTATATAGTCCACAACAGCTAAGATTATTTCTTTGCCTATAACTAAGAAGTCAAGGAAAGTTCTCCTGTACTGGTACTACTGCTATCACACTGCTTGCACCATGACTGTTATTACTGTTCAGATGAAGGGTTTCAAACTGGGACAAACTTGCTCATTCACTTGAAGAAAAGAAAGCAAGTATGGAAGGGGGGGATTTGAAGCTGTTCATTTGGGGGAAGTTGTCTGCAGTGTCGACAAACGGCAGTGAAGGCCACACATAGATGTCACACCTAGACAGCAAGACAAGTTGACAAACTTGTGATGACCTAAGAATTACCCAACAAGAGCATGCCACACGCCAAGAGAAAGAGAGAATACGGAGACTGAAAGACTGAGTAATGTGGGGGAAAAGAGGCAAGGAAAACATAAAGCAAGAGCAGGAGGTATCATGATGGGACATGCTGGTGTCATTCTTCTCAATACCGTGCGTTTGATTCGCCACCCTCTTCAGGAGGCGTGCGTAGGCCTTTCCAGCCCCCTAGTAGCCCCCCACTGTGATGCAGCAAAGGCAGCCACAGGCCTCGGAAAGAGATTTCCGTGACAGCAGAAGGGCCGCCCCGCTCCTGGGGGCGGGGGCGAAGGAAGCACAGGGAGGGGACCCAGCCGCCGAAAGAGGCCGAAACAGAGAGACGTGGGAGTCCCACATCAGCCCTTCCGCTCCCCTCCTGCGCCACCAGGCCCCCCCCCTCACCCACCCAGCCCCGGGAGGGCCCCGGCCCAGCAGCAAGCACAGCCCCACCCCACCCCCGGCCCGCTCCCCCCCTCCCCCCTCCCCCCTCCCCCGACCACGTACTCACCCCCAGAACCCGCAGGGGCAGCGGGGCGGCAAGCTGGGAGCTTTGCTGCGCTCGCTGCCGGCGTCTCCCATGGCGGCGGCTGCGGCGGAGGCAGCACCACCAGGTCTCGGGGTCGGGGAGGGGGCGGCTCAAGGCGGAGGGGTCCAGGCCGGGGTTCGAAGCCGGGATTCCAGGCCGGTCAGCTGGAGTCGGGCGCAACCACTGCGGCAATGGCAGGGTGGGTGAGTGAGGAGGCGAAGGAGGTGGAGGCGGCAGCGGCGGAAAGGGAGGCAGCCGCACCCCGTGGCGCTTGAGGTGACACTGAGCTCCCGGCGGCAGCTGACGGGGGGTTGTGACGGGCCCCAACACGCCACCCCCGCGAGCAGCGCGTGCCCTCTGACCCAACAATGCCCTCAGCTCCTCCCCCTCAGGCGAGTAGGGTGGTCTTGCCCGGCCGCAGGCTCGACTGGGAGAGGAGTGTACCAACACCCAGGAAGAGGTGGGGACTAAATGGCAGAGAAGGAAGGCACTGGCCGCCCTGCTAAATAACCGTGCGGACCGACAGAATCTCGAGACCAAAGCGGAAAGGATTCAGAAGCTAACGGACACGTTAATAGAACGGGGGGGGGGGGGGAGAGAGACACCCTTACGCTATTTTCTATTTATGGTACGGTCTAAAAAGATTGGGTCCGGGGGTGAGGCAGATAAGACTGTACGCATGCGCAGATGGAATAGAAACCCGGAAGTATGTGAATTAATTAAAGAGCAGTGGGGAGGTTCCCTTCCCCCGCACTTGTGGAATTCCCTGTCTAGGCGGCGGCGGCGGCGGCAGCAACAGCAGCCGCCGCCGCCCCGGGAATTCCCAGTAGGGCTGCCCTCTCGGCGTTGTTTTCTCCACGCTGCAAGAAGTTTTGCATTGATACAAGAGAGTCGGTTTGGTAGAACTACCGATTTAGCTTCTCATTCGGAAAAGGAGGGAAGAGCTCTGTAGACCTGGAATCATCCGCTTCCTCGCCCTGTATGGGACTTCCTTCTCTGCCTTTAATAGATGTGAAACAGGCAAAAAAAAAAAAAAAAGCAACAGCAAATCTGTTCGTCATTTTATTTTCCTGTTCTGCAGATGCAGTAATGAAGGGGAAATCATCACCTAAACCTCAACCCTCAGTTTAAAGGACAGAAATCATTCAATCATGTTTGTAATCTTACCTGTGCTTAGTAAGAGCTTGTGGTAGTCTAAAATATATTTAGTTTCATGGAAATGTGCCGAGAATTGTGGCCTAAAGTATGGTTATGTTTTTAAGAGCCCTCATTTATAATGATAGGAAAATAAGCAGGTGGACCTTTTCCTATCCTTTTGTTTTCTTGTCTGGAATTTTGTTGCAGCTTCTCATACCAAAATTTTGTAATTAAATTCCAGACAGGAAAACATAAGTATAGAGAAAGGTCCGCCTGCTCATTTTTCTATCATTTTAAAAGATACAGAACCAGGATCAGTTAAAAAGTTGGTTGTAGTAGATGCCCTTTAAAACACAAGTGGTTTGACACCTCTAATGTCACTGGGTGTTTAGGAAAGGTGTATGTTTAGGATTGCACTGTAACTCTAGACAAATAGTCTCTGCCTGTGACCCAGAAGATTGCGGCAGATCTATAAGTTTGGCTATGGAGTTAAACTGTGTAATAACATTGAACCTCTCAGTAATGTATTATTGTATACAATAAAGGTTATAGTCATTCTGAACAAAATTAGCTACATGTCATTTAAACAATAATACATTAATAATATGTCCTTTAGAATATTACCAGAACCAGAATATTACCAGAACCATTTTTTGAAACAGTAATAACTTCCAACTCCAAACTTTCATGGACAGAAGATTTTCAAGGACTGAAAGAAGCTTCTCTGCTATTTCATGTCTTCGAATATTTCTTGATTTGATGTAAATTTTTTCAGAGGGATACCAGTTTCTTTCTTTTGCTACAGAAGGAAGAACTGACAGCAGGCAAGAGGATCTGAGAGTTGTACATAACTACATATATACAGGAATTGTAACTGCCTAATACTTTTGATAGTCTTACATAAGTATCAGAAAGCAAGTGAAGGGAATGAAGAGCAGCAAAAATATTTTAACATCTTGCTTTAGAATCATTTCATTCAACATTATAAAAGAAAATATTTTATGAGAAATTTTAAATTTTCCCAAAAATGGCCAGTTTTTCATTTTTCAAAACTGAAGAGTTCCCCATGTTTCTAGGCATTCACTTCTCTCTGTGTCTCACAGGCGATGGCAGTTCCGCAATGCCATAATGCTCCCTCTAAGCTGTGGAGTCTTGTGAGCAGAAATTCCGCTTTGTGAGCTACTGGCTTTAAAGTTGTAAGCAAGCAATTTGGCTACTGCATAAATTAGTTTGCTCTGGAGCCATCTTTCCTGAGCAAAGACAAAAATGTGCGAGCCAGAAGCAAAAAAACTGTGAGCTAACTCACACAGACTCAGTTTAGAGGGAACACTGTACTCAGTGTATAATCCCTGCAGACTAGATTCAAGTTAAGTAGCCAAACAAATTCTCTGTGTGAGGCCTTTGTGACATCAAAGGCAACACAATAAATAGCCACAGTTCCTTTTACTGTAGATGTATTTGACTTCTCTATAGGCTTGGATGCGATGGAGGCATGAGGAAATTATGGGAAGTAGCTACCTTTTGATTGCTGTGTTCATGTGAGTAGCCAGAGTCATTCTGATTGGCATCCATAGACTCCATTTATTGTTGGGATAGCAAGCATTACCTTGCTGTCTCTTCTCAATGCTTTCCTTATCTTCACAATAATAATCTCATTCCCTTGGTTGATTTATTTCTTTGTTCAAATGTTCTCCCCTTTCTGAAATTTTGATACTGCTAAGAGCAACAGCTACCTACAGCTACCTTGTCTTCAAACTTAATGGTTCATGCTCTCTCTCCTCCCCAGACCTTGGTACGTGAGACCATCCTGTTAATCTATATGTATTCTAGAAATATAACTGCCCTTTAGGGTTGGTTGCCTTCAGCATCAGACTGAAACCAATACACTTCAAATAATCAGGGACAGGCAGAAGCTAGAAAGGCTGAGTTAATATTAAAAAAAGAAAGGAAGGAAGGAAGCTATATTTTGATTATAAAATTGACCTCTTTCTATACTTCCTTCATTAAATTCCATCCAATACAGAATCACTGTCTCTTACCAAGCACGTTGCTTATTACAAGTTTGAATAGGATTATAGGGATAAATGTTACCATTTTGTACCTCAGAATTCCATCTGTAAGCATCAGTGGAATGTATTCAATATTCTTCAAATGGAATCCTTTACAATTATTGCTGACATTTCATATCATACTATGATCCTGCAGTTTATGCTTATGTTTATTGTGGGACAGGGGAGGGGTTTAAGCCAAATGAAATCTGAGACTCCAAATTGTGGTACAAAAGTGGTCCATAATATTATGGATCTCACCATAACCTTATGGCCTTACCATAACTAGAGAGCCAGTTTGGTGTAGTGGATAAGAGTGGCAGACTCTAATTTGGAGATCCAGGTCTGATTCCCTACTTCCCCACTTGGGTGACCATAGGCAAGCTGCAACACTCTCAGCCTAAAAAAAATAAGCATAGCTCACCTAAGTGGTGTCAAAAAAAGAGCTACAGCTTCAGCAACATGCTTAAAACATTAGCACTCTTGCAATATTTTGTTGATTTAACAGTATCTGATAACTGATACCTCTGCTCTGAATTATTGCATCAAAATGTCTGTGCCATTGCAATCTTGAGTATACTGTTCAGGTGTGTATCTGTAAGCTGCAAACCTACTTTTGATTTATTGACATTCACCACAGAAAGGACCCAGGGAAAAAAACATGAAATGGCTGAGCAATTGAGAGAGTCTGGCGAAGCAAGCTATGATGCAGCAGCAGCAACAGAACAGGAAGCAGGAGATGGCCAGTTCCAGGGCGGGGCTGATAGAAGCCCTCCAGGGGCCTGATCCGGGCCCTGGGCCACATGTTTGACCCTCCTGCCCTAGATGGCTTGTGACCAGGGTATCTGAAGGACCATCTTCTCCCACAGGTTCCTGACTAGGAATTGAAATGACAGGGAGAGGCCTCGCTGACTGTCCCGCCAATCAAAGAAGCTCACCTGGTAGCACCCAAGAGAGGGCCTTTTCAGTGGCAGCGTCACGATTATGGAACAACCTAGCCATGGAGGTGTGCCTGGCCCCCTCCTTTCAATCTTCAGAAGGCAGCTGAAGATAGTTTTATTTAAAACTGCATTTGACTAATTTAGTTTTTATTTATATGCAGTCCTAACTGAGATTTTCAGTTGTGGTCTTTTACGCATTTTTTATAATTGTTTCATTTACCTTGTAAGCCACCCTGAGTTCTGCAAGGTAGAAAGGCAACTAATAAATGTTTTAAATAAATCAGTTAAAACTTAATCATCCAACTTCCATTCCTTTATTGTACTAATAAAGCTAAAAACAGACTCTTCCTTCCTAATGCACTAAAGACTTCCTTCAAGCTAGGGATAAATTAACCCATTGGTTCCCAAATTTTTTCAGGCCACTGCCCCCATGGGTCCATAAATGTATCCCCAGTCCCCCCCATCCTATAAAAAGCTTTATTCAGAATAGCAGTTGGCATGACTCTCTAAAGAGGATAATAATGATAGTATTCAAAATGGTAACAATTAATTGCATTTATTCAAAATCTAATTAAAACTTTTTCGTTTATTCAACAAAATTGATTAACTTGATTCAACGATACCAGGTTTTCAAAGTCTGATAGTCATTTAGCAAGAATCTTAGATGCCACTTTAATAACTACTTCACTGTTCAGTAAATTCTTAATTTGATGGATGGGCTTGATGAAGTGATACCAGTGTCACTGCAAAGGAGAAAACCAAAAATCTGTGCGACAGCATACTAAACTTTTTTCGAAAAGGAGGTGAGAACTATTCTCCAGGTGCTGTTCAAGTCTTTAACCTAAAAGCCATTCCTATTATTCTTTATGGAGTAGACAGAAGGATTGTCTCAGAAAATGAAAACATTGACCATCTTCTTTTATATTTTCTGTGTGGCCAGTGTGGCTTTCCATTCAGAACTCAGCCAACCTTCCCTTGAGGCAAGGGCTTGGTTACAAGCAGGTGTCATTTCGTAGAAAAAGAGGTGCAGGGGCTCATTAGCATACCTATTAGCATAACTTATTAACATATGCCACACCCCCTGATATCACCAGAAGCAGGGCTCATTTCGTAGCAGGATCTCCTTTGCATATTAGGCCACACACCCCTAGTGTAGCCAATCCTCCAAGAGCTTACAGAGCTCTTCTTAAAGGGGCTACTGTAAGCTCTTGGAGGATTGGCTACATCAGGGTAGTTTGGAAGTGGCAGGGTAGCTTCCCTTTCCTTCCCCCAGTCTCATGGCAGTGGGCAGGCTGTGGAAGGAAGGGGAAGCTGCCCTGCCGCTTCTGGTCAGTTTCACTCCCCACTGATCAGTTGTTAAGTTTAACAGCTGATTGGCAGGACATGAAACTGACCAGGAGTGGCAGGGCAGCTTCCCTTTCCTTCCCCCCCCCCCCCCCCATGGCGGTGGGAAGGCTGGGAAAGGAAAGGGAAATCAGCCCTGCTGCTTCTGGTCAGTTTCACTCCCCACCCATTGGCTGTTAGGTTTAACAGCTGATGGGAGAAATGAAACTGACCAGAAGCGGCAGGGTGGCTTTCCTGGAAGGGCTGGCAAGGCCACATAGGGGCAGGGGTAAGGGTCGTGGGGGGGCTGGCATCCTCCTGGGGTGGGGCAGAGCTCAGCTATGGTGGGGCTACGGGCCTGCTTCTGTTCCTTAGGTAAGATTGACACTATGGCACATATCCTTCTGGAGTGTCCTGTGTACACTAATCTCAGGAGGCATTATATTTTACTGTGTTTGCAAGTTCATTTGGACGTATATTCCTATGACTTAGTTACCTTTTTACTTTCTGACAGGGATCCAAAGACAACTTTAGCAGTTGCAAAAACAATGTACTTCTTTTGTCTATTGGGTGGTAAGTGATTAACAACATCTATCCACTGTTCAGGATCAATGTAACATAGAGCTTTTACTGGATAAAGGAAAGGAAGTGATACCAGTTCCCAATGTCTGGTTTAAAGTCACTTAGTTGGAGTCTTAAATCACCACATTTAGTAATCTGGAGTTGATTGCTTTGAGAGAAATTGGATGACTACACTAAAACCATGTTCTACTAAAAATCCTGATAATTTCCACCAGGTTTCAGCCCTATGCAGAGGCACAAACTACGAAAACCATTTGCCAGCATGGTGCCATAGTCTAGTCTACCATAAATAAGTGAACAACATGGTCGAAGGAGCCCACCTCTACCATTACCCTGCCACCCCCTTGACTCTTAGAGCCCCCCAGGTAATCTCACTGCCTCCAGGGTGCAATACAACCCTGTTTAGGAACCACTGATTTAAGCTTTTAGTAATTCACAATATTTCAGAGTCCCCAGCTTTCCATTACAATCTTTCCCATTTGTTTCTGACTTCTTATTTTATATAGGTAGAAATGACTTCAATAGGGTCCTGATTTCTGGGTATTGGGCTGTTGTGAAAAGCACAGAAGCAGAACAGTAAAAGAGGTCCCAACCAATCTGAGGTGATTTGTTCCCCATATCAATGACTAGGCTGGGAATGGAACATAAATTCTGAAGTAAAATCACATGTTGCGTACCTACTTTTCATGTGAAGGTAATTCATACCTGTATATTAAGATAATGTGTTTTATGTAGGTCTTGTCATTGATGCCATTCTGCATGAGTCGTGTAATAACAGCCAACGAGTCCCTCTAATTGCTTTGTTTCCAGAAACATATCTGAGAAACAGAAAACTCTGTGTAGGTTCTGCATTCTAAAGCCTTTTTTCATGAAAGTGCTGCTGCAGTTTCTCTCTCTCTTTCTCTTTCCTGAACTCCAACAATTGAAACATGTCCTATTTGTTATTCTTCACTGTGTGCTGTTTGCCCTCAGCATTTTAAAAGTGGTGATATTCCAAGAGAATACAGTATCAGCTGACTGCACTGTGTATTTTTAAAAAGTGATTATTTCAATCAGATGAAGAGTCTCTCTTACAGATTGGCACCATATGAGTGGCTTTCCTCATTTTATGGTAATTTAGCCCTCAAGATGGGAAGGAAGATGCACAGCACTTGTGGCCCACTCCACTTGCCCCTCTTTAGGGTTCTCCATGTGCACCTCAATTGGGCAATCATGTCTCAACCAAAACAAACAACAACAACAAAAGGTTGGTTATGTACAGACATGACCTTGTCTACTTGAACTGAAAAAGACAACATGTCAGGTTATTGTTGTTAATTTAATTAACCCTGGGGCACAGCTGGAACCATAACTAGGGTGGGACCAGCAAGTGCACTGTTCCATATAGAGCAGTGATTCACCCCACCTATTTTTTTTCTAAAGATGCTCAGTGTTTGTGGCATGGCAATTTCTATTTGAAGAATGAGATTTTGTTTATAGAACAGGAAAATTTATGAAGGAAAAAACCCGCTATGGCAGTTGGTTGTCCCACACCGGTAAAGGGTAAAGTTCAAAACTCCACCCACTTGGTGCACACAGTTCTGCCCAATCAAAATTACCCGCAGCTTATAGTGGATTTCTGAAGATCACAGTCACCCTTATTATGCTGAAGAGATCCTGTGGGGATCCCCCTTCAGGCACTGCTTCTGTGAATATGGTAAAATGAAAGGTAACTTAAGGGAATTATTAGTTATTCAAGGAAAGTGAACATTATGAATAAAAGCTACTGACCTTTAAACTATTCCTGTGTTGTTCATGTATTTATGATGCTACCAGTTCATAGATAGTGAAATGCACATAGACACTTGGGTTTGTTGGAAGGACATAAACATTTAGGTTGGCTATAATGAAATTGTTGATTTGCCAGTCATTTCTTTAATGCTGCACCAGGAGATGTGGCAGCCCCACCTAGGCAAAGAATGTTGGTTACAGCTTCTAGTACATCTATTTAGGCTACCAGCTTGATCAAAAAATGATGATCTGGCCAGCTTTTCTTTAACTATTTCTTTCTTTTCTTTCTTTTTGCTAGTTTCCAGAATTTCTGAAGCAAACCCAGAAAATTAGGCTGTTGTCTTAAGAACACTTTCCTGGGAATAAGTACCATTTAATAAAATGAGACATACTTCTATGTACACCTGCTCAGGATTTCTCCCAGATTTTTGTTGTTTTAATATATGACAACCGTAACAATCAATAGGAAAATAAACTATAATTTTTTTAAAAAAGAAATAGACGTTAGTCCAAACTTCACTGAGTAGGTATGAGATGCTAAAAATGTCATTTTGTTGTTGTTGGGATGACATAAGAAGCACAGTTGCTCTGAGGAGATTCTTACTCCTTCTGTTTACAAAATTTATATACTACCTTCCTGCTCCCATCAGGGTCACCATGGCAAACAGTTAAAACAAGAATTATAAAATGCAGAAAATCTACTAAAATCAGAACTGGTTTTTTTCCCACTCTCCACTGTGTTTAAGGCAACTTCTAATAGAACCACATATGAAACCACAAGATATATTAAAACAACAATGACAGGGTAACTATATGAAACAAGCATCGTAATCAGTATTAAAAAAATAGCATAAAATGTTATAATAAAATATTGGATTAAATCAATCTATATTAAAGCCAGCAGCAGAAGGTTTCATTAAGACACAATCTTAGAAGACCAACCCCGAAATTAATAATTTGAAAAATCCCTGGTAAATTGGAAAGCTTTTGCCTGGCACCAGACCATTAGCAGATTTGATGCCTTGCAGAGGGTTAGAGAGAGGCTGCTCCCAAGAAAAGAGGCTACAGTAACAGAAAAAAATAACACATCCTTTTTGACCACTTCTTCTGAGACTTTAGTTGCTTGTCTGATTGAGGCTGCCTGCTGCTTCTGTAACACGGAGATGACTGGCATATATCTAGTCATTAAATTAACAAAGGCTAACTCACAGTTTGTAGCATTAAGTTGATTCTCTGCTTGACTTCTGTTGAAAAGTTGCAGACAACTTTCCAATTTCCATATATGCGGGCTGGGATATTGTCAGATATCTGCAACAACTAGCATTTTCAGAGTAATGTCATACCACCAGTATCTTTGGAGACCAGAATACTTTTTTTAATAATACTTCTTTCTGTATTGTGTCTGTGCCTTATGTCAAATGCATGTCACTGTGGAGATTAAAACCCATTTCCAAAGGGCTGTCTTGACAGTGAATCCTGTTATTGTGTTCCATCACAAACATCCCAGTTGGTCCTGTGCATCACTAGCATAAAAAGTTGGTGGAAGCAGCTTTGTTTTCAATTTCTTTCCCCCCCCCCCAGCAGTATTCTGTGACTACCCCAAAGGTTGATGCTCTGATGCTGGAAAACATGCATGGTCAAAGAGGCCATGTGACCTAGGGGCAAATGAGACATGATCGCACCCTTGTGGCTGCCCCAAGGATGCTGCTGCCATTTTAAAATGGCACTCTTATTCCTCCTTTGCATGACTTTTTAAGTGCTGAAGTGGCTGTATACTTTTCTATACTTGCTAAGGCATGGGGGGGGGGGTGACTCAGCCCATGTTGCTGTGGGTCTGTTCCAGATCTTTAATCTAAAGTATCTTTAAAATGGTGGCAACATCCTCACAGCAGCCACAAAGATGCCATCACTTCTAGTTTGGCCCATAGATGGCCGCATTAGGGAAGTGGAGGAAGGCAAAATAGTCCCCTCCTGCCTCTCCCACCAGCAATATTTCCACAGCTGTTGTTAGGATCAAGAAGGGGTGATTTTTGCCTGTTTTCTTCTCCACACCACAGCCACATGGGTCTCCCCACCCACTGCATCACCTTTTTGGTGCTCATGGGAATTCTGGGGACAGGGGCCTCTCACAAAGCATAGGATTCAACCCATAACATCTAAATCAGGTGAAATGCTTTCCATTAAGCAATGATGTAATGGAACTCATGTTTTTGGAAGCATGGAAATATTTCCTGAATATCAATTCGCTTTAGCCTTTTAAAAATGGGGTATACATCAAGCCCAAATAATTTGATTAAGAGATGTTTTAGCTGATTATATATCATATTAGACAGATTGTATTTATTTTTTGGTTCTTAAAAAGGCAGTTATAAGACCTGAGAATGTATTAAATATGAGAGCTGTACAGAGCAATCCTGTGATGCACCAGCTAGTGCTAGTCTCTATAGGCATACATTATGCAGCGGCCAGCAGACAAAGTTGGTGGGTTCACAGTGGTTTCTGACTGTGAGCGGGGTAACGTCTATAGCAACCACACTGCTGTGAGCACTGGTGGTGTTGTGAGGAGGCAATGGTGCTATGATGGGTAGGGCCACCAGAACCAATCAGGGCCCATGTGGCAAGGGGGTTGAGTCCAGCATCCATCTCAGGCAGGGGGCAGAGAGCAGCAGGCCACAGGAACATAACAACATAAGGGAAGCCAATGTTGGATCAGGCCAATGGCCCATCCAGTCCAACACTCTGTCACACAGTGTCCAGAATTACCAGGTGCCATCAAGAGGTCCACCAGTGGGGCCAGGACATGAGAAACCCTCCCACTGTTGCCCCCCCAGCACCAAGAATACCGAACATCACTTGCCCAAGACTGAGAGTTCCTATCTATACCTTGTGGCTAACAGCCACTGATTGACCTCTGCTCCATATATTTATCCAATTCCTTCTTGAAGCCATCCATGCTTGAAGCTGCCACCACCTCCTGTGGCAATGAATTCCATGTGTTAATCACTCTTTGGGTGAAGAAGTACTTCCTTTTATCTGTTCTAACTCAACTGCTCAGCAATTTCATGGAGTGCCCACGAGTTCTTGTATTGTGAGAAAGGGAGAAAAGGACTTATTTCTCTACCTGCTCTATCTCATGCATAATCTTGTAAATCTTGATCATGTCACCCTTCAGTCATCATTTCTCCAAACTAAAGAGCCCCAAGCGCTTTAACCTTTCTTCATGGGAAAGTGTTCCAAACCTTTGATCATTCTAGTTGCCCTTTTCTACACTTTTTCCAATGCTATAATATCCTTTTTGAGGTGTGGTGACCAGAATTGTACACAGTATTCCAAATGAGGTCACACCATCGATTTATACAGGGACATTATGATACTGGCTGATTTGTTTTCAATTCCCTTCCTAATAACCCCCAGCATAGTGTTGGCCTTTTTTACTGCAGTCACACACCGTCTCAACATTTTCATTGAGTTATTTACTATGACTCCAAGATCTCTCTCTTGGTCAGTCTCCCCCAGTTCGGACCCCATCAACATGTATTTATAGTTAGGATTTTTGGCCCCAATATGCATCACTTTGCACTTGGCCACACTGAACCCCATTTGCCATGTTGACGCTCACTCGCCCATCCAGGCCAGTCAGTCTGACGTCGATACCGGGTAAGTTGGTGGAAACTGTTATTAAGGAAAAAATTAGTAGGCAAATTGATGAACAAAATTTATTGAGGAAGACTCAGCATGGGTTCTGTAAGGGAAGATCTTGTCTCACTAACCTGTTAGTGTTCTTTGAGGGAGTAAACAAACATGTGGACAAAGGGGACCCAATAGATGTTGTTTACTTTGACTTCCAGAAAGCTTTTGATAAAGTTCCTCATCAAAGGCTCCTAAGTAAGCTCAGTAGTCATGGGATAAAAGGACAAGTCCTTTTGTGGATCAAAAACTGGCTAATTAAAAGGAAACAGTGGAGGGAGGTAAGCAGTGGGGTACCGCAGGGATCAGTACTGGGTCCAATGCTTTTTAACTTGTTCATTAATGATTTGGAGTTGGGAGTAAGCATGTGCCTCGGCGTTTAGTCATACTGGCCACATGACCAGAGAAGCCTTCAGACCATGCTGGCTCTTTAGCTTGGAAACGGAGATGAGCACTGCCCCTAGAGTTAGATTTGACTAGATTTTGAGCTGCCCTAATATTGTCTCAGATAGTAATGTGCCTTCCAAGCCCCTCATTTGCATAGTCAAATATCCCTGGGAGAGCTGGGATCCAGATGGGCCAAGCAGGCCTCCATAGGGGAAATGCTCTCTGAAACTGACCCTCTCCGCTCAGCTGTTTGCAGTGTTTCCTGCCAAGCTTCAAAGAGGTGGCAGCTCCTAAGCCAGTATCATCGTTAGCATGGCAGTTCCTGCACTGGTCATCAGCCCGTTCTGGCCCTGTCCCAGGAACCATCCATTAGCATGCACCCATGGCATTTGTGTCTGCGCTCTCTGACAAACCAGCCCTTCTTCCCCCACTGGGCACCCCCCAACTGATTTGTGATGGTTCATGGGGTGGCTCTGTGGCTTTTGGATGTGTGGTCTGTGCTTTTGGCAGGGGGGGCTGGCCTCTTGCACAGCCTTCCCTTCCAACCCATTTGCAGCATCATTGTCAGGATGACAAAGTTCTGTCTGCGAGAATCATCTGGCTTGTGCTGCACTCAAGATGGGAAGGAAGATGCACAGCACTTGTGGCCCACTCCACTTGCCCCTCTTTAGGGTTCTCCATGTGCACCTCAATTGGGCAATCATGTCTCAACCAAAACAAACAACAACAACAAAAGGTTGGTTATGTACAGACATGACCTTGTCTACTTGAACTGAAAAAGACAACATGTCAGGTTATTGTTGTTAATTTAATTAACCCTGGGGCACAGCTGGAACCATAACTAGGGTGGGACCAGCAAGTGCACTGTTCCATATAGAGCAGTGATTCACCCCACCTATTTTTTTTCTAAAGATGCTCAGTGTTTGTGGCATGGCAATTTCTATTTGAAGAATGAGATTTTGTTTATAGAACAGGAAAATTTATGAAGGAAAAAACCCGCTATGGCAGTTGGTTGTCCCACACCGGTAAAGGGTAAAGTTCAAAACTCCACCCACTTGGTGCACACAGTTCTGCCCAATCAAAATTACCCGCAGCTTATAGTGGATTTCTGAAGATCACAGTCACCCTTATTATGCTGAAGAGATCCTGTGGGGATCCCCCTTCAGGCACTGCTTCTGTGAATATGGTAAAATGAAAGGTAACTTAAGGGAATTATTAGTTATTCAAGGAAAGTGAACATTATGAATAAAAGCTACTGACCTTTAAACTATTCCTGTGTTGTTCATGTATTTATGATGCTACCAGTTCATAGATAGTGAAATGCACATAGACACTTGGGTTTGTTGGAAGGACATAAACATTTAGGTTGGCTATAATGAAATTGTTGATTTGCCAGTCATTTCTTTAATGCTGCACCAGGAGATGTGGCAGCCCCACCTAGGCAAAGAATGTTGGTTACAGCTTCTAGTACATCTATTTAGGCTACCAGCTTGATCAAAAAATGATGATCTGGCCAGCTTTTCTTTAACTATTTCTTTCTTTTCTTTCTTTTTGCTAGTTTCCAGAATTTCTGAAGCAAACCCAGAAAATTAGGCTGTTGTCTTAAGAACACTTTCCTGGGAATAAGTACCATTTAATAAAATGAGACATACTTCTATGTACACCTGCTCAGGATTTCTCCCAGATTTTTGTTGTTTTAATATATGACAACCGTAACAATCAATAGGAAAATAAACTATAATTTTTTTAAAAAAGAAATAGACGTTAGTCCAAACTTCACTGAGTAGGTATGAGATGCTAAAAATGTCATTTTGTTGTTGTTGGGATGACATAAGAAGCACAGTTGCTCTGAGGAGATTCTTACTCCTTCTGTTTACAAAATTTATATACTACCTTCCTGCTCCCATCAGGGTCACCATGGCAAACAGTTAAAACAAGAATTATAAAATGCAGAAAATCTACTAAAATCAGAACTGGTTTTTTTCCCACTCTCCACTGTGTTTAAGGCAACTTCTAATAGAACCACATATGAAACCACAAGATATATTAAAACAACAATGACAGGGTAACTATATGAAACAAGCATCGTAATCAGTATTAAAAAAATAGCATAAAATGTTATAATAAAATATTGGATTAAATCAATCTATATTAAAGCCAGCAGCAGAAGGTTTCATTAAGACACAATCTTAGAAGACCAACCCCGAAATTAATAATTTGAAAAATCCCTGGTAAATTGGAAAGCTTTTGCCTGGCACCAGACCATTAGCAGATTTGATGCCTTGCAGAGGGTTAGAGAGAGGCTGCTCCCAAGAAAAGAGGCTACAGTAACAGAAAAAAATAACACATCCTTTTTGACCACTTCTTCTGAGACTTTAGTTGCTTGTCTGATTGAGGCTGCCTGCTGCTTCTGTAACACGGAGATGACTGGCATATATCTAGTCATTAAATTAACAAAGGCTAACTCACAGTTTGTAGCATTAAGTTGATTCTCTGCTTGACTTCTGTTGAAAAGTTGCAGACAACTTTCCAATTTCCATATATGCGGGCTGGGATATTGTCAGATATCTGCAACAACTAGCATTTTCAGAGTAATGTCATACCACCAGTATCTTTGGAGACCAGAATACTTTTTTTAATAATACTTCTTTCTGTATTGTGTCTGTGCCTTATGTCAAATGCATGTCACTGTGGAGATTAAAACCCATTTCCAAAGGGCTGTCTTGACAGTGAATCCTGTTATTGTGTTCCATCACAAACATCCCAGTTGGTCCTGTGCATCACTAGCATAAAAAGTTGGTGGAAGCAGCTTTGTTTTCAATTTCTTTCCCCCCCCCCCAGCAGTATTCTGTGACTACCCCAAAGGTTGATGCTCTGATGCTGGAAAACATGCATGGTCAAAGAGGCCATGTGACCTAGGGGCAAATGAGACATGATCGCACCCTTGTGGCTGCCCCAAGGATGCTGCTGCCATTTTAAAATGGCACTCTTATTCCTCCTTTGCATGACTTTTTAAGTGCTGAAGTGGCTGTATACTTTTCTATACTTGCTAAGGCATGGGGGGGGGGGTGACTCAGCCCATGTTGCTGTGGGTCTGTTCCAGATCTTTAATCTAAAGTATCTTTAAAATGGTGGCAACATCCTCACAGCAGCCACAAAGATGCCATCACTTCTAGTTTGGCCCATAGATGGCCGCATTAGGGAAGTGGAGGAAGGCAAAATAGTCCCCTCCTGCCTCTCCCACCAGCAATATTTCCACAGCTGTTGTTAGGATCAAGAAGGGGTGATTTTTGCCTGTTTTCTTCTCCACACCACAGCCACATGGGTCTCCCCACCCACTGCATCACCTTTTTGGTGCTCATGGGAATTCTGGGGACAGGGGCCTCTCACAAAGCATAGGATTCAACCCATAACATCTAAATCAGGTGAAATGCTTTCCATTAAGCAATGATGTAATGGAACTCATGTTTTTGGAAGCATGGAAATATTTCCTGAATATCAATTCGCTTTAGCCTTTTAAAAATGGGGTATACATCAAGCCCAAATAATTTGATTAAGAGATGTTTTAGCTGATTATATATCATATTAGACAGATTGTATTTATTTTTTGGTTCTTAAAAAGGCAGTTATAAGACCTGAGAATGTATTAAATATGAGAGCTGTACAGAGCAATCCTGTGATGCACCAGCTAGTGCTAGTCTCTATAGGCATACATTATGCAGCGGCCAGCAGACAAAGTTGGTGGGTTCACAGTGGTTTCTGACTGTGAGCGGGGTAACGTCTATAGCAACCACACTGCTGTGAGCACTGGTGGTGTTGTGAGGAGGCAATGGTGCTATGATGGGTAGGGCCACCAGAACCAATCAGGGCCCATGTGGCAAGGGGGTTGAGTCCAGCATCCATCTCAGGCAGGGGGCAGAGAGCAGCAGGCCACAGGAACATAACAACATAAGGGAAGCCAATGTTGGATCAGGCCAATGGCCCATCCAGTCCAACACTCTGTCACACAGTGTCCAGAATTACCAGGTGCCATCAAGAGGTCCACCAGTGGGGCCAGGACATGAGAAACCCTCCCACTGTTGCCCCCCCAGCACCAAGAATACCGAACATCACTTGCCCAAGACTGAGAGTTCCTATCTATACCTTGTGGCTAACAGCCACTGATTGACCTCTGCTCCATATATTTATCCAATTCCTTCTTGAAGCCATCCATGCTTGAAGCTGCCACCACCTCCTGTGGCAATGAATTCCATGTGTTAATCACTCTTTGGGTGAAGAAGTACTTCCTTTTATCTGTTCTAACTCAACTGCTCAGCAATTTCATGGAGTGCCCACGAGTTCTTGTATTGTGAGAAAGGGAGAAAAGGACTTATTTCTCTACCTGCTCTATCTCATGCATAATCTTGTAAATCTTGATCATGTCACCCTTCAGTCATCATTTCTCCAAACTAAAGAGCCCCAAGCGCTTTAACCTTTCTTCATGGGAAAGTGTTCCAAACCTTTGATCATTCTAGTTGCCCTTTTCTACACTTTTTCCAATGCTATAATATCCTTTTTGAGGTGTGGTGACCAGAATTGTACACAGTATTCCAAATGAGGTCACACCATCGATTTATACAGGGACATTATGATACTGGCTGATTTGTTTTCAATTCCCTTCCTAATAACCCCCAGCATAGTGTTGGCCTTTTTTACTGCAGTCACACACCGTCTCAACATTTTCATTGAGTTATTTACTATGACTCCAAGATCTCTCTCTTGGTCAGTCTCCCCCAGTTCGGACCCCATCAACATGTATTTATAGTTAGGATTTTTGGCCCCAATATGCATCACTTTGCACTTGGCCACACTGAACCCCATTTGCCATGTTGACGCTCACTCGCCCATCCAGGCCAGTCAGTCTGACGTCGATACCGGGTAAGTTGGTGGAAACTGTTATTAAGGAAAAAATTAGTAGGCAAATTGATGAACAAAATTTATTGAGGAAGACTCAGCATGGGTTCTGTAAGGGAAGATCTTGTCTCACTAACCTGTTAGTGTTCTTTGAGGGAGTAAACAAACATGTGGACAAAGGGGACCCAATAGATGTTGTTTACTTTGACTTCCAGAAAGCTTTTGATAAAGTTCCTCATCAAAGGCTCCTAAGTAAGCTCAGTAGTCATGGGATAAAAGGACAAGTCCTTTTGTGGATCAAAAACTGGCTAATTAAAAGGAAACAGTGGAGGGAGGTAAGCAGTGGGGTACCGCAGGGATCAGTACTGGGTCCAATGCTTTTTAACTTGTTCATTAATGATTTGGAGTTGGGAGTAAGCATGTGCCTCGGCGTTTAGTCATACTGGCCACATGACCAGAGAAGCCTTCAGACCATGCTGGCTCTTTAGCTTGGAAACGGAGATGAGCACTGCCCCTAGAGTTAGATTTGACTAGATTTTGAGCTGCCCTAATATTGTCTCAGATAGTAATGTGCCTTCCAAGCCCCTCATTTGCATAGTCAAATATCCCTGGGAGAGCTGGGATCCAGATGGGCCAAGCAGGCCTCCATAGGGGAAATGCTCTCTGAAACTGACCCTCTCCGCTCAGCTGTTTGCAGTGTTTCCTGCCAAGCTTCAAAGAGGTGGCAGCTCCTAAGCCAGTATCATCGTTAGCATGGCAGTTCCTGCACTGGTCATCAGCCCGTTCTGGCCCTGTCCCAGGAACCATCCATTAGCATGCACCCATGGCATTTGTGTCTGCGCTCTCTGACAAACCAGCCCTTCTTCCCCCACTGGGCACCCCCCAACTGATTTGTGATGGTTCATGGGGTGGCTCTGTGGCTTTTGGATGTGTGGTCTGTGCTTTTGGCAGGGGGGGCTGGCCTCTTGCACAGCCTTCCCTTCCAACCCATTTGCAGCATCATTGTCAGGATGACAAAGTTCTGTCTGCGAGAATCATCTGGCTTGTGCTGCACTCCCCCCATGCTCTCCCACCTCCCATGGTGTTCAACAATCACTGACACCTGGGACAGACCCAATGGATGAGCTTTATTGGAGGAAACCTGGCACTACAGTGTGCTACAGCTGGGATCATGGTGTTGATGTCTGGTCCCTCACTTGATCCTGGTGCTAGGGGCACCTCCTCGACAGGCACTGGTAGGAAAGGGCCACGATCCTGGATGTCTCCACGTGCTCCCAAGGCTGGGCTTCTGGTATAGAGAGGGCACATGGTGGGGTTTCAGCTCCAGTGATGGGATGATAGTTCTCCCTGTTGGACTGGCACCTGCCAGTGGGGGAAACACATAGTCAAGTAGCTGCCAAAGTTCTTTGTTGGCAGCTTGGGGGGGCTTTTGTCAGTTGTGGATGTCCCATCAGGCACTCCAGTGCTGCCAGGGGGACCTGACGGGTGGCAGAATCCAGATAATCAACACCTGATCCAGTGTTCTGTCAGAATCTCCATGTATCTGGAGATGCGCTCTGTCAGCAGCAACAGGGCATTCTGCACCTGCAAGGGAAGGGTTTGGCATTCAGGTGGGAGCTCTCAGTACTCAGGTTGGAGGGGATTCCCACCCACCCATGTGATTTGTGTGTGGGGGGGTGCTGCCAAAATGTGGGGTGTGTGCCTGGTTTGGTGGTGCCACCTTTGGCCCCCTCCCATGGCAGGTACCTCCAACAGCCCCATACGCACCAAACTGCCAGGTGCGCCGAGGCCATGTCCATGTGGGGCAGTGCTCCTGCCCCCCCCCAGCTGGCAGATTCAGAAGCAACAGATGCCATCTACAGTGTGGCATGATGCTCCTAATGTTGGCCAAGGGGGGGGGGTAGGGGGTTGAGGGAAGGTTTCCTTGCTTACCTGTTTGTGCATTCCTGCCCCTTGGGATCCTGGCGGTACCTCTGGGGCCTGAATTCAGGGAGAGGTCAGTCACAGAGTTTGGACTTTGCTCTCCCAGTGGTGCCAGGTGCCCTGTCTCTGTTGTGCCCGCCACCAAGGTGTGTGTGAGCTTGCTCTAAGTCCCCAAGGCAGGGAGCTGTCAGACAGCATCCTGTGCCATGTGCCCAACCTCTGAAGTTGTGAGACAACCTCTTGGAACCATTTGTAGAGCAGGGCCAGATGTTCTTGGGTGCCAGGGAGGGGTGGGGACAGTGTGGGGGTGTGCTGATTGGGTGAGCACTTGGTCAGTATCCTGCACTGCTTGGGTTCCTGGTGGCATGGCCACAGCTGAGTAGGGAGGAGTGAACAGTGATTTACCATTGGTGTCAGTGGGTTATGCCGCAATTTTTGCTGGTGCAATTTCCACCAGCGTGGGAGCTCATGCCGTTACTCTACCAGCGTGTGGTCACAGTGCAGTTGTGCCGCACCACTTAGTTTCTGTCAGTAAAAGACAGGGCCCTTTCCAGGGCTGTTTTAGCCTTTGAGAGAGGACATACTAGGGCCAGGCGCAGCAGCAATAAATGTAGAATATATTTCTACAAAAGCCTGTGCCCTTCCTCATGGTCTCTTATTTATGATATGGTCTGTATGTTTGTCACTATAGCTCCAAAGAGGGACTCTTTGGGTGTGGATATGGGTGGTGTGTAGGAAATGTATTTCTTGTGGAAGCAAAAAAAACAACACCAACAACAGCAGCAGCTATTGAACTGATTTCCTAATATTCCTAGCTTCAACTCCAGTTAACTATTTTTTAAAAAGGAAATGATAACAAGGGCAAATCTGACTCTTTTTCTTTATGGACACCCTTAATTCTCTCTTAGCAGCATGAATAGTCCAGACTAGCCCCAAGCTCATCAGAGCTCAGGGGTGAAGCAGGTTTGGCCTTGGTCAGTCCTTGGATGGAGACCATTAAGGAAGACCAGTGTTGCTATGCAGGGGAAGGAGATGGCAAACCATCTCTGCTCATCTCTTGTCTTGAAAGCCCCATGGATGGCATCACCATAAGTTGGTTGCAACTTCACAGCAACTATTATTTTAATTCTATCTTCTCCACCTGAGCCTTCTTAGGAATACTGTTGCATCCCCTTGTAAAAATTAATAAGGCCAAAGCTGTCATGGTTTTAAAATGCTGCATCTTCTATTTGTCCTCTGGAGTGCTGCCTTTGGCTCATAAAAACTGAAGCTTTAATCTATTATTTGGAAAGCGTACTGGGATATATTGGAATGGCAGATGCTAATATAAGTGCAGCACTGCATTGCTATTAATGTCTATTAACAGTGATCTTTAGATTCAAAGGAGAAAAATAAACACATGCATGCACAACAAAATGCTTCTCTAATGATTTAGGTAACAGCAAAGAAATAGCTTAGCTTTGCCTTGTGACTGACCTTCAGTTTAGTTCAGTGGGAGAAGGTTGCTTTCACTTTTTGGGGAAAAAAACTTCAAACCATCAAGAGTTTGTGTGGGAAATATAAGATGGACAGCTACCAAATGAAGAGATGGGTAACCTTCCAATTCTCAACAAGGCTGGCTCAACCAGACTGGGTAACTGCCAGGAGTACCAATATTCCAGGGGACCCTGCCTCAGCTATGGGCATTTTTTGGAGATTTGAGATTGAAAGAGAGCGAGCTGCTGCTGCCTGCTGTACATCATGAGCAAGTGCAGAGTGGCAGCCTGTCAGCCGGGTGAAGTCCCCTATGTTCCCTGGGACCCTTCCAAACATCATCAGCCATCCAGTTGTCAAGGATAAGAAGAAAAGAAATGACAGACATTAGAAATGAAAATGAGATGATAATATCCTGGTCAACTCTCATTTAATGTGCTATTTTTACACTACTTAGCATATGAGAAGACACAAGAGGGCCAGCAAAATGTTAATGTGCCTAGTGTAATAAAAATTGTTGGGCTGGCTCCTATTCTGAAGGGGGGGGGGCTCATCTATTCTCTAAAGACAGTAGTTTGGGGGCCAGAAGGTTATTTTCTCTTGCAATCCAAGTTTCCTCACATTCAGAACCCAAAGACAAATCTATACCTCTGGGAATCTTTAAAAATGATTTTTTGTATTGAGAGGAACTATGTACCATTTTTTTAAAAATCTCAATTAACATTTGATAAGATTTCTTCATGAGCAGGCCTGTTTCAAGAGCCACTAATTTTCTAGGTATAGCAGAAATTATAATAGAGCTAGCCTAGAAATCAGAAATCAGAGAATCATAGAGTTGGAAGGGACCAACAGGGTCATCTAGTCCAACTCTCTGCACAGTGCAGGAAATTCACAAATACCTCCCCCCCTTCTATGCCCAGAAGATGACCAAAAAAAAAAAAACCCTCCAGGATCTCCAGCTAAACTGGCCTGTAGAAAAATTGCTTCCTGACCCCAAAGCGGCGATCAGTATTTCCCTGGGCGTGTAAGAAAGGGCCAGAAGAATTAAGCATTGATACAACCCTTTCTGCTCTCCTTCTCACGATCTGCCTAAGTTCACAGAATAAGCTTTGCTGACAGATGGCCATCTAGCCTTTGTTTGAAAACCTTCAAAGGAGGACAGTCCACCACCTCCTGAGGAAGCCTGTTCCACTGATGTTTATCCTAATGTTTATCTGAAAACCCTTCTGATTTAATTTCAACCCATTGGTTCTGGACTGGTCTGACCTTCTGGGGCAACAGAAAACACCATCCTCAAGTACTTGAAGGTGGTTATCATATCACCTCTCAGTCATCTCCTCTCCAGGCTAAACATACCCAGCTCCTTCAACCTTTCCTCATAGGACATGGTCTCCAGACACCTCACCATCTTTGTTTCCCTCCTCTGGACATGCTCCAGCTTGTCTATATCCTTAAACTGTGGTGCCCAAAATGGAACACAATACTCTAGGTGAGGTCTAAGCAATACCATCACTTTGTGTGATCTGGATACTATATTTTTGTTGATACAGCCCAAAATTGCATTTGCCTTTTTAGCTACTGCATCATACTGCTGACTCATGTTCAGTGTATGTTCTACTAAGACCCCTAGATCCCTTTCGCACATGCTACTACCAAGACAAGTCTTCTCCATCCTATAATTATGCATTTGATTTTTCCTACCTAAATACAGAACTTTACATTTATCACCATTGAAATTCATTTTAGTCCAGTGTTCCAGCCTGTCAAGATCATCCTATACCCTGACTCTGTCTTCTACTGTATTTGCTACCCCTCCCAATTTAGTTTCATCTGCAAATTTAATAAGCATTCCCTCTATTCCTTAATCGAGATCATTGATAAAGATGTTGAACAAAACAGGTCCCAGGACAGATCCCTGAGGCATTCCACTTGTCACTCCTCTCCGAGAGGATGAGGAACCATTCACAAGGACTGTTTGGGTGCAATCTGTCAACCAGTGACAGATCCATCTAACAGAAATAGGTCACACCAGCAGCTGCATGTGAAGGAGTAGGGAATCAAACCCGGATTAGAGTCCATGCTCTTAAGCACTACACAAAATTGGCTCTTAAGCACTACACCAAATCAAGCCTGCACATGCCTGGGAATCAAGTTCCTAGCACATGTCTGAGCAAAAGGCCTTGTGGCAGCCATGAGAACTTTATAATGTGTGAATTGGTCCACAGTATGACAACACTGATGGATGTTGCTTCCCAACAGTGATGATTCATGTGAGTATGGAGCCCACTCTCTGTACCTGTGTGAAGTGCCTCGGAGACATTTTCATTGGCGCCCAGATTTCTTCTTTCACTTGGCTTTGACCACAAGAACATAGATTTTGACCTATTTGCTCACTTACTGCCTCAGTTCCCCTGCCTATGAACAAAGATAATAATGACCCACCTCATGAAAGTGAACATGTAGTGATTGTAAAGCACTCTGCTCACTTGAATGTGCCATACAAATTCATTGTGCTTAATGGTAAGCCCTGTCCACTTTTTATTTGCCTGAAATGCTGGGGAAAACTGTTCTCCAAGACAACTGTAGCTCCTTCATATACTGACCATGACCAGTCTCCAGGTTTGCTAGGACTGCAGTTTCTCCTCTCCTGTCAAGCGGGTGACTCTCCAGTTTGCAATGGGCAGAATACTCTTGAGTTTACAGAAAAGGGTCTTCCCAAAGGTCAGGCTTTAACAATTTCTCAGTGGGTTGCTGCTCTGGAGAATTGCAGGTAAGAGCAGGTGGAACTGCCAGCTGGGTCAGAGTTCAGCAGCCTCTGCTGCAGTGCTAGCTCACAGCATTGCAAGTCTTGTTCAACTTGGCTTGCTTCTGGGCAATTTCAGCTCTCTAGTCTGACAGAATCATAGATTCATAGAATCACAGTGTTGGAAGGGGCCATACAGGCCATCTAGTCCAACCCCCTGCTCAATGCAGAATCAGTCTAGAGTATCCCGGACAAGTGTGTGTTCAGCCACTGCTTAAAGACTGCCAGTGAGGGGGAGCTCACCAACTCCCTAGGCAGCTGATTCCACTGTTGCACAATGGTGCAACCTTGAACTGCCCTGATTTTCCTCTTCTTCCAGCAGCCACCCCTGATGTTCAGAAAGGCATTGTCAGGTAACACTGTTGGACAAAACACTATATGGCACAGAGGGCTGTAGTGAAAAAGGGGAAATGTGCAAAATCAGCAAGCCCTTCTCTCTTCTGTCTGTGCAGTTCCTTGCACACCAATGAAAGTTTTGTTGGTTGGAGTAGGAGGAAGCATGATTTTGCCTATTTTCTCACAGCAGACTCCAGTGCAACGTCTTTTTGTTCAAGAGTGTCTGACTCCTGGCAATCTTTTCAACAGTCTCGGGGAGGGGGGACTGCTTGGAGAAGGAGGAAAGTCCGTTTCTGCAAGCATAAGTTTATAGTTTGTAGGATCCAGCCCAATGTGAGCAGAAGTTTGGTTAACGTACACTGACCTTTTATTGATTCCCCCTGCTTCTTGTTCAAATCTGACTCCTGCATTGCTTTAGTAATATAATGTTATAATTTTTAATCTCTTGGTCCTTCCAAGGTTCTTTTTAGATATGTTAATTCTGTTGCTTATGATATTATTGCATTGCTGGTTTTGCTGAACTTTTAAAATTGTTATTGAATATTGCTATGTTTTATTGTTTTAATTATGTTGGAAGCTGCCTTAGAAGCTAGTCCAGTTGAAAGCGTGGCTATAAATATTTTAAATACAAATAAAAAGTGTTCTTTTCCCACCAAAATGGGAAACCCATTTCCTATGCCTGTTCAATTCAGCTAAAGGAGATTTTAATGTTTAAGAGAAGAAATGCCTCAGGAAAATGTAAAGGTACTTGGAAGGTACCTCAAATATTTTAATGGTAACTGCTGACCCGCAATACTTCCTTATAGGTCCCTGTGTCCTGACTGCTCAAATGCACCGGCTCCAGTTTGGGATATGCCTGGAGATTTGGGAGTGGAGCCTGGGATTGCAAGGTTTGGGGAGAGGAGCGTTCCCTTGTATGGTATGGAAACAGGTTTGCCAACCTCCAAGTGGGGCCTGGAGATCTCCTGGGATCTCCAAATTACAGATATTAGTTCCTATGAAGAAAATGGCTGCTTTGAGGACTGGAGTGGACTGTATTGCATTATACTCCACTGAGGTCCCTTCCCTCCCTAAACCCTCCCTTTTCCTGACTTTACCCCTCAAATCTCCAGGAATTCCCAACCCAGAGCTGACAAGCCTAGGGAGGTAGCAGGTGAAGGGCAAGACACCATGAAGAGCTGCTGCCATTCAGAGTAAACAATAATGAACAAGATGGCCCATGAGCCAGTATGGTGTGAGAGCCAGCCTGAGGTAGTGGTTAAGTGCATGGACTTTAATCTGGGAGAACCCTGTTTGATTCCTCACTCCTCCACTTGCAGCTGCTGGATGACCTTGGGCAAGCCATAGTTCTTTCAGAGATGTTCTTGAAAGAGCAGTTCTCAAGAAAACTTTCTCAGCCCCGCCTACCTCACTGGGTGTCTGTTGTGGGGAGGGGAAGGGAAAGGAGTTTGTAAGCCACTCTGAGACTCCGAGTAAAGGGCAGGGTATAAATCTAATTTCCTCATTCTCCTCCTCCTCTTCTTCTTTGCAACTTTGTATATTTTCTTCCCCTCCTCCCATTTGTCCTTATCTTCTTCTCACCTGTGGTTGTAATTTTAGTTCTGAAAACCAATTAAAAGCATTAATTAAAAACAAAGCCCACACAGATATCACACTTGTATAATTGCAAAGAATCCCAAATTCTCTAAAACTGCAATTAAATGTGACACATAAATATAGGTCATGAAGTAAAATTATGGATAAAGTGATATTTAAGAGAGAGAAAGCACAAAAGATGAACAAATGGCAGAAGTTTAGTACAACCAAACACTTAACAGTGAACTGCAGCATGTCTGAAGTACTTACTATTAACAGTGTGGAGAAAGATGTGAATAATGAGATAGTTGCTGAATGACTTGAATGGTTAGAGGTAAACATCTAGTAGTAAAAACTCAAAGTAAATTTACTGCAAACTAATTGTTCACATAAACAGCTTCTAAATCGATTGCAGGCATCCTGGAAAGCATCCTCATTAACTCAGTGGGATAGTCACAAAAGACCTCAAAGGAAGTGGTAGTTGTAAAAAAGTAACAATATTGGTACATCTTATACAACAGGCTGTATAATAATTGACAGTATTGTAGATGACATATGTAAAATGATACAGATTCAAAGAGTGTTTTCTGCTTAGGTACAAGACTGTTTAAGAAGAGAGATATCCAAACATTAATTAAAGGTAAAGACTGCTATGATAAAAGTGATAAATGGTATTAATGTTGTAGAAGAGACAGAACACAGTGGAGCTGTTCACTGGGAAGAGCACATGACTAAAGGAAACGGGGTAAGAAGTACATTCAATTAATGAACTGTAAGGAGAAGACAGCCTGGGTGTTCTTGTTTATCCCCTCACAAAATATAAGAACAAGGGAACATTCAGTTAAATGGAAAAGGGGAAAGAAAAAGAAAAAGGGTAGAAAGGAAAATATTTTTACAAGCAAAGAAAATTCAGCTCATCCCCATGAGGTAAAACTGAGCTTAAGAGATCAGTATCAATCAGAATGGGATTATCCATTTATTATGAATAAAGGAATATAGATATTGCTGTTTAAAATGATAATTAAATACGGATATAGTAGCATATATTCCCTAAGGAAAAGCATCTTTAGCTAGTCTCATTACTGTCTCCTGTTGAATTATGAGCTCTTTTCTCTAAATATTTTGTTATCATTTCCAGGAGGAGGATTGGATTTAGCTCACCAGCCTTCATATGGCAGCCTTTGTATTTTCTCTAGGCCATTCTGCTTCTCTTTTAGGTAAAGGAATCAACACTCTGATTGATGTAAATTATCAAACTTTTTAAAATTAATACATTTAAAAGAACCATCAGTGTACATGACACTTTATAGATTATAAGGAAACGGTGAAATAGATAAGTTTATATAGAATATATTGAATTCTCAACATGGCCAAATTTGTGCATACTTATATCTAGAGACTGGAGCCATGAACAGACAAGAAAGAAAGAAAGTGGTTAAGTGCAGGGACTCTGATCTGGGAGAACCGGGTTTGATTCCCCACTCCTCCACTTGCACCTGCTGGATGACCTTGGGCAAGCCATAGCTCTGTACCAGCTGTTCTCTCAAGGACAGTTGTCTCAGAGCTCTCTCACCCCCCCCCCCACCTCACTGGGTGTCTGTTGTAGGGAGGGGAAGGGAAAGAAATTTGTAAGCCACTCTGAGACTCCCTTGGGTAGTGAAAGGGCAGGGTATAAATCCAATCTCTCCTCTTCTCTCTTCTTCTACATAAGCAACAACATTGGGGTTAATATCTCCCCCCCAGGGGTCATTTGGGGCCGGAGCTAGGCGGAGCATAACTCCACCGGCTCAGGAGTGGGCACTAGGGCAGCCATGGGCCAAATCAGATTCTCTGATCTGATTTGGCCCGCCACCAAATTGCTGCCGAAATTTGATGGCGGCTTAAAAAGTGGCTGGAGGGGAAGTGGTTTGAGGGAGAGGGTCCAAACTTGCAGGGTAGCTGCTGGAGCCTCTCCCCCCAAATACCCACCAAGTTTCAAGAAGATTGGACCAGGGGGTACAATTCTACGGGCCCCCAAACAGGTTGCCCCCATTCCCTCCACTGTTCTCTATGGTGGGAAAAAGTAACATTTTTTCCCGCCATAGAGAACAATGGAGGGGATGGGGCAACTTGTTTGAGGGCCTGTAGAATTGGACCCCGTGGTCCAATCTTCTTGAAACTTGGTGGGTATTTCAGGGAGAGGCTCCAGCAGCTACCCTGCAAGTTTGGACCCTCTCCCTCAAACCCCCTCTCCTCCAGCCCCTCATATACCCTATGAGTTTTTGCCATTGACTTCAATGGCCCATAGGGTATAATGGGTCTAAAGCTGACATTCGGCTGGCCAGCTGGGGAAGGGGAGGGGAGGCTTTTAAAGATGCCCCCCCTTTGCTTCCCTTTCTGACACACTTACGGTGATGTCAGGAGGTGTGGCATATGCTAATGAGTTATGCTAATAGGTATGCTAATGAGCTCCTGCACCTCTTTTCCTATGAAATGACCCCTCCCCCCAATAGTAGAAGCAGCACCTGTAGCTTTAGGAAATGCCCCAGTGGCTGTTTCTAAACAACAACAACATTATTGCCATCCTTCAGACTAGGATCTAGGGAAATCCTGGTTTGAATCTCTTTTCTGTCATGGCAACTCACTGGGTTTCCTTGGGCCAATCACACACTGTCAGCCTAACCTACCTCACAGGGTTGCTGTGAAGATAAAATGGGGAAGAAGGGGATGATGTTAGCTGCTTGGGTCACCATTGTGGAGAAAGGCAAGGTATAACTGAATTTTAAAAAATAATAAATATGGTTGAAGATGGAGGGCAGATAAAAGTAGGTTGGCTGGTGGACGGTAAGGAGAGAAAGAAGCAAAGGTGATGATATGGGCTGGTAAGAGGAGGAAAGAGGAAAGAATATAGGGAGGGGGGAAAGTGAGGTACATCCCCCCAAATGCCTTGCACATTCCCCACTGCAAAACTGGGCTAGTCCAGCTGGCACTATACAGAGTTTTCCCAGGGAGAGGGTGCCAGAGGGAGGGAGGGAGGAAAGCTGAAAACAGGGGGATGCATATAAGTAGGTTGGCTACAGTGGGAAGGAGAGAAGAAAGTTGGGAAAGGGGAGAGGCTATGGGGGGTTTTAGGGAAGGGAAAGAGGAAATAGTGAAGGAGAGGGAAATGAGATGCACCACCAGTTCTTGTAGGTTCTCTGCTTGGCTCTTTAAAATCTCAGGGCATGAATAGAGCTGATTAAGACCACAGCTCTCTGTCTACTTGTAAAAGGCAAATTGTACCCATGGGCAATCCAGATTTGGATTATGACCTCATGAAATGGGGAGAAGTTTTTTAACCTTTCAATCTGTGCTTGGTTTCACTAATCAAAACTCTCCATGCAGTTATAAATAGATGGGGCAAGGAGAGAGAATATTTGTTCTGTATAAAAGGGTAAAGTTTAATACTAAATAACTGTAAAGCTATGAGGTCTATATAAGGTGATCTTACTTCTGTAAGCAAGTTACAAAGAACGTAGTTACAAAGAATACAGGCCTCTGAGCTGCCTCCCAAGCAGTGGAGCTGAGTAGTAACAGTACTGCCAGTGTAGTATAGTGGTAGAATGTCAGGTTAGGATCTAGGAGACCTGGGTTCAAATCCCTACACTGCCATGGAAACTTCCTGGGTGATCTTGTGCCAGTCATACACTCTCAGCCTAACCTACTTCACGGGGATGATATGAGGATAAAATGGAAGAGATTACACAGTGTAGGCTGCTTCTGGTCCCCACTGAGGAGAAATGTGTGGTATAAATTTTGGTGTTCCCTTTTGCTTCAGGAATAGGGTACTCACTCAGGTTTCTGCTCTTAAGTTTACACAGCAGAGACAAGTGTGTTTAAAACAACATCCATTTTTTACAGGGCCACCAGGTTTTCCAGTATGGCAGCAATGTGGCAACCCACTCTCCTTGCCACTGTTCTTTTCGGCAGCAGGAAAAATTCTTTAAAAAAAACCCTACTGGTGTCATGTTGCTCTAGGAATCACTGGAAATTCTGTAGTTTTACCTTAGTGTTTCCAGTGATTCCTAGAGTGGGTGACATCACTTCCAGTTTTCCCTGGAAGTAACATCATGTTGTGTGCAATGCCAGCACTCCCTCATATCCCCGCCCCCCATTTCCCTCTGGGTGCCAGCCATTGCACAGATACTCCATCTGTGGGTTTCCGGTCGGAGGAATGGAGGTCTGACACGCTTTGCAAATGCGCAGGGCGGACAGCGGCTCTTCTTGACAGCTTGGGTGGATAAATCCACCTGACGCAACCTCACACAGGTAGTGTGAGGACCAGCAAGCAATATAATCCAGGTTTGAGCAAGCTCGGTGAAGGAAAAGCCTCGGAGGAGACTTTTACAACACCTTGAGCACTGCAGCCGAAGAAGATTTTTGCAAGTATCTCTAAGGAGCCGAGCTGGGCTGATTAATCAGCATAAAATCTCCAATTCCCCTGATTCCTTAACAAAGAAGACAAAGTTTAAACGTTGGGACCACATCTGAAGAGAAGTAACAACATAAGGTAACGGAAAAAAACTTTTTGCCTTACCATTACCGTGTTTTGAAAGACGAAAAGCAGATCTGGTGAAGCAATAGACTGTTGCAGATTGGATGAGTGCAGTTTTGAAACGTTAAAAAGCTGAATTTGAACTTAAAAAGCCAAAAAAACAAGTTGTTTAACATTCCTGCAGTTAAGAAGAGTCGGGAGGGGGAGCCAAGCATCGCGAGACAAAGAGGGGAGGAGGGAACCAAGCATCGCGAGACCAAGCTGTGAGGACTGAGACAGGAAGTGACAGCTTGAGGAGCAGACAAGAAGGGAAGCGGAGAAGAACCGGAAGAGAGCAAAGGGGACTGTAAAAACTGCCGGACCAAAAGGACTACAACAGGAAGTGACGTGTGGAGAGCAGACAAGTAAGCAAGAGGAAGGGACAAAAGGAAACTACGGCAAGCCAGAAGCAAGGTAAAAAGACTATAACCTTTGACACAAACCATAGAGAAGTTGCGCCCACCATTTTGGATTTATAAAATTTTTAAACAGTAATATCTCATAAACTATATAACTTAGAAGGCTGAAACCAACGAAATTTGACTTGGCAAGACTAGCTTGTGTGATTACACTAAACGGTGTTTGATTTGGAAAATAAAATAAAATCGATCTTTTTTAAAGAGACAAGACAGATCGCGGGCTAAGATCGAGAGCAGCTACATGGTCCTCTCCTACAATGGCAGCAAAAAAAGAAAAAGAATTACTAGCTGTTATGGAAGCAATGGAAAAAAAATGTTAGACGCTATAGGAGAGGTAAATGTTAAAATGAATGGTATAGCTGCACAAGCAGACAAAAATTTTATAGATTTAAAAGCTGAATTACAAAAGTTAACCACTAGAACACAAGACATAGAAATTAAAGTAAAAGAACTGGAAGAAAATACTCAAAAAACAATGAAGGAAAATGACAGAATGGAAAAGATGATGCACTATAGAGACATGCAAAACCATCTGAGATTTAGAGGTATAGAGGAAAAATTAGGTGAAGACATTTTTACAAGAATGCAAGAAGCATTAGCAGATTTTTTACAAGAGGAAGAAGAAGTTGTTAAAGAACATATGGATCTTGTTTACAGAGTCAATTCTACATACGCAAGAGACAAAAATATACCAAGGGACGTGGTAGTTCAATTTACAATGAAGAGAACAAAAGAACAAATCTACAAGAAATGTTTTACAGACTCTTTTGAAATAGGTGGAAAAAAAGTTATCGTAATGAAAGAATTGCCCAGAGCAATTTTGCAAGACAGGAAAAAATTCAAGCGTCTGACAGACAAACTGAAAGAGAAAAAAATAAGATTTCGTTGGGAAATACCACAAGGACTGAGTTTTTATTATGGTACAGAATGGTGATTAAAAATTCAGCAGAAATTTGTTGGTGAGAACAAGGAAGAATTTGGTGATATTTAAGACTACAACAAGATGGATTACAAAGTACTCTCATGGAATGTAAATGGACTTAATTCACCCCAAAAACGTAGAATGGTAGGACACTGGCTGGAGAAACAAAAATGTAGTATAGTTTGTATACAAGAGGCCCATCTTAAGAAACAAGACTACAAATATTTAATAAGAAAAAAGTTGGGAGAAGAATTTTTTTCATTGGCAAGTAATAAAAAGAATGGAGTGGTAACATATGCCAAAAAAGACTTGGAACCTAAACTAATATTTAAAGATAAAGAAGGAAGATACTTAGCTATTGAAATTCTGTTACACGGACAGAAGACTTTGATTGTAAATATTTACGCCCCCAACGGAGCTAAAGAAATGTTTTTTAAAGAACTACAAATGGAACTGGACAGTGTAAACTATGAACAAATCATAATGTTGGGAGACTTTAATAGGACTGTGAATAATAAAATAGATAGGCGCTCAAAGAGAAAAGACGATACACTAGGGAAACTTCCAAAAAATTTTTTTGAACTGATAAAACAGGAAAAGCTGGAGGATATTTGGAGGAAGGTTAACCCACAAGGGAAAGACTATACTTTTTACTCTAACAGACATGATTCACATTCAAGAATTGATATGCTCTGGATGTCTATTAATCTAACATTTAAGACAAAAAAAGTTGAAATTCTACCTAGAATAATCTCAGACCACAATCCTAGTCTATGGACTTCTGGGCAAATAAAAAGGCGAGGGAGATGGAGAATAAATGAGGACTTATTAGACAACCAAGAAATAGTTAAAAAATTACATGAAGAGACAGATTTATATTTTCAAGCGAACATACAAAAAGAAGTAAAAATTCAAACTGTGTGGGATGCGTACAAAGCAGTTATGAGAGGATTATTGATATCATTGAACGCTAAAGACAATAAAAAGAAAAGAGAACAATATGAAAACATTGTACAAGCCATTAAAATAAAAGAAAAGGAACTGAAGAACAGACCAGGAAAAAAGAAACTGCAAAAGGAAATTTGGATGTTACAAGACCAAGCAAAAGCTATTTTGAATCAAGAGACTTACTGGAACCTGAAAAAATTGCAACAAAAAGCATTTGAAGGTGCAAATAAACCTGGCAAGTACTTAGCATGGCAATTAAAGAAAAAACGTGAAAATAAATTTATTACTAAAGTGATACGGGACAATATTGAGATAATAGACAATAAGGGAATAAAAAGAGAATTTTTTAAATATTATGCAAAGCTTTTTAAGAAGGAAAATAAAGACAGAAGAAGGATTAAAGAATACCTACAGTCATTAAAATTACCAAAACCAACGGAGAAAATCAAAGAACTACTTAACTGCCCAATGTCACTACAAGAGATTAAAAATGCAATACATGATTCAAAATTAGGGAAAGCACCTGGATCAGATGGATTTACAGCTAAGTTTTATAAATCACTACAGGATTCGGTCTCACCAGTGTTATTGCTATTAATGAATGACATAGGAGTGACAGGTGAGGTCCCGGAGACTTGGAAAGAAGCAACCATTTCACTCATTCCGAAAGAAGGTCAAGATTTAACCAATGTTAAAAATTATAGACCAATTTCTTTGTTAAACAATGACTATAAGATTTTTGCCAAGATTATAGCTGATAGGCTTAAGGAACATCTTAAAGAGACTATACAGACAGAACAAGCAGGATTTTTACCTAATCGCCAAATAAGAGACAATATAAGAGTAGTAGTGGATGCTATAGAGTACTATGATAAACATCCGGAGAAGGAAGTGGGCTTTCTTTTTTTAGACGTGGAAAAAGCGTTTGACAATTTAAATTGGGATTTTATGTTTGAAGTGTTGGAACATCTTGAAATTGGAGACTATATGCTTAATCTTATTAAGTCAATATATAGAGAACAGAAATCCTCTTTAATAATTAATACTAAAAAAACGGATTACTTTAAAGTGGAAAAAGGAACACGACAAGGATGCCCACTCTCGCCGTTGCTATTTATTTGGATTTTGGAAGTCTTGTTACTAAATTTGAAAGAAGATAAAGAAATTAAAGGCTTAACAATAAAAGGTTTCTCTTTTAAATATAGAGCCTTTGCAGACGACGTGATGTTTATAGCTGAAGACCCTATGACTACACTACCATATTTGTTGCAGAAAGTAAGAGAGTTTGGTGATTTGGCTGGGTTTTATGTAAATAAGAACAAATCGAAAGTGATGTGTAAAAATATGCCAAATAATAAGCAAATTGAATTACAAAATCTTATAGAATGTGAAGTGGTGAAAAAGACAAAATATCTAGGTGTAAACCTAACAATGAAAAACATTGATTTGTATAAGAATAATTATGAGAAATTATGGCAGCAAGTTATGCAAGATATTAAAAGGTGGAATGTATTAAATTTGTCACTGCCGGGTAGAATAGCAGTGGTTAAAATGAATGTGTTACCAAGAATAATGTTTCTGTTTCAAACTATTCCAATTGTGAAAGATGTAAAAACATTCAAATGCTGGCAGAAGGAATTGACTAAGTTTGTGTGGGGAGGGAAAAAAACCAAGAATTAAGATGAAAATAATGTGTGATGCTAAAGAGAGAGGTGGGTTTCAGTTACCAAACTTAAGGCTATATCATGATGCAGTATGTTTGACTTGGATAGGGACATGGACTATGTTACAAGACAGAAAGTTATTGTCCCTGGAAGGTCATGACTGTAGGTTTGGGTGGCACGCATATCTGTATTATGGTAAAACAAAAATGGACAATATGTTTAAGCATCATTATTTGAGAAGAACATTAATCGATACGTGGACAAGATATAAAAACTTTTTTCCAGAAGAAATACCTATGTGGATTGTACCTGCAGAAGTTTTAAATCCATCATCTCACTACAAAGGACAAGACTGGTTGAAATATAGAGACCTGTTAACAAGACATGGTAAAGACTTTAAATTGAAGGAGCAGCAGCAGATGGACTTTGATTATGGCTGGTTAAGGTACAGACAAATATATGATATGTACAGAAGTGATAAAAAATCTGGTTTTAGAGAAAAAAGCAATGAAATAGAACAAATTTGGGAGGAAGATGGGAAAAAAATGATTTCTAAAATGTATAAAGTATTGTTAAAATGGTTTAATGCTGATGAAATGGTAAAGGAACAAATGATAAAATGGGCGATAAACCTAAACAAAGACATTGAAATGGAATCTTGGGAATTTTTATGGAAAAATGCAATGAGTATTTCTACATGTTATAATCTAAAAGAGAACTGTTTTAAAATGATGTACAGATGGTATATGACACCAAAAAAATTGCAAATATTAATCAAAATATGTCTAACAAATGTTGGAAATGTAAAAAGAAAGAAGGTTCTTTCTATCATATGTGGTGGACTTGTGATAAAGCGAAGACTTATTGGTCTATAATACATGCAGAAATGGAATTTTTTTTGAAATGTACATTTAAGAAGTTGCCTGAAATGTTACTGCTTGGACTTAAACTAGAAGAGATAAATGTAAAGAAAAGGACAATAATATGGTATATGATTACAACAGCAAGAATGGTGTATGCACAAAATTGGAAAAATGAAAAAATACCAGAAGTGTGGGAATGGTTGAAAAAACTGTTATATATGGCTGAAATGGATATATGGACTAGAAAGTTGAATAATCTGTACTCAGAGACTTTTTTAGAAGATTGGGAGGATTTGAAAGAATATGTTGAAAAATATTGGGACATGAAAAACTACATTTATACATGGTTATAATAGCATAAAGGAATAGAAATTGAGTATATGAATGTACTAAGGATAATTAGATAATGAACTTGTTTTTTAGAATTATATAAGAATATAGAAAATAAGAATTGGTATATAAGTATTTTAAAGATATATAACCGTTACCAGAAATGTAAACATAGAGATAAATATTACTATTTTGGATAAAGTGGAAAATGTGTTATGCTTCAGATGTGGTGGGAAACCACCAATACAAGATAAAAGCAAGACTATACAAATAGAACAAAATGTTATATAATATGGAAAAAAGGATTTGTATAAAACAAATGTATTAATTTTAATGTTTTGAAAAATAAAAACTTTCTTACAAAAAAAAAAAAGATACTCCATCTGTAGCAGCAAAAATGATGAAATAACTCCCCCTAGTGCAGTGCGGTACAAAGAAAACTGCTGAGGGGAGGCAGGAACCCTTCCTCCCCCTGCAGCACTGTTCCGAGACCTTTTGGGATATCCTTTTTTAGAAGCAGTTCTCCACAGCTTTCCTTTCTAACTTTAGCAGTTCTTCCCTTTCCTTTCTAACTTTACATTCCACTTCTTCCATCCAGTCCTAATGCCAGTTCCACTTTTCCTTTCTCTCCTAATTGCTATTTCCACAATTTCTTATGAAATTACTCTCTTCTACCAACTGCTTTTCTCCACTATTGCTTATTACTGTAACCTGTTCTCTCCTTCCGTCCCGGGCGCATGCACTGTGTATGTCCAGGCTTCCCAGCAAAAGTACAACATGATACAGGAGATTTCATTTTCCCGTTCCTCTTAGAAAATGAGTGTAGAGTATGTAAATCAGCTGTAAACTTCCTCATCAAATTTCATTGTGTTGTCTCAGTGCTCAATAGAGATATCACTTTGCAGCATATTTTACATCTTTCCTGATCCCGTTGAAAACAGGTGTAGGAATTTTGAATCTCAGTTCAATTTTAACAGAGATGGTTTTTTTGCCAAGTTCCATTGTGAAATCTTAATGCTAAAGGGAAATATCACATTATAGTATACTTTTACATTTTCCATCACTGCTCCTATAAAGCAGGTGTGGGGGTCAACCGGGATGTTGAATGTCAAAGAATTATGTCATAAATGTACATAGCAAATTTCATTGTGTATCTCCGTCCTTCAGGGAGATATTGCATTACTGTGTATTTTGCAATCTTTTCTGCTTCCCCTTGAAAACAGGTGCAGGGATTGAGCTCAGGTTTTGGAATGCAGTGTTCAATTGTGTCCTCAATATGCACAAAAACTTCCACACCAGTACCTCAACCTCAAATGTGAATATTGCATTTCAATATTTTGCATTATCCTGCCCTTTTGAAAACAGATGTGGGGCAATCGAACTGGTATTCACACACAACAGAACTGTGTTCTGAACATGTACTCTAAATTTCACAGTGATATCTTAATGTTCAAGGGAGGTATCAGGTTCCAACCAAGTATGAGAAACAGGTGACTAAGCAAGTTAAACCAAAGTCCTCTAAGGGCAAGCAGTACATATATGGTCTCTGATTATTTTAGCTGACCTCTGATTTCATGATAATTACTTCCTGACACAGGAAGTATGATGATCAAAATGGGTTTTGTTTCTTTTATGATATGGATCAGAAGAACATTTTGTTTTTCTACCACCAACAGCATTGACTTTGATTAATAAAAGTAATTAGTAAAGTCTAATCAGAAAAAACCTGCAGTGTCTAATCAAATTTGTCTATGTTGTGATAAATGTTGAAATTTACCTTTTTATCTCTCTAATACTTGACACATCCTTCAGTTCGAATAACTCACAAAGAGCTCTGCATTATAGGATGTGAAAGGTTTATATAGATCCAAAGATTTAATTTATGCAAATGTAATAATTTGAGAAACAATGCAAAGCTAGAAACTGTTATTTGATCAGCCAATGTACAGGGTTGGGAGAGGGAGGGAAGAGGGTATGTCACAAATAAGATCACTAGGAGACTACTAAGACATCATCAACTTAAGTTGGCTAGACAATGGTCAGTGGCTTTTTTGTGAGTCATTAGTCACATTTCTCAGAAGAAGAAGAGAAGAAATTAGATTTATACCCTGCCCTTCACTTGGAGTCTCAAAGTGGCTTACAAACTCCTTTCCCTCCCCCTCCCCACAACAGACACACTGTGAGGTAGGTGGGGCTGAGAGAGCTCTGAAAGAAACTGCTCTGTTTCAAGAACAGCTGTGCCAGAACTATGGTTTGCCCAAGGTTATCCAGCAGGTGCAAGTGGAGGAGTGGGGAATCAAACCCGGTTCTCCCAGATCAGAGTCTGCGCACTTAACCCACTACACCAAACTGGCTCTGTTTTCTTAATGTACATAAAGTGTTGGTTGAAGTCAGCCTCCAGGTTTTTTCTCCTCTCAGTAGGAAGATGGATATACTTGGCTGAAGGACATTTCCACCAGAATGACTTCTATGGATGGGTGGGTAGGGGCGGAAAAGGTTTGATCATAAATAGTTTCATATACAAATAGACAGGTTTTCAGCATGGTCCAGCAAGTGAGAATATCCAGTGTCACTGCACATGATGACTTCAAAGATCCCCCACCTCTTGATGTGGCTGCTGAAGTCCTCTTGTTCTCACAGCAGGCTGAATTCCAGCTGGTGTGTGTGTGTTTTGAATGAGCCACTGCAGTGAAAATTCTATTCCATTTCTGCAAAATATTTACTGAGATTAATTACATTTGAGCTTTGTGCAAAGGTGCAACCTTTCCATTGTATCAAAACTGCTACCCTGGAAATGGTGAATCAGCCTGTCTCAGCTACATCTTTGCCAGTGCAAAATCATCTTGATGTCTAACTGGCATTGGGCCAACAGCCAAGTTATAAGGCAATTTCTATTTTATTGTTTAATTATATCTCTCCATCTCTATCTCTATAGATATTTTGTGTGTGTGTGTGTGTGTGTGTGTGTGTGTGTGTATATATATATATATATATATATATATACACACACACACACACACTCCGCTATATATAGAAGCTATACAAATGGAATGAGTGGGCAAGTACGCTATCTGTAAAAGTGCTTTTCATAATAAGAGAAGAGCTTAGCATAGCTCCATTCTTGGCAGTGCTTATTTTCTCTCATCGGCTAATAACTCTGGCAAATCCTTCCTTCCAAGTGGGTGCCTTTTGTGTACTAAAATGCTGCCATTATTTATAAAGAACTCTGCATCTGAATGTGCTTAAAGTCAGTCCTGCAGGACAGTTTCAATCAACTTTGGTTCAATTTATTCCATCTAAATGACTCTGATGTGTAAATAAAATTAAATCAATGCTACTGTATTTGTCTCCTGTTACAAATGCAGAACGCTTGAAGTGATGCTGACTGTTAAATGAGACGAGAACGACACAATGGGAAAAAAATGACACTCAGGAAGCTGCTCAGAATCTGCTGCCTGCCCAGAAGAAGCCACAGAGGCCACATAACACTTCATATAATTTCCTTTGTAGGAATACTTATGTACCTGTATAGTCAAAATTAACAATACCCTAGTCTCCTTTTAGTTTGATACGGCTTCACTAATGTGCATGTTGGTTCAAAAGCAGATGTGTTTTGTTGCAGTGTGAACTTGATTATTATCTCTCTCCAACAAACTAAATCTGACAAAGATTACCCTGATATCTATGACATGTCTATGCTGTTCTTTTACCAAGGTGCTCAGGTTTCTTCCTCCCCATTTTAACCTCCCCACAACCCTGTCAGAATAGGTTCTACTGAGGGAGTAACTGACCCAGTGAATTTCATAGCTGAGTGTGCATTTGAACTCAGGTCTTCCTAGACCTGCACAGTATCTACTACACCATACGGGCTCTCCAGTAGGAGCTCTCATTATCCAGACTTTAGTTCTTGGAGATGTTGACTCTGATCCCAGGAATCATGAGTTTAGCAAAGGACCGCCCCCCAGAGGTAGCATTTATGCCATCCAAGATGACAGCATTGAATATCTCCTAGGTGGATGGCTGGACAGTAAAGTATAATCTACGTTGAAAGCTGGAGCTGAGGTTACAATCACCATGAAGATGCTGCTGCCTCACGGCTCTCTTCAATGTTTGCCTCAGTCCTGAACCACTGGCACAAACTAGTTTCTGTTCATGAGCTGGCTTCATGGGTGACAGTATCTGTCTTGATACATCACCCTTTGTCAAAATATCATTGTAGTAATAGCTGGATTTTTATTTCCCTACACTTTTCATACATTTTTATAAGTGCAACTGTACCATATGAACAAAACGGGCCCCATTCCTCTTACAGTGCTGACACTTTTTCTTTCTCCAAACCAGTATTCACTTCTAAACCAGATCTGGAAGTTTTTATTGAGTGATGTTTCTTGGAAATAAACAGAAATTAGCCTGAGTAACTTTCCAGAACCATTTAGGCAGTTTAAATTTTTATCAAAAATATTAATTGTTTTGCGTTTATTCCCTTCAGTGATTCCAGCAATGATCATTCTTACTCCTCAAGGGCTCTAGGTCTGGCAAGCTTAGCTGAAGCTTCCCAGAGAGTAAAGGGCAGGCAGGTAAACCCTGGGGTGGAGCTGGCTAAAAGGAAGAGGGGCTTTTGCGGAACATCTGTTTTGTATGTTGTTTTAATCTCGGGGGGAAATATTTACACAGTTTTGACTTGTTTATTGTATATATTATCTTGTCTTTATTTAATTTCCCCTGATTGTTTTGTAATCCAGTTTATTGCATTTTATTGTACGGATTACACTCTTTTATTACTTTTTTTTTTAAAAAAAGTTATGTGCTGTGAATCTTAGTGAGAAAGGCAGATGAGAAATAAGGTAAATTAATAAATACTCTTGAGTGGTAAGGTTGGGAACAGCCTCTGCCCAGGGCCTTAGAGAACTATGGTGAGTTTGAATAGACAATACTGGACTTGATGGGCTAATGGTAGCGTTGCCAACAGTCCTGGAGAAAAATGGCCTGTTCATTTAATAGAGTCTTAATGGAGTGCTTTTTACCAGCTGATGGTATTTACCTCCATTCCATGAAAACATGCAGCTGCCCATTGGTAAACATTAAGACTGTATTAATAGGCAAGACATTTTTGCTCCAGTTGGCAACCCATTATGACTGAAAGGAGCTTTGTATGTGTTCATTCACAGTATGTCAAGGAAGCCTGAGTGTATCTTTGGTTGACTTTGCTTACTTCTAAGACAACTTAGCAAGCTGTTAACAATTAAGCTGTAGATTTGGAAGGGAAATAAGACGGGAAAGGAGAAATAAATGTTGAGAACTGCTTTTGAGAGTACAGACTTCAGCAGGTCTACTCATAAGTAAGTCCAATTTTATTCAATGAGACTTACTCTCAGGAAAGTATTTTGTTTTCAGGACTGTGCTGTAAATCAGTTTTGAAACATGGCTGAGGCTGCAATCCAAAGGACACTTTCCTAGGAGTAAGCCCCACTGAATAACGTGGTATACTGAGGAATGCTCCCTAAAAGACTTCCTGGAACTGTATCTATCACCCGGGCAAATTCAAAGTAATATCCAAAACTTAGTGAATGGGGCAAAGCCTCTTAAAGGCTCTTATCAGAAAACCATGACCAGCAGCTTTTATAATCGAATAAAATGCTAGCTCCCTCATTTTTATATAAAAGGAACCGATTAAATTTTAAAATGAAAAATGAAAGCACTTCTTTAAAACATGCTATGCTCAGTACACTGCATCTGAAAAGAAGCATAGGTCCTCTCTAAATTTATACATAGGAGTTTGTCTTGTTTCTTTAATTCTTGTTATTAATCCCCAAATAAACTGTTTCATTACTGAGTTGTTTTGATTGGGTTTGTTTCTTTATTGTTTCTTTCATTATTATCGTTTTGTTTTCATAGTTCTGTTTCATTATTATTTCTCATTGGTTTCAATAGAAGGCCCCCCCACTTCCAGGTCTGTACTTTCATGGTTTTCCATCCAAGCTGAACAAACTCAGAGGAATTGTAATATTCCCCAAGAACACATTCCCAAATCTGAGACAGATAAAGCCTCCCCCCTTTTTTGTGGGGTTGCCCGATCCAGGTTGGGAAACTCCCAGAAATATGGGAATGGAGCCGGGGGAGGACAGGAACCTCAGTGGGGTGCAATGCTATAGAGTCCACCCTCCAAAGCAGCCATTTTCTCCATGGAAAGTTATCTCTGTAATCTGGAGATGAGCTGTAATTCCAGGGGATCCCCAGGTCCCACCTGAAGGCTGGCATCCCTTTTTTTGAGGCAATGAAAGGCACCCATGTTTAACATTCAAGTCTAAGAAAGAATTGATAGGAAATATTCCAAACGGTGGAAGAGCCAGGTTCAAGTTCAGTAACATTTTTGATAAGTATTGGAGTCGGGAGTCCATGGAATAGTGAAACAGCTAGATCTTTATTGCTGGTCCGGTTGAAGCATACAACCCAGGGCTCGAAGCCCTCCTTTTATGCTGGTCAGGGACACTCCCCTGACCTCACCCAACTGGCCTGATAGGCTATTAGAAGTCTATTTACATTTCATAGGTTCCCTGGGAGAAACCTAGGTACAGGATTGGTGGCCGGTTTGAATCCACCTGGCCTTTGTTCTACCTGGCTGAAGCTCAGGTAGTTTCTTGGCCATGTGCTCTGGCCATGCTCTGGCCATGTGCTCTGGCCATGTGGTCGCAATTAAGAGAGCACATGGTGACCGCATGGTCAATACATAACAATTTTAGAGATGATATAGGGTTGCCAACTCCTGGGTTGGGGCTGGAGATCTCCTGCAATGACAAATGATCTCCAGACTACATAAATATCTTATTTATGCATTGTTTATTTATTTAAAACATTTGACCCACTTCTCCTGGAGACAATGGCTACTTTGGAAGGTGGACGGCATGGCATTACACAACCAAGATCCCTCCCTTCCCTAAACTCCACTCTCCCAGGCTCTACCCTCCAACCTCCAGGTATTTCTGAACCCAGAGTTAGCAACCCTAGAGACCAAAAAATTGGGGGGGGGGGGAGGTATAAGTTTTTGAAAGTCAAAGCTCCCTTTCAAACAACCCTTTCAGGCAGCACACCAGTCACTGACTCTGAAGAACAGTAGCACAGAAACAGGCAAGATATATGAGGCAAGGGCATTTCATGGCACAAAGAAGGTAAGGCATGTGGGCAGACAGGCAGCAGGAGGAGATCCTAGAGGTAGGTTTGTTTGGATGGGGGGGTTAGGGCTTGGAGAGCAGTAGGTAAGCAGGGGAATGCAGACTGACAGTCAAAATTTGGCCCAGCAGGGCAGGCATTGGGAAGAGGCAGGAAGGCCACCCCATATCATTCAGGATTAGACTACCTCACAAACCTATGTAATCCTTGTGGCTACGCTTGTGGTAAATCAAGAAAGCCCAGAGCCTCTCTCTTGCCGTCCCCTAAGGAAAGCTGTGCTCTCTTGATGCCCTTTAGGAAAATGCTGCCTGCCTTGTAAGAGTGAACCTAAATGGAAGCAGAGGCTGCAATAACAAAAGAAACCAGAATGAAAGGAAAGAAAAGCACTGGTTTTTGGTGGTGGTGTTATAGGCTGTTTAGTTGGTGGATTTGTTTCATTTTCATATTAATTTTGATGATTACAAAGCACTGCAATTTCATAATTATTTTAATATATCATGAAAGAAGAGCCCAAGACTGGTCCTCTCATTTCTGTGCAGAAAATGAGAATACATTGATGAAAGATTTAAAGCAGAGCGGACAGAATGTTACCCCCCTCAGTTCTCCTTATTTACCCTGTATGACATTTGTTGGTGAGTTATCTCAAAATATTCTGAGAACTGTGAATATCCTTTGAATGTTCAGCAAATATTTGATATTCCATTTTGTGTCTGACACCCAGAGATTCTGCAGACAACATCTGATGGCATTTGACAGCTAGTAGTATATTTGATATCAGACATGTTTCAGCCAGCATTTGACAATAATTGATATCCAACATCAAGAGGAAGTCAGTGGTGACAGTATCTGACATTCAGCAATCAACATTTGACTGTATCTAAGAGCAGACATGCAGTGGTAGACAACATATAGTATGCAGCAATCAGTGCTTGTTAGGCTGTTCTTCAAAGGATGAGGCACAGCAGTGGGTAAGAGACATATACCAACAAGAAGGACTATGTTGAAAATTGAATACCTTCTGCTCCCATGGTATCTTTATGCATTCAGTTTCCTTGGCAGGATCGCATCTTATGGTTCTTTGGCTATCAACTCTAATCAAATTATGGTTGCAAGTTAGAGGGGGGGGAAAGAGGAGGAGGAAGAGTTGGTTTTATACCCTGGTTTTCTCTACCTTGAGGAGTCTCAAAGAGGCTTACAATTGCTCTCCCTTCCTCTCCCCACAACAGTCACCTTGTGAGGTAGGTGGGGTGGTGAGAGCTCTGAGAGAACTGTGACTGGCTCAAGGTCACTCAGCTGGCTTCATGTGGAGGAGTGGGAAATAAAACCTGGCTCTCCAGATTAGAATTCGCTGCTCTTGGCCATTACACCATGCTGGTGAGGTCAGTATTCACCCCTTTTTCTACCACCCCTTCTTCTGCTGCTGTTGCCTGCCCCGCCTTCATCATTCCTGTCCTTGCAAGCTCTGAAAAGCTGGTTATTTCTATTGATTCTAACTGAATGGTCACAGTAATTACTTTAAATTGTTTGCTGCTCTCCAATGTGAAACTGCTGAGTGTAAAACGTCTCTCAGCTGGGGGCATCTAGCAGGATCCTCTTGAAAATGACATGCATCTTCCACTGGGCTCCATGTGGACTGCTGAGAGCTGAGTCTAAATGAGAGTTATGGCATGCAAACAGAACATAAAACACCCCAGGAAACAATTAAGCAAGTATCTGTCACATGAGTCTGATGAGAAACTTCACATTTTCTTCCTGCTTCCTTTAATTCTATAGAACATATCCACTGAACTGCTCTCTCTCTATTGTACATGAATCCTAACTGAAACAACTCTAGTCTGTCCTTATTTGCATGATTGCAGCAAGTCCCTAATACCATTCCTTCCAGAATCATATAGTTGTAATAGACGTATAATGGCCAAATCTGTCTAAGGCTGTAATTCCCTAGAAATGGATGGAATTCTACCAGAAACAAGTTTGGCTTTTTTGTTTTGTTTTGTTTTTATGTCCCCTCACAATGTCAGGCAGAGATTAATGGTTTCCATTCTGTTATTCTCACTAGGAGCTCGATAGCTAAACTTCTCCAGGATATTATTCTGTTGTCTCAACACCAAATGGATGGAAGTTGAGCGGCAAAAGCCAAGAGATGGTAGTAGAGCACTCTCTTCCTTTCCTAGTATTAAGGCAAAATTACACCCTACAGCAAACAGGGCCCTTGCCCTGCTCAACGCTGAGATCGAGGGGTCAAGTTACTGCCGCTAGAGCCAACAGTGGTTGTTGTTCCAGCAATGAGAAATGAGGTCTTAAATACTTTTTTCAAGGAAGTGGAGATACAGGCTCCCTCTCTTTTGGAGCAGGCTGCTAGTAGTTAAAGGTGCCACCCTGGTTATGGTGGCAAGTACTGTGATGGAGCTGAGGTGGTTCAGGGCTTTGAGAGGCTTGAGGATGGGAGAACTCTGGTTCAGTAGCAGGCTCTTGGGTGAAGGATTCAGGGTTCAACTAAAAAGGCATGGCTGCATCCCAGGCAGGGTTGCTAGGTCTCCTGTTATGATAGGGGACTTCTTGCTGGCAACCCTCTCTTCCCACTGCCTCCTCTTCAGGCAGAAGGGGAATTAAAAAAAAAATGCCAGTGTTTTGCATGACATGACATCACTTCTAGGGAAAACCTGAAAGTGGCATCACATTGCTCTACAAATCACAGGAAGTTGTGCAGGATGCCTACACCCCCCTCCGTCCCCAGGCCCTCATCTCCAACCAGATGCCAGCCAGTGGCTGCCAACCCTACTCACAAAGTGAATGGGCTGCCCCAGAGTTTTGGGGCTCTTCCTGCACACCAGAGGCAGCTCCTGGATGTGTCTCAACTGTCTCCTTTTGGGTCAGTGTTAAGTGCCCAGCTGCCTCTGAGTCTTTGGCATCTTCACTTGATGAGGAGTCTGTACTCTGGTCCATGACGGTCCCCAAACCGACAGTTGCCAAGGTAACACGAAATGAGGGATAAAGTGAGGCTTATGCAAATCCTGATGCCTGCTGGATCCATGCCTATGAAGGAGATCAGTTTTCTTCTATGGTTAGTTGCAAACCTTTTGTGGAATCCCAGCCCTTACCTTGCCCATTACTACTACCCCTTAAGCTGAAATCTCTTACAGAACACATAGAAGAAGAGGAGACTGGATTTATACCCCACCCTTCACTACCCAAAGGAGTCTCAGAGCAGCTTACAAACTCCTATCCCTTCCCTTCCCCTCCCCACAACAGACACTGAGGTAGGTGGGGCTGAGAGAGCTCTGACAGAAACTGCTCTTTTTCAAGAACAACTATGCCAGAACTACAGCTTGCCCAAGGTCATCCAGCAGGTGCAAGTGGAGGAGTGGGGAATCAAACCCGGTTCTCCCAGATTAGAGTCCGCGTACTTAACCACTTCACCAAACTGGCCTACATACATGGTAGCGCCCCTCTCTTCTGTTATAAACCAGCTCAAAAGCCTTCCCATCCATTAAACTTTTGGCTTAATCCCTTAGACTCCACAGAAATGCAACCGTATTTGCTCATGGTCATCTCTTGCTTTCCCCCCTCCCTCTGTTCTCCCTTTGTTTGACTCCCACCTCATTTTTTAAAATAAGTAGAAATTTTACCATTGGAAGCAAAACCAAAAAGTCAGATTCAAGATGTCATCAAACCTCAGAAACAAATGAAATAGTGGAACATCATCAGCTGCTAGCCTCTGACACCTATTTTCAGTTTATTCTCATTCTGAATGTCTATACCAAATCCATTTCAATTGCTTTTTAAAAAAATTGATAGGATTACGAGTTGCAAATGCAGAATTATGTTGCAAATGCAGAATTATGTTATTTCTACTTTAATCATTCCCATGTCGCCCTCTGGGTGAACTACTGCTTATCCAGCACCCTAAAGGATGCTGTTTGAAGGTACCTACTTCTGCAAGCAACTTATATTTCATGGAAAGATGAAGCCCTTTGAGTATACATGCACATATGAGCTCACAAGTCCAGAACTGTGCAAATCCTCTGAGTGAATGAAGCTGTGCACTCCCCCCCCCCCCCCTTGTGCAATAGCTGCTGCAGCTCTTTAAACTGATCTTGTGTTCTCTGGCAGCTGAACGCAAGTTCAATAATGCCACCAGTTTAGAATGCTCTTTTAAATTTCATTGGCTGGAAACAGGTTGGATGTAAATCTTTTGCTAGCACCAGCTGTCATCCTCTACCCAGAGTCTCATGAGGTCAAGGAAGTGAGTGCTCTATTCCTTCTTTTAGATTTATGAAATTGGGCACAGCCATTCAAATTGTACATCTGTCACTGAATGCTCCACAGCATGAAGGCTGATCGAGCTCAGCTGCTTGGAAGATGGCAGAGCCTACTCCTTAGCTGGGCAAGTGTCCTGCTGGGGAGGCCCTTGGCCACTTAATGCTGCTTCTTTCCCTGTCATAAGCAATTACCTGCACATTTGTCTCATTATCCTTTAAACCTGAACTTAAACCTTGTGATGGAGATTCGTATGGGAATCATGTGAACCAGCTAATGGCAGTTGCTTTACCAACAAGGCAAAACTAGATTCAGGTCTGCCCTGATTCATATTTCAGATTCTTGCAACAGACAACTGCCTACTGTATTCATAATCTCCCAACAACAACACACACACACCAGTTTCTGGGCCTCCCCTGAGCATACACATGCATGCACAAAATTAACAATTAGAGAATTCATTATTTTTACAATTAAACATTGAGGGGGAGAACTGAAGTGGGGGGGGGGGGATGGCCTTCTTGCTTTTCTTCAGCCAGTGACTGAAAGATTAATGCAGCAGCTAGGGTACATCCACTGTCTCTATCAGCAATGCCAAGCAAATTATTCAGAAGTAAGTCCCATTACATTTAATGGGGTTTACTCCCAGAAAAATGTGTTAGGATTGCCCATACGAAAGGCAAAGAAGTAAAAATGATCCCAGCAGCACAGGAGCCAATGAGAATGGTGCCTGAACCAGCCAATAGGAGATGTGGGCAGGGGACAGGAATAAGGTTAGATTTTTGCCAGTTGGAAGATGGGAAAGGGAGAGAAGGGTTCTTTAAAGTGCTTTAGATTAAAAGGGAGTAAAGTTTTATATAGATATCAATCTATGATTAAGCTTTTCAAGTCTGAATAAATGAGTGTAAACTGGTGTTAGAGAAGGGGAGGTTATACATAAGAGTTTCATTATATCTCCTAAATTATTTCCTGCTGGAATTGCCTGGGACATAATGGGAAAGATGGGAACATGATGGAAGCACGTTGGATTGGTGCTTAATCCCAGGAAGCCCCACGGCCTCCTTCCTATTCACATATGTTGTATGATAGCCAGGATTAGGTCATTTTGAGCAGACTGAAGAACAGAACACGGGAAAGAATCATTTTAACAAAGGACAGTGCAGAATAGTGGTCAGACAGATAGCAAGTTGGGAAAGTGAAGCAGCAATATTGTGGAGTAGCCTTGAGTCTGCTGATCTCTTATCCTAGCCAACTTCACAGGAGTGTCATCATGAGGATCAAATGGAGGAGGGAAGAGCTACATAAACTGACCTAACCTCTGTGGAGGAAGAGTGCCCTAAAAATGATTTGAATAGGTAGTTGGTCATGTATGCATAATTTCATAGTTAAATAAATCTACCTCTAGTGTATTTTAAGGATTTTCCAGTTTTCTATCCATTTTGTCAGGAAAAGCCGGAGCATCATCTGAGGCTGGGATCTACCTGAATGAGTGACCCAGTAATGTTTGTGCTCAAACTTCAGAGATCTCGTCAGGTATGGAGTGGGTTAGGCACATGCACCATCAATCCCTGTGATCTTCAAGCAGTGTGGGGGTTTTAGATTGGGAAAAATTAGGAGCTGGTTACCCTTCCATCCTGGTCTACTAAGTTGAAACCTCCTAGCTCTGATAGTGGTAGGGACTCTGGTTGATCTGTTCCAAGTCCAGCTGCCCATAGCACTGAGTATAGCCCTAACTAACCATCATAAATCATGCAAATTTAGCTTGCAAAATTGGGGGGGTGGGGTTTGAGGCAAGGAAAACATGAGGAAATTTTACAGCAGAAAAGAGAGCTATATGGAGAATCAGGGTGTGGAAACAGGGTTGCCAACTGCCTGGAGAGAAAAAATGCTGTGTCCATTTAATAGAAGCTTAATGGGATGTTATTTGCCAGGTAATTTTATTTGCTTGCATGATAAGTTTCAGCTTCCCATTTCCATGCATCAAGCCTTTATTAAGACGACAGTTCTCCAAGTCTGTTGACATTCCTAACTGTGGAAGCAGTCCTGGATATACATTTCACATCCACTTATATGCTTGCCTTTAGATGATGATGATGTCACATTCACATAGAACAAATGTCCAGAGTTTTTCTTACAGCAATAAAAGAGTCCTTGTGGCTTGAGAGTCAACATAGTTACTCAAAAGTCAGCCAGAATCTTGTCATTCCAGAGCACCTGGAATTTATGGAGGGATGGGCCTTTGTGCAGACTTACAATTGCCTCATCCCCTGAAGTTAAGTGCCTGGCGTATCATCAGGATAAAGTATGGCAAAGAGTTTAATGAGCGCCTAAGGGAAAACAGGATTCTACCTGTCCAGTATTGCCTAAGTTCTCTCTCCCCTATCAAGCCTTCCTGTTATGCAATATTCAATGTATTGTCAGTGACATTTGGACCTTTATCTACTGCTCTCCTTCCTGTCCCTGCACATCTCACTCCAAAACTGTCTTTTCCTCCTGGCTTCTTCAAAGGGTGACATTTCTGACATCTGCTCTATGAGCAGGAGAGCAGGAAGCAGCAGCAGCAGCAACAGCGGCAGCAAAAGCCCTTGCTCTTTTAGGATAAAAATATACAGATATGCAAAACCTGAGGATGGCTGGAGGATGGGAATGACAGGAGCTGTCAGTGTATCTTTTCCTTATTATACCTGCAGTTACCGATGAACTAAGCAAGTACAGTGTAAAATTAGGGCTCCCTGGGGCTCAAACTTGGCGTCTGTTTTCAATGCTGCTGAACTCACGTTCTGAACAATGTGATTGGGAAGGCCTTTGAGCATGGGAGGAGTAGGAGCGCCTCACCCCTGAGGAACCACCACTGTTGCCAGGTCTAGCGAAAGATATGGGGATCTACAGATTTTCTAAAAAGTATCCTCAAATAAGATAAAACTTTTGATATTTGGAAGGACTAAAACTGCTCTACAGTTGGCAGGGCAATCTGCTCAGCCCCCATGGCTGTAATAATTTTTACTGTCTTGCTGTTGCTAGGGAAGATTTTCCAAGGGTTTCTTTACTAGGGTTGCCAACCTACAGGCTGGGCCTGGAGATCTCCTGAAATTACAGCTGATCCTTGGACAAAGTAGCTGCTTTGGGGGGTGGTCTCTATGGTATCACAACCCTGCTGAGCTCCCGTCCTCCCCTAACTCCACCCCCAAATCTCCAGGAATTTTCCAGGCTGAAGTTTGCCACCCTAACAGTTGTAGCTTTTCATGGCCTGGATGTAAATAACATCACATTAAGCCTTTGTTAAAAGGACAGAACACTTTTCTCCAGGGCAGCTGGGTATTGGGGTTAAGGACTCCTAAGGTGTGTCAGGCGTATGTTCGTAGCTGCTTGGGCCCTGGCCTCCCTGACTGGACATTAAATTCTTTGTTTGGGTACAGGTGGCCTGCCTTCCCCCTGCCCCACATGCTCTCCCATCCACAGGCAACCCCCCAAAGAGGCTCTGTGAGCAGAGGAAGGTTTGCCTACATCACAACAGGCCCCCTTTCCCATTCTGTTTCTGATTGCTGCTTTTCAAGTACAGGCTGAGCTTTCTTTCCTCAGTACCTTCAAAGTCCAGCTGTCTTCATTTCTTCAATCACCTTGGACTGCAAATGAAAGCCTGCATTGAGGTGATCAACAGAAAGAAAACCAGAATTTATTTTAGGTTGCTGAAGCTTCTTCCCAAGCTTTTTACACTTCTTTTTTTATTTATTGTGCCTTGTCTCCTTTTGATTATGGTTATAGAAGGCATTGCCTTGAAAAATTCAACCAGAATTAAAGTTGCACATCAAGAAGCCCAAGTTTGGCTTGCAGTTGCTTTCTTCTCCCCTCTCTTTTTTTAAAGTGTGCAAGACCTAGACAGCAGTGTGTGGGAAAAGGTTTTTTTTAAAATGTAGCATCATCCCAGACTATGAAAGGATTTTCATTGAGGATTAGTCACCAGCTCTGGATTGGGAAATTCCTGGAGATTTGGGGGATGGAGCCTGGAGAGGGAATGGTTTGGGGAGGGGAGGGATGTCAGCAGGGTACAGTGCCATAGAGTCCAATTTCCAAAGGAGCCATTTGCTGCAGGGGAACTGATCTCTGTAGACTTGGGATCAGTTATAATTATGGAAGATCTCCAGCCACTACCTGGAGGTTGGCAACCCATAACTAGTTGAAATCCATCCAGAACATACTTTAGTTGCTTGAGGGATTGGTTCAAAGGCTGGCCACCTTACTGATGTCTACTGCATGCCATGCCTGATTTTCTGGATGTAACAAGTGTTGTGGTTCTGATTACAAATTTCATCTGAAACAGCAAGTGGGTCTGATGGCAAATGAAGGTTACTTTCCAGAGTTAGAGAAGGGAAACCAGTTCTTGAAGTTGCTTTACCCCAGCAGTTCTAAACCAGAGGCAGTAAAATATCTCTCTTTGTTCTGGAGTGCTGGCACCGTCCCCCTAGACCCATTTTCTATTGTGTTCTATGAACCGGCATTGTTTCATTAAAACAATATGATAAATGAGCCAACAGGGCAAGGAGCAGGTTGTATGCTCTTCAGTAAGCATTTTGTATTTCAGCCCTGACTTCTTTGTATCGATTGAATACCCAACGAATATAAAATTAAAAATGAATCTAGCCACTACCCAAAACATCAGATCATTTTGTTTGCTCTTATAATGTAAATTAACTGGGATCTTTCCACAATGTTCTCATCCAGGAGACTCTTTGGTCCCCCCCTCCAAAAGTCCATATTAACTTGTTCATTAATGATTTGGAGTTGGGAGTAAGCAGTGAAGTGGCTATGTTTGTGGGTGACAGTAAGTTGTTCAGGGCAGTGAGAACCAGGGAGGACTGTGAGGCACTCCAGAGGGATCAGTTGAGGCTGGGTAAGTGAGTGTTAATGTGGCAAGTGAGGTTCATTGTGGGAAAGTGCAAAGTAATGCACATTGGAGCCAAAAGTCTTAACTATAAATCTTCATTGATGGGGTCCAGACTAGCGGTAACTGACCAGGAGAGAGATCATGGAGTTGTGGTAGATAACTCACTGAAGATGTCAAATAAAAAAGGGGAAATGCTATACTGGGGATTATTAAGAAGGGGACTGAAAACAAATCAGGCAGTATCATAATGCCCCAGTATAAATCTATGGTGCGGCCTCATTTGGAATATTGTGTACAGTTCTGGTCACTGCACCACAAAAAACATATTATTGCATTGGAAAAGGTGCAGAAAAGGGCAACTAAAATGATTAAGGGGATGGAACATCTTCCCCACGGAGAAAGGTTAAAGAGGTTGAAACAACGACTGAGGGGGGTCATGATAGAGGTTTACAAAACTATGCATGGGATAGAGAAGGTAGAGAAAGATGTACTTTTCTCCCTTTCTCACAATATGAGAACTCATGGACACTCGATGAAATTAAGGAGTAGTAGGCTTAGAACAAATCAAAGAAAGTACTTCTTCATCCAAAGAGTAATTCATGTGGAATTCACTGCCGCAGGAAGTGGTGGTGGTTACAAGCATAGACAACTTCAAGAGAGGATTGGATAAACACATGGAGCAGAGGTCCATCAGTGGCTATTACCCACAAGGTATATAGATGGAAGACTATGTCTGGGGCAGGGATGCTCTGTATTCTTGGTGCTGGGGGGGTGGGGCAACAGTGGGAGGGCTTCTGGAGTTCTGGCCTCACTGGTGGATCACCTGATGGCACATGGATTTTGACCACTGTGCAACACAGAGTGCTGGACTGGATGGGCCATCGGCCTGATCCAATATGGCTTCTCTTATGAACTCTTATTATGTTCTTATGTCAGAGTTGCTATTGCAGTTGTAAAAGAGCCAAGAAAGGAAGGGATTAAACACTCACTTTCTCCAGCAATTGGCCCCAATCTTCAAAGTGGCTGTGGGGATGTTAGTTAGTTAGGGGGGCGGGAGTCTTAATCATGGATTGCCTTATATCACAGCAGCTTATTGTCATTTGACTTTTTCCTCAAATGCAGCAGCCCCAGAAGTTTCTACCTGGTGAGTCTTATTTCAAGGATTACAAGGATCTGTGAAATCAGGATTTGCTCCAAGCTCTAGTAAAAAAGCTCCAGGTATTAGATTTTTTTTTACACTACTTTACCACATACAAGCATATAGCAAGCTGGTCCATTGCTCTTTGTGTTTTCACTAAAGCTTTTCAAAATGACCTTCCTGTCTGCTGTTTAACAACAGCCCAAATAAAACTCTGGACATCCTTAGTTTCACCAACCTCCAGCTGGCCCAGACATAGTTTATTTTAAAAGCAAATTCTCTTTCTTCCCTGAGCTAGGCAACTATCACAGGTGGGCTAGGGTAGGTAGCTTGCTGTAGAACTGGTTAACAGCTCTACAGAGCTGTTTGTTAACCAGTGAAATGTGGAGTAGAGGAGATACAGTGAGTTGAATCTATTACTGAGAGCCAATTGCTATACAGAAAAAAAGGGCAGACTGAAGTGGTAGAATTTTGGACTGTCTTACTTCAGTTTGCTGGTGACTGTTGTGTGTCAAATTTTGGAATGGTGCCCCAGGTACCCAACATACGGCACATCATATAGTAGCATATCAGAAAGAAAGAGTTGGCATAGCCCTTTCCTTTTTTTTCCCCCCCCCAAAAAATAGTTTTTTATTCGTTTTCAGAAAAAAGGAAAATAGGATACAAACAACACAAAGAGAAAAGACAACAACCATACAACATGTATGGAGACTGTACAATAAGTATTGAAGTAATTTTTCCTAACTAGAATCATTTTACATTTAACCTACATTGGATGATAAGTTCTACATAGAACATACATGCTTAATAGACATTTAATTACCACTTATTTAGAATAATTTTCCAGCCATTTGTAAAGTCTTGTCCAGTTGTTTTGGAAAATTTCTTCTTTTTTATCTGAAAGTTGCAAAGTTAATTTGTCCGTTTCTGCTGTTTCCAGTAATTTGTAAATTACTTCTTCTGTAGATGGGACCTCTTCTCCTTTCCAATATTTTGCATATAAAATTCTAGCTATAGTAATCATGTATCTATCTGGCTTTTTAAATGTCTCTGGGATCATATTCAATAAAAATAGTTCTGGAATAAATGGTACAGTCAAGTCTATATTTTTTTGCAATATATCATGGATCCAATTCCAGTACTTTTTTGTTACTTTACAAGTCCACCACATACGAAAAAATGAACCAGTATCCTGTTTACACTTCCAACATACATTTGACATATTTGGATACCATTTAGCTAGGTTGTCTGGTATATATACTATCTATAAAACATCTTATAAATATTTTCTTTGAAAGCCATACATTTAGTAAGTTTTATGTTTGTTTTCTATACTTTCAACCATTGATCTAGCTGGATATTGTGGCCTATGTTTTGAGTCCATTTTATCATTGCATTTTTTACTATTTCATCCTGCATTTTGACCTCTAGTAATAAAGTATAAAACACTTTTATATGCTTTACATCATTTGTCAACAGTATTTTATCCAAATTTAATGTCACAAAAACCAGTTTGTTATCTTTAGAATATCTAGAGTCAAGCTGCGTGCTTTCCCACCAATTTAAAATTTATACCTTGATTTTGGAGAGTATCTTGGGTCTTCAAAAGATTGTGCTTTTCTAGAAGATCTTCATATCTCCCAAACTTGTCTTTTGTGAATGCTGTGGAATAAATAAAAGCCTCCAAAGGTGAGACCCATTTAGATATTTTTGTATAAAAGTCTTTCTTAGTTTCTTCCCAGATTTTTAATAATGACGCTCTTAAAACATGTTGTTTAAACTAGTTAAGGATGTTACTTTTCTTGTACCATACAATAGCATGCCAACCCAGTTTCAAATCATGTCCTTCCATCTTTGTCAGTCTTGGATTTTCCAAACGAATCCATTCTTTCATCCACATCAGGGCTGCTGCTTTATAGTAGAGATGCCAGTTTGGTACTGCAAATACTACTCTTTGTTTTTCATCTTGAAAAGCTTTCATACTGATTCTAGATCTTTTGCCTTGCCAAATAAATTGGCTTGTGAACGTTTCCATTTCTTTGAGGAGTTGTTGGTTCTTTAATATTGGTATTGTTTGAAATAAAAAAAGGAGTCTTGGTAACAAATTCATCTTAACTATCGCTATCTTTCCCATAAAAGACACTTACAGAAGTTTCCAGTTGTCCAGGTCTTTTTTTATGACAGCTAGAAGTTTTGTGTAATTATCTGTTATTAGCAAACTGCATCTGTTTGTTAGGGTTATTCCTAATTATTTAATTTTCTTATGCACTTCAATGCCGGAAATCTTACGCATAGCCCTTTCCTTACACTTACTTTTTACACATGGGAGTATTCAAAATCATGGGTCTTCCCCATCTTAGTCTGCCATTTCAGTCCTGATTCACACATGCATGAGAATGAGGTGGGAATGAGGCAGTAGAGACCTGAGGTGGAAGATTCCAGTTATGAATGTTCATTTGCATACCCCCCCGGGGCAAACAGAAAAGTAGTACAGCAATGGAATGCTACCTTTCTTTGCTTGCACTGCTACCTTTCTGTATGCAAGTAGCTTTCAACAAAGGGGAGCATTCTGAAATGTGAAACCTCTATGTTCCTCCCCCAATGTGTGAAAGCAATGCAGTCTATTCTACCGCTGCATTCTGGTGCATGTAAGAACCAAGTCTCAGCCTACATAATATATAAAATGGAATTTCTCAAACAGTGGACCGGGGACCTCTAGGGGTCCATGAGCATATTCTAAGAATCCTTCAGTCCTTTGTAAGGAGGGCAAACCCCTCTTACACCCAACCAAATGAACATTTCTCTGTTTTCCTTGAATGGGAACTTTCTTCTTCAGTGAAAGAAGGCCAAATGGGCTTTCCCTTCTTTCAAAGGGTAGGAGCTTGTAGAGCCACCATCTCCTACCTTCCAAATTACCCTACAGCAAAGTTCCCTCTAAGCTGCACTAGGGGGTGCTGGCACACAAAATTTTAGCCAGCAGTGCAGGCTAAATGAACTGACCCCACAAATGAACTGGGAAGGCTTTCCCCCACTCCACTGGAAGCAATGGAGGATGGGGACATCTCCTTTTGGGGCCCATAGAATTGGCCCATAGATTGTCCAATCTTTTTGAAACATGGGGGGCTTTTTGAGGAGAGGCACCAGCAGCTGCAAATTTTGTGCCTCTGCCTCAAAAAACAGCCTTCTCTGAGCCTCAGACACCTTCAGTTGATTTTCCATTATAATCTATGGGGCCAATTGACTATAGTGGTCCCCATAAGCTGTACTGGAGCAGAAAAAAAATCAATTTTTGGCACACCCCTATTATGTTTTTCAGTATGATTTGTAAGCTGCCTTGATTCACAGGGGAAAGTGGGATATAAGTATTTGAATAAATATGTAGTTTGGGCAGGTTGATAAAATTTAAGCAAGTTTCTTTTTGTTAGGTTAGGCAGGTTCAGACAGTGATTGTTCCACCTCTGTTATACTTGATCTGTAATGCTGGTTATCATATTTTACTTAACCCCCCCCCAAAGTAGACCGCAAGTGTCCCCCTCCCCAGTGCTGGTATGCTTTCCAAGGCTCAGCTCAGGGCAATGGTCCAAGGCCAGGTCTACCAATATGGTGGACTGGCGGGAGTAGACCTGCTCTCCAGAGGCCAGGACTACCAATATAGTGGAATGGGGAGAATAGACCTGTTCTCTGTAGGCCATGTCTACCAATATAGAGGAAATATAGAGGAAAGGGGTGGGTAGACTTGTCTACCAATATAGTGCAAAGGGGCAAGTAGACCTGTTCTCTGGAGGCCTGATCTACCCCCACAGAGAACTTTTTCTGTAATGAAATTTGACAGGATTCTGTTTTCTCTTATACTGTTTAAATTATTCTTAAAATATGCATTCTGAGATTTTTACAAGGTTATGGGAATAATTTTCTAAAAAACTAATTTACATGATGGTCAAATGCTGACTTGCTCCCAACTTTAATGCTACTAGCTTTTTTCACTCACGAGGCAGAATTTTCGCTCACAACACTTAGAGGGAGCCTAGAGCACTAGACTAAAACTCAGGGCTGGCTTAAATGCCCTTCCTCCTTGCTGCCCCCAAAAGGGGTGCCAACTCCAGCCTGGGAAATTCTGGGAGATCTGGGGTGACGGTACCAGGACAGGGAGCTCAGCAGGCATGTGATGTCACTCTAGTCTAGGACTTATATTTCTCTTAGATTGCAGGATAGAATTTGCTAGAGTCTCCTCTACTACGTTATTTCTCTCAGATGCTGCCCTCTGAAGCTGCTATTTCCTGCATGGGAATGGATCTCTGTAGTCTGGAGATCAGATGCAATTCCAGGAGTACTCCAGGTCCCATCTTACATGCTAACCCCAGGTGGCTCGAAGCAGGAGGCAGAGTGAGAGCCTCCAACTCACCTTGGACAGATCCTGGATGGGCAACAGTACAACAACAGAGGGCATATACTTCCTCTCCTGCCTGGGCAGAGTCCAAGCCAAGGTGAAAAGGAAGCATGTCTGCAGCCTGCCTTTGCTCTCTAGTGGCACTGTAATTAGGCAGGAAGTGATGACAGGAGTGCCCCACCAGTCACTTCCTTCATCTTGGTGACCCCTGTTGGTGTGGCAGCCTAAGTGACAGCTTCAGTCACTTGGGCAGTGAACCAGACCTGCAGAAAATGCACTGATTGGTTGCTGGGATCCAGTAGCTCAGCCTTAGAAACTCTAATTGGCTGAGTGCACCAAAGATGTATACTTCTAATACAGTCACCACAGCTAACATCAGGCATTTTTTAAAAATGAACTGGTTTTTATGTCCCATGCAAAAGATTTCACCATAGAGAAAGAGTTCTCTTTGTGTTCATGTACAACAGCAACCATAGGCAGTTCTCCATTGCATACTAGAAATTCAGGTTTTGTATGATGCTGGTCTTTTTCAATTACTATAAGCAGCCCTGAATTTTTTTCCCCAGCCATTTCCCATTGTAGAGAAGTTATTCACCAAAGAGGAAGGTTTTTACTGCCCCCAGCACAATGTCTCCTCTTATCAAGGGATAAGATTCATCAGAACTTGGATTGGGAGCTTTTTAGTTGTGGCCCTATAGAATCAGATGTCCTCAGATTATATTATAAAGCATACTTTAGTGGAAAGTGCCATCAAGTAACAGCTGACTTATGGTGATCCTGTGGGATTTTCAAGGCAAGAGACATTCAGAGGTGGTTTGCCATTGCCTGCCTACGTGTCACAACTTTGGTATTCCATTGGAGGCCTCCCATCCAAATACTAGCCAGGGCCAGCCTTGCTTAGCATCCAAGAGCTGAAGAGATTGGGCTAGCCTGGGCTCTCTTAAGCATACTTTAGCCTGAAGTTATTCTGAGCAGGGATGGAGACTTCGATAGGGCATGCACAGCTTGCCTTGTACTTCAAAGGGGGCTGTTCAGTGAGGGAAGAGGAGAGGGCACAGTTTGGAGCGAATGTGCAAAAATCTTTAAGCCAAAATAGGTGTCCTTGAATTACTGAAGCCTGAGAACAGCTGCTATAGAATGTTCTAGTTACAGATGTACAAACTAACAATCCATACACTACTATTCTTCTGCCTTCTATTCCATTTTTAAAATTTTTCTTCTTTTTCATTTCCCCCTCACTGAAACGGTAACGCATACAATCTCAAGTAAATTGCTCCCACAAGATTTATTTTGGCTTCAGCATTTTGGGCTTGCAAAATTTGCTATATTGTGTTAATGGATAAGATTGTAATATATAACAAAATCCAGTAAGGCGAAACTAGAGTTCAGGAGACGTTTATGGAGACATGGTATTCATTTATTTTGTATTGGAATAGAACCAAATCTAATGAGCTAATAAAAGAAGATATTTTGAGATATATCTAAAAAAAGATTATTAGGAAAAAATGATTTATACCAGACAGTAGCAGATACAAAATTAGTGTATAATTATGAGTGGCAAATGTTACAGATGGTAGGAAAACGGTATTTTCTTTTTCTTCTCTTTGTCTTTAAACTGAACCGGATATATCATAGACGATGTGTGTGATAACTCTTTTGTGTTTTGTTCACTGGTGTATGGGGAAATAATTTTTAATCCCATTTTATTTCTTCTTTTCATATTAATTTGCACCTTTGGGGCAATGGCTGGCCTGAAAAAAATGGAAACTGTTTCTTGAATAAGTTCAAACTGGAATTTACTTGCAAAAATTTTAATTCTCATTAAAAAGATATTCCCATTTATAGATGCTGTTATATCTGGAGTTTTTAGAGAAAAAACATTTATTTATTAGGTAAGTTGATGCAGTTAACTTTAAAGGTTATATTCTGAAATGTTCTTATAAAGCAGAAATGGACCAGCAGAGAGCTGGATAATACCAAAGAAAGAATAAAAGTGCTGGGTCAGCCTTAGAAGCTTCAAGGTGCTGCAGAAGAGCTGTAGCTCTCATCCGCAGGTGCCATATAGGGCCAAACTAGATGAGCCACTGGGAGATCACATCCTCCTGGCATTTTTTTGAAATACTAATTGAAGCAACGCAGGGGCCTGATTCAAACTTCTGCTGCACAGAGTGGAGGCTTAGCTGCCCATCCGTTGTTGGTCCCCCCCCCCCCCCCCCCATCCTTAATAACAGCTTGTAGAGATTGGTTTAGATCAGCCAGACCACTTAAGGAGTGAAACCTCTTCTTCTCTGCCCCAGTGTTAACTGAGGGCTCCAAATGGCTTCTGTTAACATTTAAAAAATATTGGAGGATCTAGTCATTGACCTTCCAAGGTCTTGTCTGTTTTGACCCTCTGCTACTGTCAGCAAATGCACAAGCCTCAACCCTGGCCCTGAGTAGCTGTCTGCTAGGATGTAGTACAGGCTATCTCACTGAACAGATGCATACACGATGCCACTTTCACAATCATCCTCAGGAAAATGATTAAACCTGGAGCTCCATTTGGAAGGGGGGGCCTCTTCCTCACCCTTCATTTTTAGACCACATTTGATTGTCTTTCAGGTATACCTGTCTCTTGGGTTATTTAAAGTATCACCATGCTCCTAAAAATAACGCTCACACCGCTCACAATAATTACTGTGGGGAGCCCCAGTTATATTGGATGAAACATGTGTAGTAGCCCAGAAGTGCCTAGGAAGAATTTTCTGCCCCCTTTTTTTTGGCACTACAAAAAATAGTCTCCCATTTCTTCCCCATGAACTGTCAAGAGAGGCACCTATCTGTGGCCGAACTGCTGTGACTTGACTGATGACAACAACAGTGTTCTTCAGAAGCTGAATATATAGTGCCCCTTGCAGATCCATTGCCATGGACAGAAGACACATCTCTTGTATTGGTGGCCACCTCTGCAGACAAGACCAGAGGTTTTCCTATTTCCTGTGCATCAGACAGCCAGGCTCCTGGCCCAGCAGAAGGCAGGCTATTGTAGCTAGCTGTTCTCCTAGATGGAATATTTTGCACTCCCAGTAACCCAGGAGATATGAATCTCTTATCTCTCTTGCAAACACTGCCATTATTTTTACATGTGACATTTGGTAATGTAGCAATGGTGCAGCAAAACCCCCTTCAGTTTCCAGAGATGAATAGCTCCTGCCATTTCCCTTTTGTATCCACTGCTGAGCTATTTGAAAAGAGCAGGAGATAAGTAGCCTTATGACCACTGCAGATTAACAGACTCTGAGGCGCCAAATGCAGGTTGTTGCTGCTGGGCTGTTGAATTAACGTTTATACAGACCTTTCAGTGCAAAGAACACTGTGAATAAAAGGCCGTGGGCTATGAACTTTGGGGCCATGAAAGCCTTGCAGAAATAAATACTCTTTTATGCAGGAGCAGTATGGCTGTCACCAGTGCCTGCCAGACCAGAGTTTCTTTCAGATGGGACACAATCCAGGGATATGGCAGAGTTTGCAAAAATTCAGGGAGGTGTTTCCTGCAGCAAGTCCATGAGATGGATTTTGCTGGTCCAGCTGTGCCCTGTGTCTTTAAGAGCAACCTCTGTCATTGCCCAGGGTCTAAACGCTTCATCAGGAAGGGAGTGGGACATCAGCCATGTAGTCCAATGCAGAGTTGCACCCTTTGAAGATTGTTGACTTAGAAGAGTAAAGTCTGAGTCCAGTGGCACCTTTAAGACCAACAAAGTTTTATTCAAGCTATGAGCTTTCGTGTGCATGCACACTTCCTCAGATACAGACTGAAACAGAATTTCCTCAAGCTCTACATACAGAAAGATAAGGAGGCAGTCAGAGCCATGATCCATAGATAAAGCGGAAATTGTATCAAGGCGGCTGGTAGGATCAATAAATGGCAGCAAATTAGCTAATTAGCAAATTCAGGCTACCCACCTGAATCTGACATAGAAGAGTGTACCTCTGTTTTAGGATTACACTTTAAGGATCGTAATCAGGGCTATTTTGGGGTAGGAATGCACAGGAACGGAGTTCCGGCTAGCTTCTGAATTGGCCACGCCTACAGCCTCCCCCCCAGGGTTCCCCAGGCGCCTCGCAAGCTGCAGGACACCTGGGGAAGCCAAGCCAATTCAGGGAGGGAAGGCAGTTTAAACTGCCTCCCCTCCTCAGGTTCCCCAGGCACCCCGCAAGCCATGGGGCACTCGGGGAAGATGATCCTGGGAGGGAGCTGCGCTGCCAGGGGTGTGGCCTAATGTGCTAATGCATTTCTGCTGTTGGGTGTGGCCTATTATGCTAATGAGTTCCTGCTGGGCTTTTTATACAAAAAAAGCCCTGATCGTAATAATAGGGGAAACTCTGTGAGCCATCTTTAGGAACAGCCTCTTTTAAAGATTTCCTTAGGCAAAGAACCTCAGTGGATTGCGGCTTTCCCTGTCCCTTATTCATAAGAATGCTCTGAGTCTTGGGTACTGATGACTCATTTACAGAAACATCCTCAGAAACACTAAGAGACATATTAGCTTTTCTGGTGTGAATACCTCAGAAATCCAGCATTGCCCCTTTAAACAAAGACAGATGTCCTCCATGGAGGCAGGGCACAGAACAAGGATGCTTTCACACAAGCTGAATAATAAACGTTCAATCCACTTTCAATGCACTTCAGAGATTGTTTGCAAGTAGATCTTGCTGTTTCGGCCCTCAGTATATTGTAGCTCAGTGGCACAGCAATGCTCCATTACCTGGTCTCTTAAGCTACACCCTGCTAGTCAGTCTTATCTAGGGATGCCCTGAATTTCATGGTGAAAGGGGTTGCCATTGAGCTTACCATCATTTATTGCATTGATCAGACATTTACAGATCATCTTGTCAGTATGATTCAGGACTGAATAACTCAAAAGCCTGCTAGACGTGCTTGCTTTCCCCATAAAAACTGGGCATGTGCAAAATGCTGCTGATCCAAATAGACTGCTATTAATAGCTTTAAGGCTACTCAGACAAACACCAAATGGTAGAAGTTTTCTTAAACTCAGTGTTTATTTATGACTGACTGGGAAATTTTCTGGGTGGACTGCTGCCCCAGGGGGTATTGGGAAACACATTATTTGACATGTGTGAAAGCATCGCAGCTCTCCAGAACTTTTGCTGGTTTAGAGCCTCCTCTGCACACAGTGTTTCTCAGCAACAGTTGAGAAGGGCAGTAGGGACTCTCTTACTGAGTTGGGGTTTCCAAAGTAGCTAATGATTGGCTGCAGCATTTTCTCACAAGGCAAGCAGAGGTGGGTTGAGGAGGGTGAATTTCACAGGAGAGATGTATATGGAATTTCTTTCCTAGCTTCTTACTGATCATCCATTGCAATGTTTTTTTTAAAGTTTATTTGTTAATTTTTTACAGTTTAACACAACAATCCAAAATTCCATACAGTTGATTCGCTTATAAACAATCTATCCAATTATAAAATACTGACCATATTTCCCAAAAATAAAGTTTTATCTTTCTCTTTAATTGTGTGACTTAATTTATCCATTTCTGCCAGATCCAGTAATTTAAATATTAAATCATTTAACTGGGGTATTTTATCCAACTTCCAAACCTTTGCCCAACAAATTCTAGCCGCAATATATACAATTAAGGTCATTTTACTTCTATCTAATCCTTCCGGCAACAAATTTAATAAGAAGGATTCAGGAACTAAAGATAAGTTAACTCCTGTTAATTCCATAATTAAATTTCTAACAAGACACCAGAAAGAATGTGTTTTCTTGCACCGCCACCACATATGATAATATGATCCCACATTTCTACCACATTTCCAACAGAGATTTGACATACTTACATAACATCTTGCTAATCTCCCAGGGTCCCAGTACCATCAATAAAACATCTTATATATATTTTCCTTAAACGGTACAGCATGCATTAGTTTTGCCGTTTTCCATATTTTACTCCATTCATCTGTTTCTAAGGAGTAAATCCATTGCAATGTTGAATGAGCAGCTTTGGGGTTGGAAGACCGACAGACTCCATGGCAGAGAGAGTCACAGCCACATGTGTATAGGCAGTGTCCTTGAGATGCAGGCTTTGGCATGCCCTGTCATTACTTTTGAAAGCATATTGCTATCAAGTGCTTGCACAGCTTCCTCAAGGGTGGCCAGGATGAGAAAGCAACATCTGCCATCCTGCCAGAACAGGAGAAAGGCACTTGAGTTGCACCAGGTCAATGATCTGAGCCACAGTTTGCAATCCTCTGGCACCCTCTGATCAACTTTTGATTAAAATTGCCACTCACATTAATGAATTTCCGCCTCACCAAGTTCCAGGGAAGGAAGGCCTGTCTCTCTGTCCCCATGTTATTGATAGTGAAATGGAGACACCTAGAGGGGAAATTCCTTTGCCAGGATCAGAGAGGGCCCTTCGACAGTATCAGGTTATAGAGCAGCAGATGTGCCATTGCTCATTTGGGGCATGGTGCCCAGAGTTTTCCTTTAAAAGTAGTGCTCCTGTGGCTGGGACATTGCATTCAAATGGCAGCATAATCAAATTGTTTCTGTAGATGGCAGAGTAATTGGAATTTGGCATGCAGTTTACAATATAGCTATGCAAGAGCCACAGACATCTATTGGATAATATCTTGTGACATCACTGACAAGGAGCAAGACATCCCCTCCCCAAACACACTGCATGCTGTAAAGTCAAAGCCTGCAGAAAAGAGATTCAAAGGGGAAGGGAAATCTATTAATCTCAAGGCAAAAACTGGGAAAGCCTCTTGCAAGTGTCACTGTGGCAGCCTGATTTTGAGATTTTAGTTGAATTTGTTCTTGCTCCCCAGTGAATCTAGCAAGGGGCTTCTCCTCTCTTTGTTTTGATAAATACTCATAGTTAACATCACTGCACATTTCATGCAGTAACTATTTGCTGAAAGTATGTGGGGATCACAGCAACATTTTCCAAGGAAGCACACAAAATACATGTGGGACAAGGCTACTCCTTAACACTCAGAAGACACACACCGGGGCCATCAGCAGTCAAAGGGACTACATACCAGTGCTAGGGATATTAACTTGCCTTTCACCCTTTCCCCTATATTTAATGCAAAGATCAGTAGCACAGCTGTGACAAAGATAGGTGTTTCATAAGTGGCTCTTAATTTCCATTTCCACCAGGGGTTCCCTTTTTGTAGCCTGATCATTCTTCTTTGTGTGCTGGAGAGCTCATCATGCATATAAGGAAGGGGGAAGTGACAGCGCAGTTGTGGCCAACCGCCCATTCATTCAAATCTTTGTTTACAACACATAAATGTGTGAGTGTGTAAAGTGCTGCCAAGTCATAGCCTACTTATGGCAACCCCAGCCAGAGGCTTTCAGGGCAAGTGAGAAGCAGAGGTGGTTTGCCATTGCCTCCCTCTACAGTGTCTTCCTTGCTGGTCTCCCATCCAAGCACTGGCCCTCCTTAGCTTCCCAGATCAGATGAGTCTGAGCTACACCATGCCACCTTCCTTCCCACAATGCATAAATACTATATATGTATTAGATACTTTGCTTGAACAGAGATTCCAAAGCTTAATTTCTGTAGGAAATAGTTTGTGTAAATGTACAGTAAAATTGCAGGATGTTTTATTGTAGAGAAGACTAATGCAAACATGATTGCTCAGAATTCTTCAGATAGTTATCTTTTTTTAAACCGTGAACTCAAATGATTAGACAATGTGTATTTGCTGCCCAATCTAGTGAGCCCATTTAAACCACTAGTAGAATGGTGTAGCACATGGCTTAGGGGTTCACTGCCTGTGAAAGAGCACTGTCAGTAACTACCTTTGTCTTTGTTAGGTTTCTGTGCCAAATCGCTTTTGTCTGTGAGGTTCATGCCATGGTAGAACACTCCCTGGCATACTAGAGACTCCAAAATCTCAGGAGATCTCTGGTTGAAGTTCCTCTATCTGCCCTCCAAGTTTGGTGAGGATTGGATTTATGGGTCCAAGTTACAGTCCCCCAAAGAAAGTGCCCCCATCTTCCATTGTTTCCAATAGAGGGAAAAGAATGGCAACAAAGCAAGGGCTATAGAAGCCAAGCAGAACAGAATCAAAGTGCCTGAGAATCCCTGCAGTAAAAACTGAAGGTGGGGGCGTTTTTGCAAGCCCAGCAGAACCAGTAAAATGTGCGTAGCAGAACCAGTGCCACTGTGGCAGTGCAAACCCAACAGGACTAAGGTCAGACCAGAGGATCTCTGAAGTAGAAACTGAAGGTGGTGGTGGTGGGGGGCATTTTTGCAAGCCTAGCAAAACCAGTGCAATTTACTAGTGCTCAGCAGAGCCCAGTGCCATTGTGGCAATGCCAGCTCAACAGGACTGATGTCTAGCACAGAATCACACTCCAAGTATGGGGGGGTTGCAAGCTCAGCAGAACCAGTGCAATTACAGAGTGCCCAGCAGAACCCAGTGCCAAGGTGGCAATGCCAGCTCAATCATAATATAAACATGGGGAACATTTTTGCAAGCCCAGCAGAACCAGTACAATGTACAGAGTGCCTGCCAGTACCAGTGCAATCACAGAGTACCCAGCATAACCCAGTGCCAATGTGGCAATTCCAGCTCAACAGGACTGATGTCAAGCACAGAACCACAATCCAAGCAAGAGAGGGTTGTAAACCCAGCAGAACCCATGCAATCACAGAGTGCCCAGCAGAAGCCAGTGTCACTGTCACTGTAAGCTTAAAAGGACCGATCTCAAAGCACAGAGTCACATGTCCAAGCAAGAGAAGTGGGATTTTGCAATTTCTGTGCAAGAAAACAGGAAGTAAACAGAAAAGAACACCCACAAAGGAGGGGGAGGCTCTTGAAACTGACATGACTAGTTTGAAACTTACAACATCAAAGTGAACAATAGCTACAGAATAAGTTAAGACCAGAGAACCACACAGCTAAAACAATACACTTTCCTAATAAAGCATATAAATACACTAATTGCAAAAAATATATATCCAGTTTAATACTATAATTGATGGAGGTCCAAAGTCATCAACAATCAAACATCTGGTAGGTACATTCGTTTCTAATAGTCTTCATCAGGCGTGGACCAACTTGTAGAATATCTTCATAAGTAAATAAAGTACTCCTACTAGGTCTGGCAGATTCAACAATGGTAATTTTTCAACTCACAGCATATCTGGAATACTCCTAAGTCAATACATGTTGCTGTAGAGCCTTTGTTTCTCTAGTTTGAAACTTACAGCAGTGTTTCCAAGTCTAAAGAATTCTACTCCCCCCCCCCCCCATTACTCTGAAGTTTGGTAAATATTTTGTTTAAGTAGAGACCATCTGCCTGGAAAGAGATCCATTCATGATCCTCCATGAACTGCTTGAAAGTTCATGGAAAAATTTATGTGAGTTAACCAGCCTTGAACTTCAGTTTGCGAACCACGAACCAGCCAAAATTTGTCACAAACTTTAGTTCATGAGCTGGTTCATGCCAATCCCTAGCCAGGATAAACTGCATTTATTAATTTTCAGCTTACTATAGATTATTACAGACAGAGGAGCCCTGCCAGAAAACCGGCACCCTTAGATGCATTTCTGAAAATGCTGGATGCTAACATTGGCCTCATGCTCATCCCATCAACAGCCATTGATCTGCACTATCCCTTGGTGATTAAAGGTTAAACAGTGATACTTGTGCAGCCCTAGAAGTGTGGTATCAGGTCAGACCTCACATATGGATATTATGAAGGACGTTTGAACTGTCTGGGGTGTGAATTCTTGGGACAAAATGTGCTCCTTCCTTCTTTTGGAAGTGGGAACTCACCTAACTAAAAGACCAAAATGGGATTCAGCAGCAGGCCTGGCTCAATTATGCAAAGACGCCCAGATTAGTTAGCCACCTCTCTCACTGTCTCTCTCACCATCTCTCTATGGAGCAGCCCTACTGTTGCATATTATATGGGGGTTCTGTGCTTTTTTGTGTGGATGCGCCTCAGCCGGCTCTGCAATATCAGCACTGTTCTAGTCCTGTAACTTTCCCAATGCTAAACTTTACCATTAACTTTGGACATCAACCCTTTAAATAACTTCTAGTTGCTTAAGCACTAGTCTTTTAACTGATTAACAAATCAAACTGAAATCTGGATGCTATTAAAACATCAATATCTGTGTCTTATAAAGATAATGTGGTTACTGTATTTAACACTTGTCCTTTTCTATTTACGTTTCATATGGTCTAGTATGTTTTGGATGCTGATAAGTATTGCAGTCGGGAGTCCATGGAATAGTGAAACAGCTAGATCTTTATTGCTGGTCCGGATGAAGCATACAACCCAGGGCTCGAAGCCCTCCTTTTATGCTGGTCAGGGACAATCCCCTGACCTCACCCAACTGGCCTGATAGGCTATTAGAAGTCTATTTACATTTCATAGGTTCCCTGGGAGAAACCTAGGTACAGGATTGGTGGCCGGTTTGAATCCACCTGGCCTTTGTTCTACCTGGCTGAAGCTCAGGTAGTTTCTTGGCCATGTGCTCTGGCCATGCTCTGGTCATGTGCTCTGGCCATGCGGTCGCAATTAAGAGAGCACATGGCGACCGCATGGTCAATACATAACAGATGCTCACCAACTAAAATCTCCAAGGATAAACTAAGGCAGTAGACCTCCACACGAATTGGAAGAATGCCCTGTTTAAGCCAGAGGGCCTTACTTCTGCCTCAGTCAATATGCACAGGACTGGGTAGTTACACAGCTTTATCTGATCAATCAGCAGACCAACTGAAGCGCACAGCATTACTGCTAAATGTAGTGCTTTCATAATGCAGTTGAATCCTTGCAAAAGTGAGCTGGTGTGACTGCTAAACTGTGAGTTTATGGGGGCAGGAGAGATAGGGAGCGGTACGCCATGGGCTATAGATTACAAAATGCTTGGGAAAAGAAAAGAACTGGAATAGCAGGGGGTATTCGAGGCTCGGAAAAAGCCATGGATTGGAGCGTACAGGCACAGTTGCGTGAAGAACACTGGAAGGGGACAGATAGCAGGAGCTGCTCTGGTTGCAGAACAAGAGACATTGGCAGAGTGGCACAGACTGCTCATAGCCATCCAGTCTGTTCTGTTTTGCTTCCTAAAAGCCCAGCCGTATGCCTCTGTTGCATCAGAGCCAGTTGCCCCAGGGTAATTTAATTTTGTCAGTGAACTTATTGAGACTTTGTCCAGGAAGAGCTAAGCCCCATTGCCAAGCAATTATTTTGAAACAACAACAACAACCAGCTCTCTGCTGAGCCTCCACATGGCAATTGCCTGACATGGTAGTCACAGAAAGTTAACTGAGGCTTTGAGGGCCCATTGTTGCTTTGCATCTTTACCTGATTTCAGAATTCCGGTAACATTTGATTATGTGGCCTGTTATGTATTGACCATGCGGTCGCCATGTGCTCTCTTAATTGCGACCACATGGCCAGAGCACATGGCCAGAGCATGGCCAGAGCACATGGCCAAGAAACTACCTGAGCTTCAGCCAGGTAGAACAAAGGCCAGGTGGATTCAAACCGGCCACCAATCCTGTACCTAGGTTTCTCCCAGGGAACCTATGAAATGTAAATAGACTTCTAATGGCCTATCAGGCCAGTTGGGTGAGGTCAGGGGATTGTCCCTGACCAGCATAAAAGGAGAGCTTCGAGCCCTGGGTTGTATGCTTCATCCGGACCAGCAATAAAGATCTAGCTGTTTCACTATTCCATGGACTCCCGACTCCAATACTTATCAGTGGCGACGAGGATGGGATCCCGATGAGCGACTCTCCAGCAGACCACAGCAGCACAGCGAGCTCCGTCCCGCCGGCCGCAGGCATCTCCGAGCTCCAGCGCTCCAACGCCTCGCCGCAAGCCGCTCTGAGCCCAATCCTCCGGCACTAGCTAGCGCCAAGCCTCAGCGCTCCCCGGCACCGCCGCAAGACACGAGGACATCGCTGCCGCTCCTGCTCTGGTAAATATGGCAAACGCTCCAGGACCAATTACCTTTTTCGATACGTCTCGCCCCGAGACGTGGGAGTCCTGGCTCAAGACGCTGGGTTGCGCCTTTAAGGTCCGCGGAATCACAGATGCGGACCTGAAGAGTGCCTGGCTCTTGAGTTCCGGAGGGGTGGAGGTCATGCGGGTGGCCCAGAACCTACTAGCCCCGCAAGACCCCACCGAGGTGTCTTACGACGTGCTCACCAAGACCCTCGGCGATTACTTCGCCCCGAAGCCATCAAAACTGGCCAGGCGCTGGGAGTTCATACAGCGCCAGCAGCAGCCGGGGGAGTCGGCCGCCACTTTCCTGGCTGAACTCCGTCGACTAGCCGTGGGCTGCAAATTCCGCCACATGGATGACCACGTGGAGACCGCCTTCATGGGAGGGGTCCGGGAAGCCAAGCTCCGCCGGCGCCTCATTGCAATGCTGGAGCCAACCTTGGAGAAGATGCTCGAAACTGCGGCAGCCTTCGAGACAACGCAAAAGGACAAGGCAGCCACCAACGTCCACCAGGCGGCTCCTCCCGAACCCGACTCAAGCGAAGAAGAGGACGTCCACCGGATGCAACCACGCTCGAAGAAGGGTGAGCCCGGCATCCCCAGGCCCAAGGGCCGGCGCCCAGCATCTGTCTCTGTTCCCTCTTCTGCTTCCCTCAACAAGCAGGCCCCAACGTGCGCCAGCTGCGGGGACCCCCACGACAGACAGACATGCCGCTTCCATGATGCCATCTGCCGCGCCTGCGGGAAAGCAGGACATCTCGCCCGGGCCTGCCGCCTGAGGAACAGCCACCGTGCCCCAGCAGCGAACTTCGAAGAAGTGGGTAGTGTCGTTCCCACGGCCACGGTAATGAACTTGCCTCAGCCCATCCCGGGCGCAATTTCCGTGTCTCTCCAAATAGAGGGAGTTCCTTGCTCCATGGAACTGGACTCAGGGTCAGCATATTCAATTGTGTCCGCAGCTACGTTCCGCCGCCTCTGCCCGAAGGGGGCACACTGGCTGCGGCTGCCAGCTGGGTTGGTCCTCCGGGACTTCCAGAAAAACCCAGTGGCTATTAAGGGGCTAGCCAGGGTCCGGGTCCAGTATCATGCCTTTAATGGCCTGCTGGACCTTCTCGTGGTGGAGCGCAATCTAACCAGTCTCCTAGGTCGCGCCTGGTTCAAGCCGCTCGGAGTGCAGTGGACCGGAATACACCGCATGGGCTCTACTGACTTCTCATCCATCTGTGAGGAATTTCCCGCCATTTTCGATGGCTCATTGGGCTGCTACAAAGGACCCCCAGTTTCCTTCGACCTGGACCCGGCAGTCCGGCCCATCCGCGTGGCCGTCCGCCGGCCACCACTCGCCTTCCAGCCCAAAGTGGAGGCGGAGTTGGAAAAGCTCGTGGCACAAGGGGTGCTCGAGCCGGTCTCCCACACCAAGTGGGAGACTCCCATTGTGACCCCCCTCAAAGCTAACGGGGAAGTCCGCATCTGCGCGGATTACAAATGTACAATTAATAAGGCATTACAGGACCACACGTACCCGGTACCGGTGGTCAGCCATGTTCTGGCCTCCCTCACGGGCGCCAAAATATTTGGAAAATTAGACTTGGCCCAAGCCTATCAGCAGCTTCCCGTAGACGAAGCAACGGCCGAGGCACAAACGATTGTGACTCACAAGGGAGCGTTCAAGGTAAAACGCCTCCAATTTGGGGTCAGCGTAGCACCCGGAATCTTTCAAAATCTAATGGATTCTCTCCTAAAAGATGTTCCAGGAGTGAAGCCGTTCTTCGACGATGTCCTCATCGCCGCCCCGGACGCCGACACGTTCGCAGCTCGCCTCCGGATGGTGCTGCAAAGGTTCCAGGACGTGGGTCTCAAGGTTCGAAAAGACAAGTGCACCCTGGGAGTCTCCTCGGTGACCTTCTTGGGGTTCCAAGTCACCGCAGACGGCATTCACCCTACAAAGGAGAAGGTAGCGGCAATTACAGGTGCACCCCGCCCGTCCTCAAAGGCGGAACTCCAGGCATTCTTGGGACTTGTGAACTTCTACCACGCCTTCCTTCTGCACAAGGCGGTGGTCGCTGAACCCCTGCATCATCTCCTGGACAAGGAAGCGGCTTGGGCCTGGGGTCCCAAGCATGATGCAGCCTTCCGGGCCGTCAAAGACTTATTAATTTCAAATGCGGTCTTAGCGCATTTCGATGAGAGGCTCCCTGTCATCCTGGCCTGCGACGCGTCCCCCTACGGCGTTGGGGCGGTCTTGGGACACCGGCTACCCAATGGAAAGGAGGTACCAGTTGCCTACTACTCCAGGACCCTGTCGTCGGCAGAACGGAACTACGCCCAGATCGACAAGGAGGCCCTAGCAATCGTAGCTGGCATCAGGAAATTCCACAACTATCTCTACAGATGGTCATTCACCGTGGCCACAGATCACAAGCCGCTGCTGGGTCTCCTTGCCCCCCACAGGCAGACCCCTCACATGCTGTCCCTGCGGGTCCTGCGGTGGTCAATTTTTTTGTCAGGCTACTCCTACAAATTGGTACATCGCCCGGGGAAGGCGATGGGTCATGCAGACGCCCTCAGCCGTCTTCCCCTCCCGTCCTGCGACCCTGATCCGGCTCCTGCTTTCCACATCGCGCTCCTAGAGGATCTACCGGAGCGCCCCGTACAGGTATCGGATGTGGCCCGTCGCACGTGGCGGGACCGCATCCTTTCCCGTGTCTCGGACTGGGTGGGAAGGGGGTGGCCGGAAAAACCGGGACCAGATTTCACCGCTTTCACGGCACGCAGGCACGAACTATCGGCCCACAAGGGATGCCTGCTATAGGGATCTCGAGTGGTGATCCCCGGGCCCCTGCAGCCCCGAGTGCTAGAGGCCCTCCACGAGGCTCACCCGGGAATTGTGCGCATGAAAGCTCTGGCCCAGAGTTATGTATGGTGGCCAGGCCTGGACAAAGACATTGAGGGGCGGGTCCAGAAGTGTACCAAATGCCCGGAGTCACGGCCAGATCCGCCATGCGCTCCTGTCCGATCCTGGGAATCTACTAACAAGCCCTGGTCCCGCCTGCACCTAGACTTCGTGGGACCGGTCCAGGGCCGGTTGTTTCTTATCATTGTTGACAGCTACAGCAAGTGGCTTGAGGTAGTGCCGGTAGCTTCGACCTCCACCAACGCTGCCTTAAGAAGTCTCTGGCCGATCTTCGCGACACACGGAATGCCAGAAACTCTCGTGACCGACAACGGGACCGCCTTCACCTCCGGTGAGTTTCAACGGTTTGTGGAAGCCTGCGGTCTGCGCCACATCCGCTCTGCTCCATTCCACCCCGCAACCAATGGCCAGGCCGAGCACATGGTGAGGACAACGAAGGACGCGTTAAAGAAGATGGAGCATGGCGACTGGGAAGAGCAGCTGTACAAGTTCCTGTTCTGCCAACGGAACACACCCCACTCAGGGACCGGGCGCCGGCCAGCCGAACTTCTGATGGGAAGACGACTGGGAACCGTCTTGGACCGCCTACATCCCGACCGAGCAATCGAGGGGAACCCGACAACGGAGGACCGGCCAGCTGCCCGAGGATTCGCTCCCAAAGACCCCGTATACGCAAAGAACTTCGCACGGGGTCCGACATGGCTCCCTGCGAGGATTGTCCGAGTCACAGGGCCTTATTCCTACGAGGTCCTTACGGAAGATGGCGTAGTCTGGAAACGGCACATTGACCAGATTCGACGCTGTACCCAGAACCACGATGATACCCAGGCCCCCGAACTCCCTGCACCAACAGACCGTGACATCGACACGACTCCAGAAGCAGCGCCAGACCCTGATCTGGAGACTGCGGAGATGCCGCTCCTGCCCGCAGACGAAGCAGTCGCACCATCCACACCTGAACAACCCCCGAGCAGACAGGCCCCGCCAGCAGTACAACTACCCACACTGCAACCTGCCGACACTAGCAACACACCCCGCCTTACAACCCCCCGGCGCTCTGGACGTGAGCACAGACGCCCGGACTATCTCAAAGACTATGTGTGCAGAGGGGTTCTGGACTATGGGGGGAGGGGTGTTATGTATTGACCATGCGGTCGCCATGTGCTCTCTTAATTGCGACCGCATGGCCAGAGCACATGGCCAAGAAACTACCTGAGCTTCAGCCAGGTAGAACAAAGGCCAGGTGGATTCAAACCGGCCACCAATCCTGTACCTAGGTTTCTCCCAGGGAACCTATGAAATGTAAATAGACTTCTAATAGCCTATCAGGCCAGTTGGGTGAGGTCAGGGGATTGTCCCTGACCAGCATAAAAGGAGGGCTTCGAGCCCTGGGTTGTATGCTTCATCCGGACCAGCAATAAAGATCTAGCTGTTTCACTATTCCATGGACTCCCGACTCCAATACTTATCATGGCCCATTAAAATACTTGGAAGCAGGGGCTCTACTCTCTGCTGCTGCCTTGAGGAACTCTATGCTGCTGCCTTGAGCTGGTGGCAGTTCACAGGAGCAGGTGTTGCCCCTCTACCACACCACTGGGAAGGCAACTCTCCCAGTGCCACCCTCACACTGCTTGGAGCAGCAAAATAAGCATATTGAGCCCTGAGATGTTATTACAAAGAGTCTGGAAGGCCCGGCAGCCCACACCCACTTTGAGCGAAGGATTTACTCTTTTGCTTGAGTCTTGTTTTCACCTACGCTTTGCAATGTAATTTAACATTCTTTGTTCTGGAGAACTGGGCCTTCTGGTGATTCCCCGTCAGCACTTTTACTGTCTGTAGCCTTGTCAGGTGACTGTAACCTCCATGCATTAAATGGGCCGTCAGAGATCTAACTACACGGGGAGAACTTTCTTATCACTTTACACACAATGTTGTTTTTAAGAAAGGCAATTCAAATATTCAGGGCTACACCAGACATACTTATTTTTAAAGAGTTCCCCACTCCCTAGGCTTACCAGTCTCCAGGTAGGTCCTGGGAACGTCCGGGAATTACATTTGATCTCCAGACAATAGAGATCGGTTCCCCTGGAGAAAATGGCAGCTTTGGAGAGTAGACTCTATAACATTATATCCCTGCTGAGCCTCCTCCTTAAATTCCACCCTCCTGAGGCTCCACCCCCAATTTTTCAGTATTTACCTACCCAGAGTTGGTAACCTTACTCTGGCCATGGGGAATGGGCTTTTATAAAATAAAGGGAAGTCCTTTTGGGTTTGGAAAGCTGCTGTGCTCATTGATCCTCAGTGGTCAGTCACCATGTTTAGAGAAACGTGCATGCGTGAACTAAGCCAGACCACACTGGCAAGGTATGGAGTGGGCTGCTGGAAGAACAGGGTTGGGCAATGACATATAGCTAAAGGTTATGTCTTCAGAGCTAGATTAGCTATCATGGCAATGCAAAGGAAGGCTCATTCTAAGAATAATTAACACAGCAAATTTAAAACAGCATTTGCACTTAGAATTTTTTTTTTTGCCTGCTGCTTAAAAAAAGAATGGACCAATATTGCTGCAAAACAAAACTTTCCTCCCACTGGACTGGCATAAAAGTCAAATCTCTTAAATATAAAGGATCATCTACTGAATATTTATTCAGACTTACAAATGACACCCTCCCCATCTCAGCCTCTAAAGGGATTACAACTCTTTCCTTGGTAGTAATACAGCGTCCTTCAACTAGCCATTTCAGCCATTCTGTTCTGAAAGAAAGCAATATTTATGAACATGCACAATTAAAAGGATTTAGGATCAAGGCTAGCTGTAACTACTTACTACTTTTTGTTCACCCAAGCACATTCAATATACCAGCAATCTCAATACATTTGTCATATATGTTTCATGTTTAGTCTGAGTCTGTACATCATTGAAAGTAACATAAGATAACTCAGTGCTCAAACATCTGAATCCATGGCAACCTCATAGAGCCATCCTAACCAGAGTTAAAACCTTTAAAATCCACTAAAGTCAATGGGTTTAGGAGTATGCAGCTTTGTTGAGGATTTCACTGTTAGTTTTGAGTAACATGTAAGGACATGCAATCAAGCATTTATTAATCCAGATCTCACCTGAACAATGTCATTCTGTAAATATAGCAAATGCTCCAAACCTGAGCAGAAATATTTATGCCATTTGGGAACGGCAGGCAGCCCTCTGATCTGACTCCACCCCACCTGGCTGCCTGGTGAAGTTTTTTTTTTTGGGGGGGGTGAGGTCAGTGGGAGGAGAAAGTGACTCAGCATCAGGGATGTCATTCAGCTGGGAATATCCTCACATAACAGGATCTTTACCATAAATGTTTAATGTGTATCACTTCCAGTTTCCTTTTCATCAGTCACTGCACCACCTTTGTGGCTTTGGGAGGGAATGAGCCTATCTGTACATTAGCTGGAGTGACCATGCAATTTCTATTTGCCTCAGCCACAGGTACAGTTGGTATACTCCCACTATGTGTTGAATTGGTATTCTGGAATCTGGAACTAGCTTTGCTTCACATAACAGCTGGCAAGTGAGAGCTTGGTTGCTAGTGTGTGTGTGTAATCTCAGGTGAAGTTGATTGAGAAGATCAAAGTAATTTTCCATTCAACATTCCAGTGAAAGTTTTGCACCAAGAGTTCACCCTCACTGAGCATGAGACAGAGAGAACACCAATGCTTTGAGAATAATAGCCCCTGTGGTGCTCTGCTGCCGGGTTTGCAAAGGGAGCAATTATCTGCCTCTGTCTTTGCCACCCCAGCAGGAATAACGAGATGGACAACAGTCTTGGAATTAAACAAGGGCCACTTTATTACCTTACAAAAAATTGCAGCAATGGGAAAAAACCTAAGCAAGCCTGGAACAGGCAAGGCAGGCATCATTCCCTGACCTGCCTCCTTGCCCTTGTAGGGCGGGTCACCCCAGCTCCAGTCTTGAGCCAACGATCTAGCTCATGACCGGCAGCCTAGCAAGCTGGTTGCTACCTAGTCGCTCCTACCCCTGAAGGCTTACAACTTGCAGGGAGGCGCCTGACCTAAGAGGCTCCCAGAGGTGATCATCATTCCCTACCTTGGACCTTAAAATCCGAAGGCAGTTCCTGACGACCTCCTGTTCCCTAACGGGATATGCCATGAGGTGCTCACCAGTTCCGTTTACTTGCTTGCACAAACCTGCCAAGTGACCTAATTAAGCCTCAACCACCACCCAAGAGGAAGAGCGAGAGCGGGGCTCAGCCTTTTAAAAGGCTGGCCCTGCCCCGCTGGCTCCAGGATGCTTTGCATCCTTCCTGTTGCTGCCTTGCCCTCCCGTGGTGCGGCAAAGCGGCCCCCGGGCGCCATCAGCGTGGTCGGGCATCCGGGAGCTCAGTAATGCTGCCTTTCTTGACTTCCAAATACCACTTCTGTCCTGGTTCCTGTAAGAGCCTACCTTGTTCTGGGGGATCAAGCAAACCCTCTTGTCCCTGCTCTGCCTGCCTGGGGATTCCACTTCTGCTCACTCTGCCTTGCAGGCCGCATTCTGGGGATGCCAGTTGCCTCCTCCTGCCTGGCCTGTAAGTGATGGTGTTAGTGGCCTGTAAAGTGGGGATTCTTTCTTGATAGAACTTGGTAAGGAGGATCATATGGGTAGGAAGTACAGTCCCAGAGAGTCCCCCCCCCCCCCGGGAATGGAAACAAAGGCAGTTGTACTCAGATATGTATTTCTCATTGGAATCAACAGAAATTAATCTGAATGGGGGCAATCACACACACACACAAATCCAATTCCAATCTGAGTTTTTGGTTTGCACATCTCACAGTCAAACATGTATGGAGATAATCATGTGACTGCTCAGAACTGTGTGGACCAGTATTTGGCCAGGCGCCTGCAAAAACATAAAAGTGAATGTCACCCAGCAGTCAAAAGAGTTAATAGCAGCAACCAAGAGAGTATCCGAATGGTTCCCAAAGTCAGGCTGCTGCTGCCAACAGTTATGATTGTTTTTAATCTCTGGTGATAAGCCACCAGAGAGTTGCTGTGCTAAGCCCAATGTAAAACACAGACAAAAATAAAGTCTTAAAACCTTTACTGAATGAAGTGGAATAGAGATGGACAAGGTGCAAGAGGCAGTGAGTACATTAAAAAAGGATACAACACAAAAGGCTGCATAACTAACAAAACATGAAATCTATAAGACTGACCATGAGTGCAGCTATCAGTGAATAAAGGTTCCTATGAATAAACATTAACTGAACAGATCTGAATGCTCTCAAAGAGAGATGGAGAGAAGCAGGCTTCTGCACTCATCTTTAAGGAGGCAAAAGACTGGACTGAGCACAGACCTCAGCCCGTCGGGAGGCCTGTATACTGAAAGATTAGTTAAGCATTCACAAAATTTACAAATCACCTCAAATTCTAGATCTGTGACACCCAATGTGGTACCCAGTGTGCTGCTTGTCCAAAACATCTCTTCCCCAAAGCAAAGAGCCAATCCTAGCTTTTTTCCATTTTAGTGCAGCAGCTGGTACTGAAGACATCAAGAAGCACTACTTTTTACCATAATCTGAGCTTGCTGTTTGTTATATATTGCTCCAATCATAGTTTGAAATTGATTTCCAGAATCCCAGACATCTAATTTGCGTAACATGAATTCCCAGGATATGTTGTCGAAGGCTTTTTCGGCATCCAAGAACATAAATACTGATTGTATCTCTGGATGTATCTCATAGTATTCCAAAATACTGATAATTTCTCATAGATTATTTTTCATATGCTTTTGGGGTAAAAATCCTGTTTGATCTTATTTGGGGTAAGACCTTTTTCATTCTTGTTGCCAGAATGCTTGCAAAGATTTTGTAGTCTGAATTTAATATAGATCGATAATTTTTAATTTGATCCCTATCTGTGTCTGACTTTATTGCCTGATTCCACAAGTCTGGAGTAATCCCTTCTTTGCCTATCACTTGAAGTAGCTCTTTTAATGTAGAGGTTATCTGATCTTCAAATACTTGGTATTTTTCTGCTGGTAAGACGTCAGGTTCTGGTGTTTTTTTTTCTTTTTTTTGTTTCTTGATTGCCTCAACTATTTCGCACATTGTGATTGGATAATTCAAAATGCATTTCTCTTCATCATTAAATTTATGTTTACTTCTTTTTAATAAATATTCTCTAACTCAAGTTGTATTTTCTGTTTCTTGCTGATATAATTTCTTATAGAAATTTTCCACTATGGCTTTTAGGTCTTGTATTCTATATTTTTCTTCACCTCTTTTGTTTTTTAAGGCTACAATTGTCCGCTTTTCTCTTTCTTTCCTAAACCTGTATGCTAACCATCTTGTTGGTTTATTAGCATTCTCAAAATAATAATGTTTTGTATATTCTATATTTTTGGCTATTTCTTGTGTTAACAATAAGTTCATTCTATGTTGTAGTAGTTTTAATTTAATTCTATATTCATCTGGTTTCGTATTGGTTTTCATTTTTGCTTCCTCTATTTTAATTTGTTTGCTTAATTGTTCATACTTTTTCTTCTTTTGTTTTCTCTTCCATGCATCCTGGTTAATAATCCAGCATCTAATTAATGCCTTAAATGTATCCCAAACTATTGCTATTGATATACCTGGTTGTAAATTTCTTTTAAAAAATCCTGAATTTCCACTTTAGTTTTTTCAATAAAAGTTTTATCTTTGAGTAATCCAGTGTTCATTGTCCATTTGCTTTTCTTTCGTACTTCTTTAAATGATAATAAAATGGGATTATGATCATCAAATGTTTTTGCCAAAATTTCAGACTCCAATAAATCATTTAGCATCATTAAGGTTATCCAGGCCATGTCTTTTCTTGACCACAAATTATGTCTTGATGAGTAGAATGTGTAGACTTTTTTTGGTACATTCCTCGTTCTCTACGTATCTAACAAATTATATTCTTCTGCAATTTGTAAAAATATTTTTGATAAGGTGGGTCTGGATTTTCTAATTCTTCTCAAATTTTTCCTATCCACTTCTGGATCAAATACAGCATTCTAATCTCCTATAATACAGATGTTTCCAGAGTTTTTAATTGCTAGAACATTCCTCAATTTCTTGAAGAATGTTTCTTGGCTTTGATTAGGTGCATAAATATTTATAATTAGAGATTCTATACCTTGTCTAAATATTACTATTGCCACAATCCTTCCATCATTTGAGGTGTACAGTACAGGTGTACATCTGGATTGAGAAATACCTGGAGATTTTGGGGGTGGAACCTGAGGAGGGCAGGGTTTGGGGAGAGGAGGGGCTTCATTGGAGTATAATACCATAGAGCCCACCTTCCAAAGTGGCCATTTTCTCCAGGTGAACTGATCTCTATTGCGTGGAGATCTGTTGTAATAGTGGGAGATCTCCAGTCACCACCTGGAGGTTGGCAACCCTACTCATGCTCCTTTTCTATAATTTGAACAATCAGAGTGTTACTGAGTATTGCACTTGGACTAGATCCTGGAAATCACTCAGTTCAGGAATGTGCAGCCACAGCACCCTTGCAAATGCCCACTCAGCTTCTCCTAAATGACTTCTAGTGGAGGAGAGTCCACAGCCTCCCAAGGTAGCCAGTGCTACTACTTAACTATTGTTAGGTTGTTTATTCAGGTAGTGAAGAGCAGGGTATAAAAACCAACCCACCCCCTCCCCCTCCTTGGATCTTGGAAAGCTACTTCTGCTCATCCAGCTGCATCACACATTCAGCCCCAAGTCCAGTGGATTTGCTTTCATGGATTTCATTTGCACCTTTTTGTTGCTGTTAGCAGCCCTTCCTTAAGTACCAAGAACATCAGTTCATCCATATTTTGCCTCCTGCGGTTCCTGTTCAGCAGGAACATGTACATCCAGGAAAGGATAAAACCTTCCATCTCCTGCTGCTTCATGTAGTTGTCTGTGGTCACCTAATGATCACAGTGAGGAACATCACATGAAGCTGCCTTATAATGGGTCAGACCATTGGTCCATCAAAGTCAGTATTGTCTATTCTGGCTGGCAGTGGCCTCAGGTCTTTCATATCACCTACCTGATCCTTTTAACTGAATATGTGAAGACTGAACCTGGAATCCTCTGCATGCAAAGCAGATGGTATACCACAAGTGGGGAGGCATGGCCCCCACCCTAATTCTGATAAATAAAACTGTACTTCTGAGGACAAAATCATCTTGTTTCTTTTCTTCTGAGGAGACAGAAAGATTCCTGGGTGAATTTATGTCACATATAACATCTTGCTTCACATCTTGCATCTCTAAGAAACCAGTGGCCCTCTGCTGGGGGGCCCTGGCTAGCCAGATTTCATGGGATTTCCAGAACCTAAGCATGGTCAGTCCTTGTTAGTACTTGAATGGGAGACCACCATGGAAGTCCAGGATTGCAATATGGAAGCCACCTATGATCATTCCTTGCCTAGAAAATCCTACAGGATTGCCATAGGTCAGCTACAACATGATGGTGCTTTCTACCATCAAGAAATCAGCGGGCACCCCCCTCCAAGGAGATCAGAATGGACAATGTTTGTTTTTATTTTTTGCCGAAAGCAGAATTTTTCCTGTTGAACTGAAGCCTGAGAATTGCTTGGCACAATGTATACACACCTTGCAGTGATAGTTGCTTTCAGATCCTGTGACATGCATAATAATGAGATCATGTTCAATTACAACAAAGGACGCTGATAAATGAACAGTGGTGATTAGCAGGGAGTCACGGCATCCTCCATGGGAAGCTGTTGTGTTTGACTGAGCCTGGGGCCTCTCTTTAAGATGAACTTCTGCTTGGTTTTGATCAGCGCAGAAGAAGGAGATTGGGCTTCTAGCAGCAGCATCCGCAACTGATTTAAGAGGAGACATGCGAAAAAGGGGGGGGGGGACTTCACTGAAATGGGAAAAGGCCTCTTCAAATGTGTTTTGCTTTGCCACATAAATGTTTCTTACAAATGGCAGCAAAAAGGGATTTGATGCAAGGGAGTCTGTCAAAGATGATAATAACCTATTAGTTGGAACAAGTCAAGTTTCACTGGGTGGGATTAAGACTCAATCATCTCCTATTTAAGAGTATAGTATTTAAGCTGTACTTCTGGAAATAGAAAGCTTGACATTTCCCCTGAGTTGATTCCAGGCAAGGAAGATCTTATTTCGTTTTACATTTTTAATATTTTGTGAATGAGATTTTTGTCAATGAATCATTTCTGGGGTGTCCAAATTGAGAGCCGGGGGTGTGATGATTCATATAAGCTATTACAGAGCTCTGAAAGGCCTGGCAATTGTGCCCATGAGTTTTTCTTGACCGTTCCTAATGAAAGTGCAGCTAGGGCATTCCTTATATGGGGCTCCAGGTGCTTTTTGTTCCAATTAACCTGTCATTTGCTGGGGAACTTCTTCCCTTTGCATTTTTCCAGCACTGAAGCAACTGTTTGCAATTGCAAGGACAACCAATTCACTCCAATTCTGGCCCATCCACCTACTCTTTTTCCAGTGTCATAGGACAAGTGGTTACTGGGGGAATGAAAATCAACTTTCCTTTCCCATGAACAAAGAGTAGCAAGTATAAATATTTTAATAAAAATAATAAATAAACCCTTGCAACCTATTTCAGCAACATATATGATTCCTGTCCCAAGGCTTATGCCTTGACAATGGAACTGTTTTTCAGAAAGCTCCCTATAGCCCACTCCCCTATTAAACTCACTCCCACAGGAAGAGGGAACAAATAGACAGCCGTCTAATTTGGTTTACCAAGTGACTACCTGGAGTGCCTGGATAAGAAGAAGGAAAATTACTCTCCCATGGTCTTGGGGATTCAGTCTAACCCATGCTTGTAAGGTCTCCTAAAGTATGTAAAAAAAAACCTACACAGGCATCCTTTTAGATCTGGAAATACCTGTCCTTCTGGGAAATGGGTTTTATTTGGGTTTCAATAAGTGTCATTTTAAATAGCTTCTAAGCATCCTCTAGGGATTTGACTCTCTTGTGTTTCCCTTTCAGTTTCCTTCTTTGTGGTCCCCTCTTTTTGTAAACTTCCCTTTTCAAATAAAATGTTACAGTTTTGGACTTTAGGGGTAGCTTTTTATTGACACGAATGGTGAACAATAGCATTGTGGTCACTGTTTCCAACCACTGCAACAACAATTCAATCTTGAACCAGGTGTTAAGCCCTACTGAGAATGAAGTCAAAGATCACTGCTCCTCTTGTTGGTTCTGTTACCAACTGTTCCAGTGCACAGTCATTTTATGATGTCTATCTCATTTTTACATCCTGACTCATGCACATGTTTACCCAGTCAATGTGAGGTAGTTGAAGTTATCCAGGGTCACAACATTATCTGCTTTAGTCACTACCCTTATTTCCTTGTCCATCTCAAGATCAGCCTCAAGGATTTGATCAGGTAGGTCATAGTACACCCCCACTTTTAAGTAACACTTAGGGCTCAATATTTCCACCCATATAACTTCTCCCAGGGAGTTCATTCCCGTAATGTTTTCTAACTAATTTGACTCTATGCTGTCTTTGATAAATAACACCACCTCCAACATGTCCCTCACTCTCTTGCTATAGAGATTATACCCAGGAATGACCATATCATACTGATTTTCCCCAGTCTACCATGTTTCTGAAACACCCAGTGTACCTATGTTGTCATTTAACACCAAGCCCTCTGAGGCTTCTAGTACTGGGATGTAGATACCTATAATACTCCCCAGGAGTCACTATTTGCCTGCTGGGGAAACTCACATGTTCCGATAGCTATATGTAAAGTTTCCCCAATGGGGCAAATAGCAGCTCTCAAGGACTATTCCAGTTTGGGAAAATGCCAAGAACAGAAGACTGAAGCCCCTTCTCCTTGTACACTGTGATCCTGATCTGAATCCCAGGATGGAACTTCAACTGCATGTGTGACCCAACATTTTTATGACTGTCATTTGTCCATCACATGGTCTTTGTTGCATCTGAATGAGCTCTAATTTGCTGGAGATTAAATGCCATTCTGAGGTCCTTGGAGGAAGGATAAGATATTCAACTGTGGTGTGGTGTGGTTTATTGTTGACTGACATTTTTTGTGGCTTCTGTAATATTCTGGGGCATCTGCTTTCCTCCCTCTTTTGTAAAAATTCCAAGCTATAGATTCTACAGATGAGTTTAGACAAGCATCTTCCTTTTAACCCCACTTTCCCATCTGTAGCCTAGGAAATACCCCACAGTGCTTTTTTGAGAATTAATAAAAAAGTGACTGCATGTGAAAGGTTCTAGAAAAAAAAATTCTAAAAATCAGCCCTGGAACCGTTAATATATAGGAAATGACTGGAAAACACCATACCATATTATTGGGTTTTTTTCAAATCATATACCAATTTTTGAAAATGTTTCCACTTTAATCCCTGAATTTTTTTCATATTGATTCCCTCCTTTCACACACACACACACACAGTGCCTGAGCAGAATTCCTGTCACTGGTAGTGGCCAATGACACAATGACTTTAAGAAGTCACTGCTGACTGCAGGCTGTCTAGCTGATATTGACTCAACATAAAGCTAAGCCTACAATTGTGTTTCTAAAGAACCAGAGCAAAGTGATATGAAATTAAAATAAATGGGAGCATTAAGTGTTCCCTTGAGTCAATAGCACTGACACTTAATGGTCAGAGATGTACAGAAGGCAGCATCAGGAGCCTCAGCTGTATTCAGCCCCTTTAGACAGGCTTGCAACAAGATTAATTTGCTGGCAACCTTCACTGCTTTATTCCAGTAACTAGGACTGGAAAGGGAGGAGGGGGGAGGGGGGCAGCATCTTAAATGGTTTCATTGCTGTGTTTCTCTTGTGATGGGCCTGGCTTGGTTGCAATGAACAATCCCCTCAGCCACTCACCTTTGATGAGTTCTGGTGTTTACCAGGAAGCCAGATGTTCCCATAAGGCAGGGTTATTAAAGCAACATTAAGAAGCTGAAGCCTCACAAAGGGTAATGATGGTGGTAGGGAAAAAAGCCCCTTGCAGCTCCATTTTTCTTAAACTGAAGTTAAATGACTTCCACTATCTTTTTATTTATATTGCATCCCTGGTCAGACTCACAGCAACACTTTGTTGCTAATAAAAAAGCAACAACCCCAACCATCCATGTTTGGAGCAGCAGTCAGTCACTTCGGATTCAAAGGGAAGGATAATACTGCTGGAGACCATTGCCAGGGGTACGAAGTGGTTCTTGTGCAGGAGTGGAGGGCAGAACAAACAAACTTGGCCCCTGTTTATACATATTATGTTATGTACACCCCTGGATTCCTCTACATGTGACTGCTGTGCACTTAGCCTGGTGGCTGAATGTGTGAACTCAGTGGAAAATCATCACATTGGGGCTGTATTAGGAGATACAAAAGTTCTTTTGTGGTATGTTATATCTGTGATATCCCACAAACATAATAATGGGTTGACAATGAAACCAAATACCTATGTGGTATTTGGAAGGCTCTCCCTTCTTGGAGAGAGTATGTGGAAGGCTCTCCCTTCTTGGAGGTCTTCAGGCTGAGGCTGGATGGCTGTTTGCTGTGAATGTTCTATCTATCTTTGGATTCACTCCATTGAGCAGGAGGTTGTACTAGTTGGCTTATGAGACTTCTTCCAACTCTAGGGCTGTATGAAAAGCATCACTTGATAGAGTAGCCATCACATAATAAAAGTTACTATGTGAACCTTCTCTTTTTTGGGAATTTTCTTATTAGTTTATATACAGAAAGGGGGGGAAGGGGAAAGAAGGAAGAAAAGAAAAATTCCAGTTTAACATTCTGCATGCATATCTTCACATTGCAGTTTCACAGCTACTTCATCAATTATTCTTATTGTTCTTCACTTGATCTTATTTTCTTAATACTTAAGTTTTAACCAATCTTAGAACACCCTCCAGAGTCCCATAAATTCTTCTTCCATTTTTCCTTTTAATATATTTGTCAACTTGTCCATTTCAGCACATTCCATAATCTTCAATATCAACTATGTAGCACTGGAATCTTCAGTGTCCTCCAGGCCATTGCAAGAAAAATTCTGGCAGCAGTTGTAACATGTAAAATGAAATATCTGTGATTCTTGTCTAAATCATCTGGTAAACAATTTAACAAAAATATCTCTGGCTTAAAAGATATTGTGATATTTAAGATTTAACTGTAAAAAAGTATGCACTTCAGTCCAGAATTTATGAACCTTTTTACATGTCCACCACATATGATAGTACAACCCAATATGGTTATTACATTTCCGACACATATTACTCAATTTTTAATACATCTATGTGAACCTTTTGAGTCCCCTGAGAAGCACACTGCCTCAGAATCTTAACAAATGAATCTTACTCTGGTTATTACTGTTCAAAAACACAGACTTAATTCATGCTAGATATCCCCTGACAAGGGCTTGCTGTTTAACAGATCAGTTTGGATTTGGGGTTAATCTATGGAGTTGTATTTTGTGAACATTTGCAGTTTTGCAGCTGCATACATTTTTATCTTTGTGGCTGTATAAAGCCTCCATGTTAGATTGTTCTTGGCCCCTCAGCCTGGCTATCAATCAGTTACTGAGGAGGGTGAAAAGGACACTTACATAGAATGGAGGAGACCCCATGAAACTCAGCAACTCTGTTTAGCTGGTCCTGGTTCCCTGTCATATCTATAAATGTGGGAGCATTAGAGACCAGACTGCATTGTCACTGAGCCTACAATGAATGTCTTTTAGATTAAAGAACGTCCTCTGTAAACAGGTCACCAAATTAAAAGTGACCATATGGTGGGACTCCAATATGAGGTCAAGATGTTATCTCCATACCAAATTTTCCAAATAGAGTTGGAATCATTTATTTTGGTTATTGCCTAATTATCCAGGTAACATTAAACAACCATGTTTTGAAACATATTAATAGGCTTCACAGTCACCCTTTAAAATTAAACAAAATTTTGATGGAAGGAATGACAGCTTCTTGTTTATACTAGGGACAGAGACTTCTGCAGTGGGTATAGGCACGGGTACTGCCCAGATGTTAGAGTGTTCAGTTGATAAAATGTATTTGTTTTATTCATTAAATACTCAAGGGCAAACAGTGCAACTGTTTTTCATTAGCTTCTAGGTGTTTTTAAGACCCTCTTTCATAGATCTTAATGTGCAGTGCAGGTTCATTTGATCTTTCACTGTTGCATTTGTCGTATCACATTTCCTTCATTCTGCCAAGATATTGGCCTGACTATATATGCCATTTTTATATATCAAAGTCTTGCAGAAAAAAGTTTGCCAGGTCTCCTGAAGCTCAAACTCTGAGATTGCAAGGCAGTGTTAGATTGTGACAGCTGAACCAAGGGATGAAGTCTAGCAGTAGTGAAGGAGAACTGAAGATTTCCAGAATTACTAAAGCCTCTCTTTTCAGCCTTCCATTACAGGAGTTTTGCCCTCTCTCCCATTTCCCCAGAAAACACTTTCCAGGGGGCACCTTCTTTGGGGGGCCATAACATGGACCCTGTAAATCCAACCTTCACCAAACTTGGGGGGCAGGTAGAGGAGAGTCATCTGGAGACTCCCTGTGAGTTTGGTGCTTCTAGCTTCCACAGGATCCATTCTATACATTCCTGAACTTCCTGAACATGCACCTGTCAAAATGATAGCTGATATCTGGTCATTTTGACAGGTGCAGGTTCAGGAGTGTATAGGACAGATCCTGTGCAAGCTAGAGACACCATACTTGGAGGGCATGTAGAGAAGCATCCAGGGGAGGTTCCTGGCAACTTTGGGGTCTTTAGCTTGCACAGGATCTGCTCTATAAACTGCTGAACCTCCTGAACCTGTTCCTGTCAAAATGACCAAGATTCAGGAGTGTTTAGAATGGATCCTGTGCAAGCTAATGACATCAAAATCATAGGACCCCTCCCCGGGATACTCCTCTACATGCACTCCAAGTTGAAGTTCCATAAACATTTTGACTGAGTGGAAAAAGTCTGTCTGGGAAAGTCTCCAATCACAAATTGGTACAAACCTCCATGAACAGTTTGAAAGTTTGTGGAAAGTTTGTGCTGGGTGACCTGCCATGAACTTGACTTTGCAAAGCATGAACTGGCCAAAATTCACCATTTAGTTCATGAACTAGTTCATGGTCATCTCTACTTAATAACTGCAAGCAAAGCAGTCTTTCTTAAGAGTCTCTCTTGTGAGAGGCCTATCCACCCTGCTAATCATTTTGCAGAGAAACAGGAACATATTTTAATTGAGGCATGCTTATGTCACATTGCAATTGTTTTGCTGGGAGTAGTGAGCAGATTGCGCAATCTCTTTCTACAGAGAATTGCTGCAGAAAAGTTTCATTCTTCTGCAAAGCAATGGATGGGAAAGCAAAGTTAGTAACACTTTTCTGGACTTTTGGGGATCAATATTATGCTCACATAATAAAAAGCAAGAAACAAATTTATCAGAAGCACAGAATAGGAAAAACAGAAGATCAAAACAAACCAGAGATTAATCCACACTGAAGCCAAAACAAAGCAAATAAGACCTTTCTCAAACTACCCCACCCCAGTGACCAAATTTTGCTCCCCTTACTACCCCACTGGGGAAGAAGGATGGAGGAAAGGCTAGCTAGAGTAATAAATTAATAATCAAAATGAATCAAAGCAGTCTACTGAGAAAACAGTCCAGCATAGTCTAGGCAGGATTTCTCTGGCCAAGAAAGGCAGCTTTCCCAGGACATGAGAAGTGGGGCAACACACATGTGGTGCAAAATGGCTAATGTAACTGATCGCTCCCATTTAAAATTTCCCTCACCTCCAAGAAAGACTGTAGAGCTGGCCAAGCAGCTTTCTTAAACTGTCCCAGGTCTAAGACTGGCTGGGAAAACTGCTATTTCCCAGGGAACAGGAGGCAGGCAGACACTGTTAAATCTCTGACAATTCACAATGTTAATAGATCCAGAAGTTGTTCTAGGAATGCTGTGATATCCTCAGATACAGCCTACGTGATCTAACACTGTGTACACTGTGACTTGCCATGCCAGGTTTTGTTCTGTTTACCAACTATTGGGTGCTGTTGTTGTTGCTCAGGTGGCACAAGCCAGATTTTGTGCTGCCACAACTAGGCACATCTTAGGATAAAGGTGCCAAGACCAAAGGCAGCATCAAGTTGACAAGTTACAACATGATTTTCTGATCTCTGCAACCTGTTCTCATATCACTTCTTGGCTGTGTCTGCTTTGGTTTCCTCTACTCCAATATGCATAGAACAGGGAAGGACAACAGGGAAGGACAACAGGGAAGCCCTCCCACCCCTGCTGACCCAGATCAGAAAAGGAAATGGAGGCACTGAAGCCCTTATACCAATGCCCTTTTTTCAGTAAGAAGTCAGTCGACTTTCCCTGTCTCTTAGTATGTGGGTGTATGCACAGTGGGCAGATAGAGAAGAAAGGGCTTGGACAGGAATAATTAGAAGGTTAATGGATAGCTGAAAGTGTAGAAAAGAGGAGGTTACCATGACCCATGACTGGAATTGCAAGAGATCTGGATTTAAAGGTGATATTTGGCTGAATGGATAGACCTGGGGAGGCTGTTCCAAGTATATGGCGCAAAAAGGCAAGAGACACAAAGGAAGACAAGATCCCCTTACTGTTTTAATCAGAGGGATTGTTTTGCTTAATAACTGCTCCAGCTAGTTACGAAGGATGAATCATAATAATGTTCAAAATGCCACCAACATATTTAAAACAATAATTAACAATAATTAACTGTCTTAACAAGCTGGCATAGCAGAGGATGAAATGTCAGCTCCCTCTTAAAGGCATACTGATGAGTGCATGGAGGGTTTGTTATTTCTTCAGTGTTTTCAGTCATTTTACTGTGCAGCTGAAAACAAGTTCCCAACTTGAGATGCAAGGTGAAGAGGTCTGGAGAGCTGCTAATGGGATCCACACCATTCCTCTCTGCAGTTTTGTGTGCCTTCACTGGGCAAGACTGCAGTAAAGCTGACCCAGCTTTTGCCCCTCCCCTGCATTTGAGACACGGCATGGAATAGCGTGTTCTCCACTTTTTGTGTCTCTCAGCAGGAAGGACAAGTGAAGCAAACTTTATTTTTTCCAAAGGTTTTAGGATTTTAGTGCCTTAATTTTATTTATTTGCTGAAAATATTTGTAGGCCCCACTACTGACTGGGTCCCAAGGTGGGTAACAAGGATAACAACAATTTATAAATGACAATAGCACAAAAACAAAGTTGACCAAACAACCAGCAAACTTGAGAATAGATCCAATGTGCAAGAAAAAAAATGGTTGATTTCAGATTCAAGTACTTTTGACTCGAAAATATTTGGTATTCCAGAATATTCCCAAATACCAATATCGGTCTTGTGCTGGTATTTGGGTTAATACTAGGGAAATCCAAATATATTTGGCTCCATTATACCCTATAAGGACTGCTGTCTCTGTAGGGTATGATGGAGAAGGGATTTAAAATTTTAATCCCTGCTGGGTTGACTCGTCTTGCGCTGTCACTCCAGCGTGACTCTGCAACTCAAACCAGCAAGCATTTAAAATCCCTGCTGAGAGAGCTTCTTCTGCAGGGTAGTTTAAACCACCTGAAAAGTACTGGAGTCGGGAGGCTGATAATGGTGAAAACAGCATAGCACGTTTATTGCGGGTCAGATGGTACATGGAAAACCCCGGGCTTCGTGCCCGCTATTATGCCGGTCAGAGATAATCCCCCAACCTCTCCCAAATGTCTGAATAGGACCTTAAGTTCACAGTTACAGTTCATAGGTCCCCGGGGGAAACCTAGGCACAGGATTGGTGGCCATTCAGGATCCGACCATCTATTGTCCTACCTGGCCGAAGCTCAGGTAGGTTCAGACCATGTGCAAAGGTCCACGTGGCAGTCACCATTGTGGGAGCACATGGCGACCACAGCATCAATACACAACGCCACCCAACAGAAGCAGCTGGCCCCAGGATATGTGTGGGCGGGAAGGTCTCTCCCTCCCTGCTGCACAGACCCAGCTGCTTGGCAGGGCTCCCTCTGCTGGGTGGTTTAAACTGCCCCACCGAAGAAGCCAGTCTCATGATCTGTGTGGGAGGAAAGGTCTCTCCCTCCCTGCCACACAGACCTGGCTGCCTGGCAGGGCTTCTTTTGCAGGGTGGTTTAAACCACCCCGCAGAAGAAGCTGCCCCTGGGACCTTTGTGGGTAAGGAGGGCTCTCCCTTTCTGCTGCTCTGACCTAGCAGGGAGAGCTTTTTCTGTGGGGTGGTTTTAACCACCCTGCAAAAGAAGCTGGCTCCAGGATCTGCATGTGTGAGGAGGGCTCTCTCTCTTCCCACCCGCAGACCTGGCTGGGAGAGGATCAGCTGGGGCAGCAGGAGCTCTGAGCTAGTACTGGCCCAGCCAAACCTGGGCTTGCTCTTTATCTCAATTTAAGCCAAGTTGCAAGAGGAGCCAGCCAGCCAGCCCTTCCCTTCTATTTGGAGTCAAGCTGCAGTGCCCAAAGCCCTTCCCTTCACTCGCCATGCTCGAATAATATCAGCTTTTATTAAGTTGGGACTACTTCAGTAGCCAAATATAGGTCTGTCTGATCTCTGATCAGTATTCAGCTGAATACATATTGGAAAAATATCGACAAGGTATTTTTCAGGTATTTATTTGGCTAGTTATATACCGAGTGCACACCCCTAGTGCTGTCTGCTAGCAAGTCAGTGCTCAATAGAAGTCCCAACAGTATATAAACCTCTAGATTTTATCCAGCATCCAGAGATAATGCCAACCTCTAGGCAGGGCCTGGAGATCTTCTGGAAATACAGTTCATCATCAGACTACAGAGATCAGTTTCTCTGGAGATATGGCACCTTTGGAGGGCAGAATGTATGGCATTATACCCACTGAGGTTCCTCTCTCTCCACACATCACTTTCCCCAAACTACACTCACAAATCCCCAGGGATTTCTCAACCTGGAACTGAGACCCCCTAATGCCCTCCTCTTTCACAGACTTTAATATGTGCTTTTTCACTGGTTCTTGCTCTAATGTGCTTTTCCTCCTCAAAATGAAAGCTATGAACAAAGTCTGATGGTTCAGCTGATCTCTAAACCAAATTCCAGTCTTTGTCCTTTGTGATACCCCCCTTAAAAGAGAAAGTGGTTGTAAGTAGCTGTGTTTATTGTGTTGTTGTTGTTCAGTTGCACATTCAAGTCCAACTCTTCGTGACTGCATGGACCACATCATGACAGGCCCTCCTGTCCTCCGTCATCCTCCGTTGTTTGCTCAACTCCATGTTCGTTGCATTGATAACACTGTCTAACCATCTCATCCTTTGTCGTCCCCTTCTTCTTTTACTTTCAGTCTTTTCCAGCATCAGGGTCTTCTCCAGTGAGTGCTCCCTTCTCATTTGGTGGCCAAAGTATTTGAGCTTCAGCTTCAGTATCTGGCCTTCCCCAGGCTACTGAACAGGGCTCGAGGGTCAGCTTAAATACATGTCTAAACTGCACCCCCGGCCTTGCCCAAACTCCCTGATAGGATTACTCTGATAAGATTACACCCACTCCCTGATAGGATTTCTCCCTGATAGGATTAGTCATGAGTTACCTTAAACCATAGGTCCCCTGGGGGAACCTGGGTGGCCATTTGGTCTAATTTACAATCTGGCTGGGCTATTGTCTCCCAAAGCAGAGCTCTGGTAGCCAGCTTGGCCATGTGCATTTCTCTGACTGCATACACAGTTGCCATTAGGACATAACACCAGAGCAGTCAGGTTTGATTTCCTTTAGAATTGACTGATTTGATCTCCTTGCAGTCCAAGGGACTCTCAAGAGTCTTCTCCAGCACCAGAATTCAAACACAACTATTCTTTGGTGCTTGGCCTTCCTTGTGGTCCAACTCTTGCAGCCATACATTTCTACTGGGAATACCATCACTTTGACTATATGGACTTTTGCTGGCAGGGTGATGTCTCTACTTTTTATTATGCTGTCCAGGTTTGCCATAGCTTTCCTCCCAAATGTCACGGGCTGGGTGCCAGTAGGTCAGGAGCCGAGTCGAAGTCTGAGACAGTCCAAGGTCAAGCCAAATCAGGAATGAATTACCAAGTCCAAAACACAAGCCGAAAGCAGAGTCAGTCCAAGCCAAGGTCAGAGAGGGAAACTCATGAGCAAACCAGTCCAAGGAGTCAACCAAAAGCCAAAGTCAAACAGAGTCGAAGTCACGAGCCAGAGGGTCCAGAATCAGGTTTAGCTGATGCGAGCCGTGCAGAGCTTAGCCAGAATGACTTGTTGCTAGCACAAGTTGTTGGTCTCTGTGCTGTGCCTAAATACCCAGCCACTTCCTGTGCTTGTTAGCAGCTGGCAGTGAGGTCCCGGCTCCTTCTAAAACTCAGGGCTGAGTGATCTGCGACTACGCATGCGTGCCTCTTTTCTCCTGGCAGCTAAGTCTTGCCTGGATCATGACTGTAGCCGTTCCACCTGAGGAGGTGAATCAGGTGGGCTTGGGCTTGGCTGTGGCTCAGCTGCTGCTGGTGCTGGGGTAATGCCCTGAGAGGTGCTTGCTTGAGCCTCATCTGGTTCAGGTGGAGGCTCCTCTGGAGCTGGAGACTGATCCTCCACTGCACTTAGGTCCGCAGAAGGCAAGTCTTCAGAGGCACTCTTGACACCAAGGAGCAGGAGTCTTTTAATTTCATGGCTGCAGTCACCATCTACAGTGATCTTGGATCCCAGTAATGTGAATCCTGTCACCACTTCCATGACTTCCCCTTCAGTTTGCAAGGGAGTGATGGGGCTGGATGCCATGTTCTTTTTTTGATGTTGAGTTTCAAGCCAACTTTTGTGCTTTCCTCTTTCATCCTTAGCAAGAGGCTCTTTAGTTCCTCTTCACTTTCTGCCATTAGAATGTACTGCCTCTTTAAAAGGGTTGCCAACCTCCAGGTGGCAGCTGGAGATCTCCTGGGATTACAATTCATCTCCAGGTGACAGAAATCAGTTCACCTGGAGGAAATGGCCACTTTGGAAAGTGGACTCTAGGGTATTATACCCCATTGAAGCCCCTCCCATCCCCAAACCCCATCCTCCTCAGGCTACACCCCCCAAATCTCTAAGTATTTCCCAACATGAAGCTGGCAACCCTACCCTTTAAGAGGCTATCCCAGAAGGCCTCAATGCAAGCAACAGAGTAGGAGGGATACAGCTTCACTTCCCTGCCAGTAACCTGCAAGAGAGCTGGACCTACACAATTGCTCAGAATCAGGCCAGGACAACCCTGGGCCTAGTGGACTAGGAACAGCTTTTAGTTAAAGATTATTATGTCTTCTTTTCCAAGCCAAGTTATCTGATCTGAAGTTTCAGTGCTAAGTAATAAATCATTAAGTTGAAGGCAACTGGGTGTTTTTTGTTGCTCCACTATACAATAGTGTAGATCCAAAGCAAATTCCAAAAAGAAATGTAATACCTTTTATTATAACTGACCCAAATGGCACAAAACAGGTAGATTTTTGAGTTCTCTACAACTCTTCATCCACCTTTTTAAAATTTTAACATCTAGCCTGATGAAGAGTTTTGGAGAACTCAAAAGCTTGCATGCTGTTTTGTGCGTTTCAGGCTCGTCATAATAAAAAATATTCTTATTACCTCACTTTTGTTTTGGGAACTTCCCTTCTTTGGAAGGCTAGTAGTATAAATTATCAGTACCTAAGTATAAAATAACAAAAACTTGTTTTTACCCTAGAATGGCTTTATGAAAACATTTTCTTCATGTCAAAATGGGGAAAACTCTACTGGATCAAACCCATCACCCATTCATTTCCAGGATCTTTTCTTGGACAGTGGTGGCCACATCTTGGTAGCTGAGAATTTGTTTTCTTTTTGACAAGAGAAAGACCTAAGAGGTCAAATTCAAAGTGATTTTACTTCTCCAACCCCAAGTCTTGTTTGTTATTGTCCAAGATGAGTTCTAGTTTAGGAAACATGAGCACTGTTAAGTATTATTTAAAGAAACAAAGCAAAATGGTTTCAGGCCATTCAGAATTGCAAAACTGGTAAAGTGATACCTTTTATTGGAGCTGGATATTATTTTCCATATTTTATAGTCTTTTAAAGCCATCATCTCTTATTTATACAACTTGGACTGACTTTCAGAGCTGCTGCACCTGCAACTTTACCTCAAAAAGTAGATGATATTGAGCTTCCGGTTTCAGTGACCCGCAGGGCAGATGCATCTCCTCAGAGCTCTGAGGGACGCAATCCATGACTTGGCAGCTGGGAGGGGATTGGGATGTCCCAGACCCCCCCCCCCGGAGCCCTTTAGGGGGGCTCTCAGCTATGGGGCATGAGAGGTGCCACTCCCAAGGTTCAACACTGAAGAATTGAGGTTCCTCTGAGCCCCGAAGGTCCCACCGCCATAGTTCCTGATATGGTGCTAGAGGTGCATGCCAGGATAAGTGGGCAGACAGTCTAGCATCTCACTTACCTGACCGAGAGCTCTTCAATGAACCATGAGTTTCATATGAGTTGAATCCAGATGAATGTTTGCACGTAAACAGCCCCTTAAAAAAGAAAGTGTGTGGGGCGGAAAATCCACCCCGTGAAGAGAAAAAAAACTTTAAAAACTGCATGGCAAAGAGGGGTCTGGAATCCAAGGCTTGAATAACTAAAGTAAAGTGTATCCAAGGGAAAATTACTTGTTATTTCAAGTTATAGAGACTTTTGCAACTTTTCCTAAAAGTAAACTATGCAGATGGCTGGGGAAAAAATGGTGCCAAAACTGAAGCTTTTGTCAGGAAATGCCAGCCCGGCTGCTACGGTCACAAAACCGGAAACAGACATAGACTTCCCCAATATGAAAGCGGCTGCTTTGCACCCTCTGCTGGACCAGATGACTACTTTGAACGACAATTTCGCAACTCTCCAAACACAATTGAATGACACCAAAATGAAAACAGACCAAACAGCTGAGACGATGAAGGAAGTTGATGCCAAAACTGCTAAGATTAAAAATAGATTGGAGCTAGGGCAGGGGGGGGGGGGGGAGCTCCGATGAATATCAACTTTTACAGCTGCAAATGGAAAAGTCAAATCACATATTAAGATTTCAAGGGGTCCCCGAGGTAAAAAGAGAGAATCTCAAAAAGACATTGAGCAAGGCATTGGGACCGGTTGCAGATTTGAAAATGGAAGTTCTTCAAAGTGAAATGGATATGGTCTGTAGAACATACCCTGAATATATTTTTAAAAATAATCTGCTCAGCGAGATCTTTGTGAAATTCTCCAAAAGGCATATCAGAGATCAGATACTTAAGGCGACCAATGAGACTACCCTAAAAATCAAAGATAAAGAAATAAAAGTTTTAAAAGACATTCCATTTAAAATAAGAAAAAGGAGGAGAAAATATAAAAATTTGCTTTGTTTTTGCAAAAGAATTCCACGCCCTATAGATGGATGTTACCAGAAGGCATCACTTTCAAAATCAAAGATAAGAAAGAAAAGATAGACTCTGCTACTAAAGCAAAAATCTTCTTGGAGCAGTTCCAGAAAGTGGATAAAGTGGGAGGAGCAGCAGAGGACGTCAAAACACCCAAAGAGGACAGCGACTCGGGAAGTAAGGAAGAATCAAGATCAACTGAACAAGAATCAGAATCTGAACTTGGGGTGGCTGCACCAAAAATCCCCAAAGTCAAACGAGGATATGATCTCAAGAACAAGAAAGACAAACACTAAACTTTTTATCTCTATAACCTGAATACTAACAAACGTGAGGAATTACCTGGACACTCTTTACCTAAAGTATCTGTTTCAACATAAAAATAGAATACTAACTATTAGCTACATTGTATCAAAAATTTTGTAAGTGACCTATAACCAATCAAATACTTTTTTCAAATGTATGACCACTGCCACTTGGGTTTTAGTGGTTTTCTTTACTTTCTCCCGTAGTTTGTAGTTTATCCCCACCCTTGATTTCTCTGTAGTTTTTAGCATAAAAGCAATAATTTATATATAGTAGATGTTATCCAGAAAAACAGGATTTACCAAGTCAGACCAATGATACATCAGTCCAGTCCAGCCCATCTTATAAACACTGCCACATCAGGGTCTTAGGCAGAGGTCCATCCTGGCCCCTGCTATCTAAGATCCTTTTAAATGGAAATACCATGAATTCAACAAAGCAAAACTTGTGTTCTATCCCAGAGCCCTGTGGATTCATGCTTTCTACAGGATTTTTGTTCTGCAAATAGCTATATTGGAAAAACTGTTTATCACCAAGAGCCTCACACTAGAAACATGTAATGAGTTGGAAGGCTACAGACTGACTGTGTACCCAATATAAAAAGCAATAAACACAGTTACCATATGTGTGATGGACAAGATCCATCTCAATAACTGATTCTTCCAGATGCAGGGCTTACTAATGTCTTGAGAGCTTCTAGTTCTAAATTATCTTCCTCTTTGGAAGATATGAGATTTGGAATCCAAATACTATACAAAGCTTGTTGATTGTTTTACACATGGGTTATTCAGAATCTGGCACTTGGCAGCTGGCACTGATAATATAATATAATGCCTTTACTATTACTAATTATAGAATAAAATGTCTGGTATTATATTATTTATTTGGAGTAAGAGATTACAGATCACCCATGCAAGCCAGGAGGGATAAAGATGTTCCTGATGTTCAGCCCATAATATTCACCCTTTTATGGAAATTTTCCCTTGAACCCATTAACATTTACAATCTGGTAACACTGATTCAAGTGCATATTGAGGCCAACAGTACTAAATGATAATGATATGGTAGCAGAGGCCAGATGAACATTACATATGCCAAAGATTAGCATTGATTTGCAATAAACAGACAAAACTACTCCCACTCACTGCTTCCACTAGACACTTGGTTAACAACGTGCTGGTTTGTATTGGCTATCTCAGTCACTCATGATTTATCTATGGAAACTCTTAGGCAGTTGGTTCTATTTGAACTCAGTCACCACTTGCCTAATCCTCCTGTCACTTCTTGTCTCTCAGAAATTGCTCTATTAAAGCTCCGCATGCTGAAAAAGAGGAGAACCCACACTACACTACAGGAAAGCAGAAATGATCCAAGCAGCCATTTCGGTGGCAACATTGCATCAAAGAAGGCCTTTAATTAGCAGCTCAGAAGGGAAGAAAATTGATTCTGCCTGTATTTGTTACAGACAGACGAGAGTGAGGCTAAGCAGACAGGGGCCATTTATTCATTAAAATGGAAAGTGTCTTCTCTAACCTTGCTGTTGTCCCCAGGCAGACGTCAAGCCTCTAAGTGTTTGGCCAGTTCAACAAGGTAGAGGCAAACATGGGAGAACATATGTGAGGAGCCTACAAGAGGCTAAATTTTCCCTAGTTGTTAAAGGCCAGACCAACTTTGAACTCCAAAAATAACTGTGGAGAAACCTCCCCCCCAAAAAAACTCTGAGTTTTTAAAGTGTTTCTGTTTCCCCCCCTCTTCTCTCTGGAAGCGGAGGAAGCTAGGTCAATTACCAGACATAGTCATGCAAATGACCCGGCTTGCAAGATTATGGAGGTATTTGGTGTTAGGAATCTCCCGGTGACTACTGGAGATTTCCCAGTATGCCTTCCAGGAGGGCTCTAAGAATGCACCTGGGTGGACCAGGTCGAAAGGGCTGAAGAAAATGATGTAAAATGGGTGGACTCAGATGTTTAATAAAAGTGCTTGCTCCAAGGAACAAAGGTGTCTTGGTGCCGGTCCTTGGAAGAGGACAGACTGCTGAGCTCTGTTCTGCAGGCCAGAAGCCATCTTGGCCATGGGGCCTGGCCCACAGGCTGCAGGGAGTGTAAGGTAATGGGACATCTTTAGAACCTTTTGCAATTTTCTAAATTTGTACATATCTACTGTGATTGGGATAGAATAAGTTTTAGTACTAGGGAAAGAAAGATGTGTTTGTAACCAACTTTTCTTCGTTCTTCCATGTGATAATCTGTTGTGATTAAGTGTGCTTGAACTTACTTTCTTTTAATAAATCCTTTTTAGTATTGGATGTGGCCCTAAGTTTCTGTACCACCTAGTTCTCCAGCCACTTGGATACACCATTAATTTCCCAGATTGGAAGGGAAGCAGTCAAGGCACTCTTGGCCAACCCTCCAGGGGAAATCCCAAATTGCATTTGATCCCTGTGATAACCAGGTGCTGGATAGCAGGAGACCTTGAGGCCAGGCCTCAGAGCTGGGAAGGTGGATTGACAGTCTTGTTCCTCTCATTCAGGACCCCTAAACTGAGCAGGTGGTGGCAGCACACCCTAGTTGTAGGAAGTAGAATAGCATCCTCCGGAAATTGGAGGGGGCAGGCAAAACAGGGTAGGTAAGTCAGATCACGCCTGTTCTATCACAATAACATCTGAAGGGGAAAGGCAAGTGAAATCACTGTTACCACTGGAATGTAATGTGGCTTTTCTTTCTTTTTTTTGGGTGTCTTTTTAAGGAATGAGACTGATCTCTTTCTATATGCATTGCTTTAGTTTTCAGAGTCCACTGTGATTAATTTTAACTCATTTAACTTATTTGTAGTTAGTTTAACCTAAAATGGAAGGCCAATGAAAGAATAATTGCCTAAACCATTTATTTTGGGGCATTTTAATGCTAGTTTGTTTTTTAATTGCAATTTATATATTTAAAAATATTTTTATGCTATTTTTCATCCATGGGGCCAAGTTAACTTAAAGAGCAGGTGATGCAAATATCAATAATAACATTAAAACTATTTCAACATTAAAAACAACCTCTGAATAGATCTACCACACCAGCCCATATCTCAAAAAGTCAGTAGAAAGCCCTAATTAACATTAACATACAAATGTCCTAGAGAAAAGTAAGTGGGCCACATCCTTTTAAGGAGTCAACCTTACCAACCAGCATTACCATCATCTTGTCTAAAAGAAGCTTCAGCTTGTCCTTTCTCAGCCACTGGAACACAATTTCCAAGGATAGGTTTAACAGAAAGATAGGGGGTGGCTGGTGATCTGGGACTACTGATCTCCATGTGACAGAGATCAGTTCACCTGGAGGAAATGGCTGCTGTGGAAGGTGGACTGTGTGTCATTATACCGTATTGAAATCCCTCCCCTCCCTAAACCCCACCATCCTCAGGCTCCCCCTCCAAAATCTCCAGATATTTCTCATCCTAGAGCTGGCAACCTTAAAAGGTGCTTTATAAATACTGCAGGCCATCTTGGACCCTGATGCAGCTGCACTGTTGGAGGTGACAACCGGCATTCTAACCTGTTGCCTCTTTTCTCCATCATTGCCCCAGCCCAGTTTGGTGCTCCAGGCAGTCTCTTGGGTCTTGATTGACTGATTGATCCATATTGATCTTGATTGATCCATACTGAGGCTAGACAGTGGTCAGCTAAAAGGAAAGTCGGATGACAGAACAAAACTAGTTAAACTGGCTACAAATCCTGCAAGTAGAAATCCTTGAATTGCTCTGTTTTATAGGACTACCAATACTTGCAACTATTCTGTGGTGCCTGGGACAGATAAAGCAGGTAATGTGATATCTTTTATTAAATTAGTGTCAATGATGATAAATGTTGAAGCTCTTGAGCTTCTAAGAACTCTTGTTCTGGGAGAATCGAAGATGCTTGGAGCTCAGGGAAAGTATGAAAACCTGGAGGCTTTCCTCTGTCTGAAATAGGTCCTGTGATAGGTCCCTGCACTAGTGTTGCTGTCATTTGCTATGATCAACGTGGCAACAACTGTAGACAGACATATGAGTGTATCTGTTGCTGTCTATGGTTCTGTGAAGTCACCTTGACTCAATGTTTTCTTTGTCCCAGTTTCTGCAGAGCAGCTGTGGCTTTGGCATTCAGCCCTGAAGTATTTTGCTGCTCCAGAAATGTGATACAGCATAGTTTGTCCAGATTTTCCAAGGTCATACGAAGTGTCACATTTTTTAAGGATGATACCTCTTATCCCCATTTGGACAGACTTACCCTGGATATGGTACATTGTCCTTTAACTCTCCAGATAAAGGAGGAGAAAGGGCAACTGTAGTTCCTTCACAGCTCTTCCTTCCCATTCTCTACATGTTTCTGTCATTCAGTCTTCTCTCTCATTTGCTATATAGTACACATGGGGGAGAGGGGCAGGTGATTAAACTAGGAACGGAAGGGCTGAGAAAGCCATAATTGTGTTTTCTTGCTCTTCATCCTGGTATTTAAAGAGTAACATCCAGTGCCTAAGAAGAGAGGTGGCATTTCATCACATATCCCACCACTGCCTTCCTCATTTTATTTCTGAGTCACCACTTTCTCTTCAAGCATAAAATGGGATCCATCGGCCTCTTATTCTGATATCTTGTAGAAAAACAAATTGCACTGGACTCTAGAGCTTGAAGCCTCATGGCCTAAGGCTAGGACCGAGCCTAGAGATTACAAGTGCTCCAGACATAGGACCCCTTTAATGCTTAGACAAAATAAGGTATGTTAGCAACAGCCTCTGGGATTTCCAGGCAGCATAAAGCTTCTGGATTGCAAAGGTCTGACATGAAGGCCAGGAGCCTGACCTTCTAGCCCATTCTATTCAGCAGAGCACTGTCTTGTACAGCTCTGGCAACTGACTTCAGGGGGCTATAGGCTGTAATATATAGCTGTGGCCACCCATAGCACCAGCCTCACTCTGGTTAGGACATATCCCCCAATAAAAGTGCTTAAGATTGGGATGATAATAACTCAATATTGTGCCTTTTCAGTTGGAAATAATTTACCTCTCTCGTCAGACCAGTAAGTACTTTTCAGGTTGAACTAGGAGAAATATAATGACGTATAAAAATGTGAAGCATATATATAATTAAATCTTGTGCATGCCTATTGTTGAGAAACAACCCTCTGCAATAGATTTCTGCACAACATTGATCTGTCAAGTTATCAGTCTTTACAGAGGTGGAAATGCCAGAGTTCAGGGGCCCATGTTTCTGCAAAAGGGTCCAGAAGCTTCTATCCCCAGAACTGCCAGACCTACACAATGTCTGTTCCACAACATTCCATGCTCGTCTGTCTTGCTGCTCTGGTTACCACACATTAGGCATTCATGAGCTTTATCTTAAATGTTCTTTGCTTGTGATATTTCCATGGTTTGGGGCATTATTGGCTGAGGGATAAGTAAATAAGAGAGGCAACATAAGGGGAAGTGAGCGCTTGACAGGAACGCTCTCTTTCGCTGCAGAAAAGACGTGTCACTGGCTCTACTGAAGGGGAAAAACTACCCCCGTGGGCTTAGACAGGAGACAGTCAATATAAGAGAGATGAAAGAGTCATTGCTTCTTAGGGACCCACACACAATTCTCAGTGCAGTTATCTAGGACAAAGTTTATCCTAGTACAAAATTATGTTCAGAATGGGGTCAGTAACTGGGCACTCCCACATAATATGTGGTGATGGTTATAATTACATTGTCAATATTTAGGAGTGTCCAGTGGGTTATAATCTAGTTTCTGCCAAATTAGTCTTCGTTTTAGATTAATTGAAGATTCCTTTACAGAGAAGAGTGGCCAACCTCCACTAATGTTCATGAACCGGGGCTCTAAGTTCTTCTCCTCATAAAAACATTCTATATCACAAATTTCCAGTGAGTTTATTGGGAATGATGAAAGCTCTGATGTGGATCAGTTGTTGAAATATATCACTAGAAATATGTTTATGTATCCTTTTCTGTCCTGAACCACAGTTAGACATTTGGTTTAACTAGAATCTATATGTGTTCCAGTAATCCCCTGGTGTAAATACACTGTGAATCCTTGAATTTAATTTTTGTCTTTCATCATGATGCTTTGCCCAATTAAAATGCTGAATTAAATTTAAGCCAATTTAACTTCATTAACTTGGATAGCATTATCAAAGTTTTAATCTATGCACACTGGTTCAGTGAACTATGGACTTTGTTAAGAACTATGTATTTGTTAGCTGTCATGAAATAGATAATGCTGTACTTCTAACTGTACTTGATAAATGGATAATATTTTTACAGAGTGTCGCAGTTACCAGTTCATAATTTACACTGTTATTGGAGGATATGGTCCAAATGTACCTGTTCAGTTAGTAGAATATTTTATTTTGCTTTGGATCTAACAATTTGCCAGTGTCTGACGAGGGTTTACATTCTGAAAGTGGTAGTGTTGGGGAGTTATGTTTGTATGACACATAGGGAAAGTATACAGATTGTGCTGCCTAGATGTGAATAATGTTTTCTAGGTGGTTGGAAAGCATGCACTTTGAAGTTCAGGCTTTGGGATATGCTAGCCATCAGCTGCTACATGTCTGTATCTAACCAAACAGTTGTTCCAATGGAATGGCATTTCCATTTGTAGAAGAGAGGGCAGCAATTTTTGCCGGGCTCCCCAGACCCACTGAAGATTCCCCCCCCCCCATTTTATCCTCTGTGCTGTTCCTGAGGGACCACTGACTCCCAGAAACAAAACTGGTGAGGCACAGTGGGCTACAACATATGGAAGAAGCAGGAAGGGCTCACTCAACAAATTCCGCAGATGATGGGATACAGCGCTGAAGCTTGTAAATGCCAGTTGTTCTTCCTCCACTTCAAAGAAAGAGCTGTCCACAGATCACCAGCTTTCAGCATCCAAACAAAGTTCCAGATGGTTTTGTATAGATGGCACATGAGATGGCATATGCTTTTATTTGCTTAGGATTTCTCATAAGTTTCTCATTCAGTCAGGCTTCCCTGTATGTAATTTTTAAAGTTTAAATCATCAGATTTGGTAAGTGTAAAATATGGAGATAAAAAGGAAGATACAACATAGGCTGGTTAATTTATACATACCAAGTTCCAACAATCATGTCCCACTTGCCCCTCTGGGGGCTTGCCTCCTTCCACCGTTGCCTTTGTGGGGTCTGGGAGTGGCAAGAGTTCTCAGAATGGGAGGGGCCTTTCTCCTACCTACTGGGTCCCAACCTCCTCCTCCCTACTGGGTCCCTTCTCCAAAGGACCTTTGGGTGACCAGCTTAATTTTCCTCCCTGACCTCTACCAGTCTGCTCTCTTTTATCTCCCTGCTGCCTTCTGTGCCCCACTTCACCTCTCTTCCTCCAGTTGCTTGATTTTGCCCATCAGGGCTGGCCTACCTTTCACGTCTGGCCCAACCCCTGCCCTAGGATGCTAGTGGCAAGCCCACCCTATGGGGATTGGCTGAAGGGTGGGCTTGCCACCAGCATCCTAGGGTAGGGGTTGGGCTAGACGTGAATGGCCTGACTTCTGATGGCCTGCTCTCTCCATGTCCTGTGTTGCACCAGCAGCTCTTGGGGCTTGGGCTTTGGTGTCAGCCCCGCTGAAGCCCCAGACCCTGAAGCAAATGGGCCATGGCCAGCCCTGCTGGAAGCCCACCTTCATGCTCGCCTTCATGCGAACTATTGGCCGGTTTGTCTTGCTCAAGAGGCTTGGGGTGGTGACTAAGCCTCCACTCCGTGTACTTCAAGGTACAAGGCCTGAAGAGATCACAGTGTTGCCACCATGTCATGTCAGTGTCATGCTGGTTTAACGATGACATTGGTGTGACATTGGTACAATGATGCCACTATAAGGGCCAGAACTGGATCGTGTTGCAGGTATATTGGGGGAGGAAGACAGCTTATTTTATTTCCACCAAACTTAGGGTCTCCAACCTGGTAAACAGTCAAAAACATTAAAACAACTTCAAAAATGCATACATACATATATAAAAAACCATTAAGAAAAACACATAAACAGGAAGGAAGATCAGTGAGAAAACAGCACACAAAACAAAAAATATACATCTGATCATACTGATGAATCTTCCTGGGGAGGGAATTCCATAATTTTGGAGCCACTTTTGCAGGATCCTACTCTCTCTGAGTCCAGAGTCCTGCCTCTGCTGCCAGCTTAATGTTACAACAACAAAACAGGCTGTGTAAATCAATATACTGCTACTGAATTCAATGGAAGAAAAACTGTCTCCCTCCAGTTCCCATCCCATTTTTCCAGCCATGGCAGAGCATGACCCTGACTGTGGAGTAGGCAATGCTGACATAGCTGCACCAATGAGAGAGTCAGTTTGGTGTAGTGGTTAAGTGCGCGGACTCTAATCTGGGAGAACCGGGTTTGATTCCCCATTCCTCCACTTGCACCTGCTGGATGACCTTGGGCAAGCCATAGCTCTGTACCAGCTGTTCTCTCAAGGACCGTTGTCCCAGAGCTCTCTCAGCCCCACCTACTTCACAGGGTGTCTGTTGTGGGGAAGGGAAGGGAAAGGAGTTTGTAAGCCACTCTGAGACACCAAGTGAGTGAAGGGCGGGATATAAATCCAATCTTCTCCTCCTCCTCCAATGGACTGACTTGGCATAATGTAGATGCGTATGTTCACAGGATTCCAGCTAAGCTGCAGCCAATCACAGCTCATGCAGCAGAATATATTTAAAAAGTTCAAGATACCCATATTTCAGGTGGTAGGATGTGTAGTACAGGGTTATATCTCTCTGCTCTTACACTTAGAACATAAATGTGCATTCCAGTCCTGGTATATGTGTAGGTTTGCCAATCTAGTTTTGGAAACTCCTGGAGATTTGGGGGTAGAGGGATGGGCAGAGTTTGGAGAAGGGAGGGATCTCAGTGAAGTATAATGCCACAGAGACATTTGCAGGGGGGAAACTGTGGATAGGGAGGAATGTGTGATACTTTTGTGAAGAAATGCATTTTGACCTGGGAAGTTTGAAAAGAGCCAAACCTCCACTTGGTATTTTAACAAGTTCTTTTCCCCCTCTTGGCAGAAACCAGGCAGGAGGGGGAGGGGAGTCAGTTCAATTGCTTCCCAGATGTACCTCAGCTCACCTTCATACAAATAGAAGTAGATCTAGAAGGAGAAATAATGGGTGAGTCAAGTTCTTCCCCTTCTCCAAGCAGGGAACAGAGACTGGAGGACTTTAGCCTAGAATGGATCCAGGAAGAAGCTCCAGGAAGAAGCCCTAGGAAATGCTTCTCTGACCTGACATGATCTGGTCATTGGGTGGAGAAACAGATATTATACAAACTCCTTGCAACAGGGAGGAGGTCTCTTTTCCTGGGGTGCTGAGGCCATGAGAGGAGGCAGGACTCTCAATTAAGGAGGCAGCCACTGATCATGTGGTTGGCCTGGGCAGCTTAAGGGAGCTTCAAGGTAATAGTGACCATATAGAGATCTGTAACTTCTAAGCGAAAGAGCCTGTCCTACATTTCAACAGCTGATAGGGCATATATAGAGAGAGGGAGAGAGGATTTGTATTTTACCTATTTTCTTTTGTATCCCTTACTCAAACCTGGTGCTGTGCTAAAAGTATGCTTATGAACACTTTCTTTTAATAAATACTTTCTAACTTTTGATGTTGGTAGTAGTTCTCTGTACCACATAGACCTCCAACCGTCTCAGACACACTTTTTTAAAAGGGACCCAGGGGGAAAGTGGGCAGTTGGCAAGTGGCTATTCCTCCAAGGGCACACAAGGGAGTAAACTGTCCCCATGGTGACCAGGTGCTGGGCAGTGGGAGACACAGAGGCAAGGCCTCAGAACTTAGAAAGGAAGCTGGAAGCCCTGATCCTCCTAGTGGGTAATTCCTTACAAAGGTCAGGTGGTTGGCAGTGGGCCTCTGGAGAAAAAGAAAAGCCTCTCTAGGTGTTGAGAAAAACCCAGGAGGGCAGGGTGGACTAGAGTCTGCAGGTCAGAGCAGGGACATTCCACCATGCCTTTCTTAAGCAGTCCCCGCCCCCCATCTACAGCCCTTCCACTTTCTCTAACATATTGTCACCAGGGCCAATTGGGAACTCTAAATGTCCCATGATGTATACCTTTGTGTGTCTAGTTGGCTGCATAACTGGAGGCATATTCTGTAGTACATGAGGTTGGGTTATAGTTCTGACTTCTCTTCTGTTTTGAAACCAACAGGATTGTCACTGCCTTATTCACATTTTTCTCCCTGGTGGGACTCAAATGCCAATTTCCCACATTAGCACTTGTTCTAGTCTGCTGTTGGGGAGACAATAGGGATGCAGGTATGCCTTATCTTGTTGCTAGTGTCTCTTTCTCCCCTGCATTGCAAAAACCTTCGTCTGCTACTAGGAACACCATTCTAGTTCTTATCTGGGAGATTACCTGAGTTTTTATTTATTTTTTCTATTTCTATCCTGCTCTTCCATACTATAGTAGGGCTCAGAGCAAGTAAGAATGTAAATATAAACAAGAATATAAGTTAGTTAAAATAATTCAATTAAAATATAACAAGATTTACAATTAATCAGATGTCATAATAATAATGATGTCTAATTCAGAGGAGAATTGAATTATATTGCACCAACCCAGGGAAAGTGGAGAGGAGGAGGGAGGAGAATCTGATAGGTGAGAGTTCTCACAGGCTTAGCCATAAGCTTGGTGGTACAATTCTGTTTTGCAGGGCCTCTGGAACTGTACTAAGTCCCAGAGGGCCCAGAGCTTGCTTGGAAGAGTATTCCACCAAGTTGGCACTAGAGCTGAGAAGGCTTGGGATCTAGTCAAATCCAGCTGAATGCTCCATGGGCCCAGGATCATAAGTGTGTTGTTATTCAGAAAGTGTAGAGCTCTTTGAGGATATGCCAGGGGAGGCAGGCCCAAAGATATGTTGGTCCCAGACTGTGTAGGGCTTTAAAGGTTAAAACCAGCACCTTGAACTTGATCTGGTATTCAATCTGGAGCTGTTGCAGCTGGTGGAGCACCAGTTGGATGTGGGCTCTGATAGAAGTTCCAGTTAGAATGCATGCCACCACATTCTGGACCAGCTGAACAAGTTAAAAGTAGTCTGGAAGTGATCACTGTGGCTAGGTCAGGGCAAGATAGGTAGGGGGCCAACTGCTGACCTGACGAAGATAGAAAAAGTCAGGCTGGCAACATTTGTGATCTGGGCCTCCATTGACAGAGAGGCATCCAGAATCACACCCAGACTTTTTACCATTGACACAGGTGTCAGCAGGTATTATCCAGAGCCAGGGGCCGACATCCCACTCCCAAGTCAGCCTTCCCCAGCCACAGGACCTCAGTCTTAGTTGGATTTAATTTCAGCTGGCTCTGCTTCAACTACCCAGCTACCACCTCCAAACCATCTGCCAGCGCACTGGTGACAGTGTACTGTGTACTGGTGACAGTGTACTGGTGACAGCTCAGCCCAAAGCTCTACATCAGCTGGATGAGGGGGTGCAAATAGATGTTAAATCTTTGGATCATCTTTGGATCCAGCCGAACTGGCAAACTATTGGCCGGTTTCCAACTTGCCCTATTTGGGCAAGAAAATAGAGAGGGCTGTGGCAATTCAGTTACAGAGCTTTTTGGATGACACTTCCATCTTAGAACCCTTCCAGTCCAGCTTTCACCCAGGCTATGGGACGGAGACAGCACTGGTCACCCTCACATATGATCTCCGGAGGCATCTGGATCAGGGAGGATCAGCAGGGCTGTTGTTGTTGGACCTGTCAGCAGCGTTCGAAATGGTCAACCATCAGCTACTGATCCACTGCCTTTCCGACACTGGAGTCCAGGGGCCTGCTTTGCAACGGCTTCCGTCCTTTCTCTGAAGTTGGGGACAAAGGGGGGCATTGGGGGAACAGGTATCCTGAAGGCACCCACTGGATTGTGGAGTGCCTCAAGGGGCGGTGCTGTCCCCGATACTATTTAATATCTATATGTGCCCCCTTGCCCAGCTTGCATGGAGGCATGGGCTGGGATATCATAAGTATGCAGATGATACCCAGCTCTATCTGTTGTTGGGCAGCCAGTCTAACTCTAAACCAGAAGATTTGGACCAGCCGTTACAAGCTGTGGCTGGATGGCTTAGACTGAACCAACTGAAATTGAATCTGATGAAGACGGAGGTCCTGTGCCTGAGCTGGGGCGGGATGAGGGTAGGGATCCCACTCTTGACCTTCAGTGGGGCTCCATTGGTGCCAGCATCAGAGGTTAGGAACTTGGGATTGCTCTTGGATGCTTCAGCAATGGAGGCCCAGGTAGCAGCCACTGCCAAATCAACCTTTTATCATCTTTGGCTGATCAGGCAGTTGGTTCCCTTCCCTGAACATGACTTGGCAACAGTGATCCACACGATGGTCACCTCAGGAATGGACTACTGTAATGCTCTCTACATGGGGCTGCCCTTGTCACAAATCCAGAAGCTACAGCTAGTGCAAAATGCTGCAGCCAGGCTTCTAATGGGTCTCCCAATGCGGGAGCACATCCAGCCTGTTCTGAAAACATTGCACTGGCTGCCGATAGCATACCAAATTTGCTTCAAGGTGCTGGTTTTTACATTTAAAGCCCTTTATGGTCAGGGGCCTGAATATCTGAGGGACCGCCTCCACATGTTCCCCAGAGAGCACTGCAATCAGGGTCCCAAAATCGACTGGCCCTCATGGACCTCAAGGACACCAGGCTGGCTATAACCAGGGCCAGGGCTTTCTCGGTAGTGGCTCTGCTCTGGTGGAATGAGCTCCCAGAAGAGACCAGAGCCCCATGGGATCTTATGCAGTTCCGTAGGGTCTGCAAGATGGAGCTCTTCCACCAGGCCTGCAACTAAGGAGATGCCCCCAATAGTTGCAAGGGAGAGAACCCTGGCCCCTGGAGTCACCAGAAACAGCTTGTGCCAGCCACATAAAGGACTAGATCTATGGGCTGATCACTAGGATAAATCACTGAATGATGGCCGCCATTGTTTAATAATATTATTATTATCAGTATTACTTAATGTTTGCACCTCATGTTGGACTGTTTTTAGACGGTTTTAGGATTGTTTAAATTGTTTACTCGGGTCATTTCGAGCAGGAGCTCGGGGGAGCGCAGCCAGTTTGGTGCAGTGGTTAAGTGCACAGACTCTAATCTGGGAGAACCAGGTTTGATTCTCCACTCCTCCACTTGCACCTGTTGGATGACCTTGGGCAAGCCATAGCTCTGTACCAGCTGTTCTCTCAAGGACAACTGTCTCAGAGCTCTCTCAGCCCCACTGACCTCATCCCTACTGACCTCACAGGGTGTCTGTTGTGGGGAGGGGAAGGGAAAGGAGTTTGTAAGCCACTCTGAGACTGCAAGAGAGTGAAGGGCGGGATATAAATCCAATCTCTTCTTCTTCTTCTTCTTTATGGTGCCAGTCCCCCCCACCGCGGGGGAATGCCTGTTGTGTCATGGCTGCAGCAAAATGACCCCATCCCCTGGAAAGGTCCTTGTTCCTCCAACCAGCCTTCTGAAGACTTCAGCCACCACTGAAGCTATCCTCCCAGAATAGTGGTATTTCTGAGGCTTGGATTAGTAGCTGTCCCCTCTCTGCCAGATCTTTCTTTCTTTCTTTCTTCCTTCCTTCCTTCCTTCCTTCCTTCCTTCCTTCCTTCCTTCCTCCCTCCCTCCCTCTCTCTCTCTCTCTCCTTTCTTTCTTGCCTTCTGACATACTTCTGGTGCTGTCAGGTGGTGTAGCATATGCAAATAAGTTATGCTAATGAGTTATGCTAATGAGCTCCTGCACCTCTTTTTCTATGAAATGATCCCTGTGTTTACTTATGTGTTTTTATTCTTTTATGTAAGCTGCCCTTGGGGAGAGGATGGCCCTTGAGGGATGCCACACACTAATGAATGATGTGATGATACTCTCTCCCCTAGCACCACCCTCGGTCTCGAGCCTTGGAGAAAGGAGACAAAGCACTGTCCCCAAATCCCCACATTGGTGAGTTTGCATCTCCTGAATCCCCCTGTCTTCCCTGGGAGTTTCCTCACACATGTAAGTTTTAGAAATTACTGGATACTCTGCTTGAACTCAATATCCCTTACTCTCTGTGGATCCACCTGACTAAATGGTAATTGTTTGCAGAGGGTAATTCAGTCATTATCTACAAGGCTTCTGCTGGGTATACCACAGTCAGGGGTCATTTTGAGCAGGAGCTCGGGGGAGCTCAGCTCTGGGAGTTGGTGCCAGCACCCCCCCGGCGGGGGAATGCTTGCTTGTGTCATGGCTGCAGCAAAATGACCCCATCCCCTGGAAAGATCCTTGGTCCTCTGACCAGCCTTCTGAAGGCTTCAGCCACCACTGAAGCTATCCTCCCAGAATAGTGGTATTTCTTTTGGATTAGTAGCTGTCACCTCTTTCTTTCTTTCTTTCTTTCTTTCTTTCTTTCTTTCTTTCTTTCTTTCTTTCTTTCTTTCTTTCTTTCTTTCTTTCTTTCTTTCCTTCCTTCCTTCCTTCCTTCCTTCCTTCCTTCCTTCCTTCCTTCCTTCCTTCCTTCCTTCCTTCTCCTTCCTTGCCTTCTGACATACTTCCGGTGATGTCAGGTGGTATAGCATATGCAAATAAGTTATGCTAATGAGTTATGAATGAGCTCTTGTACCTCTTTTTCTACAAAATGACCTCTGACCACAGTTGTTCATATAACTGAAGGCACGGTTGCATTTGTGGCTTCTATGATCTATACATTTTGCATGAGTGGTGTAACACGGTAGTGTTACAGAGGTGTGTCAGCATTATCATATGTGGATTTGCTCTTTCCACATATGGCTAACATATGCTTGCTTCATGACTGGTAGATGTCAGAAGTATCACCACAGTCTCCAGTGAGGTTGCTCACCTCTACTATGTTCTCAGTTCTTTAATGTAATAACACCCCTGAGCCATCTCTCTTCTGTTAGAGCATAATTGATATCCTGAGGCTATGCCTGTGCAACATCTGTATAGCCAGGTCTGGGACTGGGTTGCAAACCTCTCCCACTGAAATCAATGGATTTTAAAAGTATTTGATTTGACTGGGTTATGCCCATTCTGATTATAGAGCTGGGTTGGGCCACTGACTCATGCTTCTTTAGCAGCCAGCTTTCATGTCATAATCTGCCATGGTAGAAGTTTAAAAACTCTGTACAACACACCTGGGCAACTGTGCAACAGGAATCATATTCTGACCACCTCAGCTAATCAGCAGATGCCTCGAAGCATGAGATTTGATTTCTCTATGAAAGGGGTTTTTGCTTGGTTCTTGGCACTGTCGGAGGTGCAGATATCAGAGGACCAAAAATTGTCGGCATGGCAATTTTAATTTAGTAGCTGTTTATGCTGAGGCAAATAACTATAGAAGACGGTCAGCTGCAATACAGTGTCCTCCGAGATGGTTGAGTCTCTCCTGCCATTGATCGCTATCATTCTCTGATACCTAATCATTTTAATGAATATATTCTCACTTCTGCTTCCCCTGAAGCAAATAAATATTAGGATGGATCTTCATGGGACAGTTTGTAATTTGCTCCATATCAGAGTGCAAGTCTGTACAGGAGGAAGTTGCACTAGATCAGCAGGGGCCAAGCTTGATGCTTAAAAGACAATGACTTCCTTGCCCTCTCAGGCCACTGAGACTGGAGTCTAAAGAGAAAAGGCACATGTTCATATGGGCTTATATTAATATTCTGTAATTAAATGGGAAATATTCCCCTACAATACTCCATATACGTGTCATTATTTTGAGCCACAATACAAATATCTTGGCTACTTCCCTTCTCTCCCACTCTCCCATTGAACAGCTGTCAAAGGTAGTCGGTCTGCAGAATGTTGCCTCTTCTCTGTTCACCCCCATTTCCCACTGCTTCTGGACCTACCTTGAAAATTTGTTCTGTACAACTATACTCAGCTCTGCTGTTTTGTGTTGCTACCCCAATGTCAACTTTTGTCCCAAGACTTGTTGTTCCCACCCATGTTTTGTATTAGACCCTCGACTTGGCTCACATTCTCCTTCTCAGGACCAAAGTACAATCATATGCAAGACATCTGTCAAAAGCTTAGGAACTGGATTTGTACTGTAGAATTGGCTTGAGAGTTTTAGAGCTGGAAAAGGGTATTCTCTCCTCCTGCCTTTCCAAACTAGCTTTTGGAACCCTGCAGCAGGATCAAGTGGAAAATGAGTGGGCAAGAAAAGGGCTGAGCACTCCTTCTCTTCCATTGCTTCTGTGCTCCAGATAAGCCTACCTGGGAAACTATGCAATAGGCTTTTGATATATACACATGCATATGAGTGGTCTTTTTGCCTACTGATAATATCAGTGCCCTCCTGTTGATTATTTTTACACAGCTGCTTCCTACTTTTTTCAGCTTTTCCTTTGGACTCACTCCCACCCATACTACCATGGTTACACATTCGATGTTTTCACCGGGTCCTGCTTTTCTGCTGTTAACAGCAGTTCAATGTGCAGATTCAATGTCACTGTTATAGGCATATCTACAGCAGCCAGCTGAAAAGCTGGCACACCTGTCAAGTAAGTGTGGGAACTCCACTTTTCCAGGCTGTATTTACATATTCAAAAATGGAAGTGTACCAGATCATCAAGGGCTATCTTTCAAGTAGCAGAGAGAGTTTTCTACTTCCAGCCTGGTGAAACTTCCTAGATCTCATTAAAATTATGTTTGAACTGATTTTGGCCTAATAACACTATAGATGTATGCTTTGGGTGAGCAGGAGTAGAAATTTTGTGTGTGGCTTGAGTGAGTCACAGTGAAAGAACAGAAGGCACTGCTAGAGTGGAGGGAAAGGAGAGGCTTTTGTCATCAAGAAGGATGGTGCTTCCAAATTTTCTTTGCAGGACAGAGGACTAGACATCAAATGGTCAGACACAGACTAATTTGTTGGCTCTTGCAGAAGTGCTTCACACCCTTTGAAATAGAGTCTTCCAGGTCCATCCAATGACGGCCTGTAACCAATCACACAGTTCCAACAACTTAACAGCACTTAAGTTTTCTTAAGAGAGGGTGGCAATTTCTGCCAATTTCTCCCTCTTACTGTAGTTCACTGATTCCCCCCCCCCCCATTTTGTTTCTGGGGGTCAGCAGATGGCTGGGGGGGAAACCATTGTGGAGGCCTACAGTGGGAATTGGTGGAAACTGCTGCTCCCTCTTCACAAGACTTAAGTGCCCTTAAGTCTCCTGAGCTACATGGTTGGATACAGGCCACTGTCTATAAAATTGCATTTTCTTGCCTCATATTCCAGCTTCTCTCTTGCTCAGCAAAACGCAATAGCCTGCACAAAGCTTACTTGGGAGGGCAGCTAACATTGCATTTACTAGGCACATCAAACATTTGATCATATTTCTCCTGAGCGTATTTAATATCTGCTAGCAGGCTTGGCCTGATCGAAATGCCTGCATTACCGGGTGAGGGGGTATAGGAAGGAAGAATGTGTAGTAAAAAGATGATGCAGGCAAGCAATCACTTCTTAATGCCTTTTTGGAAATGGACAGGTAAGTACCAATCCACTGCTTCCTGCATTACTTCTCTCCTGCCCACTCCCCCAGCCAGCCATCTCGGTTACCAGTCCTGCTGCGGTGTGTTTCTCTAGAGGCATTAAAGAAGTTCCTAAATGTATTTGAGAAATGCCAGAAGCAGTTTCGGGTTTCAGCTTCATCATACCAAAACCAATCTGTAAAAAATTAATACATGCAAGAGGAACACTTAAAAGCATCTCCAATCAATTACAGGAGAGTCTGTGGACATTTGTCTCCTTGTTATAGGAAATCTAACACAGCACAGGCTATGCAGCATCCACAGAAATCTGCAATGAATTTTAAGGAGATGGATTTTGAAGAGATGAGGCAAGTTCCAACTGTTCAAAAGTCAGGGCCCAACAAATCTGCCAGATCCTTTGGCTTGGTTTGGGGACCATGGCCACAGGCAGTGAGCACTGGTCATTTTTGTACCATCATCAAAGTGAACAGAATGTGTCATGTGAGAGTCTATTCCATCCTCCAGCAGTATTTATGACATGAGGGGTGAAAAGACCTCCTCCCCGTGTTCTTTTTCCTGGGTGTGTCCAAAGAGTTCAGTTGACTGGGAAGACAAAATTGATCCAATACGAAGTATGACTATATTGTTTCTTAATTTCTATACAGTTGTGCTGACATCTCGAGTACAGGCCTCAAGTTAGAGGGGAGGGTTGCCAGGCCATGCTTGACAACTGGTGGGAGCCCAGGGAGTCAGGGATAGGGCGGGGTCCTGGCATCACATGCACCATGACATCACTTCAAGCAAAAACTGGAAGTGACATGTTGCTCTAGGAATCACCAGAAACTCTATAGTAAAACCATAGAGCTATGTGGTGTCACCTTTTTGTTTCCCCTGGAAGGGACCTCATGCTGTGTGCAGTTGTTTTTAATTTTTCCCCTTCTTCTGATGCTGCTCAGAGTGTCAGTGGGCAACAAGGGTTGCTGGCAAGAGGCCTCACTATTAAGTTCTTCTTCCTGTGTGGAGACTCTCAGGACTCTGAGGACTTTTAAAACTAATTGTCTACATTGTCTTCCTTTTCAGAATATTTCAACTGCAGCATTGCATTTTGAGGGATTTTTAGCCATAGATACTCTATTCTATTGCTGCATTTAATTTAAAAAGTCTGCGCCCCCTTTTTTTAACCTTTGCCTGGCTTTGAGCAAAGTAAGTCCTTTTTGTTGTTCCTGCACCAGGTAGAGGTGACTGACTGAGTAAGGTCCCTGGTTGAGACACAGAGATGTACAGCACCATGTGGCTTTAATTTTAACACAAAATAAATATTTTTATAGTCCATAAAATTCCTGCAATAGACTTATCTGAAAGCATGCAAAGCTTAGCACAGCCTGCTAATGCCTTTATCTTTCAGATACAGGACTGGAAATAAAGACTAACCAAACCTTAGATTGTTTGGAAGAGGAAGCAGTTAAATCTCTCACAGATGTTTTGGCAGCTAGGTTTACTCATACCTTCAGGTAAGCCTCTTCCTCTAGAATGTTTATTTTCTCAGGGGGAGGCCTGCTTAATCTTTTCCACAAGGTCTGAGAACACAACCACACAGGCAGAGTCTGAATTTTCTACATCACTGCTGCAAATTTCGCAGATGTAAAGACAATGGACAGAAATCATTGGAGGCGATTTATTCCATAAGCATTGCCATGCTGAGTTGGGCCAGTGGTCAGTCCAGCTCAGCCTTCTGTCTATTATCATTAACCAGTCAGGAGCCTCCAAAGTTTTTCACTGCTGGGGACCATCAGTAATGGATGTCCCACATAAAAAGTTGGAGGGGGAGCAAAGGGTTAAAATTTGGCACAGTGGGTGATTCTGCACTGGCTTTTCCCTCCATTGTTTTAGCAAACCCATGTTGGAACAGAAATGTCCCTCTGCATTGTGTGCTGCTTTCCCTTTCTTTGATCATTGGATTTTATGGTACCTTCTGCATAGATTTATGGCTGTTTTATACCATTCAGGGGTGACTTTGCAGTCAGTATGGTTTTGGCCTAGGATATTTGAGGGTGGTTTTGAGCTGTACCTTTTCCTCAGTGTTGAGAAAATGTAGAGAAAATGTCAGATGCAGAACAGCCAGTGAGACAGAAACAATGCATAAAAGGGGATTTTAACAATGTAAGATACTTTGCAGGCGTAAATGGGTGAAACCTGCCCCTTGACTTCAATGCCCAGCTTTTGGGAGTAGGAGGTATTCTGCCTGTGCAAATGGCTATTGTGCCTTGCCCTTAGCTATTGTAACTAATCTTTAAATCAAATTATTTCACTAGGTTAAATGATTAATTAATTAAGAGTGACATTATGATCTTCAGCCATATTACTTTCCTCCTTTGCTATGCCCCTTTGAGCATACTATTTATTTATTTATGCAGAGCACATCTGATCTTCCTTTCTGCCAATTTTGGTAACTTACAGCTCAGTAAAAAGACATAAAATAAAATAATTACATTTAAAATAAGATTTTAAAAAATAAGTGATGAGACCATTTGTTTTAATGTTACAAAGTTCAGGAAAACATTTAGGTGCAGTTGAATGCGTTACCTAAATAAGCAGTCTCTTAGTTGGGGGAATTAGCTTTAAAGAGACAGAGTGAGAGGGAGTAACTAGGATTCTCCGCCGATGTAAACAGAAATTTTTTCCTTTAAGAGAACTCTTGAAATAAACCAGGCAGATGTTCAACCAGAAAGGTTTTTATTTAAAGAGAAACAGAAATGAGCAAAAAGCATACACACACACACACACTGAAAACACATACAAGGCTAGCTAAGAGGAACACAGGGAGGAAAGGGGAAAATCGATTTCAGGGTAGGGAGATAATTACCAGTTTCAAAGGAAGCGGTCCACGGAAGCAGCAAAACAGATAGCGTTTCGTGAAGAGAATGTGAAAGCCCAGTGGAATTGGGGGTATGGGAAGTATCCAAGTCAAGGGGGGAATTAGCCAGCGAGCTGCTCTGACTCACCTCCCAAATACTTGCCCAGGCTTATTTTCTGACTGGCATCCATTTTGTCTCATTTTGGGCCAGGCAGTGTATTGCATTTATAAATTTTGGGGTGATGTATGGAGAGGTGTTTCTATAGCTCTATGAGCTATAAATTGCCCCTCTACAAGAGGAGGGGTCTGACTGCTAACAAATGGGCTTGAAACAACCTTAAATTAAATCTGTATAGATCAGTTCAATTGGCTGAACCGTGTGCTTCCCCCTCTATTCACCTGTAACTAACCATGTGCTAGAATCTGAATTTACTAGCTGCTCATAGGGACATCATTATCTCTCTAGCCTCTCCTACAAATTGCTCACCTGGGAGTTTGACCATCCATTGTTCCATGGGGTCTTATATACTTCGACAACAAATTCCTCCACTGGAATGTATCAGAGAGGCAATTAGCTCCTTGTAGAAAGCTTCTTCCCTGAAGCAGGGGGTGCCCTTGAGAAATAGTTGAACAGCTGTCATCAAACTACACAGTCGGATTTTTAACAGTTTGGGTCCGGGTTCTAGAATCATAAAATCACAGAGTTGGAAGGGGCCATACAGGCCATCTAGTCCAACCCCTGTTCAATGCAAGATCAGCCTAGAATCCCTGGCAAGTATTTGTCCAGCAGCTGCTTAAAGACTGCGAGTGAGGGGAAGCTCACCACCTCCCTAGGCAGCTGATTCCACCATTGCACTACTCTTACTGTAAACAAGTTTCTCCTAATATCCAGCCGGTACCTTCCTGCCCTTAATTAAAACCCATTATTGTGAGTCCTATCCCCTGCTGCCAACAGGAACAACTCCCTGCTCTCCTCTAAGTGACAGCCCTTCACTTAGAGAGAGAGTTAGGAAAGCTAAAGCTCAGTATGAGCTTAGGCTAGTGAGAGATGCTAAAAACAACAAAAAAGGGTTCTTATATTCAAAGCAAGAAAAAGAGGCCCATTTCAAGGACGTGAAAATGAAATTGTAACAGGTAATGAAGAGAGGGTAGAACTGCTCAATTCCTACTTTTCCTAAGAATTCTCTTGCAAGGAAAATGGTGCTCAACATGGCAAAAACAGAGCACATGATGAGGGAAGGGAGTTGCAGCCTAGGATCAGCATAGGGGTAGTACATAAACACCTAGTTTCTTTAAATGAAACTAAGTCCTTGGGGCCAGATGAACTGCATCCAATGGTACTAAAAGAACTTGCGGATGTAATTTCTGAGCCTCTGTTCATTATTTTTGAGAATTCTTGGAGAACAAGTGAGGTGCCAGAAGATTGGAGGCGGGCAAATGTTTTTTTGGTTTTTTTTGAAAATTTTTATTGATTTTATCAACTATATCTACAAACTACAACGCTAATCTCTAAACTAAATTACTTTATACAGAAAACGCTGTGAAAAATATTCATTTTTAACAAATTAATAAACTTGAAAAACACAAATACTCTTGGTATAACTGATTACTTATGATACTGCTTCTATAGTTTACACAAACTGATTGGCTGGTACACATAGTATTGAAGAATGCTTATTACTTCCATTTACATTCTCATATAGTGCGTCACATTTAACAACAATGCAAAATTTATTTCTTCTTCGATCCTCTTCTTGTCTTTTTAGTCTCTTTACTGAATTTGGGAGCAGCCGCTCCCTTTTCCGAGTCCGACACGTCTTCCTCGCTTTCTGAGCTGTCAAAGCCATACATACTTTCCTGCAGTGCTAGCGAATCATCTGAGTCTCCCTCTTTTTTCTTTTTCTTGCTTTTTTCCAAAAAAGTTTTCGCTTGTTCAACAGAGTCAATCTTATATTTTTTGTCCTTATAGCTGAAAAACAGTCCCTCTGGAGTATTCCATCGGTATACAATTGACTCAGACTGAAGCCAAGTAGTCAAACTTCTGTAGGCCCTTCTTCTTTTTCTTATTTCAAATGGGATATCCTTTAAGACCTTGATCTCTTCCTCTTGGATCTTCAGTGATGTTCTGTTTGTGGCTTTTAAAACCACATCTCTTGTTGATCTTTTGAAGAATCTTATCATAATTTCACCTGGCAGGTTTTTCTTTTTAACAAATTCTGGATAGGTCCTGTAGACCAAGTCCATATCGCTTAATATTTCTTCCATTTTCAAACCTGTCACCGGTGCTAGTGCTTCACTCCCTAGTTTTTTGAGATCCTCCCCTTTTTTCTCGGGAACATTCTGAAGTCGCAGGAAGTAGTTTGAACGTTCCATCTGAAGTTTCAAGACATTATCGCATTGAAAAGCCTTTTCTTTCTCGATTTTTTGTAGTCTTGAGTCATGCTTACTTGTAGTCGCTTTAACTTCCAAGAGATCTTGTTGCAGCTTTTCTGTTCGTTTGCCAGACTCTTTCATTTCCTTCTGCATTTAATCCATTTTAGCATTGAGAGAAGTCATCTGATCCACCAGGGGTCGCAGCATCGCTGAAAACATTGAGCTCATCTCTGTGGTATCACCCTTTGAACTCGGTATTCCGCTTCCTGGTTTAGGGGAGGGTTTTGGTCTCCCCGTCATTGTTGCTGTTTCGCTTTTGTTTACAGTTAGATAAGACGGACCGTAGAAAGAGCTATCTTTGTCGCACTAATGTCGTTTAAAAGATTTTTTCTTCATACATGCGATCCAGCCCTCCAGCATTTCCCAAACGCTTCTAATACTGCAGTAAAGCCGTGGGAAAGTCTCGAACGCTTCGGTAAGTGGGGGGGAACACGATCCACCCATTCCGTCCCAGCCGCTTTATTTACGATCTTTGCTTGAGACTCACGGTTTTCACCATTGCGTATCAAGGAGTTTAGCTGTTTCTCCGCCCGGCATTTTCTGCTGCTTCTCGGTTGCGCTTACACAGCCCGAAGGCTTCCACGGCAGGGGAACCTACGGGGGTGATGAAGGGGGCCTCGATCCTGTGGTCGCCACCGTCAGGAGAGGCTCCCCCTCATGCCACCCCAGGCAGAGCCCCTTCACTAGGGTCTCTGGGGGTTCGGCACCAGTCCGAAACCCCTTCACCCCGCCGGGCACGGATCGCCTCTCCCGCACAAGCGGAGAGATGCGTCTGCCATTGAGCGCGTCTCTTCCAGAAGTCGGAGGTGGGCAAATGTTGTCCCCATCTTCAAGAAGGGGGAAAAGGAGGATCCAGGTAACTACCGACCCGTCAGCTTGATGTCTATACCTGGAAAGGTTTTAGAACAAATCATCAAACAGACAGTCCTTGAGCATTTAGAAAGGATGGCTGTGATTACTAAGAGCCAGCATGGGTTTCTCAAGAACAAATAATGTCAGACTAACCTTATTTCTTTCTTTTTTTGAGAACGTTACTACCTTGCCAGATCAGGGGAATGCTGTGGACATAGTTTATCTTGATTTCAGTAAGGGTATTGATAAAGTTCCACATAATATTCTTGTTGACAAATTGGTAAAATGTGGTTTGGATTCTATGACTGTTAGGTGGATCTGTAACTGGTTGACAGACCACACCCAAAGAGTGCTTGTGAATGGTTCCTCATCCTCTTGGAGAGGAGTGACAAGTGGAGTGCCTCAACGATCTGTCCTGGGGCCTGTTTTATTCAATATCTTTATCAATTATTTCAATGAAGGAATAGAAGGAATGCTTATTAAATTTGCAGATGAAACTTAATTGAGAGGGGTAGCAAATACAGTAGAAGACAGAGTTAGGATACAAGATCTTGACAGGCTGGACAACTGGGCTAAAACATAAAATGAATGTCAATGGGAATAAATGTAAAGTTCTGCATTTAGGTAGGAAAAATGAAATACATAATTATAGAATGGGGGAGACTTGTCTTGGCAGTAGTATGTGCGATAAGGATCTAGGGGTCTTAGTATACCATACACTGAACATGAGTCAGCAGTGTAATGTGGTAGCTAAAAAGGCAAATGCGATTTTGGGCTGTATCAGCAGAAGTATAGTGTCCCAGTCACGTGAACTGATGGCATTGCCTTACTGTTTTCTGGTTAGACCTCACCTAGAGTATTGTGTTCAGTTTTGGACACCACAATTTAAGAAGCATATAGATAAGCTGGAACAAGTCCAGAAGAGGACAACAAAGATGTTGAGGGGAAATGTTTTTTTTAATTGAAACTAATACAAACAAAGAATATAGATTAAAGGATATGAAAAGAAACTATACTAAAGAAAAAAAAATAAAATTAGGATATAAAACAAACCCAAAATGACTCAATTAAAATTCCTGTGTGTATCCCTAATGCTAACCTTGTCTTTGGCCCGCCATTCATTGCTGATCATTATAAAGCAAACACTTTGCTTCCATGTATTCCCAGCTGGATAAGAGCCATGATGTAAAGATTTTTCCTTAAATGAGTGATCCCTGACACACATACAGACATTTGTATGTGGGGAAAGCATCTCCTATTGAAAAGAATACTTGGGGGTGTTAAATTTTCCTGTTGGACTCCTTGGCCAGTCAGGGTCTGGGATCTGGATTAGTGATTCTTGAAGATTTAACATCAACTGATGGGGAAGTCATCTTTGAACAGGGCCCTTCCAAAGGGTGTGCTAACTACTGAATGCACACAGTTTGCAAAAGGAGTATTTGCCAAGTTATGGATCTTCCTTAACTACTGTTAGATAAGAAGGTGTGTATGAGGTAAAGAGGGTATGTGTAGTGTTGAGAATGGTTAGCATCTTCTGGGCCTCACTTGCAGTTTTTTCACTTAGCCTACTCTAATGGAATTTAGCCTACGCTGATGGAATCTCGTGGTCATATGTAAAGTTAATTTATCTTCTGTAGCTGTAGTAAGGAGTGCTTAGATAATGTATTCAAAATTCTTGAAACCCTAAAAAAGTGCTATATGGATGCAAGGTATGTTTATTATTAATAACAAGTAGCTGGGCCTGTATTGTGTGTTAGCTGGTAAAGCTAAAACAGAAGTAGAAAGCACTCTGTGGTCAACTTTGGCCTTAAAGTGGTGGATTAGCAGTGTTGTTCAAAAAGCTTGCTCTAAATCCTCATGTTGCCCATTGGCTAGGAAATGAGTGAATGCAGCTTATGGGGGAAATACAGAAAAATCTTCTATATTAGCTGGGGGTGGAGGATCAGATATTTGCTCTGGAAGCTCTGAGATACAATAGTTCTTTGAGCTCTGTGGATATATTTACAGTATTTAAAGGTCAAGTAATCTTTTCTAGTTCCCTGTTTCCGTCAGACATTTTAGTTGAACATTTTCATTATTCCTTGTGGTATTTTTTCCTCTTTCTTTTTGGTTTAAGAGGATTTCTCTGTGCAAGTCGAGTTATTAGGATGTAGCAAGTGTGTGGTGAATGTGTTATTATAGTAACAAGCTTTTCCGCATATCTGATATTTATTCTCCATTCTGGAAAGCTTTTCATTTGAATGGGAGTGTGGAAGTTAAGATTAGAGAGGATAGGCAGTATAAAATAAAGATTGAGGGGTAGAAAATGATTCCCAGGCAGCCGGTCTTACATTACATTTTTAGTGCACAGAGCAGGCAGAAGAATCACTCACACCTCTATTTATCTTTTAATAATGGTAAGTATGAATCTTTGAATCTTGTGCACATGCCCTACAATTGCATCACAGATGCATTGCGTTGTCCACAGATGATACACTGGGGGAGAACCAGTTTGGTGTAGTGGTTAAGAGCATCAGACTCTAATCTGGAGAACTGGGTTCAATTCCCCTCTGCTCCACATGAAGCCAACTGGGTGACTTTGGGCCAGTCACAGTTCTTTCAGAGCTCTCTCAGCCCCTAAAACCAAGTCTAGCTCACCACTAGCATAAGCTAAGAGCTAGAACTTGCAGCTGCCAAGCAAACTTCAGATCTCCTGGCTATTCTACACATAATGCCATACGAGGAGGAGGAGGATGCTAATAATATAATATATTGATACACTGGTGCAGATGTCTGGTATCCAGTATAACTGTTCAAAGAAAAAAAGAGGGAAAACATACACAATCTCTACTGAATTTCAAACACTGTGATTGCAAATGGTTAGGTGATAATTAGGACAAGGTTTTACAGAATGACAGAGAAGATGGAGTAGGAGAAATGGCAGTGGGAACATGTGTTCCTAGTTTAGATGCTGACGATTCTGTGAGCATGCCCACAGAGATTTTTTTTCCTGGATTAGCTTCAATCCATACTTTCTCACTGATACTCTCCCAACCCCAACCCCCTTTAAAAAAAAATCTACCAAAGCAGGTTTGGAAAACTGCATAGCAGATCGATGTCATGGAAGACTCGGCACAGGGCTTATGTAGTTTATAGCAATAAGTCCTGATTGCCCAACCTAAATGTTCTGTTATAGGGTTTCTGTGCTGACATGTCTAGTCATTGTGCTTGACAGTGGCCTGTGTTGGGTACACACAGCAATGTGAATCCCAATTAGCTTCAAAGGAGGGCAGATGCAACTATCTTATACACACATATAAAGTTCAGCAGAAACACATTAGTGCCTTTGTGGGGTTATAATACTGGATAGTACAAGCTCCTTATGTCTTTACTAGCAGTAAAATGAGAATAAATGAAGAAAATATCTCCAAAAATTGACATGTCTTGCTTCTCAAGCAAGGTACCAGATACATCCCAGTTATCATGTCTTAGGAAAGAGGGTGCTGATCCTTTCACTTGTGTGGATTGAGCTCCCATTTCTATGTTAACCTCTCTACTGTTGACAACATTTGAGCCATTCCTCTGTCTGTCTGTCTGTTTGTCTGTCACTGAGTGGGCATCCCACTTGCTCACTGGCTGCCTCACTTGGTTTTTCATGGGGCCTGAGGGGCAGCCATCATTCTACTGCCTGGGGGAGGGGTCCTGAGCCTGGTATGCCCACATCAGAAGAGGTGAGGGACACACCTCTGTCTCTCCACCTTTTCCCTGCCAGCCTCCTCCTATCTCCCTCTCACTAATCCTCTCTGGTTCCTTGGGCCTTAAATTGAGAGGGGAGGGAGGTATAAAGCACCCTTCTCCTCCTCCCCTTCTCATGGCCTGTGTCTCTCAGCAGCGCACAAGGGCATGGCATCCTCCTTGGCCATTCCTCCCACAGCTTCCTAAATAGGGCTGCTCATGTTATGCAGATCCCCCTGATTGCCCCTGCCCCTCTGCAGGAGTGACTAACCCTGAGGGAGGTGGGGCTGGGCTCTAAAGGCAGTGAGGCTGCCATCTGGGCCTGCCCTGACCAAGGTGCCCCAGCTTCTAGTGTCTGGCCAGAGACTCCTCCATTATGCCACCTCATATCTGGCCCCTTCCTCATCCCAGCAGGGATTGCCACGGTGGCTGTCACCCTCCCTCCTGACCTTGGAGGAGCCTCAGCCTGCTGGGAGGTAAGTTGTCATTCCCCCCCCCCTCCCCACAAAGCTGTGAATAGTCATGGATGAATAATGCGAGTAGAGAGTCCCAGTATGTTAAAGTTTTATCTAGAATTCAGGAAACAGACCAGATGGTTTTAATGCACTTTAACCAGGCCTTCAGGACTATCTGTTTTTAATGTAAACATTTATCTGTACTAGTTTTTTAAAAAGGAAATGTAATGGATTGTAAAATATTCTTCACAAATAAGTAGATAAATGTATGACCAAGCTGAGACAGCACACCAAATGTTCACACTTCCAAAAGTGGTATTAATGAAGCTATCACAGAGATCTCACCGGAAGAATGTCAGCAGCACTGATGATGGCGAAGCTTGGCTGTACTCGCACACTTCTATAGGCATTCTGACACATGATGAGATTGTAGGTGAATGAAAAATGTGAGGCTATTGAACATGCAGTGAACCATCGAGAAGACTGGCAGGCATGTCCGTATCTGACAAGTGCCGATTGACAAGACAACTCATATTGGGGGGGGGGGGGGGGGACTGGTTGTGTGAATCAGCTCCGGGTGCTGGCTTTCTAAACTTCTTAACCTGCTGTCATCAGTGTTGTTTAATAAAATTCTTCAGGTTTGACAGAACAAGAAGAGGTTTGAAGAAGGAGAAAAGGCTGGTAAATGTATGAAAAGGTTCCCCCCACCACCACCCGGCTTCATTTCTCCTCAAGAGCAGTAAGAACATTTACTGGAAATGCTGTGGTGAGTGGCAGTCAACTGAATATGCAGAAAGAAATGGCTCAGGTGTGCACCCCTCTGATAAAAATATAATTAAATCTATTGCCAAATAAGAGGAATGTATGAGAAATGGAAAGCCACTGCTGAAATTAATTCCCCTTTGCTAAAAGGGAGCTTCAGGCTCTTATATACAATATAATGATGAGAAGATTCAGACCTGAGGACTGCCTAGCAATGTCTGTTGCCTTCCCATGCAGAAGAAACCTGTGAATCAGAGTCTCCTGCCCTTCAGAACTCTGCAGGGTTCTAGACTCCAGCCAACAACCTCCAGGAAAGACATGGGATGGGATGGGATGAGGCCTGATGCACTGGGATTGTGCCAGCTCACTAATGTCACTTCTGGTAAAAACTGGAAGTGATGTCTGTAGATACTCTACGATTTTCAAAATATGGTTTTACCACAGAGTTTTTGTAAACTGCTAGAGCATTCCCATGTCACTTTTGGTTGTTACCAGAAGCGATATAAGCCAGCTGGCGCGATGATAGCACACATTCCTTCCTTCCCATTTCCTCCTACTGGCACCTCAGGCACCAGTGGGCAGCAAGGCTGGATGCCAGAAGGCATGAGGCCTGGCATCTGTAGCAACAACTGAGGGTTGTATTACCTCACTTCTCAGGGAGGAGTGGATTTGTGGCTGACCTACTCTTAGTCAAAGTGAAAATGGGACAGTTTCCAGTGCATCCAGATAGAGCCAAACAAAGGGTGAGCCAGAAGGGCCATTTGGTCTGGGAGTTAGGGTTGGCAGCCAGTGGTTGGCAACTGGTGAGCGTTTGAGGGGGGGGGGGCGCTGTCGGCATGACAGTATGGTTCCATCAGTTCCAGGAAAAACTGGGAAGTGATGGTGGTTGTCTAGGAATTGCTGGAAACTCTATGGTAAGATCATAACATTCCTGGTGATTCCTAGAGCAGACTTACTTCACTTCTGGGTTTTCCTGGAAGTTGTCCTGCCCCCAACAGGAATCTGGCAACCCAACAACTCTAGGTTGTGAGATTCCTGGAGATATGGAGCCTGGGGAAGGCAGGGTTTGGGGAGGGAAGAGACCTCTGCAGGGTATAATGTCACAGAGTCCATGCTCCAAAGCAACAGTTTTCTCCAGGGAAATTGAACTCTGTAGTAATTCAGGAAGGTCTCCAGGCCTTGACTGGCATTAAACCTTGCTGAGGTCCCTCCCTTCCCCAGATTCTGCTCTTTCCAGGCCCCACCCCCAAATCTTCACAAATTTTCCAACTCTACTCACAACTCAAAGAGTTATATGGGCCAGAATCAATGCTGACTACAACTAAGTGGAACATATTGTGAAAATATAGCATCAACAGGCCTCTTGAATTTCAGGGTTTGGGATGCTGAGGCTTTGGCAACAGTCTGGCACAAACAGATAAGATGAAGACCACCATCTTGTTCCATAGAGAATTTCAGGCAACCTGCCGCCTAAATTGGTTTCTGCACTGGGCAGGTATGGGACACCCCCCCCCTTGCTTTTACTGTTTCAGCCCTGACTTCCTCCTTTGTTAGCATTTTAAAGGGAAGCAATGTCCTGGCTGTCAGCACCTCTTGGCAGTTTGCCTAAGATTTGCTGCCCATCTCGCAGCACTCAGCTGAGCTGGCTCCTGCTCAGAGATGCAGCCAGTTGGAGCATGGAGTCCAGCAATTCCTGCAGAGTTATCAAAGTGATGGGAGGTACAGGTTGAATCACAAATGCTGCCCCTGTGCCACATGTTGCACAATTCTGGATTAGGTGGTGTTGGGTGTAACCTGTTTCATGTTGGGAAGAACTGGCAGGAAGAAGGAAAAAGTGGTGCACTTTCTGGGGAATAAGCCCCACTGAATAGACTTGAGTAGGATTCTAACAGATGGGACTGGAAATCTTAGGGCTGCAAGCCATAAGACTGTCCCCATGGGCTTTTGGGTGTGGGTGAAAACCACAGTATTTGGAAAATTCCTAGAGCACTGCCATGATGCTATGATGTCACTTCTGGATTTGTATCTGTAGTGATATCACACACCATTGCTGCAATGCTGCTTTCCCCCTTTACTTTTGTTCCCTCTGCTTCACCAGTCAACAGCAGGAGCTTGGAGCAACGGAAGCCCAGCAGTTCAAGGTCTCCCACTATAGCCCTAGGTAGTCTCCACTTGAGAATACAAACCCAGCAGTTAACAAAATGTTTCTCCAGCACCAAATGAAATCCACCAGTGCTTAAAAGGCCAAGAGCAGAGGAAAAACATGGAAGTCTTTATATTAATAAAACCAGAGATGAGTTTAGATGATGCCCTAGGTATCAATAGAACAAAACTGGCTAGTAATAACTAATGGTTGGAGGGCAAGAAACCTTCATAAATAAAGTCCCATTCCAGCTCATCTTCATCTAGTTAAAGAGTCCTTCTCTTTGATGCTTGAATTTGGTATTCCTCAAAGTAGAAAGAAATTGTATTTCCCACAAATAAAGTGTAATATTTTTAATTCAATCCAATCAAAATATCACAAAACAGTATAAAAAGTTAGTAAATTGGCACTGTTGGTGAACAACTGATTAATCTGAAAATAAGATCATGAGACCCTGGAGGTATGCAGGAGTACTCCATGAGGTTTGCAAGCCCTGTGTCCAGATAGAAGGCAAGCCCTTTGCGCACCCATATGGATAATGTGAAAATGAAGCCAGAATAGTGGCTTCACTGGCACAAGGAAAGGGGATGGAATTTATTTCCCTTTTCGGACCATCCTCAGTGCAATCCATAACCAAGTTACACCCTTCTAGGCCCATTGAGAGGCCAAACACAGTCATCATAGTTATTTCAGGTATAAAATTGAACTGGTTTTCTTTTTATTTCCAGTGCAAATGATTTTATTATAGAGACCCAGACACCACTTTTAATCTCTAGACAATAATAGCCAGTGCTGCTTTCTAACTATATTCCCTTCCCTTCTCCATCCACTCTGCCCCCCCCCCCCCGGCTACTCACCTGGAAAGCAGTAGAGCATCACCCAAGGTGGTGATCTCAATTGCGATGTGATGACATCAATTAAACTGTAGCATTTGGAGCAAATGCCAGAGCATTGCCAGCCAGGCAATGACATCACTTCCACATTGCTCCAAAGGTGACATCACTGTGTCACCTGTGATGTCAATGGGCCATGGTGAGTCTCCTCTATGTGTGATGGTAGTCTTTTTCTATTTCTATTAGCAGCTCTGAATTCTTTTCCAGGCCCCGCCCTTCCCATTCCTGTTTAGCTGTCCTCTGACTCCGTTACTTGATATGAGCCTCTTGGCCATGTAAACACAAATAAGGCAAAGCTTTATTGGTGTTTATCTGATAATAATTCTAAGATTACATGTCAAATTGCTAAATTCTGCACATTAATCTTCAAATTACAGGAACTGCACCTTAAAAGCTCTTAAACTCAGAATTTTCTATTATTGTATTTTATGTTTGACTAAACTGTATGCTGGTCTAAAGACCATGATAAACTACTACTACTACTACTACTACTACTACTACTACTACAGCTGTCCTCTGGCTAGAAATTATTAACCAGCAAGGAAGATTTTTGTTGTCTCTGAAGCAACCTCTCTTCCAATGAAGGGTTGAGATAAATTATAACCTGCGTCAGGGCCTTATAAAATCAGTTAACTTACCCTCTGAGATCTTGCAGGTCATGTTCAGACAATATTTACATTTTACTTAAACTTGGTTTTAAAGTTTCTTTCAGGATGGGGGCCTCCATGGGACATGTGGGGCTTGCCACACACTTTAAAGGGGGATGTCTGGAACAGGGCAGATACTAGTGAGGGAGAGGACTTGGGGCTCCATGACAATTTTAAAATCCAAATAACACTCCCCAGGTTGCTCAAGTCTGAGAATCTCTGGTACAAATTCTCTGAAAGAGTTGCTGCAGATGGTAACAGAACTGCAGAGAAGTGAACAGAGGAACAATGAAAATCATACCTAGTCACTTGGCACCAATGACATGAACATCACTGGCAATATGACAGACTTCATGGACAAAGTGAGTGGGACTTGAGGGAGACTGACAGGCCTGTATGCCGTGCAAAGGAAGAATGCCAGTCTGTCTTTGGAAACATGTTCTCGCTCAATTCTAAAGTGAGCATTAGCATGTCCTTGCTTCTTCCTTTAGCTGTCACTGGCCCATAATTAAACCAAGTGGGAATAAGAAGTCCCTCCAAAAAGAGACCAAGGTAATTTACAATTCAGAGAGTTTCAAAAAGAAAGATAAGCCAGTCCCCAAGTCCCTCTGCCAGTTTGGGGGCTTTAAAATTAAAGTGTGTGTGTGTGTTTGGGGGAGGGGAACATTCCTTAAAGTTTCACTGTAAGACAGATGCTGTTTCTGATCCAAAAATCCTCCTTAGCAGCAGTGGGCTTTGCCAGGGAGAGAGGGGCCTGAGCTTACTTCTTCCTTTCTTCAAACAGGCAGCTGGCATTGCCAGAATTGGCAGCAGCAATCAGCCAGCTACTACCTGCTCTGTGCTCTGCATATGGTCCTCCTAACCCAGCAGTGGGAACTGCATGCACAGGCCCAACCAACTACAGCATGTGAGGATCCAGCGTGGTAAGAAATTTTAGAAATGTAGAAGGTTTGGGTTTGAAAATGAACCACATAGTGTATAAAATCCATGTATCTGTCTCTGTCTTTGCTAGCAAAACAGCAAACAGGCCTGGCCTGCTTCACTGAACCAAAGCCCATGATTCTTTTCAAACCCTTTATTCCAGGCAAAGCACCCCTCTCTCTGTCATGTAGGCAAAGGCTCACACATTCCATTCTCAGGACTTGAATGAAATTAAATTACCATAGGTGTGAGACTCAATATCCTAGGCAATAAAATGTATCTAACAGGAAAGGCCATCTGGGCAGTGACAGACTTCAATCCGTAAGGCAACGGACTCCTGAGATACAGGGATTTACACCCCTACTTCCATCTCAGAGATAACATCAAATAATAGTTTATCTTCAGTGTTGGGAACACCAGGAAAAGAAAAGAAAAAGACCAACAATGACACTGTTCTGGTCCTGTAAACAAAATGTAACTTTTGGAAAGTGAGATATAAACGGTGGTCAATTTCAACAGACCTTTGCTGGCTTTTGAAGGAATCAGGAGAGGCATTACTCTCCTGGGGTTTTAGAGGGTTCAGCCCGGAAGGCCTTTTGTTTTCTGCATGCTTTAGAGGGGAAAACTTTGCTTGCATGTTTTATTTTTGTGTTCTCACTATCAGCTTTTAGGAAAATAGGATTGTATTGTATTGGCTGCTGGCTAGTGTTTTGCTAGCCACTTGCCTGGTAAACCTTGGCTATTATTTTAATAAAGATAAGTTTTATTTTAAGAAGAGACCTATGCTTGAGGGTCTCTGCCAGTGTTTAGTGGTTTCCAAGCTTGCACCATCGCCTTTGGTAAGGAGGCAACACTCAGGGGACACACGAACCAAAGGAGAGTGTGGCTGGCATGGGTGAACCCATTCACAGACACGTGCAGCCACATATTCTCTCCACATCCAGCAAGGGAAATTCTCCCCTACCATTTTCACAGGCAACATCTGGTCCAGAAGGCCCTTGCTAGATTAGATCACACACAGTGAAAACTGGTATTATATCAAATGGATAAAACTGAAGACACTGGGGGGGAAACACAAAGAGAAATTGGATTATCTTTTTAAAAATCTTACAAGCTTAATTGTGTGGGTGCGATGTATAAATAATACACTAAGTAAACGCCTTGCAGAATTTTAAGTTGGCAGCATCTCATTAACTTAAACATCTGTCACAGTTGGAGTCATTATAGATAAATTATGTATGGACGTAACCATTGTCTTAGTTTTACACTTAATTTGAAAAAAATATGAGCATTGCTAACTTTGTCTATTTCATTGTTACTCATGTTAATTCATGTATTGAAATTTTGATATAATGTGGAGGGGAAAATCTTTACATGTTCCATGTTTCTGTTCTTAAAATTCGAGGACATTTTAAGCATGATCCCATCACTACAAATAGAAAGGGACGGAGAAGCTGGACTGTAGACACTTCTCTTATTCCAACTGACCTGATGAGAAGCATGAGGAACCCCATCTGAAGCTGTCATCTCTAGAGTGAGTTCTGATCATCAGGATTTTTTTTTCAACCACACCATTTGACATCTTGTAATAATATAATAAAAATAAATAATAATAAACCACACCATTTGATATTTTGTAATAATTAAGGTGAGATACTTCCATAAGTTGCTTTTCTGAAGAGTTCCCATGCGGAAGGAGCTCCATCCTATCCCCTGTGGGAGATTTTGCTTAATGAAAGGTTGAAATGCAAAGCACATTAGAACTCTTCACCTGAGTCAGACATTGCATAGAAAAGGCAGAAGGGCTCTGGAAGGGGCTGGACGATCCAGTTTTGATGCTTGGAAGAATCACCAATTGTTTGCAATTGTATGTAGGACTTTGGTGAAGGATAGTTCATCTTGTTAGAAAGGCACCCAATTCATTGTCTGTACAAATGGGAGGTTCCCTCCTTCCTGGTTGCTTGTGGGTTTGCCATTCTGATCATGGAATTGTGCAAGACCTCCAGATTCTATCCATGGAGGTAACAGTTCACATTGGTACCAGACCAGGGCTATTTTTGGCAGGAACACACAGGAACGGAGTTCCGGCTGGCTTCTGAGTTGGCCACACCTACAGCCCACCCCCTCGGGTTCCCCAGGCACCTCACAAGCCGTGGGACACCTGGGAAAGCCAAGCCGATCCAGGGAGGGAAGGCAGTTTAAACTGCCTCTCCCCGCCCATGTTCCCCAGGCACCTTGCAAGCCGTGGGGTGGCTGGGGAAGCGAAGCCAATCCAGAGAGGGAAGGCAGTTTAAACTGCCTCCCCTCCTTGGGTTCCCCAGACTCCCCACAGCTGTGGGGTGCCTGGGGAAGCCAATCCAGAGACTGCCTTCCTTCCCTCAGGTTCCCCATGCGCCCCACAAGCCATGGGGCACCTGGGGAAGCCAATTCTGGGAGGGAGCTGCACTGTCAGGGGTGTGGCCTAATATGCTAATGAGTTTCTGCTTTTGGGTGTGGCCTATGATGCTAATGAGTTCCTGCTGGGCTTTTTCTACAAAAAAAGCCCTGTACCAGACCAAACTGCATGATCATTACTGCTTTGGAATTGACCTTTGGAACTGAATCAAAAGAATGAGAGAGTCTTTCTAGGAGACTGACAGAGTTATTGAAGTCAATGGACTTGAAAGGATGTAACTCTTCTTAGGATGGTAGTGTAAATCATGATCCACTGATGCTTTAAAGATTTATTTTGCCTCCTTTAGCTCCTACTTTAGCCTACTATTGAATGGTATAATGTATTACCTGGGATGCCTTAATTGTGGTAATTATGTCTCTTTTAGCATTTGTTCAATGGATTGTTTATTGCCTCATACTTCAGAATAATAAATTAAGTTGATAGACTTGACTTTAGGATTTATTTTTTTTTTTAAAAACCCTGTCTGCTGCAGAACAGAGAGGGAGACTTTGGTAACACTTTCATCATAGGGCATGTTTCTTAACGGTTCTTGAAGAAGTTGCATTGAATCGCCATAGATAGTCTAGAGCCCTTTGTGCCCTTTGATGGGCTGATGCAGGCTGCCCAATTCATTTCAACTGAGTGAGCAGATTTTCATGTACTCCAGAAGGGATCTGCTTCATCCACTGAAATGAACAAGGAGTTCTAAGTACACATCCACAATATCAGTATGGAATATCTGAACCATTTACCTTCCTGCTTTCATACTGTACCATGCAGCAGGAAATTTATTTATTTATATTCCACCTTTACCCCAGATTGGGACCCGAAGAGGTTTAAATTATTCTCCTCTCTTCCATTTTATCCTCACAACTACCTTGTGAGGTAGGTTAGGTTGAGGGTGTGTGACTAGCCCAAGGGCATGAAGCAAGTTCCCATGGCGGAGTAGGGATTGACACCAGGATCTCCCATATCCTAGTCTCTCTAACCACTACATCACATTGTATCTCAGGCAGCATCCACAATTGAGTTGACTTGCCCCTTAAGGTGCACCACCCAAGAAACACAGTAGTTCCCAAGATAGGCTGAACTAAGCCACTGATGTGCTGATAATCATAGCTGACTGGAATGCAAAAGTAGGAAACAAAGCAGAATCAAATACTGTTAGGAAATTTGGGCTTGAAGCATGAAATGAAGCAGGAGAACAACTCATAGAATTTAAATAGATTACACAGTTGGAAGCAGAAGATGGAGAAGCTCTGTTCTCTCTGCTAAAGCAAGACCAGAAGCCTATTGTGGTACAGCTCATGAATTGTTAATACCAAGTTGAAGAAAAACACTAAAACAGTCATAGTGCCAAAATAAAACCTAAGCAACATTCCTGTAGAGCTTAAAGACCATGTAAAAAAACAGGCTTGCATTCAAGTTCAGCTGCACATGAACCAGAAGAACTGTGGGTTGAAACCAGAGATATTATCAAAAGAGACGAAAGGCTGACAGATTCCTTCCACGAAGAATCTTTTGAATAACTACAGTTTTAGAAAGTAAAGTGAGTGCTATACTGAGGAGGAGGGGGAGGGGGAGGAGGAGATTGGATTTATACCCCACCCTTCAGTTAGAGTCTCAGAGAGGCTTACAAACTCCTTTCCCTTCCCCTCCCTGCAGCAGACACCCTGTGAGGTAGGTGGGGCCGAAAGAGCTCCGAGAGAAACTGCTCTTTTAAGAACAGCTCTGACGGAACTATGGCTTGCCCAAGGTCACCCAGCAGCTGCAAGTGGAGAAGTGGGAATCAAACCCAGTTCTCCCAGATCAGAGTCCGCACACTTGACCACTACACCAAACTGGCTCAATGTATGGGTATGAAAGTTGGACAATTTATTTTTATTTTTTATTTTATTATATTTATATCCCGCCCTCCCCATGGACGGGCTCAGGGCGGCTTATAATGAAGAAAGCTGACTGGAAGAAAGTAGAAAGAACAGCTCTGAAAGAACTTGTAACTGACCCAAGGTCACACCAGCAGCTGCATGTGGAAGAATGGAGAATCAAACCTGGTTCTCCCAGATTAGAGTCCACATTCTTAACCACTACACCAAACTGGCTCTCTGTATACTGTCAGGTAGAAGCCAGACCTTCAGGCAGATGTAGAGATAGCCTGAGACCTACTCCTTCTTCTACCAGAACATCTCTGTGGAAACTGGTCCATATAAACTACTCTGTATTCACCCTAGAAGCACAGCCTGTGTCACCACACAGCAGTGGATGCCATCCACTGTTGGAGGCTGACAGGGTCTTGCTCTCCCAGGCTACATGTAGCAGATTACCCAAAATGTAAACATTTTCCTGGAATATCCTTGTGCTGAAGGTTCAACAATGGCCAATGTCTGCATAACTGGGGAGAAATTTTTCTCTTTCTCCCCTAATACTAGAACTTGAGGGCATGAAGCTGATGGGCATTAGGTTCAGGATGGACAAAAGGACTACAATCACAGAGAGTGATTAAAATGTGGAATTCAGTCACTGCCAGAGGATGTAGTGATGACCACAGGAATAAACAGCTTTAAAGGGGGATTAGATAGATTCATGGAGGATAAATCCATCAATGGCTACTAGCCATGGTAGCTGAGGGGAACTTTCACATTCAGAGGCACTAAGCCTCTGAATCGGAGAGCCAGGAGGCAACATCAAGGGAAGGCCTTGGCCTCTGTGCCCTGTTGTTATCCATTCAGAGTAACTAGTTGGCCACTGTGTGGGACAGGATGCTGGACTAGATAGACTATTGGTCTGATCCAGCAGGGCTCTTCTTGTGTTCTTGTGACGGCTTGGTAATTGTTCCAGTACACTATGGAGGCCTTTACTGGATATTGTACTCAGGAGTTTGGTTATTTGGGTTGGAGTTGGGTAAATTATAAAGATCAGGTTTATTCAATATCACCACTCATTAAATCATCCCTTAAAATATAAAATATGTATTAAATACAAAATTGCACTTTGTTGCAGATGGGTAGAACTGAAACTGTTTCAGATTATTAGCTCACAGCTCTACTGGTGCAGAGGCAATAAAGTACACACAGTGAGTTTCCAAAAACTTTCAAATAAAATGGCCAGTATGCCGCTCTCATCACTGAAATGTTTGTACAAAAAAGCCTCAGCTGCTGAATGTCTTTTGACTTGCTTGTCAAAGGTATAAAATTAGAACAATACATGAAAGGCATCAAAGTAGAGCAAACCATCATTATAAGCCGGTATTTGACATACATCTTCACAGGGCCAGGAAAAGAAAAATGTACACACAAAACCCATTGTTTTATCATTTTGCCCAAAGCTTTGCAATGTAGGGATGTGAAAAAAAAAACACAGTTTTTTTTGGATTTCAGGAAGGGCATAAATACTGGTATTCAGTAGTATTTGGGTTAGGGTTTTCCCAGGATTCCAGAATTATTCTGGTTCCATTATTCCATTATTCCCGATGGGGGACTTTTCAGGGGTGGGGGCTAAAGTGGCTGTTTCATTTAAATGACACAAAAATTCCAGGAGAGCTAGTGTGGCTTGTCCAGTAAAGACACACCAGGTTTCAGGTAAATTGGACCAGGGACTGGGAAAGGGCCCTGTTCCCACAAAGGAGAGAGGGAAGGAGGAGGAGCCAGCAAGACGTGCAAATCTGCCAGGCCATGCACCTGACTTATGCTGGTCACATAGCCATGCACCTGGTCTGGTGCTGGTCACAAGCCACTGCTGGTCCCAAGCCTGGGAAACCTCTTAAAGGGGGAAAAAACAGGCCTGGGTCCTTGAACTGCTGGTCCTAGATATTTCTGAATGTTTCTGGAAACATCCTGGACCTCGGTGCCAGTATTCACAAGAATCCTGAATACTGTTCCAGATACCTGAATGTACCTGGAAGTACCAATAAGGTATTTTTCAGATATATATTTGGAGCAGATATATCCAAACACAAATCCCTATTACAAGCTACAGCCTTCTTGTCCCAAAGTCAGCCTAGAAAATAACTGACTCGTATAAAGGAAAGACAGCTATGCCTTGAGAAAATTTGTTTGAGAGGTATTCTTACAATGAAGATGGCTTTATAAACAAGTATGGATGGATGCATACGGCCTGGCCGGGGCTAGCCTAATCTTGTCAGAACTCAGAAGCTACGCAGGGTTGGCTGTGGTCAGTTCTTGGATGGGAGACCACCAAGGAAGTCTAGGGTTGTTCCACAGAGGCAAGCAATGACAAACCACCTCTGTTTGTCTCTTGTCTTGAAAACCCTATGGGCTCTCCATAAGATAGCTGTGACTTTCCACCATCATGTATGTATATACGCATGCAAGCAAAAATTAATAGGGCAAAATTTAAGAAAATTGAAGCTCTATGATGGTAGGTGACTCTTGCATGTTCATGGGTGAATTGTTCTCAAAATAATATCTTGGTAATAAAATAAGGGTTAGCTATATTTTGGGGTAGGGTGAAATATAATCCAATTATTATTTTTATAATATAGGAAGAAAATAGAGGGATTCTAGAATTAGGAAATGTCTTCCTTCCCTTCACCTATGGCAGCTGGATTAATTTTATGTATCATTCAAATTACATGCTGTGGAGGAAGACAAAGTAATTGCTGCACCCAAGCCTTACTTGGTCAAACTTATTGTTGATATGAGCACCATTGACTAGTATAGCTACATGTGTTTGTGAGTTTGCAGATGTGTACTTCACTCCTCCTGTGACAGAAGAGATGTGGGGTAATAATCAAAACTTGATTCTGGTTTATTGATATGCTAGACTTTGCAAAATGGATTTGAATAGAAGTTGTATATTTTAAATGATGATGGATGACCTGCCCTTTGTGCAATCTAGAACTGGCTCAGCGAAATGTGAGCTTTTTAGTTGAGCATTCAGAAAGAACTTGATTGTTTTGCAAGATTTCTATTTTTGGTTCATAATGTTGACCTAAGCATATGCTGATAGTGCTGTGCATGTCTACCTGTACTGCCCTGGAAACTGTAAGTTCTAGGACCCAACGTGGTGTAGAGCCACTTGGAAATTCAGCCCTCCCTACCTTGTCAGACATCCCCCCTCAAAATTACAAGAGTTGGGGGAGGGGGGACAACAAATCACCAGATAAAATGTTTGCAAGAAAAAGCAAAAAAAAAGTGGACTTAATTCTAGTATGGGAAGGAAATCCTCAGTCAACTTTCACCAAAATGAGCTTTATTTCTTGATTATTAGAATATACAGTATATTTCAAAATAGAAATCTTCAGGGATGTAATTGGAATTTCTGTTTGAGGAACTCTACTGTATAATATTAAATTTATTTGAAGCAAAAAAATTTGATTTACTCAGTGAGGACAAAAACAGTCTAGATAGAGTATATGCTCTGGTCACATAGTTCACTAGAAGCAGCAAGAAGTTGTTTTGTGAAAGGTTTAATATTAAAGAACTTGTGCCTTCAAGGCAGCTGGTATTGGACACCTGATCTGCTGACTGTTGGTTGGAATCTCACAGAATATAATTTTATATTCTAAACCAGAGAAGAATTTTTACAAGGATTTGGGCTCAATTCGGAATGCAGCTGTGCATTACAAAGTAGATAAATTCACATACCAAATTAGGTAATTATGAACTTTGGCAACAGCACTAATCTTAAGGGCTGTTTGAAGCAATACATTCAGACTTTGAATAATCCTATTTTTATATTTGTGTACTCTAAGTCCTGGGTACAGTGTAGAATTATTATTTTTTGCTAGTGTCTGTTCTGGTGAAATATAATGCCTCTTTTTAGCACTACTGTACTCAGGCTCCCCTCATATATCTCTACCACTCCAAAACTGTAGTTGCCAAGAAAACCATCCCAGCTGCAAGTGGCACAATTAATTTAGTTTCATCCTAAGAAACCTTCCAACTGTCCCTACCAGAAAAGGGCATATATTTCTAAAGACACAGGCAGTGGTCCTTCTGCTCAGGGCTAAAGCATGGCTTTAACTAGTGCAGATATAGTGGAGATTAAAATATACTGAATTGATCTTACAGGAGGGTTTAGGCTTGTTTTTCATCCTTGGTGGGAGATAAACTAGTGAGCAGAACATAAAAGAGGGGTGTTATCCATGGCTGTTTCAAGTGACCTTCAAGTTTTGCTACCCCTCCCATGATTAATTCATGAACATGGGTTGCAATCATACGCACAATTAGACCCAACATAGGTGTGAATGTCAGACAGATTTAATGGGAGCATTTAGACAACAACATCTAGGAAGCACCCTGCAGCTGTCAGCAACCTGTTTTGTTCTGCTGCACAAGCGGAGTTAAACGACATCAGGGAAAAAACAGTAGTAAACGGGTTGCGATGGGTTACCGGTGGACTTTCCCCTGTCTGATCACTCCAGTGTGCTCTCATTCCACCAGGATGGTCTGATCAGGCCATCCCAACTCTGTGCTGTCCCCCCCCCCTTCGCAGTATGCGCATCATTGCAAACTCCATAGGGAGCCCTCAGTGCAGAGGTGTGATTCACTGATCTCTCGTTTAATCGCAAGGGGGAAAATGGGACAAAAAATCCCTGACTCACCCACAGTTGCGTCTGATCACTCACTGATGGACTGCGCCCACAGCTGCAAATGAAAGTGTAATGGTGCAACTGCGGGTCAAATTCTGCCAGAGGAAATAGCCTCTCCCCCCCTTTATCTCGGGCATGTGACCGCAACCATGGCTCCATGGAAAGTAACCTACAGTTTACTCAGTGCATGATTGGGTTCCCCTACCTTTGTTTTCCCTCTCTGCTCTGCTCTCATCCCTCACCCTTTTGACAAGAGCTCATCCTCCTTGCCTGCTTCTCATCCCTCTTCAAGCTCTGCATGGCCACTAAGGGTCATCACCTTCATCTTAGCCATTTGGGTTATTGTTGCAACCTCATTAGCTGGTGAAGCATCTGCCTCATATCATGTAACCTCGGAGCAGAGGTCAGTTCCTCTGCCCTAGCATCAAGTGTCAGAATAGTTCCAGCCTGCACTGGACCATCCTATGATGGTGCAACCCCAGCCTACCATGGGAAAAGCAATCCTTATACTACACCAACACCACCACAACACCTTCTTTTTATGCAGCTGTTTGGATGGCTAGGTAGGAGAAATGGCCCTAGTTCATTTTCCATTCTGGCACATCAAACGTAACTGCTTCTTCTTCAGTCTAAGCATCAGTATTTAGTCTACATTGCATTCATACTACCCTTTTGATAGGCAGTTTGTCCCATCTATCCCTTGGTCCCATCTATGCCTTGGCCCACCTGACTGGCTCTTCTATGCTTTCCATTTGATTCAGTATCGAAATGGCACTACCAGTAATGCCACTGGTCCCTTGAACCCAATATTCATAATGGCAGCAGATTTTCAAGGTCCCAGATCTATTCCAGTCCTGTTACTTGAGATCCTTTTTAAACTGGAGATGCTAAGGATTGGAACTGGGACCTTCTACAAGCACATAATGTACTCTCCTGCTAGACTCTGGCTCCTTCTGATTTTTAGAATTACAGCCTCTTACTCTCCTCACCATGGTAAAACATATGATTAGAACATGGGATTTACAGGGCCTTTTCCATGCATAAGTGAAAAAAGTCTGTATAAGCCAAGTCTGAGCTATTCTGTCTTTATAAAGGCAGCAGCCCTTTTCTAATTTTTGTATTCCCAAAGGACTTTGGGGTTCTGATGGAGCTTTTCTGGAAGTAAAGTCAGACTGGGAAAAATCTAAGAACTTGCTTGCAGTGTGGAGAGTGGTTTAGGTCAGAGTGGTGATGCCCAGGAGAAGACTTGTTTGTGCCAGTTTGGGGATCAATGAGCAGGCTTGGACTACTCATGAACTATGGACCAGCATGTCTGAAGTGTTCTCTGGGTGTGGATTGTAAGGAGTGGTTGACCTACCAAAATGCATTTGATTGCATTATAAGTAACATTCATCCCTACTTCCCCCTATAATATTGAGCATGAATGAACCACAGGAAATTCTAAATATGATTTTTATACCAGTGTTGAGGGGAAAAATCCTTTTTGAAACCAATATCAATAGCAACAAAAATTGACTTTGTGTGAAGCTGTTCTCAGCAGGAGTAGAATTTGGCCTATTCTCTCCAGTGGGAGCAGAATAATGTGGATTCCAAAGATCTGTTTGTTACATGACCTAACCAGTTACATGGACTGCTGATTGCGAAAAGGAATCGTGAATGAAATATGAACTTGTTTTGCTAAGTAATGTGGCAATAAAAGAGATTAGCAGCTCTGCCTGAGTTTTATTGGCAAGCTAGTATCCAGCTTTTCCTTGAACGTGAGAGATAAATGGGAACACAAGTGGTGAGTTGTTATTTGTCCACAACCTGTTGATGAAAGGAATGGTTTACAGTATATGTTAAATTGGCAGCACTGGGGGAAAGCTGCTTGGGGGATGATATCCTCGTTGTTGTTTCTTTCTTGTACACCATTCTCTCATGGGAGTTCTCTAGGTATAGAGGTTTTATGGATGCTTTCCTAGCCCTCCTACATTCATTCATTCATTCATTCATTCATTCATTCATTCATTTCTTCAATTTTATACCCTGCCCTCCACGCAAGCAGGATCAGGGCGGCTTAAAAACATTCTTTATAAGGCCACCAACACTAATTTATTGCTTAGCTATTTGTGCAGTGGAAGATGCAAAATTTGTCTTGCAGAAACCATTAATTTATTCTTTGCTCCAAAATCCCTATGTTTTTTCTTAAAAATGCAGGTTTCTAGTTCTCATTGTCCCAAGTAAAATAATAATAGTTGCATAAGGTCATAGTGGGGATAATGAAACATGAAAAAGCACTGCTTCCATCTAGTAGTGCGTGTCACCTTTTGATACCGATGTGCACTTGTCATGATGTGCATATGTCTTGAGGGACAGATCTTGCCATCATGTTGGCATCCTCCTAACTCAGATACACCAAAACTGCATGGGCTTTTGCAAAGGAATGGCAAAGCATGGGATTTGCTTCTGTTTTCCATGTGCAGTGGAATTCCATCATAAAGAGCTGCATGTGCTGAACAGCTGTTGAGAGAGTAACCCTACAATGTTCAGGAGAGGAGTGCTGGATTAGCATGGCATGCTTTTAAAGCTTCTGAAAGGAGGAGGAGTCTCAGAAGAGAAAGTTTTTTACTTCTCACAATTCTTGTAGATCTCAAGGCCTTAGAACAGCATTCCTAATTTCTGTTTGTATTTCATGTGTAATTTCTTTTCTGTATTACATTATTTGGTAACAAGAGATCAGGCTACCTAGCTTAGTATGGATAGGACTTAATAAAACACTTACCTGCTCTGAAGATACTAAACAAAGATTTTGCATAATTAACATATTTTGTATCATTTGTTGTGGTTTAAAATTACTGAATCTTTGACCTCCAAAAGAGTAGTTCTCTAATACTGTTCTTCTCTTGGGATTTGGCACATTTTTTCTTGGCATTCAACCACATAATTGTGGGTGGTCTACATATTAAAATGAAAACAAAATTATGATTTTTCCCCAGTTCTTCAGGTTATATTACTAGATCTCTCCAGCTCACTGAAGCTTCAATATCTGTAAATATTTCTTTTCCCCAGAGAAGATATTGCCCGTGCAGCATTATCTATGAAAAATCCGTCTCCAAACCCTATTTGTAGCACCATTAACCTAAAGAACTGGTCTGAATGCTCCATTTGCCTTTGAAATAAAGAGCAAGCGGTTGTTCTGGGCTCAAATCCTTATCGTTTCATGTTGCTTTCCTCATTATGAGAGGAACATAAGGGTCCCCAGTCATTATTTCTGACTCTGTCATTACCAAAGGTATGGAAAGCCGTGTTTTCACCCCATTAGCCTTCAGAAATAAAAAGAATGATTGCTTAAGTCTAGAATAATTATTTCAACCAGCTTCCCTCAGCAGTTCAATGTGGAGCGGGCTGAGTCCCAAACCCAGGTTGACAAATTAATTTCTATTATTTATATTTTGTTGAAAACCTACCATGCTCAAGACTCATTTAGCAATACAAATGGCTTTATTTGTGGGTTTATGTGCTTCTCCAGTCACACATGACAAACAACAAGAAGCTTATCATTTCCCCCATGAAACCTGTCAAAGTTCCTATGATTTATACCAGGACGAGTATATAAAACAGGAGTGCCTGCAGCTGTGTGGCTTTCCTGTCCTCATGTTTACAGGTTTAGGACAGCTGGCATTTTTCTCATGCAAGTGCTGTCAGTTGTTTGGATGCCATCATCTATATTGTTATTCTCACTGGCCTGCTACTAGGCACTTACCTCAGTCAGAGCACTTGGTCCAGGGCCAAGGCTTACCCAAGCCTATAGTCCCAACATTTTGTGGTAGTACCGAGGCTTAAACTGGGAAGGAGAAGATATAAAGGCAAAAAAAACCCTTACTACCAATAGTCTAGTATGTTTCCGTAATTTATTATAGAAATCAGTAAAAGAAAAGGTTAATAAACAAGTGCTAAGTGCTTATGTACCCGCACAGTGATTCTGCACTAAGAATGGAGGGGAAGGGGTATAATTTTTACTTACTTGCAGTGCCACCCTAAGAAACATTACACCCTTCTAATCACATTGATTTGAATGGACTTAGAAGGGTGCAACTCTGCTTCATCCTCAGAAGTGATTGTAGAAAATTGAGACAGCAAGGCCCATTGTAGGTATTTTATCTTAACTGCACAGTAGGGGCTGGTTATGTGCAATGTCTTAACTGCATTAAAGGGGGATACTTTTTGTGAATACTGTCACTTCAAGCTGCATGTTCATGGATACACAGGTGGGAAGGAAACACATGTCTGAATGCTCCTTCTTGGGGGGGGGGGGACTGTACAAGTAGAATAATTGCCTGAAAGGAGATTACAAAAACAGACCTTAAGAGAGCAGACTGAAGAGGGTAATAGACAGCAATAAATAGGGTCAGTGAAGTTCCTTGGCCTGGGGGGGGGGGGGGGTTGCACTGTTTTGCTATTAGAAGCTCTGCTCACATCCATGCCAGTGCCAGGACCTTTACTGCCTTAGCACTGTCTTCAGTTTGACTTTAACTATGCATGATGATTAGGGTATGATGCAAATTTTGCAAGAAATGCATTTAACTGTCAAACTTACCATGTTCAAAGGTAGAACAAAGTTTGAGTGCTTTGTAATAAAGTTCCTTTGTAATAAAACATATACTTTGAGGTCACCCATTGAATGTCCCTGAAGACTGAAATGTTCAAACAGGGCAAACAGGTCAAACCCCGTGTCAAAGGATAAATGGACACAAATCTGACATCAAAAATCACAAGACTGAGAAACCTTTAGGAGAGCACTTCATTCTTCCAGGACATTCAATGGGCGGTCTCAAAGTAGCTGTTTCATTACAAAGGAATTTCAGGAATGGACTGGAAAGGGAAATTGCTGAATTACAAGTCATTACAACACTTAGAAACCCCCCCAGGACTTAACAGGGATATTGGTTTCTTATCTCACTATATATGCTAAACTTGTTCAGTCCTTATATCTGTATTCTCATCAAGAAGGGCTATACATCCCCTTTATTTTAGTGTATTTCTTATTTGGAATAATAGTGATTGTAATATAATGCAATGAATATTAGAATGTAATGTCATTTAGAAGTGTAGAATGGAATGTATTTCTCTGGTCTGGTGACCAAGGAGACATAACACTGCACAACCAATCACCCCACCTCAAAGAAAAGGATGCTGTTAGTTTCCTCCATGTTTGAGAGGAGACGTATGGAGCGTAACAACAGGGTCTCAGTTGATTACTCTCAGCTTTCCATAATTAAGGAGGATACATTTACACATCAGCCTCCAATTCTGATAGATTTATTTGCTTCACCATGCTTTCCCTCCAAAATTTAATCCAATCAAATGGTGACCATATAAACTTAGCTTGTTTATATCTGTTTGGTTCATGTCAAACACCTGAGAATGCCCAGTGAACTGGCTAGCACTGGGTTTTTGCAAAACTGTGCAAGCACATGGAGGCTGCTGATTCAAATTGACCAGTGGCTATTTGGGTCACTAAGGATTATTTAGACAAACGCCATAGTATTTTATTGAAACACAGAATTTATTCAGGACTGAGTTATATGATTTGTAAGTGATCTAATTATCTATTTAAACAATTGCCTGATGAACAGAGCAGTTATGCAGCAAAGATGAAAGGGGAATAGGAAACCTCAATTGGGCTGTATGAAAATTCACATATATGAAAAGCAGTATGGCTGAACAGTCCCACTGAACTGCATGCCCTGTTCTGTCTTGCCCTCTGAGTTGGCTGGGCACCAGTGGCCATCCAAGGTCTCTGCCTAGCACATGCCACTCACCTGGTTTTCCCAATCTCAGAGGGGCTTTTCTCTCCCTCTTTCAGTTCAACCAGTGCCACCACCTGGCCTTTGTAGGAACTGCCAGCCAAGACAACCAGGACTCCCAGCTTCCGTTCTCTGTGTTCCCAATTCAAGACCTCACCTCATCCCTGTGTTTCCTGCTACCCAGGGTCTCGCTATCACAGGGACAACTTACTGCACTTGTGCACCACTGGGGAAATGGCAACTTATCATTGACTGCCCCTTCCCTGGGGTACAAAAAACAGCTATGAGATCAATAATGATAAAACATTTATAAAAAAGAAAATGCCCACACACATAATCTCAGCACAGCAACAGAATAATTCAGGGATCCAGAGGAAAAGTATAAACATGCAGTTCCTCTGCCCTTCCTCTGTACATGCCCTAGCTGATGTTTATCTAAGGCAGGCTCCTTAACTTAAAAGTTATACTTATTCTGCAGGGTTCCTATTACCTTGGAGTCTCTTGTCTGGCCTGCAGTCCCCCACATGGCAATGACTGGCTTTGCCAGGAGCCCAGATATAAGAGCTCTGTCTGCCTGGATGGAATCAGCACCAAAGAGCCCCTCCATGCCAAGGAGTTTTATCCTTCTTTGCCCACCCCTTGTGTGTGTGTGTGTGTGTGTGTGTGTGTGTGTGTGTGTGTGTGTCAAAAAAGCCCTTCCTGGAATCTCCAGCAAGAAAATGTTTCTAGCATTTTAAATCTCCAAACTCTTTTTTTCCCTATAGGTGTCATAGTCTTCCAGCTGGAAGTGTGACTTGACCATTTCATTGTCTCCATCTAGCAAGGCATTAGCATTTCTAAAGCACTGGGCCAGGTGAGGCTTGACTTCTCCTCTCCTGCATGCTCTCAGCTAAGAGAAAGAAAAACTCTCTCTTGGGTTTTGTACAGCTTAAACTTCTGAAGTACAACACATTTCTCCACAAGCAAGTTGCAATGTATTGCATGATTCAGAAGGAATACCATGAAGGAACCTGTTAGGGACCAATGAACAGACAGACAAACTATTGAACTGAACACTGAAATATCAGGTCCCTGTTCATGAATGGTGGTGAACAGGATACGAGCTAAACTGGCAGGTGTTCAAACATCCCTAATGAGGATGGGCTTCTGGGGAGGCATGACACAGAACTAGCTTCTCCTGGTGGACCACATGGCTCTGTGAAGTTCCAGTCTGGCATTTAAAATAATCTGATAGATGCAATGAAAAATGTGCTACCAATCAAACACTGTCATTTGGGGTGCAGTTATACTTCTGCAAAGTCCATGGAGATAGACTGAGGGATGGAGGCACACAGCAGGGATGGGGAGGAAGGCAGAGAGAGGAATGGAGAGTCTGTTGCTGTGGTGTAGTTGTTAAAGTATCAGACTGCTCTCAGAGACCCAGGTCCAAGTCTCCACTCTGCCATAGAACTTGCTGAGTGAACTTGGGTCAGCCACTCTCTCTCAGCCTAACCTACCTCATGGGCAGGGTAAAATGCGGAAAAGAGAGCAAGGTTTGCACGATTTCAATCACAGTGGTTGGAAATTTTGACTCACACAGGGGCAACTGTTCCATTAGGCAGGATACCATGCCCAACTCCCATGAGGAAAATTTTAAGGTGCTATGAAAGGGCACTGAGCAGACTTGATGAGGATTCTGAGTAGACCTCATTAGGGTTGTTCTCCTAGTTTATTATTTTCCATAGGGTGTGTTGGAGGGAGAGAAGGTGGTCTAGATATTCTGAGTCAGGTACCATTGCTGGGCTCCTGCTAATTATTGGGAAGGAGGTTTAATGCTGTCTTATATAAGGATGCAGTATGGGGTTGGGGGTGGAAACAAAGCGAGATGTTTGAACAGTGCTGGAGCACATCATCCTGCAAGGGAAATAGAATGACACAATTGCTGCCTAAGATTGTCTATATTCTTTTGCTGGAAGCACTGGATAACTCATTTCCAAAGCAGCCAGGCTGAAACTTAGATGCACTGTAATTAATAAATACACTAATGGAGTCTTCATTGCATTATTAGGGTCTTTTAAAATTTACTCTGGGAAACCTTTCAACACCATTAAATACACCTTTGTCACATGATGAAGTGCTCTTCATAATAGGCTCATTAACATTCATAGTGTAATTCAAACCCATCCATTAACAGCTGGCAAGCAAGATTCCAACCCCCCCCCCCCCCCATACTGAGGAAGCTCTTTTTCTGGCCAAGGGCACACTTCCCAATTGTGCCTATTAGAAAATTGTTAGATGATTCTTAATGGGAACTCCATCTGTTAGGTTTCTTTACAAGATTTTAATGTGTTATGAGGGCCAGTGAATTCCATAGGGAGTTTGGAAAGACTACCAAACAAAGGCACAATCCCTTGGGAATTGCCTAGCGTAGCCCCCACTAAAATAAATGGAAGCTGCTCAAGAGGAAGTTAGAACTGTCATGGCAGCACACACAAAGGCATTTCCAGTGGCAATTGCTCCTCAGTTTTGGACCTAGGAGATGGCAAACTAACACTGCAATCCCATGCAGGTTTACTGGGAATTAAGTCTCATTTTTTCAATGGGGCTTATTCCAAGATAAGTGTTTTTAAGATTGCAGCCTAAATCCAGCATCAGATTTAGGTCTTTCTGGGTCATGGTATTAAGTTTCTGGGTATAAGGCCCAGTTCCGCTTTTGGTACAACTAAAAAGCAAGCCTGTCTAATTTGGAAGTTTTCAAGGTCCTAGCCACATAACCTGCTGTGGCCTATTGCCATTGAAGAGGTTTCTTTACTGATCAAGCTGGTGACACCACGGTTGCCACTTTAGGATGGAATCTGGTGGATAAGCATAGGCTAAATTCTCATTGACATCCCTCGTTTTCAAGAACTGTGGTGGCTCTTGCAGAAGATTGTAATCACAAGAAGTTAAAAGTGGTATGTACAGAGTTTCTCCACTCCACCCTCATCTCTAAGCCCGTCACACAGCTTTTGCCTGCCAGGACTGAATATCCTCTTTTTGTCTTCTTCTTGTTGTTGTTATATTATATATGGGGTTGGTTGCTTTTTTGTGTGTTAAAATAGGTTTTCCCTATTGTGAGCAAATGGAAGGATGGCATCCTTGTCCATACTGGATGCTCACCACTTCTGATTAGGTAGCCTGGGGAGTCTGGAATGTTCCACTGTTGCCAAGGCCAGTAGAAATGCATTATTTTTTAAAAAAAGACCTGGGGAATGCTCTGAGATTTGAAACTCAGCCCAGACTGATGCCGCTGAGCAGTGCCGTGCAGCTTGCTGGAGGTGGTAGTCCATCCAGTGCCATTCTTCAGGGATTCCCAACAGCTGAAGGGTAATTCTCCTGTACTGACTCTTCTGTAGGTGCGATTTTCTTCTGTAGACTACTTTAGTCTACATAAATAAAATATATTTTCCTCCACACAAAGTGTGTTCATTGCTTTCATATCCCTGAGAGGAAAAGAACCATTGCCTCTTGGCAACACAAGAACCCACTGAGCTTGAGGATCATTCTGGAAAGTACTTCAAGATCTTGTTATTTGGGCTGGTATTTAGCCACGGGGGTGAACAGGTTTTTTTAAAATGGTAACCAATTTTAATGCAGCCCCCACGTTATTATTTTATGAAAATCTTGTTCTGCTCCTTGTGATTTTGGAGACAGCATGCTCGCAAGGTAGCTCTCCATCTTCCACAGCTGTTTTTGTTCTCCAAGAATTCATGATAGAGGAATGCTTTCCTTTCTTGTGTGTTTTTCCTTAGGCAAGCACAATATAAACGTTAACAAAAAAATGTCTTTGTGGCAGGATCTTGTACATTTTGTTTTATAGTGTTTCAACTCTCTAGGTAGTGATGCAATATCAGCAACAAAAAAAAATACTGAACAGAAGGCAGATCTAGCATCTTTAGATTTTCAGTCCTTGTGGATTGCAAGTCTTTAATTTTAACCCATTCACTACACAATCATCCTCAGTAAAAACTCTGACCTTTTTTGCTTCTTGCCATCCCTTCAAAGTTATCTCTTGACCACTCCAAGACAAATGAAAAGTCTAAAATTAGAACCACCAACAGACACTGACAAAGGTGTTCTAGAAAAGCCTGACCTAAGGAGCACAGACAGCAGGGGAAATTAAAGCTCTTAAATTCCATTGCTGTAGTCTAATATGATTGAGTGGACAAGAAACATAATATTATGGTTAGCTTTTATCACTGCTAAATGGGTTAGCTCTTAAACAAGCATCTAACATGCTTTGTAAAAATGTAAGCCTTCTTTCCTTTGAAATCCTAGGAGAAATAATTTCTTATGATATTCAGTGTCTCAGTGCTGTAGAATGCCCCATGTCTTAAAATCCTGAGAAACAGTTATGATCTGCTAATATCTTTAATGTAACTCATTTGTATCACCCTTTGTCTAAGATGCTCAGCTTCAGTGGGGTTATTTCAATTGTTATATTATGGGATGCCTTAGGCTCTACAGCACATGAGCTTCAAACCAAATTGGCATTGTTTTAGGAACAGATGCTCTGGAGGAATCCTTAACCTGGTAACTAAATGGGACAACTAGTGGCTTTTCTGGTCTCCCACAAGGCAATGAAGCAATGTCCTTTGTTTTTAAAAATGAAACACAAACATAAAAGAGCAAAGGGAAAAAGGGAAAGGTAGGCTACAGGTGAAGAGTCTCCTCACTTTTTGACTGTTGATCTTAACCCTACATTGAGCATGAATAGTGTTAGCTGTTTTCCCAGAGAGGCTATGACTACTTCACTGTGGTAGACATTTCCCAGGTTCCTAGTTCTGTGGCTTCTCCAAGCTCTTCCATTCCCACTTCAGAGTGTCTGAAAGATGCTGGGCAGCTTTCCTTTTGCTGTTTTCTCTTCAAAATGTGATGACCACACCCACTTCCCTCCCTCAGAGGCAAGATTTACCCTCCATTTTTCTTTCCCTTTACTAACTGAGCTGCAAGAGTAATGTGTTTTCTTCTTTGCTGAAGAACTCTGGCTGGCCCACCCTGTCACAGTATGATATTTTGGCTGTTGGCTCTGGAACAGATAGGGCTGCCAAGTCCCCCGGTAGAGCGGGGGAAACACCGATTTTTAAAGCTTTCCCCCGCTTTTCCAAAATTGGCCACCGGGGGGACAAAATGGCTGCCAGCAGAGGAACCTCGGAGCCTGCCCTGCTGGCCTCTTGAACTTCTTAAAAGGGAAATTTCCCCTTTAAGAGCTGATCGAGCAAGAGAGCCCCGCCCAGAGATTAAGGAGGGACTAAGCTCTTTCTACTGAAGGGCTTCCGTGCAAGGTTGCTGCTGAGTAAACTGCTCGGGTAAGCTGCTGGAGTCCGCGAGCTCTTTTTCTTCTCTCTCTCTCCCCCTCCCCCTCTTTCTTTTTTCTGTCTGTCTGTCCACTGTGGTTTTGTCAAAGGAATAAACTGTCACTTCCAAAGAGGTAAACATCACAAGGAGAGGTTGCCTGTAGAAGGTCTGGGAGTGGGATTGTTTAAAATGTCTTGTCGTGGCTGTTTGGGTCCCCCCAATCCTCATTTCCCTTCTGCAAATAAAAGTTGGGATTCCTCATTTTTATGCCAATTTTCTGTTTCTTTCAATCGTGTCCCCCCCCCCTCCAGCAGTAAAAATCTGCATTTTTAAAAGCCTTTGTACATCAAGTAACCGGTATTTTAAGTTAGGGATGGATCCAACTAGCTTTTCTGCTGGCAAAAAGGGGAGGACAAAGGTCCTCTTTAGCCACCAAAAAGCCTATGCTGGGGGGGGGGAGAAGTTATGGGACTTACATGGACAACAGCTGGGTGAAACAAGGGCCAGAAATAAAGCCTGGGAATTGGGCAAGAGTAAGTGAAAAAGCTGTCTGTCTGTCTGTCTGTCTGTCTGTCTGTCTCTCTCTGTCCCCATCCAGCAGAGGTCTATCAGTGGCTATTATTAGCCACAAGGTCTAAATGGAGCCCTTTGTCTGGGGCAGTGAGGCTCTGAATTCTTGGTGCTTGAGAGGGGGGCAACAGTGGGAGGGCTTCTGGAGTTCTGGCCCCGCTGCTGGACCTCCTGAGGGCACCTGGTATTTTTGGCCACTGTTGTGACACAGAGTGTTGTACTGGATGGGCTGTACTGGATGGGCCGATCCACTGTGGCTTCTCTCCTGTTCTTATGATATGAAAATCATATTTAGCACTTGTATAGCATTTAGTGCTTCATATTCTGCTGAGATGAGGAAGGATTCAGTAGGGCCGTTGCTCAGTGATAGAGCATCTGCTTGACATGCAGGAGGTATCAGCCTCTTCAGCTAAAAAAGGATCAGGTAATAGGTGACATTAAAGATCTCAGCCTGAGACCCTGGAGCGCCACTACCAGTCTGAGTAGTCAATACTGACCTTGATGGACCAATGGCCCGATTCAGTATTAGGAAACTTCATGAGTTCATGTGTCAGCATGTGGAAGCAACATCACAGGATGTGACATCACAAAATGATGTCACTTCCTTTCTCCTGGCTCCACCCCCAAAGTCCCCAGATATTTCCCAAGTTGGACTTGGCAGCCCTACCAGGAACTGGAGGAAAGGATCAGAAGCCCCCTTTAACTTAAACCACTTAAATGGCACTCAAGGCATTTTGAAATTAAAAAATAATAAAATATTTTATTTAACATAGAGGAGAAAGGTCAGGTGAAATCAAGTGTTGAACATTTCTGAGGTATTCAATATAGATAACTCTGAGGTAAAATCAGTACATACACAGAATTTAGTTTTTTATGTTTCAGGCTAATGAGTGTTTCTTAAGCTATTCACAGTTACTTACATCTTTATGTTGAGAGGCTTTAGTTCCAGTGTCCCCCCCCCCCCCCGGACACTCTAGTATACTTGCTTTGAGTATTCTCTGACTCTTTTCATTTCCAGAACCCAAACCCCTTCTCTAGAAACACCAGTACTCATCTTGAGTTTTTAACTGACCCTTAAGGTCTCTAAAGGCAGTTTCTAACCACACCAGACCAGGGATTTTTCCACTCTTCAGCACTAATGCCCTGTTTGACTGGGTAGGAAAAGCCTCCTCTCACTAGAAGATCTATCCCCTTTCTTTGGCCCAAATGGGAGTCTTCACCTATTTCCAGGGGTCCTTTCATAAAAAAAGAGGTGCAGGAGCTCACTAGCATAACTTATTTGCATATGCCACACCCCCTGATGTCTCCAGAAGTGTCAGAAGGCCACACACCCCTGACGTCACTGGAAGTGTGTTAGAAGGAAGAAAGAAAGGAAGGAAGGAAGGAAAGGAGGGGGGAAGGAACGAAAGGAACAGGAAGGAAGGTAGGTAGGTGGGGGAGAGAGAGAAGAAAGAAAGAAAGAAAAAGGAAGGAAGGAAGGAAGAAACAGGAAGGTAGGTAGGTAGGTGGGGGAGAGAGAGAGAGAAGAAAAGGAAGGAAGGAACAGGAAGGTAGGTAGGTAGGTGGGGGAGAAAGATAGATAGAAAGATAGATAGATAGAAAGAAAGAGAGAGAGAGAGAGAGAGAGAGAGAGAGAGAGAGAGAGAGAGAGAGAGAAAGAAAGAAAGAAAGAAAGAAAGAAAGAAAGAAAGAAAGAAAGAAAGAAAGAAAGAAAGAAAGAAAGGCTCCAGTCTTGTTTTAAAAGTTTCTTGATAATCAGCACTCTTTCCTTCTCTACCAAGGAGGCCAGAGACCTCAGAGGAGCCAGTTGTGAAATTCTGAAATCTAGTTTTATTCCACCAAGACCCAGCAGTGCTTATGAGCCACCAATCGAGTAAGCACTGGAAGGTTCTGAGCATAGAACTATGTGTAGCCCTGGCATAGGTTGGCTGCCCAGGTTTATGCTGCCCAGAAACAGCACGACTGAAGTGAGCCTGGAACCCGGGTCTCCCTAATCTGCAGCTCATCTCCTCAGCCAGTGCGCCTTCTCCACCCCGCTGCGTACACTTTCCAGCCACTCAGGGCCTGGAGACTGGAGGCACCTGGGCTTCCCGGCTAGCCTCAGAGCCTCTAGGGGGGATGGGTCGGGGCACAGGGATGGGGGGGGGACGGGGGGTTGTCGACATCTGCGGACCTCCGTCCAGGGAGCGGCTACCCACCTGCACACCCGTCACTTCGGCTCCCGCAGGCTCCACAATGGGCGGCCGGACGTTCTGGCTGAGGCCCTTCGGCGCCTGTCGCGTGTGCAGAAGAACACCGCCACCCCCAGGTCCTGGAGGCCGAACGCCGCCGGGGGGCGCTGTGCTGCACTGCCCTTCGAGGCACACCCCCCCCCGTGCGCACAGCAGCAGCGATGGCCACAGGATGCCACCGAGCTGGGAGCCCCGAATCCCTCCCGGGGGGGAGGGCAGGCGCCTCCGTTTGGGAGTGGGAGAGGGTTTTTCCCCTGGCCGCTGGCTGCCGCCGGCTCGGGGACTGAGCGGGGTGGGTAGGTGGGTGGGTGGGAGGAGGTTTTTTAGCGTGGGGGGGAGAGGTTTTTTTGAGTGGGGTGGGTGGAGGGAGTTTCTTTGCGCGGGGGGTTGGGTGGGAAAGGATTTTTTCCCCGCCGGCGGCTTGCCGCCAGCTTGGGGACATTGAGTGGGGTTGGTGGGACGGGAGGGAGTTTCTTTGCGCGTGGGGGGGGGAAGGATTTTTTCCCGAGCTGGCGGCCTGCCGCCAGCTTGGGGACATTGAGTGGGGTGGGTGGGACGGGAGGGAGTTTCTTTGCGCTTGGGGGGGGGAAGGATTTTTTCCCGAGCTGCCGGCCTGCCGCCAGCTTGGGGACATTGAGTGGGGTGGGTGGGACGGGAGGGAGTTTCTTTGCGCTTGGGGGGGGGAAAGGATTTTTTCCCGAGCTGGCGGCCTGCCGCCAGCTTGGGGATATTGAGTGGGGTGGGTGGGACGGGAGGGAGTTTCTTTGCGGGGGGGGGAAGGATTTTTTTACCCGGCCTGCGGCAAGCGGGGGTGGGTCGGAGCGGGGTCCAGAGGACCCTTCCCGGGCGGTTCCACCTCTTCCTTTCCTTCCAGCCGGGCTCCTCTTTGAGCGAATCAATTCCCAGCCAGCAATTAGGCGGAGAGGATCCTGAGGTGGCAGGCAGAGCAGTGGAGGATCCTGAGGCAGCACTGGGAGAGGGTTTTCACCCCGGTTTTTTCCCCGACCCAGCGGCGGCCCTCCTGGGGGCGGGGCTTTGTAATGTGCCTGCCCCCCAGCGTCTTCACTGGCGGAGCAGTGCTCCGCCTCGCTCCGGCCCCAACAGAGCCCTGCCTATTTCCCAAACTTCCTTGCCAAGTTTCCTCCAGTTCTCTTGTCTGCTATAATGTTCTCAGTCAGGGCTGAATTCCAAAACTGTCAGTACTCAACTCTTTTCAGCTGGGGCTGAAATCAGACTGTTAAGTACTCAACTCAAAGGGAGATTAAAAAGAGAGACTGCTGAATTGAATGCTGACTTCTCCATGCCTACTATCTCTCTGCGTATCACACCCAATCCAATCACACCTGCTATTGTCATTTGCCTGCTAATGTCATTTGGCATGAGAAATCACTTCACTTTCCAATATAGAAGACAGATAGACTCACATTCTAGCTGTATTGGAAGAAGTGAGCAGTGACTCATGAAAGCTCACAACCCATCACCACCTGACCTCTGTAGGAACTGCCCACTGGGAGGATCAGGACTCCCACCTTCCCTTCCAAGTTCTGAGGCCCTGCCCACTGTCACAAGAGTCCATTGACCCCCCCCCCCCACTCACTATCACTCGACCCGGAGCTCGTGCCCCCTCCCCCCCATGCAGGGCAGCTGGGGCCTCAAATATGTGAACGGGGGAGGGAGGTTACATCACCCCTCTTCATTCCCATTCCTTCTGGCTGGCTGGGCTCTTTCTCTCTCTCTGCTCACCCTTGTGCCAGTTGCCAGGAAGATCCTCCCCGGCCCCCTTCTGCTGCCCTCTTTTAATTCCCTTTTTACTCCCAGCAGCCTCTCTTTCTCCCACTTCCCTGTTCCTCCCCTCCAGGCTCCACCTCCCCTCTTAACCTGAGACACCGAGCCTTTTCTTGCAAGGATAGTGGGCAGGATTGTTTCTCATGCTATAATCAAGTGGGTTGGCTGTCAGTGGAGCCATTCCGTTAGTGTGCTAGCTGGTCTGGGACAGTGCGTCCCGTCAGTACTGATCTGTACAAGGCCCTCTGCTGATTGGTATGCCAGGATCGCAGGCACCAGATGACCAACCTAAACATTCCTTTGACATGACCTGGAAACAAGTCATACTGAAATAACACATCTAGTCATGGGAATTACCTGTGAGTGCTTTCTAATATCTGAAATCCCCAAGTGTCTGGATCAGTTGTTACATGCCCAAACCATCTATTTAAACATTTAGATTCTTCACTTATCCCGCCCCTCCGATCATTATGTCTCGCTGATCTTCATGACTTTGGCCTGAAGGATTCTGTGAGGATGTCCCATCTTCTCCTCTTCCAAACCACCATTTCACTGGCTGCCTGCAGAAATATGTTTGAAACCACACAGGCTCTGTCTTGAGTCCAGGTTGTTCCTTCTCTTGCCTTGTTTCTTTCTTGGCCTTGCTCAGCCCCTTTTGTATCTTTGATTTTTCCTCAGTCTCTTTCTCCTTCCTTGTCTAACCTTTCTCACCACATCAATCTCATTCCCCTCCCAGGCCTAGTAGCAGCTTCCATGACTTCAGGGGGTGACAGGTGACTGCTCCATTGCTCCAAGTTAGTCCATCCTGTCTTTGTATTCAGCTCCTCATGGGATCAGCTGGCAACATGCCCAGCTCAGTACTATTCTTCCTATACAAATGAGAGTTGCTTGCCTGCCTTGGCCTTTGATACTCTGCTTGGCAAGTCACTCATAAATGTTTCTGTTTTACTTTCATTTATGGCTCTCCTTTTTCCTTGGCTGTTCTTCTGCTATGGAAAACAGATAGCAGCTGTTATCCCCTGGTATTCTATGTGACTGCCTTCATTGAATAGCCCACTGTCTACCTCTTTTGAAAGGCATGTCTGATCTGGTAAATTGTAATAAATAACTGTGGCTTGCCTTACAAGGAATATGTTCAGTACCCCCACAAAACTACAATTCCCATGGTGCATCAGGAGAAGCCATATTATTTTTTAATTTTTTTTTAATTTTTGGGATTTCTATCCCGCCCTCCCCACTTTACGGCTGACTCAGGGCGGCTACCAACAGATTAATTATATTTGCTGTATGTATACGATACATACAATGATGGTGATGAGCTTAGTCAGAATACATCCTGTGAAAATCTATATACGATTTAAGCTATATACTGCAGAACTTAAGTGTGAGTTTTTGTAATTGCTGCTTTAAATGAATCTAAGGTGAGGGTGCCAATTGGGCTGTTAAGCTCTTGCTGAAGTATTTAAGATTCATTAGCAACCAACTGTTGTAAGGTATTGTGATGCATGCTGCTGACTTCCCTGTCCCCACTGCTAACTTGAGTCTCTCTACAGTGGGGTTTTTAAGGTGTTGCTCCATTAATAAACACAAACAAATAGGGAAGGGCTATGGCTCAGTGACAGAGCATCTGCTTGGCATGCAGAGGGTCCCAGGTTCAATCCCTGGCATCTCCAGTTGAAAGGATCAAGTAGGAGGTGGTGTGAAAGACCTCTGCCTGAGACCCTGGAGAGCTACTGCCAGTCTGGGTAGACAATACTGACTTTGATGGACCAAGGGTCTGATTCAGTATAAGTGTTCTACTTGACAGTAAAAATGTCATGAGTCAGCCTGGTGTCATGAAATACTCTGCTCTATTTTTGGATGAAAGAATGTAAGTGAAAATCTGACACACACACACACCAAGTTAAATCAGAATTCTTACTAGGGATGTTTGAACACCTCCTGGTTTGGCTCGCATCCTGTTCACCAATGGTAATGAGGCAGTCAGTTAACCAACACACTGTTTGGCCATCTGCAGGCTGTTCATGTCTATTTACAAGAACAGGCTACTTGCAGCCATCCAAACCTGACTGTCAGCTGGGACTTAGCTTGTGATCTCCTGTTGGAGAAATTGTGCTGTGCACTCAGCAAAATACATGGGGGAGGGAATCAGAATGTGATTGTCAGCTGATGGCAGAAATCTGCTGGAAGACAAGTTATTTTCTGATCTCCCAGTCTGCACCCAAACCTTGCTGAAATGCAGCAAACTGGGGGGTGGGGGTAGAAACCCAGCTGATTCCCTTCCTCTTCCCCTCACTCCAAACGGGCAGCTTGGGCCTGCAGCCAAAGCTGTAGGATTTGGGCAGGGAGAAAAGAAGGGGCATTCTTTTTTCTCCTCCTGAAACTGACAGCTTGGATTGAGTAAAGCAGTTTTTCTTGCCCCCAAAACTTTAAACACATGTAGCAGTACAATCCTAAACAGGTCTACTTAGACTTCTACTCCATCAGGTGGTGGAGGAGACAACACCATGCCCCCCCTCCTTCTCAGCTGCCCACAGAGTCTAGCCCAGCAGCCATTAGGCCCAGCTGGGTGACTGATGCACCATATAAAGAGCTGCACACCATCCAACTGATAAAGGGAAGCTGGTCCTTTAAGACTGGCCGCACCCACTGACAGCTGGCCCTTTGAAAGCTAGCCGTCTGACAATCAGTTGTTCAGAAGCTCCACCCTGGGGGTAGGAAAGGAAAGTAATGAGGCAGAAATTGCTCAAGAAGCACTATTCGTCTCTCACAGGCTGGGCTGGCAAACCCATAAGGCTTCTGGGTAGAGGGAGGCCACTGGGCATGCCTATGGCTTTCAAAGTCTTGAGGGAGGAGGCCAAGGAGAACAGACCAGCTGTGGCTCCCAGTGTAGATGGGAGCAGAACTAGGGGAAATGAGGTGGGTTAGGGTAGTATCCAGCCCCTGTTCCTCGAGAGCCAGTTTGGTGTAGTGGTTAGGAGCAAGGACTCTAATCTGGGAGAACTGGGTTTGATTTCCCACTCCTTCACATGCAGCTGCTGGTGTGGCCTTGGGTCAGTCATGAGTTCTCTCAGAGCTGTTCTCTCAGGAACAGTTCTCAAAAGAGCTCTCTCAGCCCCACCTACCTCACAGGGTGTCTGTTGTGGGGAGGGGAGGGGAAGGGAAAAGAGTTTGTAAGCTGCTCAATATCCTCTTGCCAGCTCCTTGTCAGTTAAGTAGGAGCTCAGCATCTCTGCCTTCACTTTGTGACCCATTAACATTTCACCATCCCCACTGGGCAGCAGGCCTCGTGTTCCTTCCACTTATTTTTGAACATATCGAGAAAAGTCCATGTTTTGTTCTTAGAATTCACTGCCAGCCTGAGCTCATTTTGAGTTTTAGCTTCCTCTGATAACTTTCCCTACAAGTCTGGGCTACTCGTCTCTAGACAAGAGGTCATGCCCTGTCTCAGTGGCATTCAGAATGCAAAGAGATGCATTTATCATGTGCCAGTTAAGGATCTTAGAGTATCTTTCTTGGTCTATAACTTCTGCAGAATGGTGGTATTACAAATGAGGATTTTTAGCTTGTATTTTAACAACTAGTCACTAAAAAGACAAAGGTTGAAATGTGTCCAGCATTTCTTAATGGGCCCAAACATGTATAGTTTAGAATGCCTGAATAGATTTAATGGATATTCACAGCATTTTAAACTGTTTAACTTCTAGACTTATGTGCTACTAACTTGCACTGGATCAAACTGCCTTTTCCAAATACTTTTGAGCTTGTTTCGTATTTCTGCAAGGATTTGTCTGTGGGTTTTGTTTTAAATACTCAGTTTAAGTGCCTTTTACTGATGCATTGTACTACAGTGAAAAAAATGTGACTCAATCGGTCTGTACTTGTAATCAACCTTCTTTGCAGTTAAGAGTTTGATTTTGGCTTCTTAAAAGGGTTGTTGTGTGTTGGTTGGGTCTGCACAATTGGATTGGCATTACTGGGAGAGGGGCACACCAGTCCTGGGCTGGGGGTGATGAGGAGTTCATTGTTTGCATTGTTTTCTAAATCTGTAATCCCAGTCCTATTGCCCTGTTCACTGGTTGTCTTACACTGTCTGTCTGCACTGTCTTGTCTCCTTTAATCTGCCTAGAGTTTCAGCAAGAAAGGCAGACTATAAACAATGTAAATAAGTAAATAAATAATGCTTCTAGTGTCCCCAGTTTTGCTTCAATGGCTAAGAATGCAAACAGCAGAACTGTGATAACAAATATATGGGGCACATACGATCCAGCCAAACTGAAGTCCCATTGAGTTTTAAGCATGTACCTACTTCTTCTGTAGAACTCGGAGGAACTTAAAGTGCTTAACTTTTGGCTAGTTTTTGCCCTTAAAGTTTACAGAGAAAACACCTGGCTGTTTGGACCTATTATTAATAATGCACAAAAATACTTTCAATTTTCAGATTTTTATGTTCAGGTTTTTTCTATATCATCTACAGTTTTGATCCTGACACACAGCCCTCTTATATTCTGCTGACTAAGGCTTCACTTCATGCATATGAAAAAGTTCTCTCGTGTTCAAAAGCTTATGGTTCAATCAATCTCTGGCTCTCTTAAGTGCTATTTGACTCCTTTCTGTTTTTTTTCAACTAGCCAGGATGTGAAAGGAGAGCCACGGTACTAACTAGCAGGAGGTGGGGACATTGGGGGTGCCAATGGCAACAGCATGACATCACTTCCGCAAAAACCTTGGAAGTGATGTCACACCTATCAATTGCTGGAAACTCTATGGTAAAACCTAGAGAGGTGTGACATCATTTCTGAGTTTTCCCTGGGAGTGACATAATGATGTTGGCCCCCCAGCAGAAAAGTGGCAGCCATGCTGTACTATGTACCTTGTTCTAGAGGTCTTTCGTCACCAATAGCCTTAGGGTTTTTATTTATTGTAGAGCTAGGAAGGGAAGGGTCAAAGAAAAGGGGGGGGGGAGCCTACTGTAGTCTTCAAGACTACCATTGCTAACATGAGTTTGTTTCTAGCCCCCCCCCCCACTGCAGTGCTCTGTGTTGTCTGTTATTGTGGTATAAAAATGATCTGTGTTGACACAGAACTGAGTGGGCATTTTGTATTATCAGTTCCAGCATTTGCCCAGATCCTTTATTTCAGACAATAAAAGCGTATTTCACAGCCAGACGGTTTCTTAAAAGGTTTTCAACTGACAATTTGTCTAAAGAAGAGACACTGATCTGGCTATTTTTATCAAAGGCAGAAAGCTGGGCTTCTCAGATGCACTCCCCAAAGTTAATGGGAGGCCTGGGAGGCATTCAGCACTGGAGAGCCAGGCAAATAGGGACCTGGTCCTCCGTGCCAGCCACACTCTTGGCGCTAGATTTCTGTGGCTCATCACGACAGTCACAATTGTTCATTTCCACTGTGCATCCAGAGCAGACGTTGCCTTGGTGCATTTCATTTCATTTCACTTCTGTCACTCATTGTCCCATTTAATCTTTGAGCGTTTCCCATACAGATGAGCTCCTGGAACAGGAAAGCTTTTCTTAACGAACTCTGAGGTTCACCCATATGATGCCTGATAGGCTTGATGCGGTTTGCTGGAAAAAGATACTCAACCATGAAGTAGGCAGGCTGCACATTTGCTAAAGGAACCGAGAAGACAACATCATGAGCAATGGTGTAAATGGGCCATTGAGTAATTGCAGCAGGAATGATGGAGGGGATAATGGCCAGGGACAATGCAGGTTTTCTGTCCAGTCATATGGAAGCTTCAGCTTGTTTAAAGGGGGGCAGCTTTCATTCCACTCCCCCACCTCAGCCTACCCAAGTAATGATAGAAACTGGAAAGTAGCTTGGCATGTGCAACTCTTAACAGGAGACTGCATGGAATAGACAGTCAGGATGAAAATGTCTCAGGGCAGTCTCACATGACTTGCATCAGCATCAGTGAAGCTTGCATCAGCTCACACCATGAATTTAAATCTTCCTTTGGCTACAATAGCCACTTAGTTTCTCTTTACAGTTGCCATCTCTGGGTTGGGAAATTCCTGGAAATTTGGGGGGGGGGGGATTTAGGGAGGGAGGGGACTTCCATGGGATATAATGCCATAGAGTCCCTCTTCTCCAGGGGAACTAATCTTTGTTGCCTGGAGATCAGTTGTAATCCCAGGAGATCTCCAGCCACCACCTGGAGGCTGGCAACCATATTTCTCTGCCACATCCAACCCCACATTGCTATTCTACCCAAACATGGGACAAAGAATGCTCCAGAGGCAGAAAGGTACACTCTGTTATTTTTATGTAGTTAGGTACTTGGTATCCATCCTTTATTTTATTGTCAAACACTCAAGGCAACTCACAACACAAAAAACAGTTACAACACAATCTCAATAACAAGAATACAGTACAATAATAAAAAATACAATAATAAACCTCAGTAATTAGTAGCATTAGAAAAAGAGAACATCAGTGCAAGAGAGATAAAAACGCAAAAAGACTTAATGAATTCCAAAGGCGTTTTTAAAAAACAACTCTTAAAAGTGTGCCAGAAGAGTAGGAGCCTCACCAACCTCAAAAGGCAAGGTGTTCTGAACCTAGGAGTAACGATGAGTGATGTCCTGTCCCTTGTGCCTGCTAATCTCATTTCTGATAGCATGGACTCTCAAAGCACAGTATCAGTTGCTGAGCTGAGCTCAAGTTTCAGCCAGGTTCACAGGGGTAGAAGTGGCTGAACCTCACATTTGCAAATGTGTCAGCCTCTCCTTGTAGACAACATAGGCTTGCCGGGTCTCCAGCTATACTGAGAGACTTCCCAGCAAACCTGCACGTTTCCCACTAGCACATGAAATGCCAATGGGGGGGGGGGGTAGGGAGCATGCTAGCACCATGCCAGTGTGCTGATGTCAGTACTGGTAAACCCCAGAAGTGATGTCATAAGCACCCTAGGATTTTCAAAAATACCACAGATTTTTTGAAAATCCCAGAGTATCCAGTGATGTCACTTCTCAGTTTTACCAGTGCTCCAGGCTCCACCCCCTTTTTTGTTCCCAGGGGTTGCTAGCTGTGGCCTGATAAGCCTAAGTGAACAACATATGGGAAAATAAACCCCTTGGACGGTGCTTTTCCCAGGCTGAGAACTGATTATTGCGGTAAGCAAGAGGTTGAGTGGACACTCACATATGTGTGCATGTAGTCCTTGGGGAATGCCACTTTTCCTCTCACTCAGCAATTCCTTTATCCTATGAATAACTTTCTATGTTTAATGATTATGCTTTGGACTATAGACATATCTAAACCAGTTACACTGGTTTAGCACTTATTCTTTGTTCCCAGGGAACTCTGGGATATGTAATTCTGAGAAGAGGCTAAAGATCCCTAGCAGAGCAGTTTCAGCACCTTACATAGGGTTGTAAAGTCTAGGATAGGCAGTCCTTGGAGAGGGGAAGAGTTTGGGGAGGGAAAGGAGTTTGGGATATAATTCCATAGCCTAGCCTCCAAAATTGCCATCTCTGTAGTCTGTAGATCAGTTGCCAACCCTAATGTCACCTGGAAGAAGCCATGACAATCAAGGTGGTATAAACATGATACAATTTTGTGATGTATAGCTAGCCTTGGGCCCAAGTTTAGCACCTGATTGGTTGTGATGCTATTCTTTTCTGCCTGGCCTACTATTCCTGAAGCACTGAACTAGGTTGGTGGGAGTCGACGCAGATAATGAGCTAGGATTCTTGTACTGCCTTCCTTTTGAAATCCTGGATGGAGGCAACTTTAAATTGACAGGATGAGAAGAAGCTTAGTAAAAGAAAAAAAAAGCGTCTCTTGGAAACTTGCTATTGGCTCCCCCATCATGGAAAATATGACTTGCATATTCAATACAATACTGCTCGTTGCCAGTATTGCTCCACTGAAGTTGCACCACACAAGAACATGGTACCTGCACCCTTTCTAAGTAGCAGCGCTGGACCAATCTTTAATTGGAATTGTAAAATAATCAACTTCAAAAAAAACCCTCCGATTCATACAAGCCATCATACAATGGTAAAAAAATGGTGCAAATGAGGAAGAATATTTAATTATTCAGGTAAAAAAAAATCCCAGTGCTTTTCTCAGGAGAATCTGTGAGTCCTTCAGTATTTCCTTTAAAATAATTGAAAGTCGTGCAGATTCCCCTGAAGAAGCTGTACTGCTAAATGCATAGGGAATTCTTCACCTGAATAATAAAATATTCTTCCTCATTTGCACCATTGGCTTTTTGCCTATTTTTTATCTCTGTAATTGGTGTGGCCCTTCTATTTTCTCTAAACAAATGAATAAAATGCTCCAGCATTCATTGTTGTGGAAACAGCGAGTAAGGGGAACAGTTGGACTACTGTTTGAATGATCAAGGGCTCAAAGTAACTGGTTTTCTGTAGTTGTGCACATTCCTGATGTTGCCTTTGCAGTTTTGTGCTGACATGACATCATTCATGAACAAGCTGAATTCAGGTTTTTACCAGCAGGATTGTCAGAGTCTCTGTTGAGAAAATAACTCACTAGGAAATAAGATGTGCTCAAAGCACTGGCAGTATATTGTGGGATTTGCCAGATGTGTGTTGGCCAGGTGAGATTTGCAAAAGGCTCCTTAGGAGTCTATTATGGAACAAAATTATGCAGGCAGCCTGGGTGTCTTCATCATATATACAGGAATTGGAGATGCATTCCTGAGAGGGTGATACAGAATATTTCCCAGTTTTGATTTCCAGGCTCCAAACAGTAACTGGTGTGTGTGTGTGTGTGTGTGTGTGTGTGAAAAACCATTTAACATTCACTTTTTAAAAGTCTTTTTGTAACCATTTTTTTTCCTGCTGCTGCTTATGTCATTTATTTCCATCTAGTTACTGCTTCTTTTTTCTTCTTTCATTATGCACATGAATAATAATCAAAATCATGTGGCATTGTGTGTAGAATAGCCAGGAGATCTTAAGATTGACTGTCAGCGAGAAGTTCTAGCTCTAGGTAGCCAGCTAGACTTGTTTTTAAGGCAAGAGACGTTTCAGAGGTGGTTTGCCATTGCCTATCTCTGCATCACACCACGGGTATTCCTTGGTGGTCGCCCTTCCAAATACTAGCCAAGGCCAACCCTGCTTAGCTTCTGAGATCTGATGGGATCAGGCTAGCTTGGGCTGTCCAGGTCAGGGCTATGCACATGCATGAACCCAGCCAATCAATTCATCTATATATTGATATTGGTGAGATGTCATTATGTACTGAGCAGCAAGAAGAGGAGGAGGAGGAGGAGGAGATTGGATTTATACCCTGCCCTTCACTCGGAGTCTCAGAGCAGCTTACAAACTCCTTTCCCTTCCCCTCCCCACAACAGACACCCTGTGAGGTAGGTGGGGCTGAGAGAACTCTGAGAGAACTACTCTTTCAAGGACTGCTCTGACAGAACTATGGCTTGCCCAAGGTCATCCAACAACTGCAAGTGGAGGAGTGGGGAATCAAACCCAGTTCTCCCAGATTAGAGTCCACACACTTAACCACTACACCAAACTGGCTCCTCAAGGAAGAGCGAGAGTAAGGCTTTCTTCATGGTTGTGATCACAGCATGTTGGAGATCACCTTGTGAATGGGATGAGAAAATGACACTCCTTAACTAATTAGATTTGGCAAAGTCATTTGTAATAGAGAGGAGGAAATGAGTTATTTGGAGCCATTTCAATCTGAATGCAGGCCTCTATTTGGAGTGGCCTGGGTCCCCAACTGATTTTTTGGGTATTTTTAAAAATATTTATCTTGTATGCTAGCCTGCCTTTCTCAAAAAAGTGAAAGGAGAGTGTGTTCCTGTGGAATCTCCTGGATTTTCATCACTGTTGATGACTGGCGGCTTTCATCACTGTTGATGGTGGTATCCTTTTCAAGAATCTAGCTAGGTTGGGAGTGGGAAGGCCTTGTTTTGGTGGTTTCATTATTACTTGGTTGGCCAGTTCCAGAAGATGGAGCTGGAGGGTTGCTGGTCTGACCCATGACATTTATGCTACAGGATCCTGCAGGATTCCATCTTGTCCCAGATATTATTATTTATTTAGTTTTATTTTATTATTATTTATTAAAATTAAATAATGAGCCAGCATGGTATAGTAGTTAAGAGTGGTGGACTCTAATTTAGAGAACTGGATTTGGTTCCCCACTTCTCCACATGAAGCCTATTGAGTGACCTTGGGCCTTTTTCTCAGATCTCTGTCAGCCCCACCTACCTCACAAGCCAGTGCCTGTTGTGGGGAGAGGAAGGGCAATTGTAAGCACTTTGAGACTCCTTAGGGTAGCAAAAAAACAGAGTATAAAAACAAACTCTTTTTCTTCTTCCTTCATGGTGTTTAACATATGCATGAAACTGGAGAAATCATCCAGGGATTTGGAGTGATGTGCCACCATTATATAAATGACCAAGCTTTATTTTTCCTCTAGTACTCAGTAGGATGATTCAGGATTGTTGAAAGTCCTCAACTAAAACCTGGAGAAGTTAACGGAATGGTTGAGGGCCAATAAAATGAAGCTCAGTCCACTTTGGAATGCCCCCCCCCCCTTTCATGAGGCTCACCTGGCATCAACTTTACTATCACTTAGGTACCAGGCCAAAACAATTCCTTACCCAGGTTTTTAATCAAAGTATTCCATCTTTTAAAGCTGTTTTTATGATCTGCTTGTAGCCTGAGGGCTGTTTTATAGATATCCTTTTAGGCTGCTTAATAGTATTCTTATAACTTGTTTTTATGGTGTTTGACTATTGATAATTTAATGGTTGGTTTTTAAGATTTTATTTTGTGTTTTTTGTTACATAGTAAGCCACTCTGAGTAGGTCTCTGGAAAGATGACAAATTTTCTAAATAAATAATGATGGTGACAATGTAAATTAATAGGCAACAACTTTCTAGTTAGTCAAAAACAGGGACATTTTCAGCACTCCTGAAAATATTTCTGAAATATAGTGAGTGGTTTTTATTGGCTGTTCCCCACACATCTCTTCTTGGAATTGTACAAGTAGGGTTACCATATTCTGAAAAGCAAAAAACGAGGACATATTACTTCAGTTTTTTTCTACCATATAATGTTCATCTGTCAATGTATTGACTAACTTAGAAGTAAAAGGAATCTCTTTTTCCTCCTGATTTCCCCCCCTGAAATAGCATTTGTCTTTGAAGTTGAATGTAACTCACTGAGTCCCAGAGCATTTCTTTTTTCTTTAGGCTATGATTTCACTTAAAAAGCTCTGAAATGGTCAGTAATCATTTGCTTGACTCCTCAGATACACAAGTCTTGGATAATGTTATGTAGGGTTACCATATTTTGAAAAGCAAAAAAGGAGACAAATTTCCCATCTGACTACTTCAAACAAATGATCACTATGAGAAATCTCATTTAAAATACCCCTACTATTTAAGCTGCGATAATTGCTACTGACTAGGAATATTCCTAACCTACCAATCCCAAAAGAGGACACAAAAAAAGAGGACATGTCCTCTAAAAAGAGTACATCTGGTAACCCTAGTACAAGATTTCTGTGAGCAGCCTAGAAACATCTTTATTTTTTTCCCATTTACAGTTAACAGGTGTTTATAGTGGACATGCAAAGTGAAATAAGAGTAGCTAGGTTTCTGCTGCCGTGACCTGGGGGGGCCTAGACTACCCTGATCTCGTCAGATCTTGGAAGCTAAGCAGGGTTAGCCCTGGTCTGTGTTTGGATGGGAGACCTCCAAGGAATTCTGAGGTTGCTATGCAGAGGCAGGCAATGGCAAACCATCACTGAACATCTCTTGCCTTGAAAATCCTACAGGGTCACCAAAAGTCCTCTGTGACTTTGATGGGATGAGGAGGGGAGAGGAGGGAGATCCTGCTAAGATAAGGCTCAAAATCCACACTAGTAAAAGGGGGAGATGCTGTTTTCTGTTCATATCGTGTTTGTTAGTCGACATATGACAGGTCCAAAGATGACATTTCTCACCAGAAAAGTTGCTGATTCTTCTTTGTGCCCCCTGAGGGGTGAGACGTCCAAGGGCAGTGCAACAGAATTTAGTTGCCTTTGAGTGAGAGACCACACAGGATCTTTTTACTATGTACAGATATATAGAGCACACTGGAAGCAAATAGACTCCTAAGACAGGAAGCACATCCAGTAACCCAGCATTGGATCCAAAATAATTATCATAATAACATGAAACATTTACGTTGTGCTTTCAAATAAATCTAATTAAACTAAATTAAATGTTCAAATCACTTAGCATCTATTCAACAACCCTTGCAATAGTTCACAAATCAGGCAGTATCAGTATTGCCATATTGCAACACTTTGGGGGAAGCCTTGAGCTCACTAAGAGAGACTTTTTGCAGTGTTCAAAGGTGTAATTTGGATAAATATTTTGGTATTTGGCAACCTTATGCCTGAAAAAAATCTATTGAACTCCCTGAGGAAACAGGAGGATATCTGGACCTCTGTTGGAGGAGGAGGAAAAATGAATACTTATTGGACTTAAAGGAGTCCTCCTTCAAAAAAACTTTTGTATTATTTAGGAGGACTGATACTAATATAGGGGTTGTGCAATATCTTTAGTTATATAATTGGATGACAGTATTTTGGGATTCATAATTCTTTCTATGTGTTTCTGTAATAATTAATATGATAGTGAATTATTTATTAAAAATGAAATAAAATATATAAAATATTTAAAAAAAAATATTTTTGAGATACTTTGTAAATTGTCTATAGCATGATATTTTCTGCTTTTGGGTATTTCCTTCTTACTGTGGGTCCTATTTTGGTTTTGTGAGCCATACTGCAGATGAGAGAGAGTGGCTCATGTCAGGCAGCCTAGTGAGTTCATCACTGACATGAAAGTTGAACCATCAACCTAATTCCCTTAGCCACTGTGCTGTACCAAAGAGATCATTGACACCCAGGTACCAGGCAGGAAGGGGAAGTTAACTTTCAGCCAACTGTCAGTTCTTGTACCGCTGTGTTTCTGCCCAGATTCCAAAACTATAGAACTCTCTTGCATCTCCCTCCACCCCACCCCCAAGAGCCCTGGTCTCAGACCTCATCCTGCAGGTAAGCTGGCCAATCAGAAAACAAAACCCATTAGTTCCCATAGAGAAAACATCAATTGAGAGTCACCCAGCAGCTAGTTTCCCTTAGCAATAAGCAAAGGAAGAAGCTGATCCTTTGTATTGCCTAGAAACTGAACATTAAAGTTGGATGTGAGCCAAGGTAAGCTTCAGGATGAATGATTTGCCTGAGGATGACTATAGAGGACTATGAAAGAGATCTTGGAATGTGTTAGGATGTGACACAGTCTCCTAGGAAATTGATTCTTTCTGCTCCTGCTCTAGTCTGCTGTGGCTTCCTTAATTGTTCCATAGTATTCCTGTGGAGGTACATATGTACATTTAGCAAGCAAGCTGCTAGGTGACAGGGTTTCTCAAATGTTGTCATTATAAGCCTGCCTAAGGAAGGGGGTGGGGGGAATATGCCGAGCAGAACTGGAAGTGCCACAAAATTCTTCCGTTCTATAAAATTCTTCCATGCCGCATCAGTTATTGGTAGGAGCCCTACGAATAATAGAAGAAATCTTTCAAATGTTGAAAGGCCAGCATAGAATGTTTTTTTCCGATCCTAATTTGGAGCCTCCTCACACCTAGTGGATAATGTAATAAGGGCCATTTGATGTACTCAGAAGAGCTAAGTAGTAATACATTACTGTACTGTTTCGCTTCAAATGGGCACATCCTTCCCATTGATCCTTAGGGTAGTGGGCTAGACTACCTTCCATGGGCATTAGAATCAGAACTTGAGCCCCTTGAGTTTGCTCAACGAATAAGCCAGCCAAGGGGACAATTGTGGCATGTGCATGCCCATGCCCTCAAGGAAGTCACTTTGGTGTGCAATCAGAGCATTTGGATTCAACCCCATAGTAGAACCATCCATCTAGAGGCGCCTCAGCGCATCAGCTACTCAGAAGAGATGTGGACCGATGAAGCACTCAGGCATCTTTGCTACACACTCTGCTTGGAAACATTAAGAAGCTGACCCACCAGTATTCAGAGAAAGGAGATCTTTATGAAAACCAGCAAGCTTGTGAGCTGGCCTGGTATATGCTGCAGCCAGCAGAGGGCAATGCTGCACAGACACATAAGCCAGTTGAGTAGGTACAGCCACCCTTATATGCCTAGGCACTGTGGAGACCTGGAGGCTCCCTCCGTGCCCTGGCAAATTGAAAGAATTATGGGCAGGGTAAACTTGCTTCTGTCGGTATAAATTAGATCTTTAAGGTTAATGTACTGTTTATGTATTTTCCATATCACATTTTTTCCTAATATGATTTGCATCCCCTCTAGGCCTGCAATTAGCCGCAGGCTCCTTCTAACATATGCACAACACAACATATCCCCCAGCATTTCCTTTAATGTAATGTGCTCATGAAGGAGATAGAGGGGGCAGACTGTAATTGCATTTCTTCTGTCTAATATCTCTAGATCTAAAATGCATTGTATCGAAGAGGTCCCAGGATGATCTGTATCTCTGCAACACATAACTGGAATGGGAGACGAATACTCAGAAGGAATTTGGGGAGGGGCTGTCCATAAATAAATAATACAGAAAAGGGGGGGGGGTAGGCTAAATGGGATGGAGAAAATTCCAAAAATAAACCAGGACATTCCCACCCTCATCTGTCTATCATCCTCACATGGGAGGCAACAGAAGCTGGAGGAGGGAAAGCCCACAGCATGAAAATAACATGCTCTCTCTTCCCCGTAACGCACATAGATATACTTTACAATGACATTGCAAAGAAAGCCAGGTAGAAACACAAAAGGTTCACATTACATTTGGCTGGAGTAGTTTACTCAAGCTTGAAGAAGTCCACTCAAGAAGAGAAGAGGTCAGAGCAGCTCAAGAACCTCATATCCTGAAAGCAAATGTGATCTAAAAAAGGTGTTAACCATTTGGATCCTGTCTTTTCCCAGAGATTCTGGAGGAGGAGGTCAGCCTTATTTATGCTCCCCCAAAGCACCTTATTGGCAATCTTTCCTGCCTTTTTCAAATAAGAGGACTTGCTATATTTCTCTGGCTGAAGACAAGGAACTGCTCCCACTGCTGGACCTTCTGAGGGCACCTGGTGTTTTTGGCCACTGTGTGACAGAGTGCTGGACTGGATGGGCCACTGGCCTGATCCAACATTGGCTTCTCTTATGTTCTTATGTTCTTATGACCTCTCTGTGGTATGTTGCAAAAGTCTTATTCATTTATTATTAGATTTTATACTTCATAAGAGGCATTTCAGGGAGTCAAGCCTGCTCAGTATTTGAGTTCTTTTTTTGAATCTAGAGACAGAAAAATTGCCAATAGATTCAGGCCAGCTTATTCTCAAATGTTTGCCTGAAGATGTATGGCCTCATCACCTACTACTTAATGGAGTTCCTTTCCAGGTTTTTATTGTTGGTGTGAATTCCCTTAGTTCCCCTCTTTGCTGAAATTAAAACACAAAGCTGTGGAGGCACAAAGTCAGTCTATGGTGACCTACACTTACCATGGCACAGTAGTGTATGTAGACGTTGTGCTTTTATTTATGTAGTACATTTTATCTTGCCCTTCCTCTGAGGAGATCAGCATGATGTATATGATCCTCCTTGTCTCTGCTTCATCCTCACAAAAGCTAGGTTAGGCTAAAAGAGACTGAGAGACTAAGAGAATGGCTCAGTGTCACCCGACGTGCTCATGGCAGAGTGAAGATTTGAATCTCGGCCTCCCAGATCCTAGCCCAGCACTCAGACCGTTACATCACACTGTGCTGTTGCCCTCTCACTTCACCACACTTTCTTGGTTTTGGCCCTTTCTGCACTCTCCCCGCAGGGCGGGGAAACCTCCACTCGATCAGCTGGCTCCCCGCCGGCTCAAATTGGGCCACCGGGGGGAACTCACCCCCAAATTGCCAGACTATGGAGATGTGCCTGGTGTGATGACATCACCCAGAGGTGATGTCATTGCACTGGGCACATTTCGGGGGGGGGATGCTCTATAATTCAAGGGAAAACTCTATGGTTTTCCCTCGAATATAGAGGTCCCGCCCCCAATGTGCCCAACATGATGATGTTACTTCTGGGTGATGTCAGTGCAGTGCACACGCAAAGCACGTGTGTCAGAAGACTTCCGAGAGGACCGGATTCCCCCTGCTATAAGATAAGTTAGACTTGGCAACCCTATTCCCCCCATTCTGCATTACAGTACCTCCCTTCAGTGGTCAGCCCAGTTTCAGCCTGCTGTTGGCCCCAGGTTATTTGGATGCTGTTTTGCTGTGGACTTAAATTGTCTCAACTCGAACACAGAGAAAATCCGGAGTGGCAGGCAAATGCAGAAAGGACCTATGTTGGGTTGCTCTTCTTACTCCACTGATCCTTTTCACAAGGTTGGATCTCAAAGAGTACTTCCATAGACTAAAGAGGAGCAAGTTTAGTTTTGATTTTATTAGTTAATTATTTATTTGCTTCATTTATGTCGCCTTTCTCCCTGATGAGGACCCAAAGTGTCTTACAGTTGATTCCTGTCTCCCCTGGCAGACCTCTGACCCATCCCCTTCATACTGTCTCTGTCCCCTCAGGAGCAGCATTTGGGAGGTGTTTGGGGCTACGGTGGATGAGGCAAGGCAAGGAAGGCCCACTCCATGGACCAAAACCCCTTCCAACTGCAGAAATGCTCCGTGGGATCCAGCCCATTATGCTACATCATTATCTGCCATTGGGAGTAGTACAGGTCTACCTCATTTATCTACCTTTCTCCTAGTCCTCCCCTACCCTCCTTTTTGGAATCCACTTATGAGGTGAGATTTTCTTGCATTATCAGCAAATGCTCATTCTCTTTTGCTATGTTTGGCTTTTCCAGCAGGTACAAAATGATTCTGTGCCCGCCTAATCACTGTTGGAATCCATGCTGGGAACTCCAGACTAATAACTAAGTACCTTATAAATTATCTTTCTGGTTCTGCCATGTGCCACTGTGGTGTTCTTCAGGGCTTAAAATATTAATTAAAAACACCCTTTTACAATACACTACTATATTAAAGGTATAACACTATAAATTGCAATCATAAAACTGTAATGCGGTGACTGAGTGTAACATGAAGCTGACACGCTGCCGCGGGGACTACAAAGATCTTAACAAATGGCATCATATACGAGTTTCCTGCAATCGACATAAAACTTTCCAAATTTCATTCTTATTTGTTTTCTTTTTACAATACCTTCATGGACAAAAATATTAAAATAGGAAAGGCAACATCAAGCAAATCATCCCAGAAAAATAAAAATGGACTTCATTTTAGATTCGTTTCAGGTTTGCAGAGCCCTGCTTTGAGGAAAAGGGATATAGATCCCCCCCACCCCCATCTTTTGTTCATTTCTTATGATCACCGGGGGGGGGGGGAGTACAAAATGTGAGGTGGTTCAGCAATGATCAGAGGCCATACAGGGTGTCCCATCAGTAAGGATGCAAAAATGTCTTCCTGGTCCTGGAAGAGAAGGGATAGATGATAAACCTGCCAATGCTCAGCCAAGAACTTTGGCACGAAGGACATCTTCTGAGTGGGTCTCTTTTCTCAAGCCCTAAAACTTGTTTCTGGGATCCTTCCTCTGTCTCTTGACAACATTACTGTTACCTAAATTTTCAATACAATATCTTTTATGAAGAAGAAACTGTATTATTCATATTATGGAACGGAGACATGTGAGAGACTTACAGGGAAGGAGAAATGCCATTCCCCTCCCTTGCCCAGGCTGCCAGGAGTCCATAGTCCCAGACATGGAGCCCTCTAGATTTCCTCTGTGTTTCCCACAACTTATTCAGGCCCAAGCTGAAATCAAAGCACATGACTTGCCCTGCTCCATGAATCTGAAGAGTGAGCAGGGTACCCAGAATCTGGATCTCCAACCTCCCAACCCCCTGATGCCTTTGCTCCTTACCACCATTTTTTTCACTTTAGCTTTTCTTATCTTTTTCATTTGCAGGATAACTCTCCTTCATTGAACCACCACCAGTTTTCATGGGGCATTCCAGCCAGAACTCATGACCCTTTGGTTTTTGTGAAATCATTATTAATTTGAGTAGTGGTGGTGGTTACTCACAAGTTAGTTTTCCCCGTGTTTGCAAATCTCTGCAATGTGGGTGTGTCTCCACTGCACAGATTTGGCTACCAACGTGGGAGCTATCACTTGGTTGTTACACATACTGATTTTCAGTCTGTTATTAAACACAAAAGGTAATTTGTTACAACAGAAAATAAGACCCTACATTTAGCCAAAACAATACTTGTTAAAAACTTTATTGTGGGTCACTCATGTTGTTGAATATTTGTATATGTATGAATCTATAACAGCAGTCTCTATATTCCATGGTCAATTTTATTGACAGGCTTAATATATATATATATATATATATATATATATATATATATATATATATATATACCCTCTTTCAAACCTAGTATGTGTAAACATCTTGATTCTAAGGCCATATGAATGAATGAGAAGGGTTTTTTTGGGGAACAAACTCTGACATTGTCTTATTTACTTACTTATTTATTTTATTTTACATAATTTATACCCTACCTTTCTGCCCCAATAAGGGTCACCAAGGTGGATTAAAACATACATAATAAAATCACATTTTAAAAACTACTAAAACCAACAAAAACACATCGTTGACCTAATTAAACACAGAGCTAAAATACATATAAAATATTTTTTAAAACAAAACATTAGGCAAGAAGGAGGGATCACCATGGGAATGCCAAACAAAACAACAAAGTCTTAATTCACTGGTAATAGATGGCAACAGAAAGGGACAGACAGGTCTCCAGGAGAGAGAGTTCCATGTTTTGGAGCTGTGAACAAGAAGACCCTTTTCCAGGTTGCTACCCACTTAATCTCAGAAGGTGGGTGCATCTGAAGCAGGGCCTCTGAAGATGACTGTAACAGTTGCATGATTTAAGGGAGTAAGCAGTCCTTGAGCTATGGTGGTCCCAAACCATATAGGGCTTTAAAGGACAAGACCAGCACCTTGAATTGGACCTGGAAACAAACTGGGAACCAGTGTAGCTGGACCAAGATTGGAGTGATATGGTCCATGTGATGCAAAACACCTGATTTCCCCTCAAGGGTTAACATGGATATTAGCTGGCCTGCTCTGGCTTGCCAAACCCCCAATGGGGGCGGGGTTCCCCCCCCAATTTTGTGCCCCCCCAATCTGCTGCCAGTCCCCACCACCTGCTGCATATTTAAATAATATGGAAGGAAAAGGGTCATACAAACAGTCATTAGGCAGCAAACTTCCAAGGATCCTATCCACATCCTCAGACTGAATAGTCTGAAAAGTATCCAGATCAACTGAACAAGTCAACTGAACAAGTCATCCAGATCAACTGAACAAGTCAACTGAACAAGCCATCTGACCCTGTCATCGCTAATGTAGAGTCTTAGTTGGAAGAGATGCAATGGATGCAATTTTACCTGGAAAGTACTGAGCAAAATGGTCTCAGAGGACAACCAAGCAGTCTACCTCCTTCTTGTAACCAGATGGCAACAGGCCTCTGCCTACCCAGAACACGTTTACTGGTAGTGTGTCAAGCCCAGCCTGGCAACCATGGGGAGAATAGAGGGGTGGGGACCTAGGGAGGGTTGCCATCAGTGACATCACTTCCTGGAAAAACCCAGAAGTGATGCCATGTCTCTCTAGGAACTGCCAGAAACTCTGTGGTAAATCCATAGGGTTTTCAGCAATTTCTAGAGAGGACTGACATCACTTCCAAGATCTTATCAGAAGTAACATCAGTTCTCTCTAGGAACTGCCAAAATATAGAGAGGTGTGATGTCACTTTCAGGAAAGATCTGGAAGTGACATCATGCCACTGGCTTGGCAAGCATTTGAAAGTATTTCTCCTGCCATGGCTCAGAGCAGTGGCAGAAAGTGAGAGGTGGGCACAAAGGATCCCCAACCCCACTGGGGGACTGGCAACCCTATTCGCTGGCCTACACTCTGCTGACACAGTGGTGGAGGAAAAGTGCTATTTCTTTGCCACCATTGTTATCAAAAAGTACACTGTAAAACAAAGTTTCACCCATGTCTTATCACATTTGTCCCAAGACTTCCTCCACTGTCACTCTAGCCATCTTCTCATCACCAACAGCCCTCAGTAGACCAAGGGGCTACCTGGTCTCTAACATCAGAGAGGGTGCCTTGGAGCACTTCTGTCAACCACCTGGGTCATTTCTGCATTCCAGAAGTCAAGGAGGGTGACATATTTAAACCAGTAATATTTATTTATTTAGTACATTTGTATTCTCCCCTTCCTCTAAGGATACAGGACAGTATACCTCATTCTCCTCAAAATGCAGACAGCTGGGTGACCTTGGGTCAGTCACATTTCTCTCAGGGCTGTTTTCTCAAGAGCAGTTCTCTCAGAGCTCTCTCAGCCCCACCTACTCCACAGGGTGTCTGTTGTGGGGAGAGGAAGGGAAGGCAGTCTGAGACTCCTTCAGGTAGAGAAAAGTGGAGTATAAAAACCAGCTCTTGTTTTTCTTCCCTTCATTTTATTACAACAACCCTATGAGGTAGGTTAGGCTGAAAGCGACTGTCTGGCCCAAGGTCCCCTAGCAAGTGTCATACTTTTTCAATCCCTACAGCGTATCAGCTTTCCATATACCAATCTTTCCTCTCCAACAAGTCTGCTGGAGAAAAAAAGAATATTACCAAATATAAATCAGCAATGCAAATAAAATCAAAACACCATAAAATACAGATATGAAAGCAGATATTCTTTAAAAGAGTGGGGAGAACTGAAGCAAGCATCTTCTGAATGCCTAGGAGAACAACCCTCAGGAGTACGTCCCATTTTATTCAGTGGAGCTGAGTCCAAAGGGGGGGAAAAGCCATGAAGGATAGGGCCTTCCCAGCAGTGTTGCTCTGACAGTGGAATGCCCAGGCCCCCCAGCCTACCTCAAAGACCCCAACTCCATCCCCAGACAAAAGGCTCCCCGCCCCCACAACTCGGGCTAATTTAATTATGTTCCCTTGATGCTCCCGCCTTCCCTTCCCTCCTTGCCACCCCGCTGCCAGCCCAGCTGGCCTTGCAAAGCCAGAGGTTGCCTTCTGCAATCTGGTGCCACTGATGATGATAGAGACAGGTGGGGGGGGGCTGGCTGGTGGTGCCCCGACGGAGGGAGAAGATTAATTAAATTAACCAGTGCCCCCCGAGAAATTTAAATGCCCCCCAACTTAAAAATTCCTGGCTACAGGCCTGAGAATGCCCTTGATCATCAGGCAATGCCAGGCTATTTTTTAAAATTATTATTTCAGCAAACTTTTAACTAGAAAATAATCCCTTATTTTTCTTGTTTGTTTTTCTTAATTTCACTGTTGCTACTATTTTTTTATGTTGCTGACAATTGGTTTTATGTATAAAAACTTCCCAAGAAATGAAGGGCCCATACTATGGAACTGTTAAATTTCTGCCCAACCCATGGATCACTATCCTGCCAGACAGCAGCTACTCAGACATATGACCAGCTGTGTACATGTGTCTGATAAGAGGCTGAGTCAGCCTCAGGGTCATCACAGTGGCCATTAAGTCCTGAGTTATCTCTGGCATGGTGATCTTGGCATAGACTTGGCCACTAAATACCAAGAATGTGGGGGTCACCAACAGCAAGTCCCATCAGGCAGTTCCAGCAAGAGATCGTTCCACAGCATTGGGGGGGGGGGATTTGGGGCTGCACGGGCTGCCAAATAGTCACATTTCTGGATAGAAGGACTAGATGAAAATCCCTGGATGGAAAGCCTTCTGGCAGTGGAAATTCTCCATTGGAGCTGTAGGACAGCTGACCAATGACTTCCTGGCTTCTTAGACAAAAAAAAAGGAGAATTGTTCAATGATGAGAAGGAAGCACTGTTTCATTATCTGCAAGAGAAATGAGCAACCAGCACTTTCATTTGCAGCTGCATGAAATAATAAAAGCATAGAAAGAGTGCATGCTGGGGCAACAGCTCAGAAGCTCTGGACTTTCTGAGGTCAGGGTACTGGGAAAACAGCAGGGCACACAACTTATTTGTATGTCATGGGGTGTCCTCCCACGATATTTTATGCATCTTTCTGCACATATATGTTGGGTGCTTTGGTGTAGTGGTTAAGTGCATGGACTCTAATCTGGGAGAACCGGGTTTGATTCCCCACTCCTCCACTTGCACCTGGCTGGATGACCTTGGGCAAGGCATAGCTCTGTACCAGCTGTTCTCTCAAGGACAATTGTCTCAGAGCTCTCTCAGCCCCACCCACCTCACAGGGTGTCTGTTGTGGGGAGGGGAAGGGAAAGGAGTTTGTAAGCCGCTCTGAGACTACAAGTGAAGGGTGGGGTATAAATCCAATCTCTTTTTCTTCTTCTTCTTTCTTTTAGATACGGGTTGGGATCAGCATTAACAATGAGAAAGGAAACTACCATCAAGTTATAAGTAACAATTCTTTGTCTTCATGAGCATTACAGCTAATTGCAGGCATCCCGAGGAGAAAGACTTATTTCTCTTGAAGGGGGTGTGTTAGCATAAGAAGGGATTGACTCTAGTATTAAACTGAAATTTAGTATGTACAGAAGGTTGTCAAGAGAGAAAAATAAGAACAAAGGAGGCTATTATTATCTTTTACTATTATCTTTTAATTCCCTCATTTCCCTTTTGCACGACTTTTCTCTCAGCCCTCTCTTTTTCAATGATTACAATAATCAACATACTAATGATAACAGAAATAATCTTCAGCAAGATAACTAAACAAACGGCTCACTATCTCTTCTGCACGGGGTTCATGTTCTGCAGATATACCAATTTTTAATGGAAAAGTCAATACAATTTTAATTTGGAAAGCACGTGTTGTCAGTTGCAAAGCAGAAGGAGGTGATTACACAGGTAGGTGGAGGAGCACAATTCCTTGCATTTGACATTGTGGGTCAAAGGGCAAAAAACATCAAGTGTGCCAAACACAACCCAAACCCCAGCAGGACCAAACAATACCTGACAGATCTTGGTTGCTATAGTTATGCAGCTTCATTAAAGGCATGCCTTGCCTGGGAATTTAAATAAGCAAAATCAACCCTATTTTGAACAATAGTCACATCCACCTCTTTCATAGCTGGTGCCAAGAGCTGAAAAATCTAATTAAAGACACGACATCTCAGGTTATGTGGTAACCTTGAGAGCCCTGGAGACTAGAATGAGCATCTTCTGTATCAACTTGGCTACATAAAGTGCTTCCAGGGAATAACGGATCACCTTGCTTTTGTGGTAGGCTGGGATTTTGTGAGTAGAAAACAGGAACAAAGGAACACTTAGCAAAGGAGAGTGCCTGACCTGCTGGGATGGGCTGTAAGGATAAATGACTAGCTAAACACAAACATAGCCCTTTAAGAATACAGAGGCCTTTGATACCTTAGGATTTCTGATAGCACCATTTCTTTGTCAGAGATTCTCATACAGCAGGCATGTCAAAATTCTTAGACCTCAGGGAGTCTATGCCTCATGGACTGGCTCATGATGAGAGGGCACAGTGATTTTGCACAAAATCTGCTCACACCAAAAGCAGTGCATGAGAACCACTTCTAAACTGAGTGGCATCCCCATAGACGCCTCTAAGCCTTGCTCACCTTCTTTGTGGTAAGGGAGGAACGTCAGATTAGGGTGATAGCTAAATGCACCCATGGAATTTTTTATACTTGGAATATATATATATATATATTTAAAAAACTTAATAGGCAAATATAAGGGGTATCTGGGTTTTAATAAAGGGAAGGAACTTTGAAATCACAGTTAACATAACTGTTGCTTGGCTGTTTTTCTCTACTAAGCAGTGAGGGAATGGCTTAATGGGTTTGTGGGCCGTAGATGTATTGAACTGGCAATCATTTTGGTGAACACAGCTGCTGGAAAAATGATCACAGAGAAGGTTTTTGGCCCATTGCATGCATAGCCTGAATCAGTGTTATGTGTTCCATTTTGGTGTGCACCTGTCTATTGAACACCTGGAGGGATTTAGGAGTGTGAACCGATGTTTCTATAATACACCATTATTGTGCACACAAAACTTTCTGTATTTGGTAGGTGGAGCATAATGACATGGAGGAAGAGAAAGACGAATGATACAAACCAAGGGAAAAAAGCATTAGGTGATAGGTTCAGTGGTATAAAAAAGAACTGACAAGGGAGCATGATTAGAACAACAGTGTCCTGACTCTGATGAGGATTGCTGTGCACCGTATGAAATAACATTGACAGCAGTTGTTTTTCCTTTTAAAGTCAGAATAAATAGCCCAGGTGCATAAATCCTTGCACTACACCTTCCCAGAAGCAGCTTGGCACTGTCTGATCACAAGTTATTTCATTAATGTCTGCAGCTAAGAGCACCATGACAGGATCATGCATTTTCAGGCACACGAAAGAAACCGCAAGTGCAAACCAGTGTTTTTATATACTGATGAGATTGTACTGCTCTTGTGAAACTGCTCGAAGAGCCCTGCCATAACATTCCAAGGATGCACCTTGCCCAGAATCCTATTTCCAACAGTGGAATAGCCTGATATCTCTGGGAAGCCCATGAAAAAGTCATCAAGGCAATCATTTGCCTCTGCTGTAGGGATGTACTTCCCCCTCCCACCCCGAGTTTTGGTTCTGGCTCATTTTCAGTTTTAAAAGCTTCATTTGTTTTCCTTGTTTCTGCAATCACCCAATTCATTTTTCATAATTTGCTTTCCCCCCTTCCTCCCCTTCTTCCCTCGTCTGAGCTTGTGTTGGGGCTGGGGCTGCCACTGCTGCCAGCCTAGGCAGGCAGGAGGGCAGGGCAGGCAAGGGATCTCTCTGTTCCCTCACTGTTATTGTCAGGCACTCTGGGACTAAGGCCCATTCTGCATCTAGCATTCACTCCACTGTTCTACCAAACCCACATTGGAACAGAAATCCCCCTCTACATTGCAGGCCACTTTCACTTTCTTTGATTGTTGGATTTTATAGAAGCAAGGAGAGTTGCTTGCTCCCCCTTGGGTGTATGTGAGAAGTCCCCCCTCTGTGGTGCTAAGTGCCCTCGCTGCATTTCCCACCACCGGCGTGAACAGTTGTGTACTCTAAGGCCCATTCTGCATCTAGCATTCGCTCCACTGTTCTACCAAACCCATGCTGGAACAGAAACTTCCTTCTGCATTGCTTGCCACTTTCACTTTCTTTGATTGTTGGATTTAATGGTAGCCTCCACACTGCATGTTGGTTTCACTTGCTTTGATCTGGTACTGTCTGCATAGATTTATGGCTGTTTTATAGACGTTCAAGGGTGACTCTGCGTCAGTACGCCCTGGGTATTTGATTGTGGTTTTGAGCTGCATCTTTTGCTGTTCCAGTGTGGGTTTGGTAAAACAAAGGAGCAAATGCTAGATGCAAAATGGGCCCAATTTCCCAAGACTGCTCTGAACATGGGACCTCACACATTTCAGAAGGAGCATCCAAAGTGCTGGGAGAAGCAGGGAGAAAAGGTTCTTGGGTTGCTGTCCCAGACCAGTCTTTTGCCAGCAGCAGTGGCAATAGCACTAGCACAGGTACCAGCTCCAGCCATCAGTAAGTGGGACGGGGTAGAGGAGAGCTTGCATGTCGTTTTCAATGTCTCCTCTGCTTTTTGTTTGTTCCCCTCACTCCAATTTCTGTGAACTTACTCTAAAGCAGTCAGCCAGGTGCCAGAATAAGACCTCTGACTATCACTGTTGCTACTACAGTGATTGCAGGATAGCCATCAGATAGATTGAATGCACATCTCCCCACTGCCCCCATCACATGTTCTCCAGAGATACACTGGCTCTGAACATGAAGATTCCAATTAGTTGTCACAGCATATAAACAAGGGTTGGTCTGACCATAGCTCAGAGACAGTGTCTACTTGGAAACTCTGTTCAAAAGCCATATACCTCTGATGCTGGGGACAAGCAATGTGAGAGGGCCATGTTCTGATCTCTTATGCCTAGATCGTAGAAATCTTTTTAAACTAACAGCCTTCATATACTTCAAAACAACCTCTGCCTTTTCATGGAATATCTAAGCAAGTGATATGAAAATCAAAAGAATTTCCATACTTTTCATCCAAGCCATGAGCACTTGAATAAAGAGTGAACTGCCATCTGACTTTTAAGGGTTAAATAGACAAAATGTCTGGAGACTGATAACCCAGCACTTTTAAAAGCTAAATTTCAGCTGGGGAAGGATCTTAAATCCATTTAAAGCCCTGTTGGGATAGGAGAACGGGTTTAATCCCTCTGCCCTTGTACAGTTTTATCAAAAGTGCTTGTCCTTTTCCCTTCTAAAGATAATAGCCATGCAGGAAGGATGGTTTTGACAGACAAAAGCCATGCAGGGATGGGAAAACCACCACAATTCCTTTCCCCCACATGACTCCAGAGCCACACACAGTTGCAATTTAACTTGTTTAAGCTCTGGGGAAATCTGATCATGGATGTCCCACCTTCTCATCTAGTTTAGAGCCATGGTTGGACCAATGCCATAATAACTCCTAGAGTAGTCACCGTTCCCTTTTTTACTCTCTGTAAACTCTCTTCCAGCTATGTGATGATAGAAGGGCATGGAGTGGCAAAACACAGTGACATGATAGCCAGCCACGTATAGCAAGAGCTAGAACTGGGCTGTGAGCAGACATGTGTGGGATGGCAACAGGCTATGGAAAGTCTCTAAAGGCATCTGACTTACTGTAGCTCAGTCAGTTTGGGAAGCTTCCCAACTCTGAACCTGATCAGAAAATCTTTGGACTTCCATAAATGCTTTTTGTACTCACTTGGGTGAGTGGCTAGAGAAGTGCTCCTCAGTGTGGGTGACCTGGGTTCTAATCCAAGTTCTGCCTCCTGTTTTAGGGATGGGTCCACGGCTCAGTGGAAGAGCAGAGTTTTGCACGCAGAAGTTCCCATGTTTAGTCCCCAGCATCTCCACTTAAGAGGACTAAGAAGTGGGTGATGTGAAAGACACTGAAGCAGGGTTTCCCAGTGTGGTGTCCATGGGTGCCATGGCCTCTGCCAACTCCTTTCCTGTCACCTGTCAAGTGTTTCTAGGAAGTGGGCAGAGCCAGTGGGGCTTTTCCCCAGCAAGGCCTCTGATTGGCTGTTGAAGATCTGATGGGCTGTGCAGATTTTTAAAAAATTGTTTTGGTAGCGCCTGCCACCACAGCACAAGGATCTTCACTGTGTGACTGAAGGTAAGTTGTGTGTATGCAAGATAATATTTGAAGACAGTGTGTTCATTTTAAAAAGGCATCCTGTTAATCAGAAGTTCTCTCTAGAATGTTGAAGTTACCATCATATTTATGCAAAACTTCACTCCCTGGCTTTTTTTTGGGTAGGCTCTGCCTCCAATGGCAGCCATTTTTGGCTGGCTCTGCCGCATGTGGTGACTATTTTTGGTTGTGCTCACCACCCTGTACCGGAATTCTAAAGTCCCTGCAGGGTCAAAAAGGTCATGGACCCCTACTCTGGATAGCTGCTGCCAATCAGAGTAGACAGTACTGATCTTAATAAACCAGAGGCCTGACTCAGTATAAGGCAGCTTCACGTATTATTGCTTTGTTGCTCACGAGGCTTGGGAGTGCCCCTGACCAGTACCCTGTGGCCTTTGTGACATTGGTACACTTCTTTCTAAGTGTCCAGGATTTCGATGAAAAAATGAATGACATTTCAGGGGAGCATTCTGAAGGAGACCAGGAGAAAAGAAGAAGTGCTTTTTAATTACACCTAACCAAAATGAATGGTTTTGGCTCTCTTCTAATACTACCTAAGTGCAATCTAGCCAGGACAATGCCATGATTGCCTCTGAGTGTTAATGAAAGCAGCCTTTAATAGATCTGTGCACAGGAGGGACAAGACAGAACACCGTGTAGTCACCTTTAATAAATAGCTGCCTTTTATTATAGGCCTGTAGCATCAACAGTTTTTTTCCCCCCAGCTTGAAAAGGCTTCCTTGTACTCCCTATGTAAAGGGAAGTTTTTTCTTCTTGTTGTGCAGCTGTTGCTGAGTGGCAGCTCTGACAATTGTTCCCAATATTTTGATTACAGAATTGCCCTGTTATTCTAGCAAGGCTGAAATTAGATACAGGTGCAAATTAACTGGCTAAGTCACAAGTGCATTAAAGTTGGTAATTTTTCTGTCAAGAGGCCTGTTGAAAGGTTGCAGAGAATTACAAGAACAGGCACGAGCCAACTGGCTGGTTGGCAGGCAGGCTGGCCCAGGTGTACTTAGAGTTTGGAGAATGTACTGGTAGGTGATGTAAAAAGACATGCAGGTAAGTACCTGTTTGTATGTTGCATTTGGGACAAAAAGCAGGTTATAGAGATTCAGCCACTCAGTGGGCATAGATGGGACACCAGGTGGTGGGAGGACAATGTTTCAAGTTATCAGGTAAGACAGGAAGGTAGGTTTTGGGATGAGGGCTGGTTAGTCTTTATGCACAATATGTAAACATACAAAGGGATAGGCCAGGGATGCATGCGTTGTTTCCTGGGGAGGTGTGGGTGACTATTTCCCTGTGGAGGAGCTTGAAGCAGTCCTGGCATGCTCTCAAAGTTGTTCAGATGGAATTTTTAATTTTACTATTGCTAGATTTTGAGGTTTTAAGTACAGTTGACATGTCACCCAATTACATTTTGTTTAATTTACCATATAGGGCTGCCACTGCCTGTAGAACAATGGCCTGTCCCTTTAATGTAGGCCTAATAGGATGTTATTCACCAAGTGATATTTATCTCCAAGCTGCAGAAAAGCTTCACCTGCCCATTTCCACACATTAAGCTTCTATTAAATGTGTTGGAGAAATGAGCATGTAATGCAAGGCCTGAGAAATTCAGTCATTATAGGGTTAACTATGCAACTTGTTTGTTTACCTATGTTAGCCTGGAAGTGATACCTGGCAGCTGGCCAATTGACTGTAGACCCGGGAAAACTGAAGGTGTACTGTCTTGCTAATTGGTCAATGATATCAGGTGTTTCCTTTCAGGGGTCAAGAAGAAGGAGAGATCCTCCATTACAATCTCTCACTCTCTATCAGTATGTCTTAGTGTGAAGACGGAGCACAATTCAGCTCCTTAGAAAGCATGTTTTGTTTATTTGTAGCTAATCCCGTTTACCTTTTCCCTTTAGTAATAAACTTCTTTTAAACTAAAAGAAGCAATCTCTTCTTTCCAGAAAAGCAAGATTCATTACTCTGATTTTTCTGATTATTGGACAAAAGTCCTAACAAAATGGACAGGACGTTTCCTGTACTGTGAATTTCACCACAAACACGTTCAGCAGTCCAACTTCCTATTTCGAAGGTGTCAGTCAGATTTGAGCTCAGTCACCAGCCTTTTGGGTTCATGCCCCAATGCTGTAAATGGCTGACAAATAGGTTTGGAAAATTATGTATGCATGAAGACGCTGCTGATCTGAACTGATCACTATCCATTAGCATCACTAGGTGCTACTTAGATGAGCACTGATGGCTAGGAGTTTATTAAAACACAGTATTTATTTTACTTCATGACTGATTTGTGACTGATTTAATTGTCTATTTGAACAATTGCCTGCTGAGAGGAGCAGTTACACAGCAAGGTTGGAGGGGGTAGTAGAATTCAGTCATGCTGTGTGAGAACACGTATGCATGAAAAGCCAGTTGTGTTGTGCTAAATGGTTAGGAAGTAATACAGTGAAGTAACCTACTGAACAGCCATGAACAGGTCAGTGAACAAATGCAGAGTCCAGTGGCACCTTTAAGACCAACAAAGCTTCATTCAAGATATGAGTTTTGAAAAAGTGTGCATGCACACAAAAGCTCATACCTTGAATAAAACTTTGTTGGTCTTAAAAGGTGTCACTGGGCTCTACATTTGTTCTACTGCTTCAGACCAACACGGCTGACCACCAATGAATAGTTGAACTGATGATAAAAAAAAGTCAGCTTCCTTTTTGTGACTGCTGAACAGGATGTGAGCTGAACTAGCAGCTATTCAAGAATGCCTAATTATGATTACACCAGTGATGTGTAGTGCTTATAGTATGAGGCTAGCATCAGGGAATGTCAACTTGAATTACTCATTGAGCCATGAACCTCATCAGGTGACCCCTGGACTAAACCATCTCACAGGGTTGTTGCAAGTATGCAAGTATAAACATAAAAGGAAGGAGAAAGAATGCACTGTAAGTCAATTACATTTAGTATATAGTTTTGAACCAAAAGACATTTGGTTTTTAGGCGCTACATGCTTGCTTCAATTCTGCCATGCCTTGGTCTCCAACTTGAGGCTGCAGAGCAAGGAAATGTTCTTCTAGGAGGAGAATTCCAAGAACATGAGAGGTCAGGCAAAGTAACAGGGATGAAGGAACAGGGAGCTAGTTCGACTTGACACTGGCTACATGACTGCAGTCAGCTCTAAAGTTGACAATTGTCTCCAGCAAAGGACAGAGACAGACTGAACTCTCATATACCACAGAAACTCCTGTGGGTACAGCTCAGCTCCATCTCCCCAGGTAAGACAGTGCCTTCCTATAAGACCTTCATGGGTCCATGCACTCCATAAGACCGTGCACTCCAGTAGTGCTTGGGGATTTTTGGTAGCTCCTCTTGTGATTCTGATGGATAGGACTGGATGACTGCCATCTGATCTTCAGAGGGCTCTGATTGATAGCTCACCATAGGAATTAGGGTTGCCAACTCTGGGTGGGGAAATCCCTGGAGATTTGGGGGGTGGAGCCCAGGGATGGTGTAGTTTGGGGAGGAGAGGGACCCCAGCCGGGTACAGTGCCATGGAATCCACCCTCTGAAGCAGCCCTTTTCTTCAGGGGAACAGATCTCAGTGGTCTGGACATAGCCAGAGTCACAGGGAGGTTTAGATGGTGACTTGCTGATCAATGGGGGCTGTTGGAGGGCCCACTCATAATGGTGGCTTCTTGCTAGTGAAGGGGTGAGTCTGAAGGAATCAGCTGAAGGCAGAGGAAGGGGTCATCTCCTTCCCAGCTCTCCTCTACCCCTACCTGCCTCCCTCCCCAGTTTTCCCCTGCAGTCTGTTGTCTGCACACAGTATTTGCTCCTGTGAGCTTGGGAGGAATTTGTGTATTTGCTCTGGGATTGTGTATTTGCTCTTGGGAACAATGGGGGAGGCTTGAAGGCCCTGGAGCCAGGAATGCCAATTGACTTGCGTGGGCTCCGTTGAAATATAGCACAAAAAGGGTGGCAATGAAAATGAGGAATGGATTTTGGATGAAGGCCCCTGGGCCATGATAGACTGCTCTGAGACTGAAATGATGGCCCCTGAGTGGAATGAGTGGAATGTGAGTAGCGTGAGTTTTCTGGAACTAGAATGACAGACCCCAGAGTGGGATGATGGCTCCTGGGAGTAGCATGAGTGTTCTGGGAATGAATGGTATGACAACCTTCAGGGGTAACAGGTATGTTCTGGGCCTGGGATGACAGCCCCTAGGAGTAGCATGAGTGTTCTTGGGCCAGAATGACAGCTCCTTGAGTCCAACAATAGCACCTGGGAGTAGCATGAGTGCTCTGGGCCTGGGATGACAACCCCCTCAGAGTGGAAAGATAGCTCCTGGGAGTAACAGAAGTGCTCTGGAACTGGAATGACAGCCCCTAGAATGGAACAATGGCCCCTGGGAGTAACATCAGTGTTTTGGGACTGGAATGACAGGCCTCACAGCAGAATGACAGCCACTATGACTGGAATCAGTGTAAGGCATCAGATTTCACTCTAAGGTTTGTGATTACAGGTGCAGGGCACTGATTTCAATCACAGGAGCTATCATTCCACCCTTGAACTTGTCATTCTAGTCTCAGAACACTTTTGCTACCCCAGAGGCTGTCACTCCACTCTGGGGGCTGCCATTCCAGGCCCCAAACACTGCTCCTACACCCAGGGGCTGTCATTACACTCTGGGACCTGGCATGTTCAGTCTGTGTTGGTAAAGAACAGGAATTCAGGGACCTCTGCCTATATATTTGATAGTGAAAAGCTGACACAAAGGTGAAATGCTTTACTTCCTTTGGACCCTGCCTTTCTTTCCAACAGGGACTCAAAGTCAGGAAGGAGCCTTGGTCACAGTCCCTTGTCCAGGGCCTACAAAAACATGGAGCCAGCCCTGCATTTGGAGATCAGTTGTAATAGCTGAGATCTCCAGGCCCCACCTGGAGACTGGTAACCCTATTGGGAATCGTGCCATCCATTAATGCTGCTGTTGAGATTATGGCAAGATGGCTAATTTCATATAAAATTGTCTTGGTAATTGTTGTTAGCATGAAGCCTCATAAAATTTAAACATCAGAATTCCCCAAGGAACTCAGGGGAGTCAGGGGAAAGTGCTTATTTTCCAGTAGTAATTCCAGCATTAGTCAAGGCTCCTTAGGACAAGGGATACTAAAACTTGGATTTAGCTTGGTACTCTCTGGACCTTCCACTCCTAGATTATTATTATGACTGTTCTGATTTTAACTCCACCATCTGGGCAGCATACTACTGTTCCCCTTTGCCATTTTATCATCATTAACAAGCCTATAAAATGGGTTAGCCTGAGAAACGATCACTGGCCCAAAATCACCATGAACTTCATGGCTAAACGGGAATTTAGCCCCAAGTTTTTTAGGTGCTAGTCTAGCATTCTAACCCACTACACAAGCATAGCTTTCTGTAATGCAGTGGAGAGGTATTGGTATACTCTAAGGGGTTTTTTCTCATGCAGCTATAAAAAAGAGGAAGGGAACAACATAGATGTATGGCAGCAACAGTAGGGGACGAATCGAGAGGCAGGACAGTGTCTTTACTGGAGCCAGTTTGGTGTAGTGGTTAAGTGCGCGGACTCTAATCTGGGAGACCTGGGTTTGATTCCCCACTCCTCCACTTGCACCTGGCTGGATGGCCTTGGGCAAGCCATAGCTCTGTACCAGCTGTTCTCTCAAGGACAGCTTGGGAAAGAGCTCTCTCAGCCCCACCTACCTCACAGGGTGTCTGTTGTGGGGAGGGGAAGGGAAAGGAGTTTGTAAGCCGCTCTGAGACTCCAAGTGAGTGAAGGGCGGGGTATAAATCTAATCTCTTCTCTTCTTCTTCTTCTTTACATTAGTTCCCATTTTGTAGCTATAGAGGCAGGTCTGGATTTGCCACCAAAAGTACTTGCAAAAAGGAGCTGGAATCAATCACCACTCCTGACAAGGATATCTAGAGCAACAGAATGCAATAAAGTGCATGTTTGTCCCATACATACAACACACTTTTAAGTATACACTTAGGTGTACATTGTTTCTGAATATGAATTGGCCCGCCAGCTGGTCCAATTAGTGAAGCAGAGATCTGCATAGATGAACCCATTATTTCCCTGACTCCCACTGTAGGACAAACTTCTTTCGGCACCGCAAGATCCAAAATGAATCAAGGTGATTGGACAGTTTGCTATTTCTCTGCTATTTCCCCATCCAGAGCCAAACGTATCATCAGAAAGGCTGTCAGCTCAATGTGCTTTACCACCCACACTATTTCTAAATGTTCTAGTAGAGTTTTCGGTGCAAAGTGCCAAATTGTCTCAATATATTATCCACATACAGGCAAATTGGCATCTACCAAATTGTATCATTAGTTTTAAAAAAGTCACATATGGAGTTGCAGAAAACCTTGGCAGCCTGCCCCTTTCGGACGCTTGCTTCTCCCTCCCGCCCATCAGTTTGTATACCGCAAACTGTACAATATTATAGATACATCTGTGCTGCTTCACTGCCTGCATCTGTCTGTGAGCGACTGGAACACACCTGTGACATCTCCTCTCACCTTGAAACAGCTTGGGGGGTATATTAAACCCCCCACCTTTCACACAGCCAGAAATCTGCAGATGAAATGGATACTTGCCATGGTCCAGCAACAGTTTTGCCTCTGTCAAGCTAGCATGCCTACCACTGTACCAAACTGCACTAACAAATGGCACGCAAGGGTGTCTGAATATAACTAGCAAGCATGCACACTTTAATGCTTCCAAGCTGATGTAAATATTGGATTCTCAGTTTGTCAATTTTAACTTAAAGAATCAGTAACAAATCTGGGTCTAACATGACAAAGACAACAAAGGAAAAAAAAGATCAGTGAATGGTCATTTGCTGAGTGTAAATTTCCTGTGATTTCCCTAGCCTGTCAGAATAGACCTGCCGCCCAAGCCTGAATATCGTGCTGATTTCAGTGCTTACATTTTGCTTACATCAGATGGTATTTAGCAGTGCAGCTTTAAGAGGCTTCTTAAAGTGAAAGTGGACACATTAGTCATAGGACAAGGCCACAGATTATAAATGGCAAGCATTAAAACTGTGGTTTGATGTCAGCAATTATTAATGGAAGGGGAAAGCGCTAATTTATCCCCCCCCCAATATGAGGAACCAAATGGTGAAATTAAGAGGTAGCAAACAAAAGAAAGTATCACAGATGAGCCACCCATAGCTATTAAACAAGATGGTAAACATGGAAGCTTGTTATGCCCAGAATATTCTGCATCTTCTGATGTTCAGGAGCAGAAGGACGTCGAGGGGGCTAGAATAGCATAACACTGGGGACTTTCCTTCTGGGAGTTACTTAACTCTTTTCAAGAGACCAGTCACAAAATGACAGCTCATACATGGAGCCAGGCACCAAAGGGTGGCTTGTACAAAAATTTTAGAGCAGGTCTGCAGTGCTTGGGTAGTGCATGTGAAGGTGGAAGAGGACAGCAGATGGAAGTGGGTGCTGGTGCCGCCGTCCAAAGCAGGGTATGTGCAGGGATTTACTTCCAAAGATGTTAGAAGCTGCTGTGATAACTTTAAAGGGAAGGATTAAAAAGGGATTACAAGATGACTGGGGGAAGGGCAGAGAGCTACTTTTCATTTGCATGGTCAGTGACTGATGACTCCTGAGTGATCTTCTGCCTACACTTGATGTAGCATATAATGGCATGTATCCGTCAAAGATCCTTAATTGTAAGAATGTGTCATGGATGACCAAGATTAAGATAATTCATACAGTATTCCTAATTACAGTACTCCTAATTACAGTGTATGGGTGTGAAAGTTGGGCAATGAAGAAAGTTATGAGAGGAGAATGAAAGACCATATCGATTGGAGCAGAAGAGACAAATAAAAAACAATGGTGCAACAGGAAGAAATGTTTTATTCCAAATATCAATACCCAGGGGTCATTTTGTAGAAAAAGAGGTGCAGGAGCTCATTAGCATAATTCATCCGCATAACTTATTTGCATATGCTACACCACCTGACATCACCAGAAGTATGTCAGAAGGCAAGAAAGGAGAAAGAAAGAGAGAGAGAGAAAGAAGGGAGGGAGGGAGGAAGGAAGAGCTGGTAGAGAGGGGACAGCTACTAATCCAAGCCTCAGAAATACCACTATTCTGGGAGGACAGCTTCAGTGGTGGCTGAAGCCTTCAGAAGGCTGGTCGGATGAACAAGGACCTTTCCAGGGGACAGGATCATTTTGCTGCAGACATGACACAAGCAGGCATTCCCCTGCGAGAGTGGGGGGGGGGGGGGGGAGGCTAGCACCAGCTCCCGGAGCTGCGCTCTCCCGAGCTCCTGCTCGAAATGACCCCTGTCAATACCCCTATGCATTTTGCATAGTCACAGTCCCCCTTTTTTGCTTGAAACTGGTCACTTCCATTTGTGGGAGAGGGGGAGGTGATTCCTCCTAGTTCCCCTCCCACTGCACAGGCCCCATTCAGGGCTGCTGAGAGCCACAGTGAGCTCCTGGACAAAAATCCATCTGCGCTGCCCCCCACCCCCGGACTCAGATCCAAAACAAATATCATAACAATACAAATCCCTTGGCTTCCTGTTACTGTAAATAAAATAATAATTGTTAGCTGGGAATAAGCCCCAGTCTCAAACAGTGCTAACTACAAAAAGACTTCAAAATATTTCTACTAACCTGACATAAACAAAGCATACTCACAGGATGCTTTAATGGGGGGGGGGGGGGAAGAAAATTGGGGAGATGTGAGAAGTCAGTATCATCATCATCCAGGGAGAGGGGGCAGGCGAGCCAGATCTCCAGATGGTGTAGTCTTCTTGCACCTACACTAATGTTAGAAAGTGAGTCTAGTCCCTGGAAGCTGAAATCCAACTAGCTCCAGTTCTCTTCTCTTCTCTTCTCTCTGCCTCCTTACAGAGGAAAAAAGGATTGTAGGGGCAGATGGGGGTACTCAAATTACCCTGGAAATAATTTCCAGAGGGCCCTAATCCATGCTCCTGGTTGAAGGTACAGATCCTCACTAGATCAAAAATGCAGAGGAAGCATCAGGATTACTTACTAATATTTTTAAAGCCTCTGTTAAAATGAGGATAGGATAACTACATGCCCTGTACCTTTCGTAAGAATAAAATAAAAGATTTACTGGATCACACCAGAGGTTTCTGTAGTCCAGTGTCCTATTTACCACACTGGCCAGCCAGATGCTTCTGCAGGTCCCATCAGCAGGAAATAAACTGCTACCCCACACAGCTGCCCCTAAACTTCCATTGTTGGGCGGCCGGTCCAGAGCCACCTCAGATGACCTGGAGCGGGCGCTTCAGGACGTGGTGGCTGGCTGGCTGGCTTAGGCTGAGCCGACTGAAATTGAATCCAACGAAGACGGAGGTCCTGTGCCTGAGTCTGAGTGGACCGGGGGTAGGGATCCCACTACCTTTGGGGTAGGGGGGCATTGGGGCCAGCGCCGAGGGTCCGGAGTTTGGGAGTGCTCATGGATGCCTCCTTAATTATGGAGGCCCAGGTAGCAGCCACTGCCAAGGCAGCCTTTTACCACCTACGGCTGATTAGGCAGTTGGTTCACTTTCTCGAAAGCAATGACCTGGCGACAGTGATCCATGCAATGGTCACCTCGAGGTTAGACTACTGCAACGCTCTCTACATGGGGCTGCCCTTGACTCAGCTCCGGAGGCTGCAGCTAGTGCAGAATCCCACAGCCAGGCTGCTGATGGGCCTCTTGGTGAGAGACCACATCCAGCCTGTGCTGAGGGCGCTGCACTGGCTGCCTATAGCGTACCAGATCCGGTTCAAGGTGCTGGTTTTAACCTTTAAAGCCCTGTATGGTCTGGGGCCTGCCTACCTAAGGTCTGTATGGTCTGGGGCCTGCCTTTCCCCATATACACCCCAGAGAGCACTGCAGTCAGGCACTCAACATCGTCTGACCCTCCCTGGCCTGAGGGAGGCCAGGTTGGCAACCACCAGGAATAGGGCCTTCTCGGTGGTGGCTCCCTACTGGTGGAACGAGCTCCCAGAGAATATCAGGGCCCTGTGGGACCTTTTGCAGTTCTGCAGGGCCTGCAAAGCGGAGCTCTTCCTCCAGGCTTTTGGAGCCGCTGCTGGGGGGAATGGCCTTTAGCAGGCGGCTGGTGAGTCGCTTGTCTGGTATATCTGCGGTGGAAGCCCCCTGGCCAGAAATATGTAGGATGCTGTTTCTGGTGTTAGTTTTTGTATTGCTGCCATCTGTTATGATTTTATTGTCTAGTTGCATATTTCTGATCTGATTTTAACCTTTGTATGTTGCTGATTTTATGTTGTTAGCCGCCTAGAGCCGGCTTGTGCTGGCTAGGCGGGATATAAGTCTAAACAAACAAATAAATAAAGGTATATTGCCCCCAAAATGTGGAGTCATCATATTTAGTCATCATAGTTAATGGCCACTCATGGACCTTTCCACCTCCATGAATCTGTCTAATCCCCTTTTAAGTTTTCTGAAACAATGAAGGTCACCTCATAGTAGCTTAGTCAGCGAATTAATTATGCATCATGTAATAGGGAAAGGGATTGATTATTAGGAAAGGGACTGAGAATAAAATGGCCAAGATTACAGTGCCCCTGTATAGATCTATGGTGCAGCCTAATTTGGAATTAGGGTTGCCAGGTCCCCTGGTCAATCTGATGGGGGGGATTTGGGGGGCATTCTGGGGTGGGTGGGGATGCCCCCAGTCCCACCTCCAAGCTGTGGACATCCCTCTACCTCCCTGCTAAAAGACTTAAAGGGCTTCAGCTGATCGGCAGGGAGAATGTGGCCCACCAACCAGCTGAAGGTCCCTTTAAACCTTTTACCAGGGAGGGAGAGGGGCTGTCACCAGCCACAGCTCCAGTGGCAAAAAGGCCATTTTCCCACTTGAGATTCAGGCCCATGTGCTGCTGTCCTGCTCATGGGCTTCCCCCGGTGGCCAGCTGGCCTGGGATGGATTTGAGCCCCCAGAAGTGGGGGAAACCCCACTTGGACCTGGGGGCTGACAATCCTATTTGGAATACTGTGCATAGTTCTGGTCACAGTATCTCAAAAAGGACATTGCAGAGCTGGAAAAAGTAAAGAGGAGGGCAACCAAGCTGATTAGGGGGTTAGAGTGCCTTCCCTATGAAGAAATGCTGAAGAGTCTGGGACTTTTCAGTTTAGAAAAGAGACGTCTAAAGGGGGGACATGATAGACGTGTATAAAATTATGTATATGGAGAGAGTTGACAAAGAGAATTTTTTCTCCCTCTCCCGAAATACTAGAACTCGAGGGTATCCAATGATGCTGATGGGAAGTAGGTTCAGGACGGACAAAAGGAAACACTACTTTACACAGAGAGTAATTAAAATGTGGACTTCACTGCCAGAGGATGTAGTGATGGCCACAGGAATAAACAGATTTAAGGGGGGATTAGATAGATTCATGGAGGATTAGTCTATCAATGGCTACTAGTCATGGTGACTGGGGGGAACCTCCATACCCAGAGGGTACTAAACCTCTGAATCCCAGAGCCAGGAGGAAACATCAGGGGAAGGCCTTGGCCTCTATGCACTGTTGTTGGCCAGTGAATGAGACAGGATGCTGGACTAGATGGACTACTGGTCTGATCCAGCAGGGCTCTTCTTATGTTCTTATGGTATAAACTGAAACTAAAGCATCCACCTTAGGCATCCACTATTCCACTCTAATATAGATTAATACATATCACAATGCATGTAAAGTGTGTGTGGGATCAACTTTTCACTGTTTTGATAGATTCTTGGGAAATATTAACTTGACACAAAGGTTTTGTGTTCTCTTATTAAGTATGTTCTAACTCCCCAGTCAGGGTAGGGTGCAGAAGGAATCAGACTGGAAAGGGGGAAAACAAACACAAGAATTAGATGGTGGGGAGAGAGAGGAATGAAGGTTGGTTGATGGGTTCAGGAACAACGCATGATAGAAAAATATTTTCCTCAGCGTTGCATTTTAAAAGTTTGCAGCCATGGAGAGCTTTCTTTAACACCTGCTGCTAAAAATGGGTGGCAAACCGCACCAACCAGGACAAGCACCTGCCTGTTTGCACTGTTCTGCCTTCTCTATGCCTGTAGTGGCTGAAGTGCAGAACTGTGCTAAAATACATTCCTTGACTGTAGGATGATTCTAGCTTCTCTGGGCCCTCAAGCTGACTTGGGCCCCAGGAATTTAGTACCTCTGTACTTCCCTGTCAGTGGCCCTGGCCCCATTTACCCCAGTGCTCTTCCTGAGGGCCCACCGACTCCCAGAAACAAATTTCAGTAGCTTCAATGGGCTACAGTCGGAGGGGGGAGCAGGGAAGCCCCACTCCACAAAGTCTGTGGATGGTTTAATACACACCAATTATCTCAGCTTCCAAAACCCTGAAGACTTCTACCTTGGACAAGAAGGAGTAGTGATAGAAGGGTGTTCTGAACAGGATACGGAAAAGGGGCTTCGGCAACAGCTGGCCCAACAACTGTATATACTGGTGGATTTTGACAATACTCAATACATGAGTCAAAGCCAAAACTTAGCCCTTATTTTCTCACTGATGCACATGGCATATTGGTTTTTTGGGGGGGGGGGGGGGAGTAAGGTGTTTTTTTTAATAAACTGCCCTTTGATTCTATGTCCTGCTGCATCATTAAGAAAATGGGTGGCAGTGTTGTGCTCCAGATGTACTTTCCAATTAGGTTTTTAACTGTAATGCATTAGGGAGATCTAAATTATTATTGGCTTCAGGGCCAAGAATAATTAAAATCAGCAACTCATAGCAGACTGAGCAATTTCTCAGGATAAAAAAAAAACTAGTTATGGAAAGGGTAAATACCAAGGTGCTTTCCCTGGCTTCTGTTTGGAAAATGAAATGCAGTTCACTGATCTTGTCTTCTGTATAGGCTTGCCAGATCTCATTGGTGAGTGTCAGAAGTTCCAGATGCAATGCCCCCTGTCTCAGACCTCCAGACTGAGTGGCAAGAGAGGCTAGACAGCTAGACCTTTCTCCCTGTCTCTACTCTTCTGCCACTGTCCTCTTTGAAATGCAGATTCTGTTCTCAGGGATCAGCTTCCCTTTTCCTGCTTCTCTCTCTCTCTCCCCCTGAATGAAGACTTGCTCTCCTCCTGCACGCACCAAAGAGACCAGGGACATGCAGTCCTCTCTTGGCACCATGAGGCTGATGGGCCTCTCGCCATCCACCTCCATCCCTTAGCTAGTAAGTTAGTAACCTATCAATCTCTCCTCTTTCCTATCCAAAGTGTACTTCTCAAATGAAGAGAGAAGTATTTCTCTTCTAAAGTTGCAATGTGGCTGTGTGTAGCTTTGTAAGCTGAGTAATCTGGTAAAGTGACGCTCCTGCATTTGTAGCTTTATTTAAGCACTCTGTTAACTAATGGTGATTGGGCTAACCACACCAGTTGACTTCAATAGTGAGAAACCTGCCCTCTGCTAGCCCTCCCACTGCCAATCAGCTGGGCGGCAGGGGGAAATGGGTGGATGAGCAGCATCCTGATGTCATTGCATCACTTCCAGCATGACCAGGCAGTGACATCACCATAGAGTTATGGGTGAATGCTAGAGCATTGCTGGCTATGCTGTGCCATCACTTTTAGGTCACAGCAGATTTGACATCAGTGCATCACTAGCTATGTTGTGATACAGCTACAAGCCCCCTCCCAATGGTGAGTTACCCACCAGTTGCCAGTCTTGGTCTGGCAGCACTACTGTGGCTTTTGGGATCAGTTTGGGTTGCCAACTCTGGTGTGGGAAATTCCTGGAGATTTGGGAGTGGTGCCTAGAGATTGTGAGAGGACGGAGCTCAGTAGGGATATGGTGCCATAGAGATCATCCTCTGAAGCTGCCGTTTCCTCCAGGGGAGCTGATCTCTGTAGTCTGATGATCAGTTGTAATTCTGGAGAAACTCCATGCCTTGAGTTTGGTAACTCTAGCTTTAAGGCTCTGCTTTTTGTGGGTTCTTGCCAGAATCCTAAGGTTGTTGCCATTCATAAGTCGGAGTAACTTAAAAGTAAGGATAAAAAAGGGTAAAAGGGTAAAAAAAAACCTCAGTCCAAAATATATGTGGGTATTCAATACTTACTGCTAACAATCATTCACATATCTCTTTTAATTCAAGAATACATCTCTGTTGTTTTGTCTTACAGTAAACCTCTGACATTGCTCATTATTATAATTATACCCATTTGATAGATGAGGAACTGAGAATTTATAAGATTTACCTAAGCCCTACAGTGAGTATGACACTGTTACGCACAGCTCTCTGCACTTCCCCAGTAGTGAGAAGTTCTGAGGGCAACACCTCCACAAAGAAAGAGACTCTCTGCACACCCAAAGTGCTTCACTTTCAGCCAATTTACAGGTTGTTCCTTGTCTGCCTCTCTATCTGGCCCAAGGTGAAACTGTTGTTTTCATACATGTACAAACCAGCCCTCCTACCATCAGCTGAGACTAAGGGGCCACCTTCCCCAGTCACTGAAGAGTTCTTGAATGAGAAAGTGATCTGGAGATTATCTCATGACAATTAGCTCCCACTGAGGAAACATCTATGCCCATTCAAGAACTTTAGTATTCTCCCCCCCGCCCCCCCCCCCCCCCCCCAGACCCTAGTTTCATAAAATGTGCCTTTAGGCCAAACGATAATGATGCACCCATTAAGGGCAATCATTCAGCAATCCCGCAACAGTAGTTTGTAGAACTCTGTGGGTTTTTTGTGAATAGCTGTTTTTGTCATTTTGTGCAGGTTGCATTATAAGAGTAGAAGAGCAGCTTTTCATAACGTCATGTGTAATTAGTTGTGTAGGTGAACTAACTGACCCTGTATTTTGATTTTGTTAAACAAGCTAACAAAAGATTAGATGCAATATTGAGCTCTGCTGAAAATCAGAATAACAAGATGATAAAATAATAAAGTTCGAGTCCAGTGGCACCTTTAAGACCAACAAAGTTTAATTCTCAGTATATGCTTTCATGTGCATGCACGCTTCTTCAGATACATTGAAACAGACTTCACCAATAATTACATATAGGTAGGGAGGATAGTTGCCTGGAAGGGCCACTGGACTTAAAGTTTGTTCTGTTGCTTCAGACCAACACAGCTACCCACCTGAATCTGTCTTCAAAGATGACAAAATGAAAGAGTGCAAACTTTCACTTCCTCTTCCAGGACCTGGCTGAAGAACAGCAGATTGCTGTGTAATGGTACATGAGATATGGGACACCATCCTGTTATTGTCATGGTTGGGCATATTGCATCAGGGACATAAACTACAGGGGCACAGTGGGGCTTAAGCCTTCTGGGATTTTTCAGTGGGGTCAATGCCCCCCAGGATGGCAGGGTCTCTGGGATTTCCAAGCAGGGGTAATGCTACCCCCCCTGCCCCTGGCTGCCAGATAGTATCACAAAACTGCTCAAGATATCAGGCTGTCAGGTTCTCAAGGTCACCCAGTCCTGATTGTCTTTGTCACAATTTAAGGTCCTAAGATGGAAAGGGGCTGTTTTTGTTTACTTGTTTTTGCATAGACAAGAGGGACCTTCAGTGTGTAGTACTGTCTATGAAGAAGCATAGCATGGAAGGGGGGAAAGAGAAAGACCAATCCATCTAGCAATTAGAAGGCCTAAGTGGTTGAACTGAAGAATGCAACACAAACTCTGATGTAAGAAATGGATCAAGAGAATTATGGTTTGCCTTCACAGATGGGATACTAATAATTGAATTATTACTATGTACTTGTAGGCCCTGCCCTAGAAATGGTCCCATCTCCATTTCATCTTTAGCTATGGGTGTGGGGGAGTGTTACAAGGACCCTCTTCCTACCTAATTGTGTGCTGTCTGCCCTGATTCTATCCTGACTAAATTTGCCTTGGGAGCAATGTTAGGAACTAATAATGCCTTGCTTTAGAGAAGGTGAAGTCAAGGGTCTCCTCAGGCTGTACTAATGATTAGCCAGAACTTTGGGTGGGCAACTGATTCACTGATGGGACATCTGCATGCCTATCCATTGCCATAGGGGCTTGCAAAACCAAGCACCCACCTTGCTCTATCAAGGTAATTTCATCAGCAAATACAAGTCTTCCTGAGTGTAAGGTCTAATTACTGTCAAGCAGCTATAGAAAAGAGCAAGAGCTGAGTAGCACCTTAAAGATTAACAAAATAAAAGACATTGTTTATTTTAGCTTTGGTTATTTTGGCTGGTATTTCTCTGGAAAGATAGCCAAGAGGCAATATTTATGAAGTTGGGTACTTCCTGTAACATAAATATATGATAAACAGGAAAGAAATTTGATTGATTGCCAAAAGGAAAAGTAAAAAATGTCTGATTGATGTTCAACACTTTTTTCTCTTAAGCGGTGGCATCTGAGTAAAAGAAAAAGGAAGTGAGGTGGTGTAATATGTCTAAGCCTTCACTGGGTGCTGCCAAAACAGTTGACGCCAACCTTGCTAAGATGTCTGCCCAAGAGTTGCAAAATTAGATTAAATAAGCCGTATCTGTGGCTGTTACCAAAGCGGTGGAATTGGCTGTACCTACGGTGGTCAATAATGCTATGCCACAGGCACTGGAACCTTTGCAAGCTAAAATAGATGCTTTGGCTTCGCAAGTATCTACGCAGACAGAACAAATTATATAACAAATCGCAGAAAACAAAAACCAGATCTCCACAGTTTTACAGACAACAAACCAACTGGAAGTGAAAACTGAAGAGGTTTCCCAACAGATGAAAGAGATGAAAAAGAACTCTTGCAAGATACAGTCACAAAGTTAGAAATGGACAGAGCTGCATACATTTTGAGATTCCAGAATATCCCAGAAAAAAAGGCGAAGAGGTTAAAGCTGATATGGCTCAGAGACTGGCTGAATACGTAGGAGAAGAAGACATACAAAAAATCACTGAAGAAATAGACCAGGCATTTCAAATGAACTCAATCTATGCAAAAAGAAATAATCTTCCCAGAGAGCTCCATGTTAGATTTTTTAAAAAACAATTGAAAAAAAAAATCTGAAAAAAATAAATGAAGAACCATTTCAAGTATCAGGAACTGAAATTAAAGTCTTAAAAGACATCCCATGGAGAGTAAGAGAAAAGAGAAGAAATTATACACGCCTCACAAATCTGCTCAGACAAAATGGAATTATGTATAGACTAGGAATAAGGCCCATTGTGGAAATAAATACAACGGGCTCTAGAAAGATGCTCTGGGAGAGTGCCCCGGCCTTGGGCACTCAGTGTCAATTTGCTGTAGTGACCTCAGCAGGGTATAATGACACAGAGTCCACCAGTTTCTCCAGGGGAAGATCTCTGCCATCTGAAGTACAGTTGTAGTTCAGTGTGATCTCCATCCCTCCCCTGGAGATTGGCAACAATGGTTCCCCATGAGGGACTGGTTGGCTTGGAAGGTGGAGTCTATGGAATTGTACCTGTCTGAGGTCCCACCCCTCCTCCGACGTCACCGTCTCCAGGCTCCATCCCTCAAATCTCCAGGAATTTTCCACCTGGAATTGGCAATCCTATCAGCTTCCTAGCCAATCACCAACTTCACTCTTCAACTTTTCATCCCCCCCCCCCCCCGCAGCCTCCACCATACTCTGAAGCCCTGGAGTACTTGAAATTCTGAGTGATCTCCAGCCCTCACCTGGAGATTGGCAACTCTTCTCCACCCACTGCCAGGTGGGTCTTACTGTCCCCTCAGTGGCCTGCTTCTGTCATTAAAACGACCATGGACTTTTAGCATAATCCCTCCCCTGCCCACTGCCAGTTTGGCAACCAAGCTTGCTCTGATTAGGGAAATACCTGGAGATTGGGGGCGTGGATCCTGTGGAGGGCAGCATTTGGGGGGGATGGAAGGACTCAGCAGGGTATAATGCCATAGGGTCTACCCTCCAAAGCAGCCATTTTCTCCAGGGGAACTGATCTCTGTCATCTGGAGATCAAATGTAACCGCAAGAGATCTACAGGTCCCACCTGGAGATTGGCAACCCTGGGGGGAAGTCAGCCGCACAGCAGGGGGTTGAAGAGAATGGTTTGATGGTCACTGGCCCACCACATTAGCCAGCCAGCCAGCCAGCCATGGTGGAGCTAAGCTGGGCTGCGGTCAGATGTGCATTTTAATCCACTGTTGCCCCACCTCTAATTGATCCAGAGTATTTTATTACAGAGAATACTGATCAGACTCACCCCTTTTAGCACTCTTCAAAGCACTTTTGTACCATTCTTGAGCGATCAGATGCATATCAGACCCTGCAGCCAAGAAATGTTGCTGCCAGCCATTTTTAAAAATAATTTTTCCCTCGAGCATGCCCAGAAGCACTGCTATGCCTTCTGGGATATGTAGTTCATGGGGCCGTCAACTATTTTAAAATAGTTTACTCTCTAGGTACCCCTTCCCCAAATCACAGGAAAAAGCTGAAGTACAGAGGTGTTTTTATTTGAAAGTTTCTATGCAGAAAACAATGTTTAGAGCTGCCCCTGTGGGTGTGGGGGAGAGAAAGAGTGGTGCGAATAAGCAGTCGTGTGCACTTCGCTAACTACTGAAAAAAATAGCGGCAGAAAAAAAAAAGCTCTGTCAGAGCTGCCTGACTGACTGGGTGATCAGACAACAGGAAATCTGGTTTGAAACCAGCTCAGGCCAAAAAGACCGGACTTTAACAGGTATCAAATAAACACGCAGTAAGGGGGGGGGGAATGGGACACAGACAACTGGGACACGACGGACAGATATTGCTGTCTGATCGTGCACTTTAAATCCATCAAGGAACAGCAATGGCAACGGATCAAACTGGACTTCTGATCACAGCCTGGGAGAAAGAGCCATTTCTTAGGGTTGCCATCCTCCAGATGGGGCCTGGGAATCTCCTGCTTTTACAACTGATCTCCAGCTGAAGAGATCAGCTCCCCTGGAGAAAATGGCTGCTCTGAAGGGTGGACTCTATGGCATTGTACTCCCCTCCCCTCCCCAAACCCCACCTTCTCCTGGCTTCACCCCCAAAGTCTCCAGGTATTTTCCAACCCAGACCTGGCAACCCTACCATTTCTACAGTTTATTCTGACTGTAAAGTCACTGGGTGGGGGAGGGGGGGTTATGCTGAAAGTCCATTGTGTTTTCACTGACAGAAGCAGGCCACTGAGGGGACAGTTAGACCCACCTGGCAGTGGTCGGAGGAGAAGAGTGGACCCAGCACCCAGTCGGTCCTTCCCCTTCGCTGGCTCCCTCCAGACTGAGGCAGGGATGCTGGCCAGTGGCTCTGTGGGCGGGACTGAGGCAAAGCAGGGAGAGAATGCAGCTAGTGGCAGGGACCCCCTTTTGAGTGGCAGTCCTTCCAGCCAACTGATTTTGGCGCCCCATGGAATCTTGCCACTTGTAAATGGCTTTATTATATAGGAAAGATGGTTGATCCCAGAAGGCATTCTATTTACCTATGAAGGTAGAAGATATAGAATAAACTCAACATTTAAAGCAGAAGATTTTTTGGAGACACACGGAGCAGACTTATGAGAAGTGGAAGAAAACTCAGAGGAAGAGACTCAAGAGGCCCTAGAAAAAGGTGCAACAGGACCAAAATCAGGGGAAAGCAAGAAAAAATACAAAACCTTACCTCTCCATTAGTGACGCTATTACAGGATAAGGAAAAAAATGGATCTCAAGCAGAAGAAAAAGATGGAAAGAAGTAAACTGAAATTTGGCCACGTCCCCTGACATCACCGGAAGTGTGTCAGAAAGGGAATGTCAGTTTCAGCCCCATTATACCCTATGGGCCATTGAAATCAATGGCAAAAAACTCATAGGGTATATGAGGGGCTGGAGGAAAGGGGGTTTGAAGGAGAGGCTCTATGGACTTTATTACTAACCTCCCACCCAGTAAAGGAAATACTGTGGTTTGGGTGGTGGTTGAGTTGTTTTCTAAGCAATCACATTTTATTCCTTTCAAGCAGTCACCCACAGCCAAGGGATTGGCCAAGGTGTCTCAGATTTTTAAATTACACAGTATTCCTAAGAAAATAATATCTGACAGGGGGTCTCAATATGTTGCCACCTTTTGGCATGAGCTCCTGGACATGATAGGAGTGGGGCCTGCTTTGAGTTCAGCTTATCATCCCGAAACGGATGGACAGACGGAAAGAGTTAGTCAAATTTTGGAGCAATTCCTCTGTTGCTATACTAACTTTCATCAGGACGACTGTGTGGAGCTCTTTGCGGAATATAGTTACAACAACACCATTCACTCATCAACAGGCATTTCTCCTTTTATGGCAGTGGGGGGATTTGAGGGGGTTCCTCTCCCTACGTTAGGCCAGGCTTCACCACTGTCTGGCTCTTTTGGGGACTGGTGGAAATCTCTGTGTGAGACCTGGCCTCTCATTGCAAAGACTTTGGATAAAGCCAAATCGGATTACAAAAAATATGCTGACAAGGGAAGAGCCCCAGGTTGGGATCTGGAACCGGGGGATTCTGTATCAACCAAGAACATTCATGGCTTGCAGCCTAATCGGAAACTGGGCTGGAGATATGTAGGGCCTTTCAAAGTGCTGTGTAAAATCTCCAATGTGTCTTTTGAACTTGAACTGCCCAAAACATTAAAGGCTGTGCATCCTGTGTTTCATTTCAGCCTCCTGAAGAGAGATCCTGGGCTGAATGCGTGGAGACCAGTTCACCCTCATCCACCTCCTCTGATGAAAGGGGGGAGACTCATTAAGAGATCGCTCATATTTTGGACTCTAAGTGTAAAAGGGGGAGACTGTATTATTTGGTTCAGTGGGTGGATTTTGGTCCAGAATTTAATGAGTGGGTGGCTGCTGACCATATACATGATCCTCAACTGTTGCATAACTTTCATGCTTTGTATCCTATGAAACCTGGGGGGGGGGGGTTCTCTTGAGGCTGGCAGGATGTCAGAATCTTGACATCTCCTGGATGGGAGGTGGTTTCCCTCCCTCCCTCCATGTCACTCACTTCCCTGCAGAACTCATTACAGCTGCTTGGACTGTTATCTGGTGTGCTGAGACATCTGACCTTGGATTGTTATGCTAACGGCTACTCAGGTGCTTGGGAAGTGCTGGGGACGTTTCAGTGGGAGGTGGGAAAGGAATGCCAGATGCGCAACCGCACATTTGGGCGTGTTTTCCCTGGGAAAATTAACACATGTGTTTGTAGCGCCATTTTTTACTTTACCTGATTGGTGCCCCACCTCCCTCTTTACTTTTGAATTATGCATAATTTACCTACAGCCCTGTGCTTTGTATCACTAACACTAGACGTGCTGAATACCATGGACCATTAAGAATAAAAGGACTTTTGCTTCCCGAAGGCCTGGCTTCTTGGCTCTATAAGGGTTCTCACATTGGGAGCCTCTGCTCCCCAAAGTGATGACATCATGCTGGGGACTCCCTATCCCCTCCAGTAATGCCCCCCAAAGTCCCCCTCTGGGGACTTTGAGGGCCTGGCAATCCTATCAAGCAGCCAGGTGAGCTGATAAACCATTGTTGACCTTGCCTGAACATTTTCTAGCCTACATGCCTTCCCCAGGCTTGGGGAAAACCTCCACCCTGCCAGCCATTTTATCCACCCTGCCTGGATGCGATCTTTTTTTTGTCACCCTCTCCTCCCCTTAACTCAGTCAGAGCCAGGAAATCCATAGATCCTCATTCTGGCTCACCCTAAATTCCTGGACCTTACGTCTTTGACATTCTTTTGTTTTGGCTCCTATAATTTGATAAAAATATTAATAAAATATAACTATTGCTGGTCTGCCAGCCAAAACCGTGTGGTCTCATCCTCTCCCCTTGCACAGAGGCTGCCAACTCTGCTTGTCTTTCTCTCGGACTCTGGGACTTTTTTCTTGCCATACAGAAGCACCCTTCCACTGCTTTATTTTATCTTTTTCCTTGGAATCTTTGGAAGTTCTGCCTAAAGCCCTTACTTTCAATCTGTGAATCATCAAAACAGACAACACATTGGAAGTTAAGTTGATTTAGGTATCCTGGGATCTGCTTTGGAGAAAAAGAAATGGAGGAGATGGGAATATTTCAGTCTTGAGCCATGTGTTGGGGGAACATGAGCAGAGGCCCCAGTAATGGAAGTTAAGTTGATTTTGGTTACCCGATAATCTGCTTTAGGGAAAAAGAAATTGATGAGACAGGAATATTTCTGTCTTTAGCCCTATGTGCTTGTGAGTAGAGGCCTATGGCCTTGGTACTAGAAGATAACTTGATTTTGGTATCCTGGGACTCACAGCTTTACAGAAAAAGAAACTGAGGAGGTGGGAATATTTCTGTTTTTAGCCCCCCCCCCCGGTGCATCTGTATATCGGGGGGGGGGGAGATAAAGCTTGTTCCCCAAATATGGAAAGTGAGATGTTCTGAGGTTGTGAACCCTGATTCATCCAAACAAATATGAGATGTTCTAAGGTTGTGAACCCTAATTCATCCAAACAAATGTTCCCATATTTTCAAGCCAGGGTATCCAAGAAATCAGTGTTTAATCTAAATTGTGAAATGCATTTGGATAGCCATAGTGAGTATCCAGTATCTGAAGCAGGCTGAAGTTGGTTCCTTATAAGGAACTGTGAATAAGGAACCAACTTCAGCCTCTCAGGATGTGAGTGGAGTCATTGTTACAGTGTCGGACCAAGACTGGGGAGACCAGAGTTTCAATCCTTACTTAGCCATGAAGCACACTGTGTGGCCCTGGGCCATTCATACACTCTCAGGTTGGTTGAGAGAGGGAGGAAGTATATCCTTTCATACACAAATGAAGTATTTACTCTAACTGGAGTTCACAACACCTTTCCTCTTCTTTTACCAAGTCCTTTCTTTGCTGAGATTCAGACTATTATGAGTGTGTGTGTGTGTGGGGGGGGATTTGTTAAACTACATCATTAACTGTTGATGGCACGTGGTTTTTCGGAACACAAATAATTTCATGTTGAAATAATTTTATATAGATTACTAAGTATGGGCCTGGACCAGGTTCAGCCCCATGCCAACCCCCTTGGAAACTGGCAAATCTATGCCCCATGTTACATAGCTACTGGAACAGCAGAACCCCATCGGGTTGAGGGCAGATTGAAGAAAAAAGCTTCCAGTAGAAGGTTATGTAGCCTCTGCCATTCTTAAAAGATCATACGTTATATTTGCATGACTATACTGACTTGCCACTCAAATCTGGACAAGGCTAATGGAAGGAAATCTTCAAATCTGATTCTCTTATTAAGTAAAGTTTAGTGTCTCCTAAGTGTATTCAAGCTTAAAAATAATGTCATTGTACCTTAGTCCCATAGTTCTGTCACCTCATTGTTTTCAGTTTTCTTCAGTTTATTTTGTGGAATGTTTGGGTCATAATGGTTACATATAATCTCTTTAATTTTCTCTAAATCCCCAGAATTTTGGTATTCCTTCTTTCCGTAATACTCAGACATTTACATTCATTCTTTCCCATTCTTAACTGTCCTCTGTATGCCTGGCTGGCAAACCCTTGTTTTTGTTAGCTTCTCTTCTCTTCAAATGCACAATAAATTCCTCTCTGCACTTCTTTTTTCAGCTGCAGCTGACCTGCATGTTTATGTTTCACCAAGAACACTTGAGAGAAATATGTGTGTGGTCCCACTTATTCCCTCTGTCTTCACACCTTTCCTTTGCATGGCTTCCCATCTATTTTTACCTGTGTCATTGATTTCACTGTAGCTTAGTGCTCCAGACCTTTTCTTTAAGATGGTCGCAGTGGCACGCTTGTTTGAGAGTTACAGCTATTTCTTCACTAATGCCTTCTTTTTTTGAATATGTTGACCACAATTTGAAATCAGATCCTCAGGATAAAGAGATACAAAGTGGTACTAGTCCATGCATGGATTGCATATTTATTGGGAAATACAGTCCAGTTGATATTAATATTTTATGGCCAAATGCACTACTACAATCTCATCATCAACAAAAAGATTAAGCATAAAGGAAGTATGATTATTTAAAATTGTCAACTTGTCCAACATATTAACATTATGGAGTCAATAGCACACATATTAACAGTAGACATTATTATAATAGAAATTCACATTCCTGTTTTAAATAATTTTATGTCTTAATTCCATATTGCAACTTTATTATTAACAACCATAACAACATTAGCCATAAAGGAAGTCTGTTTATTTAAAATTATGTCATCAAACTGAAAATATTAAGCTTGTCTAGCAAACATAACAATTTAAAATCACAGCTGACCACATCAATGGACTCTGTCTACCTTCCTACCAGTTATGTTTGTATTCTGCCCATGCATTGGATAGCTCAAGTATCCTGTAGGGCAAGAGGCCCCATCTGTTCCTGGGCTTAATTGAGCCTCAATCCTGTGAAGAACTGTGTGCACTTAGGCAGTAGCTAGAACACGTGTGACCAGCCTAGCACATCTTCATCATTGCATTGCCTATTAATGGGCCCACCATCTCCATAGCTCTTGCTAGGTGGGGGAGAACTTAGGAGACTGGAAGTTCAGTATCTGGCCCAACCAGCAGGGGACTGGCTGTCCTGGATTCTAGCAAGTTGACAGCATTACCTGGAGGTAGCCCTTCAAGCCCTTTGATTGAGGCCTCAGGATCCAGGATTTCTGGGTATGGTTGCCAGACCCCCTGGTGGAGGCAGAGGTCCCTTCTGCCAGGCCCCACATCCCCAATGTTGATCAGCTGGCTGGCAGAGGAGAACTTACCCCCCAAAAAGAGGGAGAACCATCTGACATGCAGCAATATGTCTATGTCACTGCCCATGTGACCCAGAAATGAAGTCATCACATCCTGGACATTGGGGTGATGCTCTGGTATTTGGGCAAAAACGCTATGGTAGAAGCCAAAGTTACCATAGAGTTTTTGTCCAATTTTAAGAACATCACCTTGACATCCCAGACATGATGACGTCACTTCTGTGTCACATGGACAGTGACATAGACGCATCACTGTGCATTGGCTGGGCCTCCCTGCTGTCCCTAGTAAGTCTCTCCATCCCCTACCAATTGCCAGAAGGGACCTGACAACCCTAATTTTGAATCTAGAGGGAGTCCAGTGGGGTCAGATGTCCTTTGGGCTTCCCAGGCTTTCCTCAAATGGTCTCTGGATCCCCCTGGTCTTCATCAGAGGACTCTGCTCCTGAGTCCATCCTGGGGGGAGGGCGTCATGACAGGATCTGTCTCAGGATTTTGGGGCAACCATTTCAATTAAGAGTAAGAAAATAAGAAGAGCCCTGCTGTATTAGACCAGTGGTCCATTTAGTCCAGCATCCTGTCTCATAAGGTGGCCAACCAGTTCCTCTGAAGGGTCAACAACAAGGCACAGAGGCTGCAATTTTCCCCTGATGTTGTCTCCTGGCTTTGGGATTCAGAGGTTTAGTGCCTCTGAATGTGGAGGTTCCCCTCAGTCACTATAGCTAGTAGCCATTGATAGCTAGAACTATCCTCCATGAATCTATCTAATCCCCTTTTAAAGCTGTCTATTCATCTGACCATCACTACATCCTCTGGCAGAATATATACTGCAGAATATATATTGTTGAATGATTTGAAAACTGTGTAAAATTAGAATATGCAGCTGGGATATATATTTCACATTGGTTGTTGTTGCTCTACAGGCCAGGATATGTTTTGACTAGACCTTCATTGGTAAACAGTCTGCTCATTCTATTTTTTATGGATTGATTTGGAACAGGGCTAGGTCTTTCACCATCTCACTCCATCTCTGATGGCCTGTGGGAATAACACTGAAAAAATAAATCTGCCAGCATCAACTGTGAACATTTTAGGCCTAGAAGAAAGCCTTTGCCTGTCAACCCCAAGAAGCATCTTTCCACAGATAGCATGACAGGACACCGATAACAAAAAATGAAACATCAGTTCGGCAGGAGAGATTTCTTTCAAGCCCATGATTTACATGCTTAAAAAAAACATGACTGTTGTTCCCTCATACATGTAGGATCTCAGGACTCCTGGCTTGCATCCCACATTAAAATGAATAGACATGCTGGAAGTCTCTGTCTGCTTCTTTACAAATGTACTACCTTCCAATACCTGGTAATTTGCTACCAGATGTTTATTTCTATAGGTAAGTGTCCTAAGCAAACTACTGATCTTTCATAAATATATGCTTTGCAAGAACTGAGTTGGAGCTTCCATGGGCCCAGACAAAAGTCTCTCTGCCTCACCATTTAGGGTTGCTAGTAGGCTGGGGGGGGGGGATGGGGAAAAAACTGTCATTGTGGCAATGGCGTGATGTCATTTCTGGGCCAGCACGCAGGGGGGAGGGAGTTATTTGTCTGGGGTGCCAAAAGTCCTTGGCCCAGCCTTGCTATGACACCTTGCCCAGCTCCCTAAGATTCTAGGTAGATGTGGGAAGAGGGCTGGAATTTTGTGCTGTATTTCTTCCCTCTCAGCAGCCCAGCCTAGATCAAACCAGAACATTCTGCAAGAGTTTAGCTCCTCTCTGTGTTAAGAGATCTAAGCGAACTTAATTTATGTTAATATTAGACTCTACAAATTACACAAAAGACAGCATTTTCTGCTCAGATATAACACACAGTTCAACATAGATTTGTGAAGGAATGTCATCCACAATTCAGAGGAACTAAGTGTCATTCCAAAGCCCTGGTCTGACCCCAAAGCCCTTAAGCACCGAAGTGCATTTGCTACCATTTCCCCAACAAATGGTGGGCCATGCCCACAGAATTTTCCATTTGCAAATTTACTGTCAATGACGTGAAAATATATTGTAAATGTCTCAGTAAAGCAACAAGCCTTTTCCTCCCTTGGCTGGGAGGCCGGGGTAGAAATGTAATAAATTAAATCAAATCTATGGGTTCCTTGCGGGAATTCAGGCGGAGGAAAAGGGTGGTATATTCCATCTCTTTACAGACACTATTGTGTGCCTCCTGCTTCTCTGTTAGTCTCATTTGACATTCTGTATCTCATCTTCAGGAATTCTCCTTTTGGGTAAGTGTGATGATGCCAGAAGATCAACAGCTACATGTCACCACACAAAAGTGTTCTGGTGTTTTTAGTTTCTAACCAGTCTAGAAATGTGAGCTCCACAGAATAATATTCTACTTTAAATCTTTCAAGGTTATTCATAACCACAAGCAGTGGAGTGGATTGTTTATGCCACTCAAAAAAGTACTTTCCCCTCTTTTATCTGCACCAATCACCAGTTAAGAGTAGGTAAATAATTTCAGCCCAATGGCCTCAGTCACAGACCCTGCCCAAATGACCTTCTCTCTGAAGGACCTTTGAGCTGGTTGACAAATTCAGAGGCTTTTGATCTTGTGGTGCAGGAATCTGGGGTAGCAGCACATCTTAATTTAGAAATGACAAACTGATAATGATATTAAAATATACATAATCTTACTTTACGTTTTAAAAAGTTATCTGAGTCCTGCCCTGGTTTCTGTTGACCAGGAAAAGCCATCCTCTGTATGAAGGCTAATACTGAACTCAAAAAGCTCAGCTATAGGAAAGCATATATACATTACACCTGGATATCCAGAAGAAAAGCAATATAGGTCCCTCTTAGCAACTGCTGGGGGGGGGGGCTTACTGGGAGCGGGAGGGAGGCCCAACTGACACTGTGGCAATGTTTCTACGTCACTTCTGACATGGCCCAGAAGTGACATCATCAGGCAGCAATATCGGGGTGATGCTGTGGCAAAAACTCAATGGTTAATTTGGCTTCTACCATAGAGTGTTTGCTCAAATACCAGAGCATCATCCTGACATTGCTGTGTGATGACATCACTTCTGGGTCATGTCAGAAGTGATATAGATATGTTGCTGCAATGGTGACTGGGCCTCACTCTTTTTCTGGGTAAGTCCCCCTACCAGCCAGCTGATCGGTGGCAGGGCAGTGGGGGACCCCCAGCTCAACTGAAGAGTCTAGCAACCCTAAAGCAATATTACTCTATTTCAGATTAATTAATTCGGCAGAGGCAGAGTGGCATTTAGAAATGAATGAAAAGGGGAGGCTTCCAGCAGGATGAAATGAAGTTGCTCCAGAGTTTGTTTTTTTTCCTCTTGACTAAGAAGAAATAAAATATATCTGAGATGAGTAGACAAGAAGTCCTGGGAATTGTTTTACTAGAATAATTGGGGGGGAGGTACAGATAGGCAGGGCTCTGTTGGGGCCGGGGCGCGCCAGGGCTCCGCTCCGGGAGAGAGGAGGCTGGGGGGCGGGCATATAGCAAAGCCCGCCCCCCCGCTCACCCTTCCCGGCCACAGCAGGCCGCCGCCAGCCCCAGCAAGAAGCCCCCCTCCCCCCGACTCGCTGCTCCAGGGCTACGGCAAGCGCCGCCGGCGCCGGCAAGAAGCCCCCTCCTTCCCTCCCTCCCTCGCTGCTCCGGGGCCGCGGCAAGCACCACCGGCCCTGGCAAGAAACCCCCTCCCTCCCTCGCTGCTCCGGGGCTGTGGCAAGCGCCGCCGGCCCTGGCAAGAAGCCCCCTCCCTCCCTTGCTGCTCCGGGGCTGTGGCAAGCGCCGCTGGCGCTAGCAAGAAGCCCCCTCCTTCCCTCCCTCCCTCGCTGCTCCGAGGCCGCGGCAAGTGCCACCGGCCCTGGCAAGAAGCCCCCTCCCCCCCACTCACTGCTCTGGGGCCGCGGCAAGCGCCGCTGGCCCTGGCAAGAAGCCCCCTCCCCCCACTCACTGGTCTGGGGCCGCAGCAAGCGCCGCCAGCCCTGGCAAGAAGCCCCCTCCCCCCCACTCGCTGCTCCGGGGCCGCAGCAAGCGCCGCTGGCCCCGGCAAGAAGCCCCCTCCTTCCCCCACTCACTGTTCCTGGGGCTGTGGGAGGGGGGCGCAAGGGAAGGAGAAGCCGGCCCGAGTGGCGTGAAGCCACTCGGGCCCAAACAAGAGGGGGGAGGGAAACGCCGGCCCCAGTGGGGGGAGAAGCGCCCCTCCCTCCCTTCCTTCTCTCTCTCCCCCACCTACCTTCCTGTTCCTTCCTTCCTTCCTTCTCTCTCTCTCCCATCTACCTACCTGTTCCTTCCTTCTCTCCCCCCCTACCTACCTACCTTCCTGTTCCTTCCTTTCCCCATTCCTTCCCCTCTCCCTTCCTTCCTTCCCTCTCTCTCCCCCACCTACCTACCTTCCTGTTCCTTCCTTTCCCCCTTCCTTCCCCTCTCTTCCTTCCTTCCTTCTCTCTCCCCCCACCTACCTACCTACCTTCCTGTTCCTTTCTTCCTTCCTTCCTTCCTTCCCCCCTTCCTCCCTCCTTTCTTCTCTCTCTCTCCCCCACCTACCTACCTACCTTCCTTCCTGTTCCTTTCCTTCCTTCCCCCTCCCTCCCTGCCTTCTGACACACTGCCCATGATGTCAGGGATGTGTGACCTTTTGACACTTCCGGTGACACCAGGGGGTGTGGCATATGCAAATAAGTTATGCTAATGAGCTCCTGCGCCTCTTTTTTATGAAAGGACCCCTGCAGATAGACAAAGCTACATGAGGCAGCCCAGCAGGCAGCTCTGGATTATTTAATGTGAAATAGGGTAGCCAAATGAGAACAGGACTCTTCTACCTTGAACAGTTGTGAAACAGAAGGATTTTCAGCCAGTAAAAGTGCTGAAGAATCTCAAGGTGTGACCCTTGGCTTCCTGTCCTATATCTGGTGCAGCTTTCTTTGCTTCCTTCCTTTCTTTGCTTTCTTTCCAGCTTTCTTTGCCCTCCTGAGCCTGCCTTGGAGGGCAGGGCGGGATATAAATTAAATAAATAAATAATGATAAATAATAAATAAATAATGATCTCACAGCCTTAGCCTACATAAGTTTTTGCAAGAACTCCATTTTCCCTTCACCATTCTTTTCTTCTATTGGCTGCTTACTGCTTACCTTTTTTTCAGGATGCTTCTTCTAGGGTTGCTGTCCTGATTTGTGGCATGAATTAGGATTGCTAACCTTCAGACGGATCCTAGAGATCTCCTAGAAAAACAACTGAGCTCCAGACTACAGGGATCAGTTCCCATGAAGAAAATGGCTGCTTTGGAGGGTGGGCTTCCCAGGCTCAGCCTCCAAGATCTTGAGGAATTCTCCAACCCAGAGATGGCAACCATAAGCTAGACTCCATTCTTGTTTGAGGGCCTCTGTGGTTGTCCCTCTGCTTAGGCCATAGGCTCCTGGCACAGACACTTACTGCTTTTCTAGAGTTGCTAACTCTGGGCTGGGAAATTCCTGGACATGTGAGGGGGTGGAACATGGGGACAGCAGGGTTTGGGGAAGGGAGGGAACTCAGTAGGGTATAATGCCATGCAGTTGAGCCTGCTTTGGGTCATGTTCTCCAGGAGGGCTGATCTCTGGAGATCAGTTCTAATGCTGGGAGCTCTCCAGTTGCCATTCTGGAGGCTGGCCGGCCATTGTTCTTCCCTCAAGTTCCTGTTTTTCAGTTAGCTGCATGCTGAGTTCACTGCAGCCACTTTGTCTCCCTACCCAAAGAGTACTGGACTCAGGAGACCAGGAACGGTGAAATCATGAAGCCTTTATTGAGTGATTCAGCATGTCCTGTAGATGGTCAGATCAAGCATGCTTACAGGGCTCCAGGGCCCTCATTATATGCTGGCTGGAGCCACACCTCCGGCCGCACCCAAAAGACCTGATAGGGGCTTAACATATGCATGTTTGTCATAGGTTCTCTGGAGGAGCCTTTGACCGCATTGGCTCCCCAGGGAGAACCTAGGTCCCACATTGGTGGAGGCTTAGAATCCGGATGTCTATTGTTCCTCCAGATTCAAGCTCCCCTCTCTGCCTGACCATGTGCTCTGGCCATGCGGCCGGTGCCATTACCTGGCACATGGCAGGCTAGTTGCTACACAGAACATACTACATTACACTACCATTTTGATTCCCTATCTACTAGGACTTCTTCCAACTGAACTTTCCAACCCTACCTTACTATAAAAGCTCCTCTGACCATATGAAGGTGAAATGGCCTTTCACTTCAACTCACAAAGCTGGATTATAGAGAACATTCTTCTTGTAACAGCCTCCCTCAGTTGATAAGACTATTTGTGTACATTCTGCATCACACCTACAGAACCAGTAAATGCCAAAGGCTTCATTTCCCCATCTACCCATACAATGATACCCAGGGGTCCTTTCGAGCAGGAGCTCGGGGGAGCGCAGCTCTGGGAGTTGATGCCAGCTCCCCCCCCCCCCAATGGGGGAATGCCTGCTTGTGTCATGGCTGCAGCAAAATGACCCCGTCCCCTGGAAAGGTCCTTGTTCCTCCGACCAGCCTTCTGAAGGCTTCAGCCACCACTGAAGCTATCCTCCCAGAATAGTGGTATTTCTGAGGTTTGGATTTGTAGCTGTCCCCTCTCTGCCAGCTCTTTCTTTCTTTCTTTCTTTCTTTCTTTCTTTCTTTCTTTCTTTCTTTCTTTCTTTCTTTCTTTCTTTCTTTCTTTCTTTCTTTCTTTCTTTCTTTCTTTCCTCTCTCTCTCTCTCTTTCTTTCTCTCTTTCTCTTTCTTTCTTTCTCGCCTTCTGACATACTTCTGGTGATGTCAGGTGGTGTAGCGTATGCAAATAAGTAATGCTAATGAGCTCCTGCACCTCTTTTTCTACGAAAGGACCCCTGGTGATACCACAGAATCTCCTCTGGTGGTATTATAAAAATTCTAATTGGAATAAGTTACCAAAAGAAGTTGGAGGAAATCTTGCTCTCTGGCGTACTCCCCCTTAAAGAATAACAACTCCAGCAAGACTTTGCACTCATGAAGAAGAAGCAAACTCCTGCCAGCCTAGCAGTTCAAAAACAAAAAATTGCAAGTAGATAAATAGGTACTGCTTCAGTCGGAAGGTAACAGCATTCCATGCACCTCAGCATTTAGTCATACCAGCCAGCCACATGAACACAGAGAAGTCTTTGGACAGCGCTGGCTCTTTGGCTTGGAAACGGAGATGATAACCACCCCCTAGAGTCGGAGTCGACTAGCTTTCAAGCAAGGGAAACCTTTACCTTTTTAGAAGCAGCAAAACTGGTATTTATGAAATGAGTACCTATTTAGAAATAATTGCTTAAAAATTGAAGCTTTTAAGAGGAATGGCAAAGGATGGTGACTGAGGGGTGTGGAGGTTATTTTGGAGCCTGTTTGGAATTTTAATCTACAGGGAAACTTTCTGCCACAAAGAGAAATCCTTATGCATGCAGAGAGGCATTTGATGAATACTGGCAAAGAAGAGCTGGAGCTCCCACTTTCATACTAGATAAAAGTCCAGTGGCATCTTAAAGACTAATATTTATTTCAGAACTACATGTGTACACGAAAGCTTACACCTTAAAGAAAACTTTGTTCATCTTAAAGGTGCCATTGGACTCAGACTTGGTTCTGCTGCTTCAGTCCAACTCAGCTACCCGCCTAAACATTTATTTCAGTATGAGCTTTCATGAGTCAGAGCTTGCTGCTTCAGATATGTGATGAAGAAATCATTTTGTGAACTCTTGAAGGGAAAATTACAGAAGGGAGGATTTATTATAGGATTCACACCAAATCTCTTTCTGCCTCAACTTTTCCTTTCTCCACTTCTGTAATTTTCACTATAAGTATCCCCAAAGTGATTTCCTTTCCACATATCTGAAGCCGTGGCTCACAAAAGATCGTGTTGAATAAGACGTTGTTAGTCTTTTAGAAGCTACTGGACTTTTATTGTGCTACAACATACAGACATGGCTAGCCCCCACTGCAGTTGTTTGATTCTGTTTTTCACTCAGTATCTCCTTCACTAACTGGCAAATCTAGAGTGTCAGAGTGGCACCAAAAAAACCTTAGACCAGCCCTGGATGGGTCACCATACCAAGTATATTTGGACTTGTGTGTCACCATACCAAAAGGTTGGGAACCACTGCTCTAGAGGTCCTGCTGCTTAGCCTTTATTCCATGAAGTCTTGATAAAAGAGGTCTGACTATTTATTCATTTATTTATTTATACCCCACCTTTCTCCCCAACGAGGACCCCAAGCAACTCACATCCTTCTCATTCCCTCCATTTTACCCTCACAAAACACCCACGAGGTAGGTTAGGCTGAGAGTGTGCAACTGGTCCAAAGTCACCCAGCCAGCTTCCATAGCAGAGCAGAGATTCAAACCTGGGTGTCCCAACATTGTAACCACTACACTACAATGGCTCTCTCTGTTAGCAAGCATTTATTCCCCCAAGGGATGCCAACCTCCAGGTGAAACCTGGGGATCCCCTGGAATTACAGTTCAGACTAGAGATCAGTTCCCCTGGAGAAAATGGATCATTTGGAGGGTGGACTCTATGGCAAAGAAGAAGAGGAGGAGGAGGAGGAGATTGGGTTTATACCCCACCCTTCACTCGGGAGTCTCAAAGCGGCTTACAAACTCCTTTCCCTTCCCCTCCCCACAACAGATACCCTGTGAGGTAGGTGGCACTGAGAGAGCTCTTTTCAAAACTGTCCTTGAGAGAACAGCTCTGACAGAACTATGGCTTGCCCAAGGTCATCCAGCAGCTGCAAGTGGAGGAGTGGGGAATCAAACTCAGTTATCCCAGATTAGAGTTTGCACACTTAACCACTACATCAAACTGTACCCCACTGAGGTCCATGGCCTCCCAAGACTCCACCCCCAGATCTTCAGGAGTTTCCCAACCTGGATCTGGCAACCCTATCCCTCACCAGTGGCTCAGGAGTACCTGGCAATCCTGTCCCCTACACACAGAGATCACCCATTGCTGAACTGAGTCATGAGCCTCCTAGAGGTGAGGAAATTGTCCACTTGTCCTTGGATTATGGAATATGGAGTTTATATATAATTAGAGCAGTGGTGCTCACTCTGTGGCTCTCAGAGAGCCATGGCTACAATTATCATCAAGCAAAAGGGCCCCATGGCTGCTAGATGTCCTGTACACCACCCCCACTTTCTCATCAGCATGAAGTGCAGCAGCTCAGACTAGAGAGTGCAATTGCCAAGGCACTCAGAGGAGAGCAAAGGAAGTAAAATCACCACCACCCAACTGTGGCCAGCTTGATCTTTTCCTGAGTTGCTGCCATGATGGTAGTTGTACTCGTATTTCCTCTGTGGCCAGCTTGGTCTCCTTTTGGCAGGCACCTGGCTGCTGAGTGAGAAGCAGAGGCTGCAGAGAAGGGTGGGGTGAGGGCTGTTAGAGGGGATTGGACCTCATCCCTGGCATGAGGTCTGAACCTCAGGAAGGCTCCCAGATGACTTGTCTTCTAGTCTCTTTGACAGAACTTTTGCAAGGTGTGTACCACTTGCTAACCATGAGCCCTACCAGACAATGGCCTTGCCCACTTTCCTGGAACAGGGAGCAGGTGCCACATTTGAGAATAGTGCTCAGAAGAGCCACAGGTGGCACATCAAATATCCACACGTGTCTCCTGAGTCATTCAGTGAGTGTCACTGTATTAGAGGGAAGAACTGAGGACATTGGGCCCAGAAAGGCAAAAAGTTGAAGAATCTAAAGCTGGTAAGGCGAGTCTGAAAAAACAACTACTTGCTTGGATTCTGCTTTCCTGCATTAGAGAATAAGGTGGCCATCATTATCCTTAAGGATATATTTCTCCTCTCTCTGGTCATGTAGACCATATTTGAGCAGAGGTTATAGGTTTTCTTGCTTCATTTGAAGCATCTGGTGCTGAGAAAAGATAATAAGTCTAACCAAATTCCAGGCTGGTTTTGAAGTTTTCCTTTCGTTCCTCTGCTACCAATACTCCCTCGCAGAATTTAAATGTCTCAATCAATTGATCTGCCAGGAAAAGCAGGCCGCCTTCATGGGCAGGACACGGCATGGACATCCATAGCAATGTGTGATATTGGAAACAAGCAAACCAACTGACAAAATGAGGAGCAATTTAGCTTTCCTTGCAGCCTAAGTACAGCTAGGCAAAAGCAAGATAAGAACTTTGCAGATCTTCAAAGGTCCCATTTTTTCCCTCCAGGGAACTTGCTTAGATAAACTCCAGGCTTCCCTTAATTGAACTGACGTTTACTACAACTGTAATTTTATACCAGCAGATGGGGTGGGAGGAGGGCTCGGACAACGTTGGATCTGAAGCAGCTATTCCACAGTCGCTCTTGTTGTTCCCATGGCAACTTGCCTTGCTACTGGAGCTCAGGATGATACATACAATTGCTATGTTGACAGATTTTGATTGACTGTTGACACTGGTTGGCAGGAAAAAGAAGAGCTGTCCCAACAGGTTAATATGTATATTTCCAGGAAGAAGACAAGGATCCACAAATTAGAGTTTTCCTGCAGTTAAATTTTAGGAGCTACCGAAACAAAAGTTCATATTAACACAATTTAGTACCCCGTAGCATGGTGGTGGGTGCATGCCTCGTATTTATTTTCTGTGATGGGCTGTCTACTAAAGCTGTTGCTTGATCACAGTTTTCCCTATCTTCAGTGGATGAGATGCGACTTTATGCATATAGGAAACATCCTAATTGCCACGGAGGGACTTATTAGTGGTACTAGCGCAAATGCCTTATGTCCCAATCAGACCAGATTGATTTAAAATTAGTGACTTAAATCACCAAGTGGAGCTGCGATTTAAATCATCAATTTTAATCAACTTTTCCATTTGTTCTTGAGTTATTTTCTGAAAGCAGGGATGTTCTCTCTGGTTGATATAACCATGAATACATGTTCATTTGCAATTAAATAGAGCATGCACACTAACGTAATACTTCTTAGCCTACCTTGGAGGATACACTAAACCAATGTGCATATATTTGACCAATTATATAGCTTAATGCTGTTACGCTTGGATTTATTGTATATTTTCAGTCTGCAGCGTTAGGAAATTAGGGTGTTTTTTTTAAAAAAATGGATTCACAGAAGCATCCATAAATGAGGGCTGGTAGGCACTAAGCAAACTGGCGCTTTATGAGCTCAAAAGTAATGTGATGTGTGAATAAGAGGCAAGGAGGCATGGCATTACCTATTACTGAAACATATTAGAGGGCTTCGTATTTCTCTAACCTAGAGCAATATTTTCTTGAGAACAAATGACAGGCATTCCTCAAGTTTGTGTGCAACCCATTCTAAGATACCCTAGCATATTCTACATCGAGGCATACAGCCATCGCTCTTCCCTGATTCTGGTGTGGGAAATACCATAATTCGAGCAGCCTATATGGCTGGCATTATTAAACATCCCCAATGAATTGTGGGAACCAGCTATGGAGCCGTGCATTAGTAGCAGCCACTGTAGTGCAATAGTAACATGTAAAATGTCCCTTTAGTCCTAAGGTCAAGTAAGAGATCCTTCAGTCCAGAGGAAGAAGGAAGAAATGATCTCACACTTATCCAAAGATCCGGGGGGGGGGGGGGGGTTGCTGCTGTGAGAGGATCTTGTAAAGCTGCCTTTGTTAAAAAAAAATCTTACATTGTTTGTACGTGTGATCAGAATATCCTATGTGTCTATGTGAATATGCCCCACTTCCAGATGGATCCCACACTCACATCAACAATAGCCTTATGTAGGAAACCAGCCTTCCTCCCATTGTCCCTGGTTGAAACACACAGGATGAAACAAATGACAGCACTTAAGTAATGCAAATGATAATAATGACAGGTTCTGCTAAAAGCATACCAAAGGCTCTTGATGGAAGATATGAATGAGAGACACTGGGTGAGGTAAAGCTCTTTCCAGGTGAGGTAAGGCTCTCTTTGGGACTTCTACTCAGCTCCAGATTGTATCAAGTGTAGTCCCCATTTCTCTGCTAGCTCTCTGCCTTTTGGTCTGTGCTTCCCAGATAAGGTTGCCGGGCTGAGCCTGGCAGGAGGGTTGGGGTGGAGGTTTGGTTGGGGCATTGGGAGTATAATGATGTCACTTCCAGGGAAAACCCAGAAGTGGCAGCAGTAGTTCTAGGAAGCACCAGAAACTCTATGGTAAAATCATAGTGCTCCTAGAAATTCCTAGCGCAACTGCTGTTGCTTCCAGGTTTTCCATGGAAGTAATATCATCATGATCACTTGATCCGGCCGAATTAGCCAACTATCGGCTGGTATCTAATTTACCCTACTTGGGTAAATTAATGTAATTTACCCTATTTGGGTAAATTAATCGAGAAGGCAGTGGTGGACCAATTGCAGGGCTTTTTGGATGATGCCTCCATACTAGATCCCTTCCAGTCTGGCTTCCAACCAGGCTATGGGACAGAGACGGTGCCGGTCACCCTCACAGACAACCTCCGGAGGCATCTGGACCGGGGCGGTATGGCGGTGTTGATGCTGTTAGACCTGTTGGCGGCGTTCGACATGGTCGACCATCAACTACTGGCCCACCGCCTCGCTGACATTGGGATCCAGGGGTTGGCCTTACAGTGGCTCTCCTTGTTTCTCCAAGATCGGGGACAGAGGGTGGCAGTTGGGGAACAGCTCTCGCAAAGACACCCGCATGTATGCAGAGTGCCACAGGTACTTTCCCCAATGCTGTTTAACATTTATATGCGCCCCTTCACCCAGGTAGCCCAGATGCATGGGCTGGGTTGCCATCAGTACACTGATGATACCCAACTCTATCTGTTGTTGGACAGCCAGTCAGACTCTAGTCCGGGTGATCTGGACCTGGCATTGAAAGCCGTGGCTGGTTGGCTTAGGCAGAGTTGAAATTGAATCCAACGAAGACAGAGGTCCTGTGCCTGAGCTGGAGTGGACCAAGGGTAGGGATCCCTCTCCTGACCTTCGACGGGGTGCCATTGGTGCCAGCACCAGAGGTGAGGAGTCTGGGAGTGCTCCTGGACCCCTCGCTAACAATGGAGGCCCAGGTAGCAGCCACTGCAAGGTCGGCCTTCTACTATCTACGGTTGATCAAGCAGTTGGTTCCCTTCCTTGAACGCAACGACCTGGCTATGGTGATCCATGCGCTGGTCACCTCAAGGTTGGATTACTGTAATGCTCTCCACATGGGGCTGCCCTTGTGCCAAATCTGGAAGCTGCAGCTGGTGCAGAACGTGGTGGCGAGGCTGTTGATGGGTCTCCCCATGTGGGAACACATCCAGCCCACCTTAAAGGCACTGCACTGGCTACCTATAGCATACCAGATAAGGTTCAAGGTGCTAGTGCTGACCTATAAAGCCCTATATGGCCAGGGACCTATCTACCTGAGGGACCGTCTCTCCCCATATGTACCCCAGTGAGCGTTACGATTGGGATTCCAAAATCGCCTGGTCCTTCCAGGGCCGAGGGAGGCCCGGTTGGTAACTACAAGGGCCAGGGCTTTTTCGGTGGTAGCCCTGCACTGGTGGAATGAGCTCCCAGATGACAGCAGGGCCCTGCGCGACCTTCTGTAGTTCTGCAGGGCCTGCAAGATGGAGCTCTTCCACCAGGCTTTCAAGTAGGAGCTGCCTCGACTCTTCATAGCCCTGGCCCCACCATCGCCAATCTGAATCAACCTGCATCAACTGAAATTGGACACCATCTGTGATGCCGCCCAGATAAGGGGGACAAAGGTGTGCCATCTTGTAGCAGTTGGATATGATTTTTTACTGTGTACTGTATATTTTATGCATAATGTTTTAGTGTTTTTATTGTATAACAAATCTGTTGGTAGCCCCCCTGAGCCGGCCGTAAGGCAGGGAGGGCAGGATAGAAATCACAAAAATAAATAAATAAATAAATAAATAAATCATGATGCGAGTGAGTTTTGAATGTTTTTAAAATATTGACAGCAATTGGAGCTATGGGAATCCACGGTGGGAGGATCCACAGCCCAGTTGCCAGAGCCTCTAGTTGCTCTAGCTCAAAGCAAGAGACAGGCACCAAAATGGGGGGAATATGAAAAAAATGGGGACAGCTAGATAACAGCTTCAAAGGTCACTGAACTTATTGCTGGGTTTTCATAAGCTCCAGTTACGAGAACTTGTCTCAGGAAGACATACTTCAACTGTTTTAAGTTTTGAGGAACTTTATAGTCATACATCATGCATCCAAACACTAAGATGGTCCAATTTTGAAAGCTCCTTTTTAATTACCAGTTTAATTCAGTGGCTTGTTAGAGAGATTCTCCGTTCTCCCTTGCTCCAGCATATATCTTTATTTATTTCATTTCTCTGTTTGTATGCTGCCTACAGTGTTCCCTCTAAGCTGAGTTACTGTGAGCTAGCTCACAGTTTTTTAGCCTCTGGCTCACACATTTTTGTCTTAGCTCAGGAAGGATGGCCCCAGAGCAAACTAATTTATACAGCAGCCAAATCACCTGCTCACAACTTTAATGCCAGTAGCTCTCAAAGTAGAATTTTTGCTCACAAGACTCCACAGCTTAGAGGGAGCTGCCTCCTCCTTCAAGAAATTGGAAGAGATGAGCCCTGCACCTGTGGAATACCCACCTGAGCAGCTGGGTCAAGAAGCAAACCCAACAGGGGAAGCACTGGGAAGCAAGAACACTTTCTAGTCATGGCCAGGCTACTCATTCTGGCAGGAGAAGAAACACAGAGGCCAGGGCCTCAGTAACCACTGGTTTCTCCTGAACCAGCAGAGCTTAGAAGAAGAAGAGAGCACTTGATGGTTCTAGAGAAAAGATGAAGCACTCACCTGATAGCCCAGCAGCGATCAGTGTTAATTCTTGGAGCATAGTCCTTACAGGATCAGGATTTACAGGGAAGCAGTAAAGACCTGCACCTGGAGGAAGATGAACACAGCGGTAAGAAGCAACACCTGGGCCTCAAGGGATGAGTCAGCAAAAGGAGGTGGATAAAAGGAACATGCTGAGCAATGCTCCATGTAGAAGCAATTTTGCTTGCCACAGTCCTCTGTGAGTTGACCTGCTTAGCAAACAAAGGTCTACCCTAACTTGGTGCCTTGTACTCTGTCAATCTGTGATTGCTCTACAGCTTGAGACCCAGACCTTGTATCCTGCACCAGTTTCCAAGCCCTGGACCCTTCCTCTCCAGCCCCTGGACTGGACCTTTGGCTCTCTGACTCCAGGCTGGTTTGTAGACCTTGCTCCTGTAACTTGCTTTACTTGTTGCCATTGTATTTCTGTATCCTGGAAACCCCGGGCGGAGTAACAGTGCCAGGCTTTGCCCTGAATGCAACACTGCCTTTCCCACTGGAAATTTAAGTTTGGAAATATTATGGTATCTTTCACAAATCGGTTGGTGTGTAATAAAATATTAACTAAGGATTAAGGATGTGTCTTTCCTTATGAGAAATAAAAGTCTTGGATGTATTTGCCATTGTGATAATTATGCGTGCTGTTGGCCCCCTTCCCAATGGGCCAGCTGGGAGTTAACACCAGTGTTCAAAGAAGGCTGGGGAGAGTCACTATTGCATACAGACTGGATAGTAGGAGAAAGACCACACAGGAAACTAGACACTGGCAGAGATTCCTAGCTGGGTTCTTTTATTGTTACACTAGCCTGATACCTGTGCTTCGCTACGGTATTTAAGTTCCATAAATCCAGTTATAATACAGATGATGTGAAGTTTGAAATATAACATTTGTTGTAGGAATTCTAATGGAGAGGACTGTAGTGTAAAAAATGAAGTGAGACATACATACTGTTTTTTCTCTTTCTACTGAAGGACCTCTCTGTAGACCACATTGGTGGTTCTGCCCTCAGGTGCTAGGATCACCAGGCTGCTTGGTGAGCTCACTCTGGAGCAGGCAACATAGAACTGTCCATTTAAGTAACAGTTGTCTGTTAAGTCAACTCCTGCCACCTTCCACGAAAGTGATGGCCTTTCTACTGGTGTTCCTGGATTGTTTTGCTCATTTGGAGACTGTGTTGTTCTGAGCATCTCAGGGTAAACTTGCTGGTACTTGGCCAGTGCAGCTCAGTGCCTCGCAGGAGTACTATATGCAAATGTCTTTGCTGCATTCCTAAGTTGCCTCCTCCTTGTGGCGTTAAAGTACCCTGGCCCTGCTCCGACACCTGACAGACACCTGCCTGTCTGGTGTATGGGGGGGATTATGACACCCAGCTCTATCTGATGTTGACACCCAGCTCTATCTGATGTTGGGTGGCCAGTCGGACTCTGACCCAGAAGATCTTAACCGGGCATTGCACGCCGTAGCTGGTTGGCTCAGACTGAGCAGGCTGAAATTGAACCCGGCGAAGACGGAGGTCCTGTGTCTGGGGCGGTCTGGGGCAGGGGCTCCCACTCCCGAAACTCGACAGAGCGCTGTTGGTGCCTGCGTCGCAGATAAGGAGTTTGGGAGTGCTCCTGGATCCCTCTTTGTCAATGGAGGCCCAGGTAGCAGCCACTGCTAAGTCGGCCTTCTACCATCTTCGGCTGGCTCAGCAGTTGATCCCCTATCTCGACCGCGATGACCTAGCTACAGTGATTCATGCGACGGTCACCTCGAGACTAGACTACTGTAATGCCCTCTACATGGGGCTGCCCTTGGTGCAAACCCGGAAGCTGCAGCTGGTGCAGAATGCTGCGGCCAGGCTAATGATAGGTCTCTCAAGGTGGGACCACATCCAGCCTGTGCTAGCGGTGCTGCACTGGCTGCCTATAGCATACCGAGTTAGCTTCAAGGTGCTGGTTCTTACCTTTAAAGCCCTATATGGCCAGGGTCCAACATACCTGAGGGACCGCCTCTCCCCGCATATATCCCAGCGAGCACTTTGGTCGGGGTCGTGTCATCGACTTCATGTCCCAGGCCCTAGGGAGGCCAAGCTTACTGGGACCAGGGCCAGGGCCTTTTCGGTGGCGGCTCCAATCTGGTGGAACAAGCTCCTGGAGGAGATCAGGGCCCTGTGGGATTTGATGCAGTTCCGCAGGGCCTGCAAGACGGAGCTCTTCCGCCAGGCTCTTAACTAGGAGCTGCCACCAATAATAACTGCAGCAATATCCACTGTAGTAACATCTATAGTGTGAGCCGGCCCTGAATGCAGTCCAGACCTGATGGTCATGGTTGGTAGGTCCCTAACCTGATAGGACGCCATTTTATTAGTAAAATTGGAAGCACTTTATTGGAAATTGGTATGCACTTTATTGGAAATTCATTGTAACATATCTGTAACCTCGGAATTTTTATTGTTATTTATTGTTATTGTTGATTTTAAATCTGTTTTATGATGTTTTAACTGGCATTGTGCCTTTGTAAGCCGCCCTGAGCCCGCTTGCGGGGAGGGTGGGGTATAAAAATAAAGATTAAATAAATAAATAAATAATGTTTAAAGGCATCGGGAAGGCTGAGCCAGCAGCAGGGCTAAGGCAGTACTGCTGAGCAAACCTCCCTGGTGGCTGTAAGCATCTCACCTCTTCTCCTACACCTGACAAGCAGCTGCCTGTCCAGTGTGGGAGGGGGAGGAGTATTCGAAGCCACTGTGGAGGTGGGACCAGCAGGATCACTAAGGCGTTACTGCTGGGGTGGGCTCCCTCGTGGCTTTAAGGACCCTGTAACCACTGCTACACCTGACAGACAACCGCCTGCTAGGTGTGGGAGGTGAGGGGGAGTGTGTTGGAAGCCATCAGAAAGGCTGGGCCAGCAGCATCACTGCACCTCACAGGTGGTTGTTGGCCATTCCTGATTGCTCTCTGCAGACTCATGTGGGTTTTTTTTACCTCAGAATGCTGAGCTCTGCAGCTGACCAATCAGAGAGCTGGGGGTGCATGGAGGTAGCCACATAGGAATCAATGGGGGAGCACATTTTTCCACTTTTGACCGACTTAGGGGTCAATTTTTTTAAAAAAATCCCTTTTTAGGGAGCACCTACGCCATGGTAGGAGTGCTCTCCCCAAATTTGGTGCTTCTAGGTCCAGCGGTTTGGTCTGGGCGTTGATTTTACAGTGAGCAGACTTTCTTTTATATATATAGACTAGCCTGATACCCATGCTTCACTATGGTATTTAAGTTTTGTAAACCCAATTATAATATTGGTGATGTGAAGTTCGAAATGTAACATTTGTTGTAGGAATTCTAATGGAAAAGATTGTAGTGTAAAAAATGAAGTGAGATATATGTACTGAGAAACTATGACCCTGTGAGGTATTTAGACACATAGCTCATTCTGAGAGAGAAAGCTGAAAATCTCCCCCTCCTCTCTTGTTTGCCTCATTCATTTGCTAACAACTACCTGTTCTACATGAAGACCTCACAAATCTACATTCCCTCCTTAGGTGGGTTATCTTAAGGAGTCTTAAGGAAGTGAAGAAACCCTATTCTCTTAATTCCTCCATGGAAAAAAGCAATGTCTACTGTTCGCCATTATGTAATTATGGTCTCTCACTGTTCAGGATTCAAAGACATTATCACATTAGGTGACTATAAAATATACACTTGGGGAACCTGAAATCCTGCTTAAGCAGAACGAAGTTTGAATCCAGTGGCACCTTTAAGAACAACTAAATTTAATTCAAGGTATAAGCTTGCATGTGCAAGCATAGTTCTTCAGCTATCAGAGAAGGCAAAAGTTACAGGAGAAAGTGACAGGCTGGGGTTGCCATACAGCCTACTCCGTCTTACGTTCATTCCTTGCTATGCTAAACCTGATCTGCCATTCAGAAACCCACACAAAACTGTTTCGAACAATCAGAAGCTTGCTAATGACCATATTCCGGTCCCCTTTGTACACCTGGCCTTTTTTGTTCCTGGAGGGAGAGAATTTGATTATTCTCTTTTATTTCTCCCATTCTTGGGTAAATGTTACAGCACGGTGCTGCCTGCCGCTTCCACAAGCTCTTTGGCAGTGACTGTAATTTGCTGTGAATTAACCCAGTCACAAGGGAGTGCCTAATGGCCAGGCTACAGGTTCACAGATTATCTTAAGCAACTGATATTTAGTGCAGAAAGAGGAAAAACTTCTAAGAGATTTAGTAAATGTCATGGGAAAGGTCTATTATAGATCTCAGGGCTTTTATCCAGGGCTGCGTCGACACAACATGACTCTCCTCACTCAGGATGGAAGCCAGCCCAGGAGGACCACTGCCTGCCTTTTTGAGAGGGCATTTTAAAGGGCACAGGGGCATAGCTAAGTGCCAAAGATCACAGCACTTGCCACTTCCTGGCTTCCACAGCTTGTTCCCAGTAAAGGGCAGAAGTTTTATGTTTTGCAGATACTTTCCCTGCACGCAGATACTTTGTTCTATCTTTCACTCTCTTGTGTCATGGCTGGGCTCCACTTAAATTGGAGGATATAGGTCATACAGCAGTACCCATGGAGCAATTGCTTTCCTCAGCACAGGGTCTCCTAATAGTCCCCCATTATTTACCAGGCTGCCCCAGAGGGATCCCTGTATTTATGCACTGCAAAAGATCCTCTGACCCAGCTGCCAGAGGCCAGTTTGATATCAAAGCAAAGGCCTCTGAAACTGACAAGAATTCCCTTGGGTACTGTCACCTGAGAGTAGAATAACTGCTAGAATGCCCCAAGGAGCATACTGATTAAAGGCCTTTTTTCTAAGGCCTCAGAGCTCCCTCACACCCATGACCATGAGTCATTGGCTCAGGTTTGCTGGACAATAACCTGAAAGTCCATGGCCCTTTCCACAATTCAGACTTCTCCAGTAATTCAGTCCCAAACCCAGTCCCAAGATATGTCATCAAGATCAGGCAAACCAATTGTCCAGTCAACCCAACCCATCCAAGTTATCTTGCTATCACTCAAGTCAACCCACCTAACCTGTCCTTATTTGGGCTTCCACTTCTATTCTAAATATTAATTTGTTGCACTCACCCAAGATTCAAACATGCCAAAAGGAAAAAAGGCCCTATCCCACAGACTGAATCCCTCTGAGGATACTAAACTCTACACACGATTGGGTCAATATTAGAGTTCTCCACTGAGGAACCCGCCAACCTGGAACATCTAGCACCGACCGGAACTGGTCACCACCTGTGACGCTGCTCTGATAGAGATGAGGAACCTATGCCATCTTGGAATGATTCTGTTGCACTGTATTGTATGTTTTTATGAAATTGTTTTATGATTTTAGGTTACTGAATTGTTGGTAGCTGCCCTGAGCCTGCCATAACTGGTAGGGAGGGCAGGATATAAATCCCAAAAATAAATACATTAATAAATAAATAAAGTCTAAGGCACCTTAGCCACTCCTGCTTTGTAGTTGGTTCTGCTCCCGGTCCTTCTTCCATTTTTGCTGAAATCACTGAACTCTCTTCTCTGAAATGTTATTCATCATGGGACCCCCAGTTCTGTAGTTGGCTTTGGCCCTGTAACAGACAGCAAATGGTTAATATGTTATACCAGTCTGGGAACCATGAGTGACAGGGGATCCAAATGGAATTCAACAGCTGAGAGTGGCAGTTAAGAGTGGCAGTGATAAGAGTGAAGATCAGTTAAGCGGACTGAAGGATTGAGGAGGATCCTGAAACCGGGAAGTGGGGACCAATACTCCTTCCTTAAGAGAAATAGCTCCTAATAAAAGGGGGTGATTCCTATCAAGTGCTTAAGAAGGAAAAATGGAACTTGTGTGTATGTTCTTGCCTTTACAGACTTAAGTAATTTTGAGACTAAGGCTGCGGTCACACGCATGAGATAAAGCGGGGGGAAAAGAGAGGCGGTTTCCTCTGGCAGAGGTTGACCTGCAGTTGTGCTATCACACAGTCTTTTGAAGCTGTGGTTGCAGCCCATCCCTACATGATCAGACACAACCACGGGTGAGTTGGGATTTTTTTGCTGTTTGTCTCCGATACACTTAAACAAGGGATCGATGATTCGCACCTCAGCCCTGAGGGCTCCCTATGGAGTGTGCGATGTTGTGCATACTGAGAAGGGCAAAAAACAACGGCACGGAGTTGGATGGCCCAATCAGACCATCCCGATGCCATGAGGTGCGAATCATCAATCCCTTGTTTAAGCACATTGGAGAGAAACAGCAAAAAAAAAAAAAAAACCCAACTCACCTGTGGTTGTGTTTGATCACGCAGTGGCGGGCTATGCCCACAGCTTCAAAAGACTGTGATCATGCAACTACTTAAGAAAAAGAAAAAAAGAAGTGGAAAATAGCTATAGGCCCCATCCCAAGAACTCCCATCTCAGATAAGCTCTTCCTTCTTCTTCCCTGCACTGTATTGCATTGGACTTTTCTCTTCAGGACAGGCATTGCCTTTCTCCCTTTATTCTCCCCTTAGATGCCCAAACATACCTCAGTTAGGCGGCAACCAAGGGCAGCATAGCTGGCATTGTGTTACTTATCACTTTACTTTGCATCTCATATTCTGGCTCTGTATCTTGAAAAGGGAATAAAGATTTTCTTATTTAAGGCTTGTGTCATAAACAGGGGCCCAGGAAAGCTCTCTGTAGGCTGCCACCACTCTGGTACGGGTCTCCTTGGGAGGGCCCAGAGCACCCAGAAGTGGTATCACGCCCTCCAGTTCCCCACCACCACCAAAAATTGTCTAGCTAAGGGGCTACCCTTAGGTCCACTCTTTCTCAGTAGGTTGTACTTTCTGTGTGACCAAATGAGGCACGAGGACACAGGCAGAATAATAATTTGATTTAAGAGGTCTAGTAACAACTGGTTTTTAAATAATATGTAGAATAATGAGAACAGTAAAGGTAGGTAGGCAAGCAAATAAAAGAACCCTAACTCGTCTATCTGGACTATTCCTAATTATCTCTAGGTGACTGGCTTCAAGCTGACTCACCACTTCTGGATGAAGGATCACTCCATCCACAGCAGCCTCTCCTCAGCTCTGCTCCCTAGGAATGAACAACCTCCTACTTTGTGTGAGGCATTTTATCCCTTCTTCCCAGGCACCACCTTCTACTCCTCTACTGGTGAAAGTTTTCCCTCCAAATCCCTTGTTAACCAATCACAGGATCCAAAGGGTGGCCTGGGAAATGTAGGCCCAGTAGTCACTCTAATACAGGCTTTCCCAGAGCTAGGCCCCACTACACAGGCCCAGCTCATAACACCCCTCCTGCTAGATCAAATCATAGGGTCTGGCTCTGGATCCCCATAGATGAAATCTATAATGAGGCTATGGGCTGTGCCTTTTTAACTACCTAAAACTTAACATGCAAGCTTTGTAAACCATTCACATAGAATTTGGGATAACCACTGCAATTACCAAGTGGAAAACACGGATAAACACTACAGAGTGAAACATCAGATAGTAACTATATACAGCAAGGTAACTAATCATCAGAGGCTCTGCGGGATACAGCATCAGCTACTTTGTTCACAGATCCTGCAGTGTGCTCAATCTCAAAACCAAAGTCTTGCATGGCTAGGCTCCACTGCATGAGTTTAGGATTGGTAAACTTAGCTGTTTGGAGCCACCGAGGGGGGGGGGGAGGAGAATGATCAGTTTGGAGCAGAAAACATCAGTTGTGAGGATGAAGGGCCTACTGAAGTCTAGAGCCCTCAGAACTGGACAGGTGATGAGGGAGTTTTTTAGCTTGTTGAAAGCCTGCTGACATTGTGCTATCCATTGTTACTTTTCAGGCCTTTCCCTCCCAATGGGATCTGTTAGTGGCATTGCTAACTGACTGTAGTTGTTCACAAACTTCAGGTAATATCCAGCCAACCCTAGGAAGGACCGGATTTGTGTCTTTGTTTTGGGTATGGGCCAGTCTCAAATGGCCTCGACTCTGGCTTGTCCTACTTTATGTCCAAGGTAGGTAACTTGGTTGAGGCCAATCTGGCATTTCTTGGCCCTCAAGCTGAATCCTGCTTCTTTTATCCTCTGCAAAATCATTCGCAGGTACACCAGATGTTTTGCCCACATCTGTGAAAATACAGCAATGTTGTCCAAGTATGCTACAGCAAAATCCTCCAGGAGCTTGTTGATGGCCCTCTGGCCCTCTGGCAAGTGGTGGGTGCATTCCAAAGCCCAAAGGCAAAACATTGAATTCATAAAGTCCTTTATAAGTCACAAAGGCAGAGTGCTCTTTCACCTGTTCATCGAACTCTAGTTGCCAATAGCCCCTGGTAAGGTCAAAGGTGGAGATGTACCTAGCTGGGGCTAGTTTGCCCAACAAATTGTCTATGCAGGGCATGGGATATTGACTAAGTTATCTTGTTGAGACACCGGCAGTCCATGCAAAAGCAGACCTCTCCATTGGGTTTGTTTACCAGCACAATCGGAGATGCCCAAGCACTCTCAGAGGGTCTGATTATCCCCATCATTAACATTTGAAATTAAATTAGGATTTGAAGTAAAGAGCAGCCTGGGAAGGAAAGGAGCTCTTGTTTCAGCAGCTCCTTTTCAGCAATACCTATTGTTAATCAATCAGAGGTTGACTCACTCATCCTCCTTTATTGGTTAGCTTCCAATCAGTGTGATGTGATTTGCTCCAGTGGCATGTGGAGCTTTGGCCTAAGCTATTTATTTAGGGCTCCTATGAGCAGGTCCATCACAAGTGATAAAGCATCCGGAACACGGGAATAAACAGGTAAGTTTAGCAGACATGTGAGTTCAGCAGCAGGGTGAGGAAGCCAGGGCACTAGTTTCTCCATGTCCCTAAAAGGGTATGCACACTTTCCACAAGCAGATCTACATAAATAGAAAACTTATAAAAAAGGGAGGGATGCAATTATGAAAGTAGAATTCCAGCAGGGGGTTGGGGGCTATCCAGTGTATTGCACTGACTGCAACATGTATGACTATCTGCCAGCTGCACAGAAGTCTTGGGTGTGTGCTTGGTACAAGGAGCTCCTGGTTCTCAAGGAACGAGCTCTCACCCTCAAGACCAAGGTAGCTAATCTGGAGAAGCAAAGTCAGTCAGTCACACAGACAAGACTCTCAGGGACTTGGTGTCCCACTCTGAAAATGGTAGCCCCACTGCTGTCACTGTCAGGGAGCATGAGGGTCAAGAGGAAATTGCACTGTGCTGAAGAAAGAGGGAAAGTTCCCTCAGAAGGGACCCCATCTACAGTTGGTAAACAGGTATCCTTTCGCACCGAAGAACCATTCTGGGGCAGGGAGAGAGGGAGGCTCTTGGTAGTTGGTGATTTGATCCTTAGGCATGTAGACAGATGGCTTGCAAACCCATGTACTGACTGCATAGTGACTTGCCTGCCTGGTGCAAAGGTAGCAGACATTATGCATGGCCTAGATAGGCTGGTAGACACTGCTGGGGAGGAGCCAGTGGTCATGCTACATGTTGGCACCAATGGTGTGGGGAACTGTAGTCATGTGGTCCAGGAGGAAAAATTTAGGCTGCTAGGCAGGAGACTCAAGGTCAGGACCTTCTCAGAAGTGCTGCCCGTTCCATGTACAGGGCCAGCTAGACAGGCACAAATTAGTAGTCTCAATGCGTGGACGAGATGTTGGTGTAGGGAGGGAGGCTTTAAGTTTGTTAAGCACTGGGATGCTTTTTGGAACAAGCAGGACCTGTACAAAAGAGATGACCTCCATTTCTCCTGAGAAGGAACCAGGTTGCTGGTGCTTAAAGGTAGATAAAGGTTTCCCTTACTCAAAAGCCAGTCGAATACGACTCTAGGCACGAGGTGCTCATCTCTGTTTTCAAGCCGAAGAGCCAGCGCTGTCCACAGATGTTTCTGTGGTCATGTGGCCGGCATGACTAGACGCCGAGGCACACAGAATGCTGTTACCTTCCCACCAAAGTGGTACCTATTTATCTACTTGCAATTTCTTGCTTTGAGAATAATAGGAAAATGGCAGAGAAGCTGAATGCATTTGGAGTTGGGAGTAAGCAGTGAAGTGGCTAAGTTTACGGATAACACAAAGTTGTTTGGGGCGGTGAGATCCTGGTTAGACTGTGAGGAACTCCAGAGGCTGGGCGAGTGGGCATCAACATGGCAAATGAGGTTCAGTTTCAGCAAGTACAAAGTAATGCACATGGTAGCCAAAAATACTAAACATAAAATATATGTTGATGGGGTCCAAACTGGCTGTAACTGACCAGGAGAGAGACCTTGGAGTTTTGGTAGGTAACTCACTGAAGATGTCAACTCAGAGTGCAACTATAATTTAAAAAGGCAAATGCTGTGCTGGGGATTAGTAGGAAGGGGATCGAAAACAAATCAGCCAGTATCACAATGCCCCTGTATAAATTGATGGTGTGGCCTAATTTGGAATACTGTGTACAGTTCAGGTCACTGTACCTCAAAAAAGATATTATAGCATTGGAAAAGATGCAGAAAAGGGCAACAAAAATGATTTAGGGGATTGAACACCTTCCCCATGAAGAAAAATTAAAGAGGTTAGGGCTCTTTAGCTTGGAGAAACAACAGAGGTTTACAAAACTATGCATGGGATGAAAAGATAAAGAAGAACTTTTCTCCCTTTCTCACAATACAAGAACTCATGGACACTCAATGAAATTAATGAGCAGTAGGCTTAGAACAGATAAAATGAAGTACTTCTTCACCCAAAGAGTAATTAACACATGGAATTTACTGCCACAGGAAGTGGCAGCGGCTACAAGCACAGAGAGTTTCAAGAGGGGATTGGATAAACATACGGAGCAGAGGTCCATCACTGTCTCTTAGTCACAAGATATGGATGGTACACTATGTCTGGGGTAGAGATGGTCTGTATTCTTGGTGCTTCGATGGGCAACAATGGGAGGGCTTTTGGAGTTCTGACCCTGCTGGTGGACCTCCTGATGGCACCTGGGTTTTGGCCACTGTGTGACACAAGAATGTTGGACTGGATGGACCACTGGCCTGATCTAGCATGGCATCTCTTATTTTCTTATGTGGCAGGCATAACTCATCAGAAAACAGAACTAGGAATCTCAAAATTGGCCCTCAGCTTCAGGATGATCATTAGAGTTTCAGGACCAAAAATGAAAGAATCTGGAACATCTAGGCCCAGGTTATCTCCAGACCCCCATGCTATTTGCAATGGAAGCTAAGGTTGTGTAAAGTGTTGGACTGGGATCTGGGAAACCCAGGTTCAAACCCCCACTCTGCCATGGAAAAACTTCCTGGGTGACCTTGGGCCTGTCACACTCTCTCACCTTAATCTACTTTAGCACTCCTCGTGAAGATAAAACAAAGGAGAGGAGAACAATGTCAGCTACTTTCAGGGGGGATAAAGTCATGATATAAAGTAAATAAGTAAATATTAACTTCTGTTCCTCATTTGTTACCACTGAGACAGATTAACTTTTATTATCATGTACATTAAGGGTGGGGGGAGCTTACTACTTTAATATATTATGGGGAAATTCTGTCCATAATATAACAGAGGTTTGCTCCTATATTAGTACATTTTGAGTTGCCAACCAGGATGGGTGAGGAGACGTTGAGACTGAAAAATAAGGGGGAGGGGGGTTAGAAGTGGGGTAGATGACTGGCAGATCATGAAAGGCAGACAGCAAAATGAAGGAGGAGGCATGGAAGAGAGTTAGAGAAATATAGGAATAGACAATGAAAGTTTTTTTGTTTTTGCTACCACGCACTAACAAGGCTACCCCTTGGCAAGATCTGGCTGTGTAGGAGCTGGGTGAAACTAAAGGAAAAATGAAACCATATACCTTTTTAGGAGGCACCATCCTGTCCTGGCAGGTCTTCCCTTGCTCCAGTGCAGGCTTGATTGATGGATTTATCAAGATCTGATCAGCAAACACTTTCCCTCAGCCTGGTGGTAAAAAAACTTCACAAAAAGGCAGAGCTCTTCCTAGTGGCAGTAGTCAGAACTGCATCAGAATTTCTTTAAAACTGAATTTTCTCCCCCCAGTCCCCCCCCCTCATTTGCAGCCCTGGGTGTATTGCCCTCATCCCATGCCAGCAAGATGCTAAGCACCTCCTCCCACACTACTGCCCTCATCAAAAAGCAGTCTCCCTAATGTCCATTTGGATTGCCTGGGCAGTGAACTATTTCTGTTCATAGGGCTGTCATGAAGGCAAAATAGAGGGAGGGAGACTCAAGGTTCCCATCCTGAGGGAGGACAGAATAAAAATGTGATAGAAAGATAAAACTTTAAACTTATATAAGGACAAATTACATGGCCTGCCGATTCTGAGCCAATTCTGTCTTTATTCACCTCTTATCTGTTTTCTCCAATGCTCAAGACAGCCTCCATTTCAAGCACAGACCATTCTCAAATCTGCTTGCTTTATTAAGGCTGCTGCATCATGGGCTTTTTGGCCATGAGTCATAGGCTTGCCATTTTCCCAGTGGGGGTGGGAGATTTCCTGCCTGCAGCTCCCATTGCCCACCAGCACTCTGGCAGCCAGTGGGAGGGGGAAAATATTGTCACTGCATGATGGTGTGACATCATTGCAAGGGAAAACCTGGAAGTGATGTCACATTGCTCTAGGAATCAGAGTTTCTGGCTATTCCTAGAGTGATGCGATGTCACTTCCAGTTCCCTCCAGAACTGACATAATGCCATCACTCGATGGTAACCCCCCACCCAAGTTCCTACCACCCCAGACTCCCACCAGTTGCCAGTCACCAGTTGTCAAAATGAGTCTATTTGAGTTTATTTACTGAAATGTATAACCAGTACCATCCTGAAGGCTCAGGGTAGGGAATAAACATAAACCTTCCCCCGCCCAGCATAAAATATAGTCAAATTAATTCCCATTTATTTACCCTTTACTGATTTAACACTGTACACCAAAGACTAGCCAAAACAGGTAAGTCTTATAATACGGCTACAGAACGATACTAAGGTCTGGTAACTTTATAGTGGGAAGGAGTTGTGTAGTGGGGGAGATTTGCTAGAAATTCCTCTTTTCATGGCCTGGCATTTTCAACTTCTGATATAAATGCTATCATTAAGAGTGTGGATGGATCTCAAACACTGCAACAAGCAGTTGGTTAATCTATTTGTTACATTTTTGTCTTACCTTACTTCTAAGACGTTCAGAGCACCATACAGAGTTCTTTCTTCCTAGCCTGATAACAATTCTGTGAGGCAGATTATGCAGAAGGAGAGTGAGTGAGTCAAGGGTACCCCTATCAAGCTTTGTGGCAGAGTGGGAATTTGAACATAGTCCCTGAGATCCAACCCTGGTACTCTAACTACTACAGCACACTAGCTCTACATATTGGTTTGGAAGAGATGATCTCTAACAGTGTAGTCCAATGCAGAGTTACTTCATTGTTTTCAGCAGGGCTCTTTTTGTAGGAAAAGCCCAGCAGGAACTCATTAGCATATTAGGCCACACCCCTGACAGCACAACTCATTAACATATTAGGCCACACCCAATGTTCCCAGAAGTGTGGTCATCCAGCCACATCCACCTTTTGCTTTTTATTCTGTTTACCTTGTTGTCAAAACAGTTTTGACAAAACCAATAAAAACATTATTTCCTGTCCCATCTATACAAAATCTTGCCTGAACCAATATCTTATGTCCAACAATTATTCCCACACTGGATTAGAATCAATTCCTAAAGGTTAGGTTCCCATGGAAATCAGCTTGCCTTCCTGCAGAACAAGTACTCTGAATATGATTTTTTAGGGTTGCCAGTCTACAGGTGGGTTCTGGAGATTTCCTGGAATTACAGCTGAGCTCCAAACTACAGAGATCAGGTCAATGGCTGCTTTGGAAAGTGGAGTCCATGGCATTATGCCTTGCTTAGGTCCCTCCTTCCCCTAAACCCCACCCTCCACTCCCAAATCTCCAGGGATTTCCTCAACCTGGAGTTGGCAACCCTAGTTTACTGGCAGAACAACGCTAGGAGCCAGTTTGGTGTAGTGGTTAAGTGCGTGGACTCTGACAGAACCAGGTTTGATTCCCCACTCCCCCCCTTGCACCTGCTGGATGACCTTGGGCAAGCTGTAGCTCTGTACCAGCTGTTGTCTCAGAGCTCTCTCAGCCCCACCTACCTCACAGGGTGTCTGTTGTGGGGAGGGGAAGGGAAAGGAGTTTGTAAAATGCTCTGAGACTCCCTTGGGTAGTGAAGGGCAGGGTATAAATCCAATCTCTTCTTCTTCTAGGTTTGTGGATGCACTGGACGGGTGTAGTTTGTGGACTATTTTATTCAAGGTATAAAATTTTATTCAAGGTATAAGATTTCATGTGCCACCCACACTTCTTCAGATGGAAGAAGTGTGCATGCACACAAAAGCTTATACCTTGGATGAAACTTTGGACTCCAACTTTGTTCTGCTGCTTCAGACCAACATGGCTACCTACCTGAATTATTACACTATAATATTTTTTACAAGCAATTATGTACCAGCGGATGGTTACCATGCAGAGTCTGTCCCACAGGTAAAATTATCCTGTGAACAGGTGGTCTTTACCACATAAAAGTATCACTACCATCACAAGATCACCAATTGTTGGAAGTCAACTCCTCAGAAGCAGAAATCTCTCTTATTAGGAGATTTAAGAACATCAACTTTGCTGGCCCATTAAAGGCAGATGTCAGCCCAGTGGCAGGAGAAGAGGGACAATCATCTTCTTCAGAAACCCTGCCCACTTTTTAAATTTCACAAAACAGGCAATCTCCAAAGTGCTGCTGACTATGCTCATTTTTAGTTACAACTCTGTTTTTCTGCCGATGTCCCACAAAGTCCCCCAAGCAACAGTCAAGTGTTCTGCCAACACATAAAACAATGAAGCTACTTTTTGAGATGTTTTCTCTTTCTTGGCAGTTAGCACCAAACAACTTTAATACAGACTTTAGACACACATATATTTGCAAGCCATTCCCAACAAAACACAACAAACAGCCTTCAAACTTACTTTTCTTAAACAGAAGATGCCATGAGAAAACTAAAGAGATTCTCAAAAATTAAAGATATAATCAAAACCAGCATTTCCTGGGCTCTCTGCTTTTTTACATCCCCCCCCCTTTTCAATAATTTTTAAATAAAAACACAAAGAACAAAATGAAACAGAAAGAAAGAGAGAGAGAGAAAGGTAGGTAGGTGGGGGAGGGAGGGAGAGAGAAAGAAAGGTAGGTAGGTGGGGGGAAGAGAGAGAGAGAGAAGGAAAGAAGGATAGATAGGGGAGAAAGGAAGGAAGGAAAATGGAGGAGAGAAAGAAATGAAGGAAGGAAGGAAGGGGGGGAGAGAAAGAGAAAGAAAGGTGGGGGGAGAGAGAGAGAAGGAAAAGAGATGGAGGAGGTACTTAGCGGAGCAGGGAGAGTGAGGCGAGTCGACAAGCCAAATGCAGAGAGACCAGGCCTTTCAATGCAAAGAGCCCAGCTTAATCTCTGGGCGGGGCTTTCTCCTGCTGGCTCTCTGCACTTAAAGGGAAAGCTCCAGGTGAGGCTTTTTCTTGCTGGCTCTCTGCAGGAACTTTCCCTTTAAGTGTAAACAGCTCAGGCTCGGTGGGGAGGGGAGGGGGCAGGTTCGGACGCCAGCCGGAATGCCGTTTCGGTGCATTCTGGCTAAAAAAGGCCCTGGATTTCAGTAGTCTGAAATGAGTAATTCTGCATACATACTGCGCTGTAAAGTATGCTGGAGCTTAGCCATTTAAATCTGGAAGAAGGGGTAACAAATATGGTACTCCTGCCACAAGTTCCCCTACACACTTGTGCTATGCAAGGGCCACAGTAGTACGGGTTGAGTACAATGCCCATCATATACCTCTGCCAGTCTAACCTAAAAATAAGAGAGAAGTCAGAGGTTTTTGTTTTACCTGCCACCTAGGCAGAGTGTTGTGCTTCAATTCCAGTGTCAAATAATTCAATTACAGTGTGAAATGATCACCCAGAGAAGAATTTGACCATATTATTTCTCACATGCACACAATGGTGCTTACCCCATGAAGATGACAGCACTTTAGCTATTAAACTTGGCCTTTTTCTTTGTACAGTTTTTTGCTGTCCTTTGAGATGATCAGTATTTAGGAAACAGAAGAAGGATGCTCTTGTTAGTTAGGAAGAAAACCGTGATGATAGCCCTCCCTGTCCCTTCTCTCTCAATTATTTCAAAGCTCACCTAAAGGGTCCTCAGACTTTGCTTCAGGAATCTCGGTTACTAGTCAGTGTCTGATCCATCTCTTCTTTGACATTGGAAGTCAGACCAGGCCTTAATGGGCAGAAACACAATTCTCATTCTTCGGCATCAGCTTTTTAGTGCCTGTTAGAGCCCTCAATCCACACATTGGAAAAGCATTGGCTTACGCTGCCTTTTCTTCCTCACCCAAATGTACTTAATGACCTTCAGGCAACACAGCGATACTTTGTACGCTTGCATTCCCCTCCGGCTCAGCTTCCCTGCTCTCAGCAACAAAGTACATGCAATAAAAATATTTATTACATTCCATGGGGGATATCATTTTTAGAGAGAGCCAAGCTCTGATATCTCCCCATAGGCAGACTGAATTACACATTGATTAATAGTACAACTTGTGGTCTCCTTACTCCTTGCAAGCAGAAACTTGAGCCCTGATGTTCTAAAGGGGGCTATCAAGTATTCACAAAGCTGAAATGGCAGTACATCACGGGAGGCATTCATCATAACACTGGCAGGGAAAAACAAGACAGCAGAGTGATCAGAAATTTCAAGGTGCAGACTTAATTATGGTTGAATGCAGGCACGGGAAAATACCTTTAAATATTACTCACATCTCAATTAGACGAAGTCTCGGATTTGCTTTGTTCTTACTTTGGGGGGGAAAGTCTAAAAACTCTGTAGGTTTGATCAGTGGCAAAGGACAGAAAGGAAATGAGCAGAAGACAAAAAGGGCTGAGTTTCTCTGGGAGCTGTCATGGTAATTTATGGCTCTGGGAGAGAAAACTTTTAACTAGTCAGATATGACTTGGGAAATAGTCAGGGCCAGGTTGTGGCTGGGCACTGGGGAGAAGTGCCAAAAAGGAGAGGGAAGTAGATAGCAGACAAGGGATCATGGGCATCCCCGTCTACTTTCAATTCAGGATCAGGCATGTTCATTTGACTGACTGGCTGGGTTTTAATAGCCTGTTCTTTGCACTGCAGGGCCTCTTCCGTGTCATACTCTTTTTTAGCCCACTGTCTGGCAATGGCACACTATAATAAAGAGAAAGAGAGTTACTATGTCGAGGATTTGGTGTGTTGTATGAGTTTTCCCTTTAGGAAGGGGGCTCTGGTTCCATGGTACAGCTCATGCCTGCAGAAGGTCCCATGGTCAAAATCTGGCATCTCAGGTATTAGAAAAGTCCTGCCTGTGCTCGCCAGAAAGAATCAATAACACAGACCAATGGTCTGACTGTACTGAAGGAAGCTTCATGTGTGGGTTACTGTGAACTAATTCTGTGTTTGGCCAGGGAGTTAGACAAGTTGATCTTCAGGGCCCATGTGATTCCTAGCATAGGACCAGCTAGTATGACAGACTATGATGCATCTACATGGAGGTTTTTCTCCTCCTTGGCTTCCAAACTGCAGCAGGTTTTTCTGGAGCATCCACATGACATTGGCCTTTAATCGTTCACTTTCATCCACTTTCCAGGTTTCCCTGATCTTGATGTGTCCTTTCTGAAGCATGGTTTGGTATGATCTTTTTTGAAGGAATGTGTTCCAAGTATGTTAGCAAGCCTGATGGGAAGCTGTGCATTTGGGAGGTTGTGCCAACATCACCACCATTTCCCTTGCCTTAGCCTCCATGACTACCACTTCCCCCTGAGCCACCAGAGGGCTTTATTCAGGCATTAAAACAACAACAAAAACACCAGTAATTGCCATAGCAGTTTTTCTAAAAAATGTAAGCTGGGAATGTAGAGGAACTAGAAGATGATGGAAACAGAGCATTACGTCATTATTGCACTACAAGCAATATTTACTCATTCCTTTCCCTGAAAGACCCAATAGCCTCTCCCCTTTTCCTTAGGGATGCCAACCCCCCGGTCTGGGCAGGGGTTCCCCAAATATTTCAGGCTTCTGCCCACCACTGGCCAGCTAATGGAAGTGATGTCATCATGTCGTGACATCGCATGGTTGATGTTCTTGGTTTTAGGCCAAAAAAAACAATAGAGTTTTGCCCAAAATGTAGAGCATTGCCATATGATGTCCCCGATGTGATGACGTGATTTCCACGTGCCATCATTGCACCAGGGACATCACACAAAGTCGAGGGGACTTGGCAACCCTACTTTTCCTGCTTCCTTCACTGCTTTCCACTCACCAGTCAACCTACATTTATGTCCTCCCATCTTCAGCTTTCCCTCCTTCTCTCCCCCAGCAGCCTGTACCCAGGGAAACTATGGCCCAGTGGTATAGTGCCAGCTACTGGGCTAGGACCAGTTGCATGGTAGGAAACTGGCAAAGACTTGCAGGGGGCACCTCCTGTATCCCCCTCTATATACTGTTTCCCTCCTCCTAGCAGCCTCCTGTTATCAGCGTTCCCTGCTACCCTCTCACATTCCCTCTTCCAAACCTAAGATTGCCAGCCTCCAGGTTGGGGGCTGGAGATCTCCTGGAATTACAACTGATTTCCACTTCTCTTGGAAAAAATGGCTACTTTGGAAGCTGGACTGTATGGCATTATAACCCAGTGAGATCCCTCCCCTCCCTAAAGCCCACCCTCCCAGGCTCCACCATCAAATTTCCAGTTTTTCCCGAAGCCAGAGTTGGCAACCCTAAAGCAGTCTACCTTTATCTTTCCCCCATCTTCAGCTATATTTATTATTACCTCATTTATATCCTGCCTGTGTCAACAATGGTGACAGAAAGCAGTTTACATGATTCTCCTCTCCTCCATTTTATCCTCATTACAACCATGTGAGGTAAGTTAGACTAAGAATATGTAACTGGCCCAAGGTTACCTAGTTAGCTTATGTTGCAGAGTGGTGATCCAAGCCTGGATCTCCCAGGTCCTAGTCTGAAACTTTTTCCATGAAACCACACTGGCTTTCATGGGGTGGCTGTTCTTGAACAGTAGCAGGTAGTCAGGCCTGGGTGAATCATGCAAATTGGGTGGCAACAACTCACCTGTGGTTTGTGTCAGGCCTAGCCCCAGTGAATCATGCTTCAAAGGCCAAAATAGCCCTAGAAAGGGCCCCATCCCTTCCCCTGCATTTTCCTGACATAAACCGAGGCTTGAAGGCTGGCAATACTGTTGTAGCTGCCTGGTAACCACCACAGTGCCCACTGAGAGGGCATTCATTTCTTAAAGCTACAGGCACTGCTACCCTCCACAATTTTTTTTAAAAATTCAGATTTTTCTGCAAACCTTGGCTTTTTCAGAATCTGTGTTGTCTGTTCATGTCCTCAGTCTTGGATTTAAGTATCCACAGATTTGGCTAATTTACGAATTAGCTATACTGATAGAGCTATAGAAATTACTGCGGTATTTAAGCCAGAAAAAGCCATCAGGAAGTGTAGCAATGGGAAATGATGGCTGACAGTTGACAAAGGAAAGTGGAGAGCATGCTGCAAAATCTGCCCTTTTCTTGCCAGTGAAGTGGGGCTTACAGCAGTGAACAGCACAATACTAAGATCAATGCATTTACAGCTGAAGAATGTTTGGACAACATGTAGAGACCTCATGAATGTAAAATGCAGAAAGAAGATGCGGCTTGGAATCAAGATCAGTGCAGCAGAAAATAAAGGCATGACTGCATAGCAGGTTTTATTGTGGGAATTCAAACTAACTAACTAGTCTACAGTCTGCGATTTGGATATATTTCTATTGCAGATGATGGAAGAAGTCACCTGGGTGATGTCATGGCAATTATTGGATCTGTCTGTATTATGAATGCTATCAAGCAGGGGTCCGTTGGGGCCGGAGCGAGGCGGAGCAAAGCTCCGCCAGCTCAGGAGTGGCCACTAGGGCAGCCACTGGCCAAATCAGATTCTCTAATCTGATTCAGCCTGCTGCCGAATTGCCGCCGAAATTTGGCGGCAACTTTAAAAGCAACTGGACGTTAACATTTTTCCCACCATAGAGAACAATGGAGGGGATGAGACAAGCTGTTCGGGGGCCCATAGAATTGGACCCCCTGGTCCAATCTTCTTGAAACTTGGTGGGTATTTCGAGGAGAGGCCCCAGCAGCTACCCTGCAAGTTTGGAGCCTCTCCCTCAAACCCCCTTTCCTCCAGCCCATCATATACCCTATGAGTTTTTGCCATTGATTTCAATGGCCCATAGAGTATAATGGGGCTGAAACTGACATTCCCTTTCTGACACACTTCTGGTGATGTCAGGGGACGTGGCATATGCTAATGAGGTATGCTAATGAGTTATGCTAATGAGCTCCTGCACCTCTTTTTCTACGAAAGGACCCCTGCTATCAAGTTTCTCATCATTGCTGGTTCAACATGAAACTTCCTATTCGAATTTCACTTCTCCCACAAACAAATCAAAATTATGAATCTTTGTCCCATTTTGTCTTTCCTAGTGCTACACTTTCCCCATTACAATGAACACATTTTTTCAATTTGTTCATCAATTGTATATACTATATAAATTGTATATAATTGTTTGTATAATGGTATAACATACGAATGGCATAAAAATAGTGTAAGAAAAACAAATTGGGAATACCAGCAATAAAAATGAGCAGAATGGAAAGGCTAATGGTGGCAAAACAAACAAAAGGACATGTTCATACATTTCCTAGTCTGCCTACAAAGTCCAAAGACAACTTCTTACTCCACTTGCTCTGCAAACCAGTCTTAAATACAAGGAAAGGCTGAACAACAAAAGTTCCTTGTATTGAAATGAAAAAATACTTCCCTCTTCAACCAGGTGCAGTTTATAGCACTGTTTGGTTGATTGGTGTAGATTGTCCAGGCAACTCTGTAGTTCCAGGAAGGTACAGAAATGAACAACAGCACAGCTTGGGTGTATTTTAAACCAGTGTTAGTTCAACAACACTGACCTGCACTCAATTTGCAGAGCAAAAGAGCTCCAAACAGAAGACTTGTGCACAAAAGTCTAGAATAACTGAAAAAAAATGATATGGGAATGGAAGTAGATCATTCCTTTAGAGATACATTGTAGTGTTCATCAGTGGATATTATTCTAAGTGGAAAATTGTCCATATCATGAGGTCACATAGATCTAAGTAGCATGGATCCTAGGCATGTTTCCTCGTAAATCACACAGTATTAAATGCAGTTTGCATAAAAATAGGTGTGCATAGGATTGCAGCTGTAGACTGGATGGCAATGCAAAGGGGTTTTTTTTGAACAAGATGCCAGTAATCTGGTTCTCATGAACAAGAATGTGCTATGCACTTAATGGAAATGATGAAGGTATAGAATTAGCATAAACAGGATTACCCAACTTGTACTGACATTTTGCATATTGAAAAGTTTGGGGAAGGAAATGGGGTGCAATAGGGGAAGGTAGTTGTAAAGAGACTGTCAGTCAGTCTGAGGGTGGGCAAAGAGTTAATGAACATTATAAAAAGCTGTCAGGGTACAGGTTAATTGGTACTTGGATGAGAGACCACCAGAGAATATGGGCACTGCTATGCAGAGAAAGGCAATGGCCAGGGCTCCGTTGGGGCCGGAGCGAGCCGGAGCGCCGCTCCGGGAGAGAAGGGGCCGGGGGGCGGGGCCGGGTGGACCCCGTCCCGGCCCCAGTCGCCTTCTCTGGGGCTGCGGCTGGCCGCCGCCGGCCCCGCCGAGAAGCCCCGTCCCGCCCCCGTCGACTTCTGCGGGGCCGCGGCTCGCCGCCGCCGGCCCCGCCGAGAAGCCCCGTCCCGCCCCCGTTGACTTCTGCGGGCCGCGGCTCGCCGCCGCTGGCCCCGCCGAGAAAGGCCCGTCCCGCCTCCCGGGAGGGGGAAGCCGGGCCTGAGTGGCTTAACGCCACTCAGGCCCAAGCAAGGGGGGGGGAAATACCAGCCCCAGTGGGGGGGAGAAGCGCCCCTCCCTTCCTTCCCTCTCTCCCCCCACCTACCTACCTGTTCCTTCCTTCCCCTCTCCCTTCCTCCCTCCCTCTCCCCTTCCTCCCTCCCTCCCTTCCTTCCTTCCTTCTCTCTCTCCCCCCAATTACCTACCTACCTTCCTGTTCCTTCCTTCCCCCCCTTCCTCCCTCTCTCCCCCCTTCCTTCCTTCCTTCCTTCTCTCTCTCCCCCCCAACTACCTACCTACCTTCCTGTTCCTTCCTTCCCCCCTTCCTCCTTCTCTCCCCCCTTCCTTCCTTCCTGCCCCCTCCCGTCTTGCCTTCTGACACACTGCCCATGACGTCAGGGATGTGTGGCCTTTTGACACTTCCGGTGACGTCAGGGGGTGTGGTGTATGCAAATGAGTTATGCTAATGAGCTCCTGCACCTCTTTTTTTACGAAAGGACCCCTGGCAATGGCAAACCACTTCTGTTTCCGTCTTGCCTTGAAAACCCCATAAGATGGAACATCATGAGGTTGCCATGAGTCAGTTGCACCTCAACAACACATTTTACCTTTCAGAATCTTTAGCCCCACCTGGCTTTTTTTGTGTGTGATTAGATGCTGCCTGATAGGCTGCCAGGACTGATTCCATTTCCCTGGCAGCCTTTGCATCAGGATGTCCACCTTTGTCAATGAGGCTGCCAGGCTGTATTTGTTTTGCCAGTTTTCCATCCTTTGCTGATTCCCAAATTCCCATCTGATCTATTTCTGCTTAGATCAGCCCAACTTGACTAGGGATGGGCACAAACCAGCTCACAAATAAAAATTCATGTCAAATTTTGAGCAGTTTATGGTTCACAAACTGAAGATCATGGCATGTCAGCCAGTGCAAACTTTCCATGAATTTTCAAGCAGTTTGTGGGGGTTTGTAGTGGTTTGTGAATGGATAGATTTCTAAACAGACTGTCTTCACTCAGTCAAAATGTTTACCAAACTTCAAAGCAACATAACTTGGAGGGCATGTAGAGGAACATCAGGGGGGCTTACCATTCTATATACTTCTGAACCTCCTGAACCTGCACCTGTCATTTCCCCAGGAAGCACTTCGCTAGGGACACCTTCTTGGGGGGCTATAACTTGGACCCCCATAATCCAATCCTCACCAAACTTGGAGGACAGGTAGAGGAGAATCAGCCAGAGATCCCCTGTGAATTTGGCATGTGCAGGGGGGAGGGGTGTTCTACCATATCATGAACTTCATAAACTGAACCAGTTCATTTGGTGCCCAAAAGCATGTCACGAACCATGAACCAAAACGAACAGCATTTTCCCAGTTCATGCTCATTACTAGACCGACTCCCTGTTTGCTCAACTTCTCTGACCCATCTGAATGATCTTATGTCAGTTCCTATTTTTGCTGGTCTGGAGAGCTGAATGTGGATCATTTGGATATCATCTAGTGATCTACTGTAGGCTTGGCTGCCCAGGGCTTAATCCCACAAGGACTTGTGGACTACCTTTGGAGCTAGAGAAGCAGTTATGGCACATTAGCGTAGAACATATGCTTTGCATGCCTGTTTCTTAGGAGTGCTTCTGGCCTTTGGCTCTGGATCTGAATCCTACTAGTATGCCCCTGAGAGAGGCAAAAAGCATTATATTCACACTGTTGCTTGAGGGATTTGGGCTCAACTTGGACCATCATTCTCTACCCTTGACTGAATCCTGCCACTCACCTTTCTTCTGGGAGCAGAAGCATTCTTGGAAAATTAGCACATTCTGCAACAACTGCCAAATTCTGCAACCTCCCCCGCCCCCCATGCCTATGATTGCATTAAAAAAAAAAACACCCTTTCGGCCCTAGCAATTCACGGACATAGTGAATTTTTTAACAAAGATTTTCTTGCTCTCTCCCATACGATTCTTTACAAAAGGTCTCCTCCCACCATAGCTGGGATCACCTGTCTGGCTCTGCCTTCGAAAATGTCAGTTCTTCATGATATGCTTGAGACCAAGGGACTTTTTCACTTGCCTTTCGGGCTGTAGATCCAGTTCTGCCACTTGCAAATCAGGGAACTGGCAGTGTTCTGTCTCCCATCCATATTCATTTAATTTTAGCTGCAGAAAAGGGGGCATCTGACTGACAGCTAAAACAAGAGGCAGTGAACGAGAGAGACTGAGAATGCAGGATCTGTGAAAGTGCTTTGTGTGCCACATTTGAAGTTCTGTTGTAGATGCTCTGCTGTGGCACTGCTACCTCCTCCTGCAATCAAAACAGCAGTAGCTCCTCTATATTGATGCCCAGCAGAAGGCTGGGGGACAGTGTGTCTCTGTGGAGGTCTGTGGGTGGCAAGAATCCTAGCATAAGAAGAGCCCTGTGGCATCAGGCCAAGGGTTCATCTATTCCAACACCTGCTTTCCAGCAGTGAACTGACAGATGTTTCCAAGCAGGTCATGAAGGCAACAGCTGTCTCATGTTTTTTGCCCACTGAGAACTGCTGTTCAGAGGCATATTACCTCTGAGGTTCCATTCAGTTACTAGGATCAGCAGCCATTCATAGACCTATCCCACCAGGAATACTCATAATTGCCCTTCAAAGGACTTAAGGTCTAGTACAGAGTTACCCTGTCAGTGGCAGTAAATTCCAAAATTCATTGTGTGAAGAACTCCCCCTCCCCCCCAAATCTAATATCAGCCAGTTTCTACTAAGCACTCCTTTCTGGGGTTATGGGATAGGAAGATGAAGCTCACTCTATGTACTTTCTCCAAATAATGCATAACTTTATAAAATTTTGTTTTACATTTTTTTAAAGTCTTGTTGAGTGTTGCTATAATAACAGAAAATTGGGATATAGTATTTCAGTCAGTCAGTCAGTCAGTAAGAGCCCTTTTGACTCATACTAATTCTGTATTTGCTCCAGAATCCTGCTTCCCACAGTGGCCGGCTAGATGCCTCAGAGGGCCCTCAGCAAGGGCATGAAGGCCAAAGCCTTCTTTGATGCTGCCCTACTTCAGCATCTAGAGGCATACTGCATATGAATATGGAGGTCTCATTTACTGCCTGTCAGCAATTGGGTGTTTCCAAATTCAGTATTTTGGGAAAGAGAGAAACTGTTCTCTTATCTCATGACTGCTGGATTTACTCAGATATGTTTAATAAGATACTTTGTCAAAACCTTTTTGAAAATCTAAGAGTGTATCTATCAGATTTCCCTGATAAATGCTCCATGACACAACATGATGTTCCCAAAGAACTGTAATATTTTGTTGAGGAAGCAATTTTTTCTTTGCAGAAGGCATGCTGATTTCTTCTCAGCAATGTTACTCTTCAATAACGTGTCATATTTTTTGCTGTTATAATGCTGTACACTAATTTTCCTGGGACTAAAATTAGGTTAAGGGTCCTGAAATGTCCTGTTTCAATACTTTTTAAAAGTGCTGTTATATTAGTAACTAGGAATAAGGCCTGTTGTGGAAATAAATACAATGGGCTCTAGAAAGAGGCTCTGGGAGAGTGCCCCAGCCTTAGGCACTCAGTGTCAATTTGCTGTAATGACCTCAGCAGGGTATAATGACACAGAGTCCACCATTTTCTCCAGGGGAAGATCTCTACCATCTGAAGAGCAGTTGTAATTCAGCGTGATCTCCATTCCTCCCTGGAAATTGGCAACAATGGTTCCCCATGAGAGAATGGGTGGTTTGAAGGTTGGAGTCGATGGCACTGAACCTGTCTGAGGTCCCACCCCTGCTGAAACCTCACCCTTTCCAGGGTCCACCTTTCAAATCTCCAGGAATGTCCCCACCTGGAGTTGGCAACCCTACCTCCCAGCCAACCATCAATGTATCATTATCTGCCCCCTGGCTTCAGCTTTCCATCTCCTCCCCTTCCCCCCTAGAGAGCAGTTGTAATTCTGAGTGATCTCCAGCCCCCACCTGCTGATTGGAAACAATGGTTCCCCATGAGGGACTCGCTGGCTTGGAGGGTGGAGTCTATGGCATTGTACCTATCTGAGATCCCACTCCTCCTCAAACCGCACTGTCTCCAGGCTCCATCCCTCAAATCTCCAGGAATTTTCCACCTGGAGTTGGCAACCTTATCTCCTTCCCAGCCAATCATCAATCTCACTCTTCAAGTTTCCATTCTCCCCCCCCCCCCCCCCGCAGCCTCCACTGTGCTCTGAAGCCCTGACTGCTATGTCACATTGGCTGTCATAAAGGGTCCATCTCAGCAGGGTATAAGGAAGTAGAGTCCACCATTTTCTCCAGGGGAACTGATCTCTGCCATCTGGAGAGCACTTGTAATTCTGAGTGATTTCCAGCCCTCACCTGGAGATTGGCAACCATACTTCCCCTGGAGGAAAAGTAGTCTTTCTCTGCAATGGGGACCAAAGCAGCTGACATCATTCTCGTCTCCCCCTTTTTGACTTGCACAACAACCCTGTGAGGTAGGTTAGGCTTAGTCTGTGACTGGCCCGAAATCACCCACTCAGCAAGAACCTGGGTCTAGCAGATCCTGCTCTGAAGCACTCACTGCTACGCCTAGGGTAGCCAACCTCCAGGTGGAGCCTGAAGATCACCAGGTATTACAATTGAACTCCAGACAACAGATCTTCCCCCCTCCCTTGGGGAAAATGCCTGCTTTGGAGGGTGGCCTCTATGGCATTCTGTTCAGCTGGCCCCAATGAGTTTTCTCCCAAAAGCCAACATAGGTGTGGAAAGGGGCTTTCAGAGAAGCAAGCTTGGTTGCCTAGCAATGGGCACTGAGGGGACAGTTGTCGGCTCTGATGATGGAATAGGGTTCCCAACCTCCAGGTGGGGCCTGGGGATCTCCCACTTTTACAATTGCTCTCCAGCTGACAGAGATCAGCTCCCCTGGAGAAAATGGCTGCTTTGGAGGGTGAACTCTATGGCATTGTACTATGCTGAGGCCCCTCCCCTCCCCAAACCCCACCCTCTCCTGGATCCACCCCCAAAGTCTCCAGAGATTTTCCAACCCAGACCTGGCAACCCTATGATGGAAATATTTGAAGATTTGGGGGGTGGATCCTGTGGAAGGCAGCATTTTTGGGGGGAGGGATGGAAGGACTCAGCAAGCTATAATGCCATAAGGTCTACCCTCCAAAGCAGCCATTTTCTCCAGAGGAACTGATATCTGTCATCTGGAGATCAATTGTAACAGCGGGAGATCTCCAGGCCCCACCTGGAGATTGGCAACCCTAAGGGAAAAGTCAGCCACTCAGCAGGGGGTTGAAGGGAATGGTTTGATGGTTGCTGGCCCACCTCATTAGCCAGCCAGCCATGGTGGAGGTAAGCAGGAGAAAGAGCCTGAGGAATTTCACACAGCCAATATGTTCCATTTCAGGAACTCTTCAGTAACGGTTTCTGTCAGGCATTTTACAGAACCGTATTAGTACCGGTTCCCTAATGGAACATATTGGCCCTTTCACACAGAAACGTGCCTCTCTCGTTGGGGAAGCGTTCCTCAGCCAGTTTACCTTGAAACCTCCTCCCAAGCATTCTTCAGTTCTTGTACCAGTCCTGAAGCGCTACGGGGTGCTGTGTGAAATGCCCCCTGTTTCTGACAGTTTATTCTGACAGTTTATTCTGGGCTCGCTAACAGTGTGCAGGGTAGGGGGTTATGCTGAAAGTCCATTGTCTTTTCACTGACAGAATCAGGCCACTGAGGGGACAGTTAGACCCACCTGGCAGTGGGCGGAGGAGAAGAGTGGACCCAGCACCCAGTCAGTCTTTCCCTTTCGCTGGCTCCCTCCAGACTGAGGCCGAGACGCTGGCCGGTGGCTCTGTGGGCAGGACTGAGGCAAAGCACGGAGAGAATGCAGCCAGTGGCCAGGGACCCCCTTTTGAGTGGCAGTCTATCCAGCCAACTGATTTTGGCACCCCATGGAATCTTGCCCCATGGAATCTTGAAAACAGCTTTATGTAATAGGAAAGATGTTCTGATTTTCCAGTGTGAGTCTGATCTTAGTGAGAAGTAGCATATTTGTACTAGATTTAAAAAACCACACTAAAGCTTTTCTGGAATTCTCTAATGTATGCTATCTGGACATTCATTTTTAATGTATCAGTTAACCTTTGTATCTATATTTGACCCTGTTCTTATTATTACTCCCCCATCTCTCTCTCTCTCTCTCGCTCTCTTTCTTACACACACATACCCACACATACTTGTTTCTGTCCAACATCTTCCACAGAGAAATCTAATGCAAATAATTAGTTTAGCTTTTCTATTGTCTTCACATCTTTCTTTAGAAATCCTTTTTTTTTTTTTTTTACTATGGTCTTCTAACAGTCAATCTCTCTTCCAAACAACAAAATGACAATTTTTACCTTAGACCAATCCTGGATTCTGTGGCTGGCTCATCCACAGACACAGACTAAGAGCCAGAGGCTAAAACAGCCAAAAAGAAGCTGGGCTCTCACTCTTTGGCTGACACCAAGGACCCATGCCTCTGGCCACCCCCAGCTTTATCTCTGCCACAGGAAGTGAAAAGCAAAAGGTCAGCAAAATGTTACATCTGATAAAAGATGTTCCTCTCAGTCTATCCCTCACACTGTAAGTCCCTCATTGTTAAGATTGTTTTCTCCTTTGCCTGCCTGTCTGATACTTTCTGCGTTCCAAGATTATCCTCAAAATTTTGATCATGGGTAGTGATTTTTATGTTCCTGGTGTTATATTACCTGGCATTTTCTCCCACAACAATCCTCTGGAGCTTATTCCTCTTGAGCTCTAGTTTGTTTTACTTTATGCCTTTTGAGACTGTTGTGTTTGTTTAGAATATGAAGAAGTAATAGCTTGAAAAGGGCTCTGGTATCCTAAAGCTCCAATTTCTATTGGCTGATTAATAAAGACTCCCATTGGTCCTGAAGCCAATCTAGATACCCAATCCCTGAGACCTGCTTGGGTCCAATAGTATTGCTTGTATACAGTTACATTGTTGAAAGTTATGTGTTGTAACAGTATAAAGTGCTGCTCTCATAGAGCTGTCTTTTGAGCTGAACAATGTCACTGAATAAAAGCCTGTTTGTTTGAATTTATCGCCTCCTGCTTAATACTTAAAAGAGACCTATAGCAGCATCACCTCCAGTATGACCCTCCCTGTTTTTTCTACACATTCTGCAGACATGGATACCCCGTCTCATGGAATCTTGCTGTTCCAGCTAATTTCTGATATGCCCACTAGATCTATGTTGCCTTTCAATAAAAGGTCACTAGCATTCCAGGTCCCTCATCTTGGTTTCAGGGTTTCCAGCATTAGCATAGAAATACCTATGTGTTATATCTTTCTCCCGATGTCCTTTTTGTGTGCAATTTCTCCTACAATGTTTTGGCATGCACATGAATACAAACATAAAATCACTGCAATAGAATCGCTCCTCTCGATAGGTCAGATATTTAGTCTGGAGACAGAATAACAGAAGCACAGCCACAGCTCAATCTGTTCTCTCTTGCGGTGCCTGCTCTTCTTGAAAATAAATATTCCCCTTCCTCCCATCTCCCTAGCTCCCAAATTATCCAAACCAAATTGACATTTCATCCAACACCATTAATACTTAAATCTCAACAGCTACAGCTGAGTGAACCAAGAAATTACTTGACATATTTGCCTGCACTGTCTATGAAACTGATTATCTTGTGCAGGAAGGATGACTCTAAATTATCAGTAATCCACTGGATCTCTATGCTGCTTCCTACAAATTGAAAAAAGACTTGCCAAAATCATGATTCTAAATGCATGTTTACATTATACTCATTTCACACCCAAATTCGTACTGATGCTCACTTATGCAACAACATGGGTCTGTATTACCGACTCATTTCATATCCTTACTGTGATGACGGCATCTGTAAAACTTCACAATGGAGACTCTGTTGGCACTTTACAGCTAACAAATGTATTGTACAATGAGCTTTCATTAGGCAGAACCCACTTCATCAGACACCTGAATAAGGAGGAGAACTACAAGGAACTACAGGACAGGGAAATCCTGTTTTTCCCTGCCCCCATTTCCAGCTTGCCCCTTGCCTTGACCTCCTCTACCACTGCTTCTTCCTCTTCCTCCTGCCCACCTTCTTCATCATGCCTCCTCCCCATAGCTTTCATCTGGTAAATCCTATGTTACTATGGCAAGCTAAAATAGTTCTTGAATCCTGGCTGTTGCATTTTGTTCCCCCTCCCAACTTTTAAAATGAGATTTTCTGCATACCCGGTGATTCCCTGAGTTTATAGAACCCTTCAAGATAGTCATGGTTGGTCCCATTGTGCCTATTTGGCTTTCCTGTTGGGGGTCAGCTCTTCAGTCTTTGACATAGGGGCACATGTACACATGGATGTCCAGCACTCCAAGTCCAGCATTCCAAGACATAGAGGTGGTATATTACATTGCAAAGCCCTGATGAAAAAGACCCAATTGAAAGACTAAACAATCCAGTCAGAGTGGGTTTGGATCATTCTCAAATGGCAAATTAAGATAAAGAGTGTACCTAAGCCTTTAAGGAGGGACAATTATTTTCTATTGCTACCAATCCAACAAGACTTCTTTTTTGAGACCAAGTTTCATAAATCAAATCTGCATATGAATTCCTAATCAGTTGCCCCTTTCAACTTTTTTAGGGGATGAAGTATGACAGCCTTGAAGTTTAAAACTGAATGTCCTGGACGATAAATGTTCCCTGCTGTCTTCTGAGTGTTTCCATTATAAACCTTCAGGTTATCACATACAAACACTAATGTATCTAACTCATTTATTATGTTCGTATCCATTATATTTTTATTTCTTCAGTCACATCTGGCACCTTGGGATGTTTGATAGCTTGCGTATCTTGATGCTTGGTACCTCTGGAAGAACTGGTTGACAGGCACTCAGAATGGCAAAACAAACAGTGGGGAATGATCAGGTCCAACAACCTAAAGCAGTACCTGTGCTCTCACAGGGGCTCTTTCAGTCTGAGGCCTACTGCCATCTTTTAAGTATGTGTCTTAGCGATGCTGCCGATATGGCTCAGCCAGCACTAATGGAATTTTATTTATTTATTTATTTGATTTCTTAGCCGCTTTCCCCGCGTTCACAGGGGAGATTCTAATAGAAGCTTCTTTACATCATTCACTTAAAACTTCCTCAAGTAACCCCACATGGTATAACTCAACTTCAAAAATACAGTGGGGTGGGGGGAAGTGTCATTCCAAATCTCAGTAGGGAGATTTTGTCAGGGTTTCAGTGTTCATGTGCCCAGGGAGGGGCAAAGTTTAAAGGCTGGCTTTCCAATTCAAGATAAGTTGCTAAAAGTTAGCATCCTTTCAGAGCATTTGTTGTGGTTATTTTTATACCTTTATTAACAAGAGATTTAGATGCTCCTGCCCTGCTCTGGATAGCCCAGGCAAGCTCGATCTCTTCAGCTCTCAGAAGGTAAGCAGGGCCGACTCTGGCAAGTACTTGGAAGGGTGACCTCCAGGGAATTCCAGGGCAAGGATGCAGAGGCAGGCTAATCAAGCCACCTCTCTGAAAAATGCCCAAGCCCACAGTAGGGGTTGCGCACACGCACACGCACACACACACACACATATGAGATGTAGATTCACCTGATATGACAGGGGTAAAGGAACTGCCACACCTTTTCCTAAATGACCCCCATGAGAGGAGGCTCAGCTGGCAAAACAGCTGATTCATCTCTCACATTTCAGTTAACCCCCCCCCCCCACACACACACACACCCTTCTTCTTCTGTTCCTCCTTTGGTCTTCCCAGCTCCACACAGTTTCCCTAACAACATTCAGCGGCAGCAGATGACAGGCAAAAGGAGAAGTTAAGAGAACAACTCCCCAGCCATGACTATTCCCTGAGGACTGGCATGCCTTAAGAATGCTCTCTGAGATGATGGTTACCAGCGATGCTGAGTCAGCATACCTCCCTCATCATGCCTGTTCCCTCTGCTTCACTGTCTTCTCTCTGAAACAATATTTCTGCTGTCCCTGCTTGTTCAGTGGCCTTTGCCTATCATCCCCTCAATTTTATCAGTCTCAGGCACTCAAGTGAAATCTGACCAGCTCAAGTAGCAGGAAAGCTGTATGGCAGCAGACCTGCCAGCAGCCAGCACACATTCAATGATTCAACCTCCCTCCTCCTCCCCTCTCCAAATCACAGCAGACTCAATGTCACCCTCTTAATATCACTCTCTTCTCACGGAAACAGATTTATTTGGTCTTTAGGGCTGAGGCAAACAGCAAGAGGCTGGTTCTGGGATGGTTTGGCTTTGAAACAAGTATTTAGCAGCAAAGGGTGACACGGAGGCTCACCAAAAAAAAAATTGCAAAGGGGGAAAGCTAAAAGAAGCTGGCCCTGATTTTAGAACTTTATATCAAAAGGTTATAGGTGCTTATTGCCAGTGTTGTGATTTGCGGTTACATTTATGCCTCCGCACTGCAGGGCAAGCATCAGTGGCTGGCATCTGACAGGAAAAAATGCTTAAAAGGAAAAAGCCCCAACACTGCTGATCTGGATATATCATAGAGGTGAGATAAGGCCGCAGTTTAGGAGGGATGAGCAGATGTCTCCTATTCTGTTTCATTATTGTTTAATGGGTTGGCTGTGCCTCATACTCCGCTTTACCTTGGAGAGTTTCTAAGATAAACTCTTGAACTGGCACATGCACTGTTTGCTGGAGTTTTCAGTTTACACTCCCCCACCGCACCCTGAGTAGGTTACATGTACATCTGGGCACTGATTAGGTCACAGTGCAGAAAGGACTCCTGAAGCAGCTGTGCAACTGCCTCAATCTAGTTTCATTTTCCTGTGGATTTAATGATTGAACATATCTGCATATTTAAAACAGTAAGGGAGAAAGGACCCAAACTGGAAACTGGCAAACTTTTCATATGAAGAAGAAGAGATTGGATTTATACCCCGCCCTTCACTCACTTAAGAGTCTCAGAGCAGCTTACAAACTCCTTTTCCCTTCCCCTCCCCACAACAGACACCCTGTGAGGTAGGTGGGAGAGAACTCTTTCCCAAGCTGTCCTTGAGGGAACAGCTGGTACAGAGCTATGGCTTGCCCAAGGTCATCCAGCCAGGTGCAAGTGGAGGAGTGGGGAATCAAACCCGGTTCTCCCAGATTAGAGTCTGCGCACTTAACCACTACACCAAACTGGCTCTCCAGCAAGTTTGCAGCAAGTTTGAAAAGTTTTAAAAGTCTTCAAATTTAAAAAAAACCCCAGAATTATGGGAAGTCATTAGTACATCGGTACCATTCTGCAGACAAAATTCTTCAGAGCTCCAGGTTTCAGATAGAAATTGGAATGGTGATGGGGAGAATTTCATAGGGCCCCTGACTTTTTAGTATTCTTTATTGGGCATGCCTGTGAACATTTAGCCAGTTCTGTGTGTATGAATTCTACCATCAGGTTTTAATGGCCTACTCTAGACAGGCAGATTTTGTGTATTTCCTGAATAAATGGATTCATTGTGCTAGCTATAGCGTGGGTTCTAAAGATAAGAACGTAAGAACATAAGAGAAGCCAATGTTGGATCAGGCCAATGGCCCATCCAGTCTAACACTTTGTCACACAGTGGCCAAAAGTACCAAGTGCCATCAGGAGTTCCACCAGTGGGGCCAGGACATGAAGTCCTCTCACTGTCCCCCCCCCCCCCCCCAAGCACCAAGAGTACAGAGCATCACTTGCTCCAGACGGAGAGATCCTATCTAGACCTTGTGGCTAATAGCCACTGATGGACCTCTGCTCCATATGTTTATCTAATTCCCTCTTGAAGCCGTCCATGCTTGTAGCTGCCACCACCTCCAGTGGCAGTGAATTCCATGTGTTAATCACTCTTTGGGTGAAGAAGTATTTCCTTTTATCTGTTCTAACCTGACTGCTCGGCAATTTCATTGAGTGCCCACAAATTCTTGTATTGTGAGAAAGGGAGAAAAGTACTTCTTTCTCTCCCTGTTCTATCCCATGCATAATCTTGTAAATCTCGATCATGTCACCCCTCAGCTGTCGTTTCTCCAAGCTAAAGAACCCCAAGTGTTTTAGCCTTTCTTCATAGGGAAAGTGTTCCAACTGTTATCATTCTAGTTGCCCTTTTCTGCACTTTTTTCAATGCTATAATATCTTTTCTGAGGTGTGGTGACCAGAATTGCTTACAGTATTCTAAATGAGGTCACACCATCGATTTATACAGGGGCATTATGATACTGGCTGATTTGTTTTCAGTTCCCTTCCTAATAATCCCCAACTATTGGCCGGTATCCAACTTACCCTATTTGGGTAAGCTACTAAGGTAAGTACCCTTACCTATTTGGGTAAGTTAATCGAGAAGGTGGTGGTGAACCAGTTGCAGAGAGCCAGTTTGGTGTAGTGGTTAAGTGCACGGACTCTAATCTGGGAGAACCGGGTTTGATTCCCCACTCCTCCACTTGCACCTGGCTGGATGACCTTGGGCAAGCCATAGCTCTGTACCAGCTGTTCCCTCAAGGACAGCTTGGGAAAGAGTTCTCTCAGCCCCACCTACCTCACAGGTTGTCTGTTGTGGGGAGGGGAAGGGAAAAGGAGTTTGTAAGCCGCTCTGAGACTCTTAAGTGAGTGAAGGGCGGGATATAAATCCAATCTCTTCTTCTTCCTCTTGGATTACGCCTCCATTCTAGATCCCTTCCAGTCCAGCTTCCAGCCAGGCCACGGGACAGAGATGGTGCTGGTCACCCTCACAGATGACCTCTGGAGGCATCTGGATCGAGGCGGAACGGCGGTGCTGGTGTTGTTAGACCTGTTGGCAGCGTTTGACACGGTCGACCATCAACTACTGGCCCACCGCCTCACTGACATTGGGATCCAGGGGTTGGCCTTACAGTGGCTCTCCTCATTTCTCCAAGATCGGGGACAGAGGGTGGCAGTTGGGGAACAGCTCTCGCAAAGACACCCGCATGTATGCAGAGTGCCACAGGGTGCAGTGCTCTCCCCGATGCTGTTTAACATCTACATGTGCCCCCTCGCCCAGATTGCTCGGAGGCATGGGCTGGGTTGCCATCAGTATGCAGATGACACCCAGCTCTATCTGTTGTTGGGTGGCCACTCAGACTCTAGCCCAGAAGATCTGGACCTGGAGCTGAAGGCCGTGGCTGGTTGGCTTAGACAGAGTTGGTTGAAATTGAATCCAACAAAGACAGAGGTCCTGTGCCTGAGTCGGAGTGGGCTGAAATTAGGGACCCCTCTCCCAACCTTCGATGGGGCACTACTGGTGCCAGTGCCGGAAGTTAGGAGTTTGGGAGTGCTCCTGGACCCCTCGCTAATGATGGAGACCCAGGTAGCAGCTTTGGTGAGGCAGTGTCGAAATCTCCAAAACAAATACATAAAATAAATAAACCAAGGGATACCTTTGCATGATCCCTAGTCATTTGCTCTTAACTTCGTACTGTCCTTCTAGATTTTCTGCCAAAATTTCAAAATGAAGTCTACTGCATATGCAATAAGAATGTTTTAATGAGGATACTTTGCATTCTTTAGTATACATTTGATGATACAACAGTGGAGTCAAAGTAGGCAAACCTGAGTTCAGACCCTGGTTCAGCTGTGAAGCTCATTGGGTGATCTTTCGGTAATTGCTACTGGTTAGCTAAACCTATTTCACAGGGTTCTTGTGAGGATAAAATGGCACAACTCACACAGACTTACCCCAAGCTCCTTGGTATTCTGCTAGTACCCAACAGAGGACAGGGAAAACTTGTGGCAAAGTGGCATCCAACAGAAAATGCCTGGCACAGCTAGAGACTTTTAGTTCTTGATACCAAAAGTGCCAGTGTGTATGTGTGTGTATGTTATGAATGTGGGGGGGGGGGGGGGGGGAAGCAGGAGAGCCATTTTCAAATCAAATGTACCATTTAAACCCAACGTGCACTTTATAGTCACATTGTAAATCATGGGGAATATGCCTATCTAGAATCATGTATGAAAGCCCCCTTACAAGTACAGAGATAAGCTTGTTATTACTCTGTCACTTGAGCCAATGCAGCTGGGTGGCTCATTAATAGGTAGAATGTATTAGTAGCTGTCAAGCAACGGGAGAGCTACCCCATTGGCTGAATGAATGAAAACACATTAACTCCCACAAAAGAGGAAGAAGTGGCGATTAACTGGTGGGACGACAATATGAAATGTCAGCGGCACAGAGAGTGAACAAAACTGTTCATTATTATATTAACAGCCTTAATTTTCTGCCTTTAAACACGGGTACTCTGTCAGTTCAATTAGATAGCACCTGAGTGTGTTTAATTTAGATCAATATATTGCTGTATCTGGAGGCTTATTTTCCCCCACCGTGCCCCTGTTTACAGCAAGAGACAGGCCAGTCTAGGGGAGCGTTTCTTTTTTGTCCTTGGGGTAGAAGGCATTTTGCAAGAAAGATATTCAGATAATGATGCACGATTCCATTTGAGGCAAGACTAATCAACAGTGATTTGTGAAATTCCCACAGAAGCCAAGATGCAAGGGAGCATTTTGAAAGGTCTCGAAAGATCAGGCCTAGGTAAAGAGCATGCTAATATATTTAGCAAATGACATTACAGGACACATGGAAAAACAAAGCAAGGGGAAAAATATTTCTTCATGCTTGGTAATTACTGGGAGGAGGAAAGATAGAATCCAGATATTAGATGAGCATAAATCAGCTCACACCACTGAAGCTTAGGCTGCCTTTAGGCAGATGAATGGCCAGAGCCAGAGAACAGACATTTTAGAGGAAGGGAAAATTCTTTACTGGCTTCTTAATATGGTTGCCATTTGCTAGGGGTACAAGTTTTCAAAATTATCAAGGCAGATCTCCTAGAGGCAGGGGCCTCCTGAATCCATCTCTTTGCCTGTAATGCCAGAATATGTATATTTGTGTACCTTAACTAAACCACGAGATAACGTGTGGTCTTCTTTGACGGTGATCTCAATGTCAAACTCTGTCCTTTAAAATTAAGAGCTACAACTTTTAATTAATTTGATTTAAGACCTTCCAAAAGTGCCCACAATTAACTAGGAACCTTTTTGTAAGTGTCTAATGGGATGACTAGCAGGGACCTGTGGGGGGGGGGGCTCATTTTCCCCTCCCCCACTATTTCCTTTCTCCCTTCCCTGAAAACCTCTACAGCCTCTCACCTTTTCATGCTCCCTTCTCTCCTTCCTACCACCAGCCAACCTACCTTTATCTGCCCCCTATTTGCCATGTACCCACCTTCCCTCCACCTTGCAGCCTCTTCCCTGGAAAAGTATGACCCATCTGTACAGTAGGGAATCCACTTTGTGGGTGGTCCTCACTTTCCCTTCTATCCCCTTCCTCACATTATTTCCTCTTTCCTTTCTCCTGGCAACCACATATTCTCACATTTCCCTGCTCCTTTCTCTCCTTCCCATCCACCAGCCAACATATCTACCTTTTATCTGCCCCCCCCCCCCCCCCATCTTTGGCTATATTGGTATTTGTTTGCTTAATTTATGCCCCAAATTCTCCACAATGCCAACCTAGAGTAGCTTACATCATTCTCTTCCATTGTATCTTCACAACAACCCGATGAAGTAGGTTAGGCTGAGAGAGTGTGACTGGCCCAAGGTAATCCAGTGAGCTCCCATACCAAAATGGGGATTCAAACCAGGGTCTCCAAGATCCTAGTCACAAACTCTATAACCACTACAACACACTGGCTTTTGTGGGGTGACTGCTAGTAACAAGCAGACAGGCCTGAGTGCATTATGCAAGTTTCCTGGTGGTTGCTGCTGGGCCTGGCATCATTCTCCCTCAAAGGCCAAAACAGCTCTGCCCACTTCCCCTGCCTTTAGCTGATAGAAACCAAGGCTTGAAGCCTGGGAATACTGTTGTCTTTGCCTAGCAATAGCTACTGAGAGCAGGTCCTGCTTCTATTGTTTTGGAGTTTTTAACACTCCAGTGTAAATTTCCATTAGATTTCAGGGTGTTTTTTTGTGGGGTAGGACTAGGGTCATGTCCCACATTTGTAGAGAGATCTGTCACAGGTGACACCTGTGTGGGCTTACATTCAGCAGGTGCTCCACCAACTGCATTGGCTGCCGGTTGAGTTCCGGATACGCTTCAAGGTGGGACCAAGATACCTGAGGGAATGCCTCTTCCCAAATATGCCTGAAAGAGCTTTACACTCTATGGACCAACACCTCCTGGTGGTCCCTGGCTTAAAAGACATCTGTCTTGCCTCCTCCAAGGCTAGGGCTTTTTCTACCCTGCCCCCTGCCTGGTGGAACATACTCCCCATAGCCCTGCAGGATCTTCTTCAATTCTGCAGTGCCTGTAGGATGGAGCTGTTCTACCAGGCCTTTGGCTGAGGCAGTGGGCATCCATATATGGCCTCCCTGAGGTTCTTGCCACTCATCTATTGGCTACTATTCACCCATTACCAATGGGCCAGGGAATCTCTCACAACCGGCTAATTCTATCCTTGGGCTGTGACCACCATTTTAATATATATACTGTATTTTAAATCTTTTATCATATTTATTGTATTTGAAATGTCATTACCCAGGAAGGGTGGGCTATAAATATGAAAAATGAATGAATGAGTGAGTGAATGAATGAATGCTTTATTCATGGCTTCATCTCTGCATTTAAGTATCTGCAAATTTGTCTACACTAAGAATGAGGATGGGGTGTGAGTGCCATCTGGCTTGACCTGCTCTTTGCAATGGTTCCCAGCCGCATCTTTGGGGTTCCTATCTTCTGCAGCATCATAGGAGACTCTGCCTCTCTGATTCTGAATGTTGTTTGGCTGGTCATCTGGCTCAACTGCTGCCTTAGTTTTAGCTGTCCTAGGAAACAGAGCCAAGTCATCATTCTGGGAGGCCATTTTGCCAATTCCACCCTGCCATTTCCCCCTCCCTGGACAAGGTTCCTTCTGCCTTTTGGGCACCCCAGAAATTTTGGAGCCCTGGTTCATCTATATGGTTGGGCTGACCCTTCTCAATTTTCTTTCTATTGAATGGGGTGGGGACCAAGGTCATAGTTTGCTTAGGGCACCCAAAAACCTTGGGCGGCCCATGCTTGGCACTGATTGTAAAAGGACTTATTTCAGTTGTCTTCAGTGTTGAAGAGGCTGGGTGCTGTTGAAAATTATGCAGCCTTTAAGCACTGTTATTTAGGAGGAGGAGGAGGAGCCCAAGTAATCAAATTAAGACTTCCTGTATCAGCGAATTACTAGACATCCATTACTAGATATCAGCCTCATCCACAAATTAATAGTGATCATTTCTCATACTGCCAGTGAATTGGCATGAGGGAGGAGAGAACTATTTTCTTTTCATCCCTAAACCAATTTTCTCTGCTTAAGTGAATTCATATGGATGTTAGGGCCAACTGAATGCAACAACTTGTTCAAAATTCTGGATATATCATGGACAATGACAGAGAAAGACAAGGCAGTAAAGTAGGATGTCAAAACCAGTAGGGATCTCTTAGTTCCAGAGTTGCTATCTTTTAGTCCAGTCAGTTCAGGCACTTTGTTATGGAGATGGATTGGAGACAGAGTATGAGTTAGGCGTCAGTAATGAAGGTTCAGTATCTGTCACATGCAAATATAAACATTATCTATCATTTTAGGCATGGAGAAGATGGACTCAGACAAAGCTCCATGCCTCCAGTTCGGCAGAATTACCACTGGTCTGCCAATTTCTAAACAGTGGATTTGTGGATGCATAATGGGTGTGTGCCCCAACCTGGATAGCCCAGGCTAGCCTGGTCTTGTCAGATCTTGGAAGCTAATCAGGGATGGCCCTGGCTAGTATTTGGATGGGAGACCTCCAAGGAATATTAGGGTGGCTATGCAAAGTCAGGCAATGGCAAACCATCTCTGAATGTCTCTTGCCTTGAAAACCCTATGGTTTCAAGTTGGCTATAAGTTGACAGCAAAAAAAAAAAGAGTGTGCGTGCACCACTTGTCTGAGACAGGATGTAGCAGTGGAACACAGTTGCCACAGGTGCTGTTACCTCAGGATTGTTCAGTTGCAAGAGATTAAGAAGTGGTGGAGTTTCACAGTGGTTACTGTTCTCTACTTCCATTCCTTGACACAGGAAGTGAGGAAAGGCAAAATGAGGATTTACCAGGCTGAGGGGAAGTGAATGTCAGGTGGTTCATTTCCTTTGACTGTAAGCTACCCAACCTGTTCCCAGGTCCTTGCAAAATAATGAAACCAAAGACATTTAGAACTCAGTACTTATTTCCTTTGCAATTAGAGTTGCCAGATCCAGGCTGGAAAACTCCCAGAGATTTGGGGATGAAGCCTGGGGAGGACAGGGACCTCAGTGGGGTGCAGTGCCTTAGAGTCAGCCCTCCAAAAAGTGTCAGCCACTGTAGAGTGGTATAAGAAATAATGTTGTGAATCCAGAACTGGCTGGCATGAAAAGGTGAAGAAGCAAATGATCAAGTGCCTTCTGGAGAAGAACTTATAAACAACCAAGATCAGTTCTAGGATCTGGATTAATTAATTAATACATTTACCAACCTTATGGAGAAGGGAATGAGCACCCAGTTATTTTTTTGTGGATACCCAACTGTGATAAAACCCATTACTTGATAAAACCTACTTGATGAAAATTAGTTTTTCTAGGAGTCCTTTGGTTTATATCAGGGGGTACTGTTGATCTAGGGTTGCCAGGTTCCCCACCCCACGCCGCCACCAGCGGGGATGGGGGGGTAGGGTTACTATATCCATATTGGGAAACTCCTGGAGATTTGGGGATGATGCCTAGGGAAGACAAGGAACTTGCTGGGTTACAATGCCACAGAGTCCACACTCCAAAGCACCCATTTCCTCTAGGGGAACTGATCTCTATAGTCTGTAGTCTGGAGATGAGCTGTAATTTGTCAGCTAGGCTGTCATAACTAAATGGAGGGGAGAGAGGGAGATGAAAAGGAGGGGGGAGAGAGCTGAAATTGCTGTTGTAAACTCTGGAATGTCACCTTTGATGCTCTCCTAACATTTGCCCCTGTTTACATAAGATCTCGGGTTTCTCTGGTGAGTCTCCCGCCTGAATGTTGAAGCCATTATTCTCAGCTCGAGGGTACCAGGGCACTCATTAGCTTGTAGCCAGCTGACACCCTGTTTGAGCTGTGTACATAATCCCATCCCCGCCTCCCCACTTTAGTCTGAACACAGAAGTGCTTAGGGAATGTCTTAGAAATACTGACTCCAATAAACTGAACCTACTTAAGGACCATTGTTGAGTGCTGATTTACTAGGGAACCTGACAGAGTGTTCAGACCCCTCATCACTGGACTGCACACCCCATCCTGAATCTCAACATGTGCACGGGGAACGGCGGAGACCAGCCAGTCTTGGAGGCAGAGGTGGCCATCACCATGGTGAGCAATGTCCCCTTGACAGGGATGCAGACACTGGCTCTCAGGCAGGGGCCAGGAGGAGGTACTTGAACCCAGGGGAGAGATCTGTATTCGTGGGCGCACCTTTCTACTGCACCGAGGGAATCGTGGATGCTAATTCCCCGAGTGGCCACGCCAAGCCGCTATGACCAGGCACAGCCCAACCATCTGGAGTCGCTGGGCTGGGGCGGAGGAAATGAGGTGGAGGCGCTGGTCGAGTGCATGGGAACGCACTTGTGGGAACGAGTGCAGGAAGAGATTTTTGAACTCACGATTAAATTACCACAGATGATCGCAGATGCGGTGAGGGGTGAACTGAGGCAACAGGCTCCCCTCCAACCAGAGGGGGTCGCGGTGCCTATGGGATGGCCAGACGGGCAGCCGAGAGCTCCCTCTATGAATCCTGAGGCCCTAGCCGGGACCCCTGGGGTTACTGTGAGGACAGAGCAACTGGCTCAAAACCCCAGTCCTGGGGTCCCCAGATTGCAACAACCCAAGGAGTTGCTGGAAGCTACATTTGACGGGGCTCCTGAAAAGTTAGCGTGCTTTTTAGTGCAAGTGTGCAGATTTCTAAGAGACTGGGGCCATCTATTTCCAGATGATGAACACTGGGCTGAGTTTGTCGGCGCAAAGCTGAGGGATCGAGTGGCAGACTGGTACATGGGTTTGCATGAGATCCAAGGCCCTGAACTACAGGATATGCAGGCTTTCATGTGGGCACTGAGGAGGCAATATGAAGACCCGCTGGCTGGTGAGAAGGCAAGAGTGCGCCTCCGCTCCTTGAAGCAAGGCAATCGCACGGTGTGTGAGTACTCGAAAGAGTTCAAGATGATCACTGCAAAGATCCAAGGGTGGCTAGAGCCCATACTAATGGAACATTTCCAAACAGGGCTCAGTCACGAGATTCTTGATATGGTTTTGTGCAATGTGCAACCCCTCTCCTTGGCAGCCTGGATGCGAGAAGCAGATGATGCAGAGAACTGCCTGCAGATGATCAAGATGCAAGTTCTGCAGGCATACCCTAAAACCCAGGGGGCTCTCCAGAAGACGACCCAGCCCAGAGGAAAAGACCATATCAAAGAGCAGTGGAGGTAGCAAGGGGTTTGTCTTAAATGTGGGGAAGCCGGCCATTTCGTGGCTGCCTGCTCGTCAGGCGCTACTTCAACCCCTCTGAGAACTGGAGAGAAGGCAGACATGAAAACCCCAAAACGACCAAGTGGTGAGAAAGGGAAGTTCCTGAAAGCGCTACGGCTGGGAGTGTGACTGGAGGACACCTCGTCAAGCAGCAAGGAAGCACAAGAGCCATCGGGAAAAGGCTGGGACCTGCTGTAAGAGGCGCAAAACAACAGGTCCAAAAACCGCAGGCGCCACCTATGGTAAGCAGCTCCGACCCCATCCTGTTTGTGACTGTGACTATTTTAAACAGAGACCTGGGCACGCAGATTCGAGTCTGAGCGCTGATCAACTCGGGCTGTGCGAGAGACATAATCAGCCTGTCCCTGGTTACGGGGCTGGGGACCCCAGTCCAAAAACTTCCAGAGCCATTAGTTTTTGTTCAGATGGACGGCTCCCCTATGCAGGAGTCGTGCAAATACCAGACAGTCCCTGTGCTGCTGGGGGCAGGAGAACATTGGGAGCACCGCTCTTTTGTGATTAACCCCAATGCCCGATTCCTGCTGGTGTTAGGAAGCCTTTGGCTGTGTGCGCATGACCCTTACATCCAGTGGAGCAAGGGGGTGGTACATTTTGTTGATCCAGGGTGCAAGTCCCATGTGTGGTCACCTGAGCGGGGTGAGTCTCCTCCTGCAGATCCAGTGATTGCTTGCCTGATGGAGGAGGGTGGGGGGAAATCCCCCACGAGTATGAGGTTTTTGGGGAGGTGGAAGCAGACGAACTACCCCCCTTACTGGAATTGTGACTGCACTATTGAACTGTTGCCGGGGCACAAGTTGCCTAAGGGAAAGTTGTATTCTATTAGCCTGGCAGAGAAAGGGGAGCTACGCAAGTTCATTGATAAAAACTTGGCACGAGGCTTTATCCGTCCCACCTCCTCCCCTTATGCAGCTCCTGTCCTCTTCCGGAAGAAGAGGGATGGCGGGCTCAGATTGTGTACAGATTACAGAGGGCTCAATGCAGTGTCTACTACAACGCCTACCCCCTCCCCCTGATCAAAGACTTGTTGGCTGAGGCTTCCAAAGGGAAAACCTTCACTAAGCTTGATTTATGGGATGCTTACTTTAGAGTGCGCATAAGGGAGGGGGATGAACCTAAGACAGCATTCAACACACCATTGGGGCAATTCGAATACCTTGTTATGCCATTTGGCCTCCAGGGGATGCCTGGAGTTTTTATGAACCTGATCAATGAAGTGCTACACAAGCACTTATTCCAGGGCGCACTAGTGTACTTAGATTACATTTTTTTTGTATTCCCCTGACAGGGAATTACATGTCAAGTTGGTGAGGGAGGTTCTCCAGACCCTTCTGGAGCATAGGCTATTCGTTAAACTGTCCAAATGCGATTTCCACAAGGAGGTAGTGGATTTCCTGGGCTATCGCATTTCCCAGAGAGGGTTGGAAATGGATCCAAAGAAAGTAGCAGATGTGTGGGGTGAGAAGCACCTACCACCTGACGCCAGCTCCAATTATTTATCAGATTCTGTAATTTTTATAGGGATTTCCTCTCTAATTTCGCCCCGGTAACTCTCCCACTCACTGATTTGCTGAAAACAAAGGGAAAACGTGTGGAGAGTACAAAGCCCAGGGCAAAGTTAAACTGGACAGCTGAATGTCAGCAGGCATTCGAGACGCTTAAAAAGCTGTTCACTTCTGAGCCAGTGCTTGTCCACCCCGATGAGAATAAGAAATTCATTGTCCAAGTGGATGCGTCTGATATTGCGATGGGAGGGGCTATCTTGCAAGAGGGGGTGGATGGGTGACTACACCCCCTGGCTTACATTTCTAAGAAGTTCAACACTACAGAGCGAAATTGGTCAGTGTGGGACAAGGAAGCTGTGGCTATTAAATTAGCTTTGTCAACGTGGCATCATTGGTTGGAGGGGGTGCAGGTTGCCTTTGAGGTTTGGACTGACCATAAGAATCTAGAGGCACTGCGCACCCCCCGAAGCCTCAACGCCAAACAGCTCAGGTGGGCAGAGTTTTTCTCCAAGTTCCGTTTTACCCTCCACCATCTTCCTGGGAAATCGAACTTTTTCGCTGATGCCCTGTCCCGCCTCTCCCGACACGCAAGTCAGAGGGAAGATGTGATTGACTCTATGTTCACACCCTCGCAATTGGGTGGGGTGGTACTGACCCGCAACCAGGTGAGAGTGGGGGGGGGAGAAGCAGATGCTTTCGTGGACCACCAGATTCAAGGATGCTGTGTCTGATGAAGACCGGGAGGAGCTTACCTCCTCGCAGGGGGTGGAAGAACACAAAGATGGCTGCTGGTATAAGGGGTCCAAAGTCTTCATGCCCATTTCTATGTGGGGGGAGGTGATGCACTGGGGCCATGAATCAAAACTAGCTGGACATTTTGGATTTCTGAAGTCTTTGCATTTACTGCAACGCCAGTTCTGGTGGCCACATATGAGGGTGGACTTTTCCCAATATGTTACCTTGTGCTCTACCTGTCTCATGTGCAAACAACGAGGGGGTAAACCCCTGTTGAAACCTTTGGAAACTCCATCTAGGCCATGTGAGGTGATTTCAATGGATTTCATCACTGACTTGCCCCCCAGCAAGGGCAATACTGTTATTTGGGTGGTGGTAGATTCTTTTTCGAAGCAGGCGCACTTTGTTCCATTCAAACAGCTGCCCGCTGCTAAGGCTTTAGCAAAGATGTTTATGCACCACATTGTTAAACTGCACTGTTTTCCAAGGAAGGTAATTTCGGACAGAGGATTGCAGTTTGTTGCCAAGTTGTGGAAAGAACTTTTGCTCCTGTTGGACATTGAACACGGACTCAGTACCACTCATCACCCAGAAATGGATGGCCAATCAGAGAGAATTAACCAAATGCTGGAGCAATTTCTCAGGTGCTTCACCAATTATCAACAGGATGATTGGGTGGACTTGTTACCGTATGCAGAATACAGCTACAACAACTTGATGCATTCTTCCACTGGGGTCTCCCCTTTCATGGCTTTGTATGGTTATGAGGGGAGGCCCCTCCCCATGATGTCTGATGACACCCTGGGGAATGGGGGGGGACTTGCATGAGTGGTGGTGCAGTCTGCAGGGCCAGTGGGGGGCGATTCATGAGGCCCTGGATAAAGCCAAAGCTGATTATATATCTCAGGCTGATAAGCACCGGGCAGAGCCTTGGGACATAAATTCGGGTGATTGTGTGTATTTGTCCACCAAGAACTTAAAAGGGCTGCAACCCAGTAGAAAGCTGGATTGGTGTTATGTGAGTCCTTTCCCGGTTGTGCGTAAGATCAACAAAGTGACTGTTGAATTGGCCTTGCCTAAATCCTTTTGGGGCTTTCATCTGATCTTTCATTTCAGCCTCCTGAAGCGGGTTCCTGGACTGAATGCCTGGTGCCCACGTTCCCCAGGGCCCCCCCACCGCTGATTCTGAATGGCGAACAGCATCACAAGTTGGCTCGGATCCTGGACTCTAGGATACGGCATGGCCGTCTTTTCTATTTGATTAAGTGGAAGGATTTCGGTCCTGAGGAAAATGAATGGGTCCATGCCCCTGAATTATTACGTGCTTTCCACTCCTTGTACCCTTCAAAGCCGGGAGGGGGGCCTCTTTAGGGGGGCAGTATGTCAGCTAGGCTGTCATAACTAAATGGAGGGGAGAGAGGGAGATGAAAAGGAGGGGGGAGAGAGCTGAAATGGCTGTCGTAAACTCTGGAATGTCACCTTTGGTGCTCTCCTAACATTTGCCCCTGTTTACATAAGATCTCGGGTTTCTCTGGTGAGTCTCCCGCCTGAATGTTGAAGCTGTTATTCTCAGTGCGAGGGTACCAGGGCACTCATTGGCTTGTAGCCAGCTGACATCCCAGTTTGAACTGTGTACATAATCTCATCCCCACCTCCCCACTTTAGTCTGAACACAGAAGTGCTTAGGGAATGTCTTAGAAATACTGACTCCAATAAACTGAACCTACTTAAGGACCGTTGTTGAGTGCTGATTTACTAGGGAACCTGACATAATTCCAGGGGATCCCCAGGTCCCACCTGGAGGCTGGCATCCCTATTTGCAATAACTATATTAATATAGGTAACAACTTACAGGTTACATTTGGGCAGTTGCTCTTATGTATTTGAGAACAGTAGCAAAATAACTAGGGTGTTGGATGAAGCTGAGGGGGCTTTCTGTGGGAAGAATGGCTGTGCTATGGAGCTATTGCTCTTTCATGTGAGTTTTTACTTTGTACCGCTGGAGATGGGAAAGCTACTTTGTCTTAAAAGGAGTGTTTTGTCAAAAAGGAAAAAAAAAGGAAAATGTGAGGGAAAATCATGATTTTTCAACATGGCACAGGTTTTAGAAAGATGGTATCACTAAAGATGTCACAGGCATTTGCCAGTGGTTGCCAGTGTCATTCAGGCAATCACATTTCACATACCATGTGCTACCACTATCGATGTGCCAATAAGGGGAAGCAGCACACAGCTATTGTGTAAAACAGGATACTGAACTGGAGGAACTGCTATTCTATTTCAGCAGGGTTCTTCTTATGTCCACATTTCCATAGAAATTAAAACTATTTCTTTATAATGGAAGTGTTAGCTTGACTAAAGATGCTTGGATGTCTTTATGATGCAAGCATTTACTACTGAGAATGTTGCTTGAAGTCCAACAGCTACATATGTCCTCCAGATTCCTACATCTAGAAGGAGAATGTCTAGAAAAACATAATGCATTTTGCAAATGTTCCAGCTTTTCCTGGGATTACATGTAGGTTTCCTTTTTTTGAAGTAGACTGAGATTTTTGATCACTTGGTTAAAGCAGTGTCTACCATGATATGTGATCCAGTTTGGATAAATTCCCTTTTCTGTTACAATCACTGTTCTTTCTTTCTTTCTTTCTTTCTTTCTTTCTTTCTTTCTTTCTTTCTTTCTTTCTTTCTTTCTTTCTTTCTTTCTTCTCTCTCTCTCTCTCTCTCTCTCTCTCTCTCTCTCTCTCTCTTTCTTTCTTTCTTTCTTTCTTTCTTTCTCCTGGAGAGGAAAAAAGATAGCACTTTGTAGGGAATGTGCCTCTCCATTCACATTTGCTATACAGGAAGGGCCAGAATAAATGCAAAAAGAGCAATGGGGTGGGGGATGAATCATGCATTTAAAATACGGAAAAGCAAAAGAAAGTGTTCTGATAACCTCAAAGAGGAATCCTTAAGCATGAGCAAAACCAAGACAACAAAACCGCAGAGATACAGTGCTTGAAAAATGTTTGTTGGAAAGTTGCTGCCAGCTACAGAGATAAAGCAGCACCCTCGCTGGCAGCTGCCCAGCACCTTTAGGCTGATAGAACTGTAGCTGTGCTTTTGGGCAGCAGTTCCTGACTCTTCCAGGCACCAAAGAGTGGTCATTTGCTCTGGACAAAAGCCAAGAAGTCTCTTGACATTTAGAATCTCTTGCTACTACTGAGTTCAGGAAGCATCATCTCATATCAGAGGTACTCTTTATCTTGTTATCCCTGTACCCAGCAATAGCCAGGATCATGAGTATCAAAGAAAGAAGAAACTGTGAGCAGCAATGCAACACACTATGTTGCTGGTGAGGCTGGACCTTGGCCCTGAAATAAGGGACAGGTTAGCTTCCTGATTCTTTCCAACCTTAGTTGTTTAGTGGAACAAAGTTTGAGTCCAGTGGCATCTTTAAGACCAACAAAGTTTAATTCAAGGTATAAGCTGTCACATGCAAGCACACTTCTGATTTGGATCAGGACCTTTGTACAAAGCAAGCTGAGTTAAGCCTTTTCCTGATCTGAAATGGCCCCAGGATAGCAGATAATTCCCCTGTTTGGGTGGGTGGGTGTAAATGTGCTGATAGGGTTATACTCAGGGTTACCAGCCAAAGACTGGTCTGGCATGTAGTAGGAGATGGGGGGGGGGCAGGACACAGAGGCACCATTGACATGATATCATGCAGCTCTATTCCGAAGGTCTACTTGGAAGTAAAGCCCATATTATTTAATGGGTCTTTGTCCCTCGCTTGGGCTTGGAATTGCACCTTGTATTTGGAAAGTTCCAGAGCATGCTTGTTTCTCAATATGAGCATAAGCAGGGCTTTTTTGCTGGGGGAACGCGCTGGAACAGAGTTCCAGTACCTCTTCAACAAAATTCTTTTTAAATGTTGAAAAGTTCATGAGTTTTCAGTATACAGACTGAAAACTTCATTTCATTCTTGAGAGTTCTGGCACCTCTCCCCCCCCCCCCCAAAAACGTCCTGAGTATAAGTCCTTATTTAAGCAATCTTTAAATCAAATTAAAAGTTTTGCATCTGTGAACTGTTTTGTTGAATACCTCCTGTGGAAACATATTATGGATGTGCAATTTTCCCCCCAGCTCTCAGTGAGTAACTACATCAATTAGTAGAACATCCTCTGGATGCCTGGAAAATTAATCCAAACTCCACATTGGCTTCAGTGGCCTTGCAAATGACAATGATACTATCAACATGTGAGAAAACATGGCAGTCTTGACCATCTGTTACAAATGGCTACTCCTACTTTGTGTCATTTAATGCAAATAGGAGGAAGAGAACTCTATTCTTGCTGCTGATGGTCTCAGCAGAAGCTGAAGCCCTGGCACACACACACACAATCAACCCAGAACTTCTGGGGACCGTCAGAAATTAATTGACTAATTGTTTGAAATTTGTAAAATGTCAGAGACACATGATGGGATAAGGATTCTCTATGTCCTTCCCCAGGGCTTTTCATTCAGGTAATCCTGTTATTGACACATTTAAATAACCAGATCCCTCAAGGATAACATTCACTTCCCCACCCTGGATTTGCAGTAGACATTTTTATGTAAAATCGGGCATCTGAGTCTATCTAGGGTATTTCTAGATCACAAGACCCAACAAAGAATGCTTATGTCTGTTTCCTTCATTGTGCATCTCTCAAGGTAAAAGACCCTCCCTGTTTATTTGCTTTTGCATTTTTCTTTCTCTTTCTCACAAATCATTGAGATTTCATGTCTGGCTTAGATAAACAAGACTATGTTCAGAACTCTGCTCACCTGGGAAACCCACAAAGGGGCCTTGAGTAAGTCATTATCTTTCATCCTAAATTACCTTGTAGAGCTGTTGTGAAGTTAAAATTTCATATCTTTGGATTGAGGGACAATTTTGAGATTTTTGGGAAGGTAAAGATATGAATAAATACAAGACTTAACAAAGTGGCACGGTCTGCATATATATTGCTTCATCTCTGTTTCTTGAACCAAGACCTTTCAACTTGAAGAACAACCAGGTTGGAGCATAAACTTTACAAAGGAATCTCTGGTGGGCAATGAAAGAACAATCATTTTTTATTTTTTTTATTTTTTTAAATGCACTTTAGGGCTTTTATCAGCAAAGCATTGTGTCCATTAGGAAACAAATTAAGTCATTTTGCAGGCAGCCAAAGTGCTGTTTGCATGCCAGAATTAATACTGTCTCCATTGTGGATGTTAAGGGCTTCTTTCCCCTTCTTCTCCACACCCTAGGATTAGAGCTACTTTTAGTTTCTAGAGGGGGAATTAATCAGTATCGCTCCTTTGCAGAGCTCCTGAAATAGAAATCACAAATCAGGGTGGCTGGGAAGGAGCCTGTGAAGTGACAAATGTGAAATTATGTTGTACTTTGTTTGGTGTATGGAGGTGGGGCAGGGGAAGAAATCTGAATGCAGCCATACCACAGGCTGTAGGCAGCTCTTGGGAGCAGCTGACTGTATTTACTCTCAAACTGGGTTCAGAATGGAAATAAGGTGTTGGAAATAAAAGACATTTTTTAAAAAAAGCTGGAGTCAGGAAGCCATGAAAGCTCAGATCTTTTAACTCACAAGAAGGGAATTGTGTTAGAGTTAATAGGGATGTTTAAATAAGTGCTTTAAAGAAAGGTATAATCAAAGTGCAATCCCAAGCAATTAGTAACTGTGATCCTAATTTTGGTTTGCAATTAAGAGGGCACCTGAGTGGCTCCACTCTGAGCTTGTGCATGGTATCTTATTGCAGGGTATATTCTCCCAATATTCTTGTGACTGGGAAGAAAGACTCACACCCCCACCTGCGTTTTCCCTGCTTGTTTAGAGAGCAAGTGCTAGACATGACATGCATCAAAATACGTTGTAGGGCACAGTTTTACATGGCACCCAAAATGTTATCAGCACCTATAACAGACCCCTGACACTTCCCCCACTCTCAGGCAGATTTTCCTGCCAAAAATATTTTTAGTTCCCCTCGGTGACTGAGCCGCCCTTCAGTAGCATGTATTTTTTCTTTATTTTATTTTATAAGTTTTAACTGTCCCACCCTTTCACAGATATTAGTTTAGGCTTATAACCCAGCACAGGAGCAAGAGGGAATACAGGAGCTGTTTTGTTATAAGATACCCTCATGAAATGGCACGTGAGGCGAAACTAACTTTCAAAACAGAATAAAGATTTTAATAAATAGGCAGGGAAAAGGTAAAAATGAGGATTCCAGGTATATTGGTTGCTGAGGACAAACTTTCTAATGTATACAGATTTGAGACTTTTGACCATACAAGACAGTATTGTTGAAGCTTAATTTCTTCATTTCAAGTTCTTTTCAGTGAGAGGTTTTTGCTTATTATATATTTCAGCTGTTACACAGAATTGTGAATACTGTTTCTTAAAGAATAGCTTTGTCTTAATGCTTCTAGGTTTCTCCCTTCAGAGATCTAGATTTTCCCTTTAGATGTTACAGGTTTTCACTAAGTCCTGAGGTATCTAAGCTTCTCCCCTTTTTCACTGACCAGGGTTCTCTTCCCAACTCCTTTCACTGGCAGGAAGTTATTCTCCTTGTCTCTAAGAAGCAATAACTCCTTTTACTATTTGGGTTGTATGGAAGTTTTCTCTAGCTAACCAGACCTTCTGCCAAATTCTTCTCCAGTATCCATTATCTGTATAAAGTTGCTCTGTAGCTTTCCTGACTGAGAATCTAAGTTCTCCCTCAGAGTAGCTCTAATATATTTAAGATAACAGAGTCCCTCTTCTTCTCTCTGCAGAAGTACTTTTCTGACAATTCCCTGACAGAAATCACTGACTCCCAAAGTCTCTTCCCTCAGAAGCCAAACCCTTTGGCTACTGATCCAGATGTTAGATTTCAGGCAAAGACCATAAAATGAATGAATTATTTCCCTCCTAATCAGCTGTTTTATTTCCTATTGCAGTTGATGTTGGCCAATCAGAGAGTGAGTAGAGCTGCCAACCAAATAAGCTTTGCACTCCAGGGAAGATTAACTCATCACCACCCTGACTCTCTGACACAAGCAGCATTTTAAAAAGCCTGCTTTTCTCATGGGCACATCATCCCACAGCTTAACCATAGGATAACTGTGAGAATAAAAGTTAATGTGTGCTACCTGGGGACCCATGTTGGAAATGTGGGGAAAAAAATACATGATAGTGTTATAAGAGAATTTAGAAGGATCCTCCAGGTCCCCCAGAAATTACTCTAGCTGCTTGTGAAGGAACTCAACAGATTTATTTAGTATTATATAACTTGGGCATACAAGCCCTAATTGCCACTCCAACAGCCATCTGAACCACAACACAGCTTTTGCTTCCCAGACACCATGGGGAGGCAGATGACCTCTTCTCCCAACATTAACTCTTCCTTAACTGCATCATCCCCTTTAACACAGATGGTTGCAGAGCCCAGCAGCTGTTCATCTGGAAATGGGAAACCAAGGAGCTTCCATCCATCACAAACCTCATTTGGCTCCCAGACCATCCTTTGGTCATCCTACTTGACCCTGCCATTTGGGGCTCAGCCCAGTGTGTGCCTGTCTGAGAACCATGGGGGTCTGGCATTTTAAAAACTTAGGCTGAGGACAGACTGGCAGTCTGGCCCACACTGCCTCCGCTTTAAAAGCGGAGGCAGAGCGGCAGTCCAGACTGCCACATCTGCCTGGAGGAGGCGGGCTGGATGCAACGTGTCTGGCGCCGCGCTCCTCCCGCAGCAGCCAAGCACCACTTAAAAGTGGTGTCCCGGCTGCTGCGTGCGCATTCCACCCGCTTCCGGCAGGTGTGAACGTGCGCCAGCCGGAGGAGCTGCGCGGTGTTCTCACGACGACGCCGGAAGCCACCTGCAGTCTGGACACTGCATGTGGCTTCCTTGCAGTGGCATGTGAACGCCGTGCAGCAGGGACAATTCCCCCCGCCTTGTTCTGCCGCGCCGTGGAGGCGCGGCAGAACATGAGTCTGTCCTCAGCCTTACTTTCCAGCTATCCCAGAGAACAAGGAATGGCTTCCCCTCATTCTGTACCAGCTGCCACTGTGATGAGAAGGTCTTTATTATCTATGATTCTGGCTGTCTTGAGCACCAGAAGTCTCTGTGTGTGTCTGTTTTGCATGAGGGGAGAAAGAGGCTTTGTATCCCCCCCCTCCCCCCCCTCTCTGTCTCTGTGATGGAGCTGTCCATCAGCACTGGCTCACTTCAAATAACTTAAGAGCAGCATTTGTTGAAACATGAGTAGGATTCTTCCAAAGCACTCTTCAGAAACCCACCCAAAAGTCCATGGATACAGTGAAATGCACATAAAGCCTAGAAAGCACAGATACTTGGGAACAATCCACAGACATGCAGGCTTTAGGCAGAATACTACAGAAAGAAATTTTAAAGAGTCTTTTGCTAGCTATCCAGTGTTAAAGCCTATACATCCCCCTTCCTCGGGATCTTGGCACAGCCTGACATCAGCACACAGAACTACCTCCCAGGCTAACACATTTATGGATTATTCTGTAGCCCAGGAGTTCCTTTCTGGACCCAATCAGAATTTAGGGTACAGGTTCAACGTTTCCCTCCAAACCGATTCTTGACCAATCACGGCAAAAGTCTGGATGAAAGGATTTTAGCTCTCCAAAGCAGAAACCAAGAATCAGCCATCAAGGCCACTTGACAGTTTGGCCAAATGGTGAAACTGAGGCTGGGATTCAACTTCCTTCCCTTCCATTCTGGGAATTTAACTAATTGCCCCACCACAGCAGATAGGCCTGTGTTATTCTAAAAGCACATGCATCTTTTCCTAACACCATCTAGTAAAAGAGCGATATGGCCAAAGCAGCCTGAGTAGTGATCTGTGCTGGGATAGACCTGCTGTGACAGCTGAGCCTCTGTCCTTTCCCATTCCTGACAACCAGAGCAGAATAATTTAGATGGTGATGGAAGGGCACCTTCCAATCTAACTGCTGCTGCAGCTGTAACTTACCTATAAAGTGATGTTTGAGGAACCCACTCTGTGGTAAGCTTGGGACTGATCTGTAACAGATTCCCCCATAACCAGACTGCATTTGTTGCTCCTGCTCCTGGTTGGATGCATTCTCCCTAGCCAGGCACATACTCACACGTCACAGTGTTGCGTTTGCTCAGAGGGAGCAGACTATGCCTGGAAGAGGCCATTAGTGCTGAGACAAAATGAGCTGAGCTCTCTGATTCAATAGCATTTTCAGCCCTCATGAAATTGGCTTCCTTTTGGACCAAAGGGTGTAAAACTGTTCACAAAAAGACAAGTGTTTACAGGAAACTGGGAGCTCAGCCCCATTGCCAAGATTATGGAGCCAACACTCCCTTCTGTTGGGATGCCTGTCCCACTGAAAGTACTACGGTGCTGAGGGAATGCCATCTGCATTTGGATGTGGTTCAGGTTCCTTGGGACAATGTTACTTTCAACAGGTGGCATGCTGGGATCTCCGAAGGAGGGTTAGGCTGGTTGCCACAGCAATGGGGAAATGTTCCCTCTTCTTTCCCCTCAAGCAGCTGTAGATCAGGGAAACAATGAGCATAAACATACACAAAAAATGTGTGAAAAGTGGAAGGCAGAGGAGTTTTCACATATTTTCTCATCCTACCCCACAAATGCCATCTTTCATAGTGAAAAGTCAAAGCCCTCATGCTTTACATTCAGCACAGCATTAGGGCTTGTGAAAGGAAGAAAAATTGCTGTTTTCTGGTGACTGGGAAAGTAAGCGTCCTCCCTCATCAGCTGGTTCCTGCAGGACAGCAAGAGTGGTGAGAGATGGCAGGAACCAGCCTCCCGGCTGCTTTGCAGCATTGGCCTTTCCCCCTGGCTGAGTGGGAACAGCTTCCATGTGAAGCAATAGCAGGAGGAGAGATGCCCTTTTCCTTGAGCCATCCCTCATTGCTGAAGTGATGAGGCAGTTGCTTCCTCTTCCCAGCCTTGAACACACAGTGACATCAATCAGGAGGTTCTGTCCCCCTGCCATGCCCACTTGGCCAAGCTTTTGTGCTGCATTTCAATCCTTGTGACAGTTTGTCATCTAACACAGGCCCCAAATATCCATCTTGCTTCTGAGGTGTCATTCTCCAGCCAGCCCATCGCGCCTGTTCCTGGCACTAGTCAGGAAGAAGATTGATTGGCAAATGTCAACATGCCTGACTCTGAACTCCCCCAAAGTTTTCTAGTCACTCTTTTTCAGCTTCCCCAGTCCTGTCTGTCTTATTCCTCACTCAGGAGGAGTGGAAACACAGATGTTAGGGGATGTTTTATGGCTCCTTGCCTGCCTGGGATGCGTCTTCATTCTGTGGCATTTCCTCTCCATCAGGAACACTGAAGGAGGTGGAGGTCTACTTGATTGGGGATTAGGGATGATGGCGATTTTTGGCAAGGGACAATGAAAAGGGATTGGAGCTGCTATTAGTTTCAGGAACTTTGTCTTATTCATGATTTTAATTCTTGAAAAAGAGACATGGAAAGTAGATGTAAGAGCATAACAAAAGCCCTGCGGGACCAAACCTCCTGGATTGAACTGTTTCCAACAAGGGTTAGCAAGATGCTTCCAGGAACCACAAATGTGGCATGAGGTAACCAACAACCTCCCAGTTTCTTGTCTGCAGTGTCTGGTAGTCAGCAGTTTATGGCCTCTCAATAGGAAAGTTCTATTTCACTATCATGGCTATGTAAAAAAAAGGTACAGCCTTTCACCTGGTTGTATGGTTTTTTCTCCAAATTGAAAATGTAATTGAAGAGCTTCTGCTGGGGGAAGGGAGCATACTGGGAGAAGGCGGATGCTGCCAAGTACACCTGGAGAGGTACATGGAGGAGTGAGAGATACTGCGGTGAGAAAGAGAAAGTAAACATGATGTGATAGATGGAGAAATGGCACTTTCCAGTTCTGATTCCATCTAGGCTGAGTAAGCTGTCAGTGTTGCCTCCATGGACAGCAGGGCAAGCCTTAGTTATTTGGTTGCCTGTGAGGGAGAAGGTAGGATCCTTTTGGCTGCCTGAGGCAGAACAAATCACTGAGATTCTTCCCTTCCAGTATCTATGATATGGCCTCTTTGGGAAGGATGGTGCCACAGTACAGAAACCAGTCTAGGAACTACTCACCATCTGCAGTGCACATGACTAGCAAATGGTACTATTACAAGAGACATGGCCAGTGGGACTAGGTCTCAGGGGTGACATATTTTGAGGGGTGAAGGGAAATTTCCACCTCTAAACTACATTTCAAAATTTCACCTCTTAATCAGGCTTAACCAGATGGCAACTTTACTGTCCTAACCGAGGTACCAGGTAGCAATAGAAAAAGGAAAATGAGTTTTCTGGTAGAAATCAGTTTCTAAGAGGCAATCCCTCAATAATAAAATTCAGTAGCAATTGCATTTGAGGCAACCCAATAAAAACCTTTGGTGTCTGATTAGAATTAATTTACCCTTGAAATAATGTGTTCCTCCCATGTGGCCAGTCAAAGGAAAAGTACCTGAGTGCAGAGAAAGTAGAAGGGATGTGCCTGAGGGAATGTAAAAACATGGAGGATAAGTGTGGGAGGAATATAAGAAAAGGGGGGGGGGAGTTGGTGGCAGGGCAGTGAGGAATGGAAAGGCTATGGGAATCTGGAGGACAATAAGGCCAGCCTGCTGAGGGGAGGGCAAGGAATTGTAGCTAAGGAGCAGGGAGGCAAGTTGATGTGAAGGAAAGGCTGAAGAAATGAAAGTAAAAAAGGAAGAAGTTAGATCATACTGTTCCTTTCCTGAAGAAGGGATCCTGTCACCTCATGTAGGTGGTAGGAAAAGGTTCAGCAGGGCTCTGAAGAGGTGTCACAGAAATATTCTAAATAAATAAATAATAGAGATGGAGAACTAACTCAAAATGGTGGGTCTTGGGAAACACTTTATGCCACTGCATGTGTCTCATGCCATGTGACTGCACTGCGGAGGTGTCAAGACCCTTGTGGGGCACCTGTAAGACTACTGCCATTGGCTGGGATCCTGTGCAAGGGTGACTAGCACTAGTTATTACTCATCATGGACAATGTTGGGGCTCTTGTGGGGCAATCTGGCTGACTAATGTCTGGCCTTGGAGAATCCTGCTAGGTCAGGAGATGATTCTGTCCTGCCTGGCTGAGTGTTTGATTCATTTTTTCAGAGAAGCTGACATTGTGAGGGATATTTCTGACAGTCATGGAATGCTGGGTTATTGTCCTGTGAAAAATTGGTTGCTAATTATAGCCTGGGCATGAGGGGCCTCAGAGAGTTTCTGAAGAGTCTTGATTATGTGCTAGAGTTTTCATGGAAATTGGGCTGTTTCCTCTCACAGCTGCCAATGATTGTATGTCATCTGATCATAATTCTCTGGCTGGATATCAAAAATGGATTCTCTAGGCATATGTGGATGCATATTGCTTGATGACCTAGGAAAGTTCCAAAATGTGGTTTCCATAAGGGGAGGGTCTTGGGGTAACAGCCCATCCTGTTGCCTGGGGAGGCTATCAGCCACTTACTCCTGCTGTCACTGGCTGCACACTTGGCATTGGGGTCAGAGGTGGCAGCTGTTCCACATTTGCCAGATGCTCACCTGTTTATTTCCTCTAGGTAGCAACTGCCACCTATATCCTCTCTTGGCTGGCTGGCTTCTCTGTGGCAGAAGGCACCAAGGAGAGCTGTGAGACCTGGAAGATGGAAAGCTGCAGAGGTGGCAACTCTCCTGTGGACGGAGTGGTGGCGGCAAGGGACCCACTTCTTTTCTGGGTGAAGGAATTTTTTCTGACACTACCTAGCGCTGGTCCTGTTAAGAATCTCACAAGCCTCTTCCGGGAGCCATTTATGCACTGGCTTATCTTCTTAGAGATGCTACATGCTACTTCCACCAGAGGGTTGCTGCAAAAAAATGGCATCACCACTGCAATTTCTTCATGGATCTCCCCACCATTTAGAGTCTGTTACTGCACTGAAGAACCTTGCCACACTGTGAGTGACCATGTTCCTGCTCCATGTTTTTGGTGGAGCCTGGTGAGCTGGAGTGCAGCTATTTGCAACATTATGCAGTTCAGATGGTGGGTTATGATAGGATGTCCCTGTGGAGATGACACCAAAGGGATTCTGCTTCAGACATCCTCAAGTAACTTACACAGGTTCTTAAATCTGTGCTAATGGGCTGCGATCACACACACTAAATAATCCACTTTCAATTCACTTTCAATGCACTTTCAAATTGGATTGTGCCAGTTCACACAGTAAAATCCAGTTGTAAAGTGCAGCCCTAATGTTGCTTGATCCTCATGGAGTCTCATTCAGTCATTTGCTGGCCGTTGTCTAGGAGGCATCATGATCCAATAAGTTCCTTTTCATAGTCTAGGCAACATTTTTGTTCCTTCTTACAGGAATAGGCACATAGTCCCAATAAAGGAAGCCAAGCCCCTGAGGGGCCACAGCAAAGAGCTTTAAACTGTCAGTTCACTGTTTCCTGCAAAGAAATGTTCATTGGAGGTCAGGGAGCATTTGTCATCCACTCTGTATGGTTTCCAAAGCTGAGAATTAATTATTTTGTTGTATAGCAGTCAAACCTGGGGCCAGGTTTAACATCTAGCAAATGATCTGCACAAGATATGCCCATATTCTCCTTCCTGCTGCCACTTTGTGGGAAGGGATTTGAATTTCAGTACAATTGCTGCCTTGGAAATTGAAAAGCAGTAGCAGTATAAAGTGCTTTTTTTAATCTGATAAACTTGGTCTCTGAAGCAATTCTTTGTATCCCTAATTGCAAGAAATTAAGGAGAATTCTTTCTGAAACATGCTAGAATTAGGAAAAATAATAGCAATGGTATTTATAGTGTACTACAGTGATTCATTCTGAACAAGCAATATTGTTCGTATATGGTATTTTTGGTGTTCAAAGTGTTTCACACACATTACCTGCTGAAAATTTACAACAGCCCAGTAAGGTAGGCCAATATTTTTGTCCTCCTGTTATAAACTGGGATGGTGGTGGTGGTGGTGGCTGAGGCTGAAAGAGAATAAATAGGTTTAGGTTACTTGTAGCTCAATCCTAAACAGAGTTAAACTCTCTGGAGTCCATTGAAGTTACCCTGCTAAGCTCATTGACTTCAATGGATTTAGAAGTGTGTAACTTTGTTTAGGATTGCTCATATAGTGAAATCATGACACTGGATTATAGCTCTTATGCTGCATCAGCTCCCACTGACTGATTGACTCAAAGAGCTCACAACAGAGATGCACACTAGCAGCAAAATCTGGATTTGGAATTAGGACACTTTGGGTTCGGAATTTAGAAAATTTGGAATTTCCAAATATCTGAACTCTTCTGGAGTCAACTGGAACAGCCACTATCCACTAAACAGCAGACAGACAGACAGAGAGTGGTAGGTGGGTGGGAACTACCCCAGTAGCATTGGGCACAACACAGTTGAATGAGTGAGCCCAGTTCTGGAGCAGCAGTTGGAAGAAGGGAAGGGGCAGCTGGAGGAGACAGTAGACTGAAGCCTAGCAGACCCCATAGTGTGGACTGGAGTGTGCCATTTTCTCTTACTCAAAGTGCACCTCAGGAAAGCCCAAGCAATGTTCCTACAGCCTTCCCTATGGACCAAGTTCCTCTACCATGCCCATGTTTCCTGCTCTTGGCAGACTCTCCGCAGAAAGCAACAAGATCTGACTCGGCTACAGCAGAACAATTGTTTTTTAAAAAATGAAAACCACACACATACTTTAAAAATTTATTCTCTCTCTCTCTCTCTCTCTCTCTCTGGCTGGCTAACTAGCTAGCTCTAACAAAGCTTATCTTTATGCCTGGGATATCCCAAAAGGAGCTAAACTTAATATAAAATATCCCTATCTGCTATGTAGGTAATCTATCATATTCCTAATATACAGTAAGAAGGAGAGAGGGAATCAAATGTAGACTGAGATACTTATCAAGGGACACAGAGAAGACTATTTCAGCATGCAGAGCATTAATTCACAATGAATGGTCAGGGGACAGCAGAGAAATTATTTAAACAGCTATGCCTGCCTTTCAATTGGAAAGGACTAATGTGAAAGTACCCTCTGGTGTCGTAGGCTTTGCTCTCCATACCCCCCCATCCCTACACCTGGCAAAAGCCATGGCAACACCAATCAGGTGACACTAAGCTCTTTGCTCTCCACCCTTGGTGCGAGGCTATCTGGAGAATGTTTCAGTTTTCTTTCTCAAGAAGCCAGACCAAGCATTTTAAGAAACAGGCTTCACATTCTTCCTCTTGTAAGCAGTCTAGCCTACTTTCTATCGGGGTCGATAGGAAGCCAAATATTAGCAATTTACAAATATCTGGAAGTATAAAATTCGTATTCAGAATTGGTCATTTTTTAATTTTTATTTATTTTTATTATTTATAGTTTTTCACTGGGACCCAAGCAAATTACACAGAAAAATTCATACAGTCAAAAGGATGGAACATCCAATAAACAATGCAATAAGACTGGATTGTAGATACCTGGAACCAGCCAGACCAATCTCATTTCCTTCTTTGATCAAGTGACGAGCTTACTGGATCGAGGGAATCCTGTTGATGTTGTTTACTTGGATTTTAGTAAAGCTTTTGACAGGGTTCCCCATGATGTTCTGATGGGTAGACTAGAGGACTGTGGACTGGACTGTAGGATAATTAGGTGGACAGGGAACTGGTTGGAGAACCGCACTTAGAGAGCAGTTGTCAATGGCATTTCATCTGAATGGAGGGAGGTGTCCAGTGGGGTGTCACAGGATTCAGTTCTGGGCCCGGTATTTTTCAATATTTTTATAAATGATCTGGATGAGGGTGTGGAGGAGCTACTCCTGAAATTTGCAGATGACACTAAATTGGGAGGAGCAGCAAACACACCAGAAGATAGAGATAGAATTCAATGAGATCTGAACATGCTGGAAAAGAGGGTAGATGTGAAAAAGATACCATTTAACAAGGATAAGTGCCGAGTTCTACATCTGGGTAACAAAAATGAGGAACATGCATGCTGGATGGGGGAATACACTTCTGAGTAGCAGTATGCGTGAACAAGATCTTGGGGTAAGGGTGGAATGAAAGTTAAATATGAGAAGCCAGTGTGATGTGGTGACAAAAAAGGCTAATGCAGTCTTAGGCTGTATCAACAGAGGCATAACATCCAAATCACAAGATGTCATAGTCCCGCTGTACACTGCATTGGTCAGGCTGCACCTGAAGTTCTGGAGGCCTCACTTCAAAAAGGATGAGGACAGAATGGAGAAGGGTGCAGAGGAGAGCGACGAGGATGATCTGGCCCCAAGACCAGGGACCAAGACTGATGAGGAAAGGCTGAGGGATTTGGGAATATTTAGTTTGGAGAAGAGGAGGTTGAGGGGGGACATGATTGCTCTCTTTAAGTATTTGAAGGGCTGTGACTTAGCAGAGAGCAGGGAGCTGTTCCTGTTGGCAGAAGAATAGGACTCACATCATGGGTTTAAATTAAGGGCTGGATATTAGGAAAAACTTTTTACAGTAAGAGTTGTGCAGTAGTGGAATCAGCTGCCTAGGGAGGTGATGATTTCTCCCTCACTGGCAGTCTTTAAGCAGCGGCTGGACAAACACTTGTCAGGGATACTCTAGGCTGATCCTGCATTGAGCAGGGGGTGGACTGGATGGCCTGGATGGCCCCTTCCACCTCTGTGGTCCTATGATTCTATGACCAGGGCCATGAAGGGCTTTGTATGCAAGAGCCAATGGGTTGCCAGGTCCCCTCACCACACCAGCGGGGGGGAGGGATTTGGGGGGCATTCTGGGATGTCCCCGATGCAATGACATCACCCAGAAGTGATGTCATCATGGTGACATCGTGTGGCAACACTCTGGTTTGAGGGAAAATTTATCATAGAGTTTTGCCCTCCAACCAGAGCATCCCATGCAACATCCCCAATGTGATGATGTCACTTCTGGGAGACATCATTGTGTCGGGGATTTTGTGCGGAATGTGGCTGTTTGGGGGTGAGATTCCCCCACCAGCCAGCTCACCGGTGGTAGACTGAAGCCCCAAAAACTGGGGGAACCCCAGCTGGGACCTGGGGACTGGCAACCCTGAACAGCCTATACTTTAAACTGAGCCCAGTAACTGGGGCTGTCAGTAGAGTGACTGCAGAATGGGAGTAATACAGACACTTCATCTAATCCCTGACAATAGCCAAGATGCAGTGTTCTGCAACAACTGGAGTCTCCAACTGATTTCGAGGGGAGACCAACGTAAAGTGCATTTCATTAGTCTACTCTTGATGTTACTCTTGCATGGATCCAGGAGGTCAGATGGGTCATATCAAGGTAGGAGGCTATCTTCCAGACTGGACTGATTTGGAAGGAAGTGGGTTTGGGGTTTTTTGCAGTTTCATTAACTCGCTTCTCCAGCAGCTCATCTCAAAGCTACTAATATAGCATTATTTGGAGCTTCCAAATATTTCCAAATCCAATTTGGAAATACCTAGTTTGCAAGCATTGATGCACTGTAGTGTCTTGTAAAAGCTGAACAAATTGATTACAGTGTCGCCCAATACTTGAACTCATGGCAAATTTAAAGTAGCTTAGTTTGCAGCTCCCAGAGTTGAGTATTTAGCAGCTTTAAGACAACTTGAGACATGCCTCAAATAAGCCTCTGGATGCACATAAACAAAACATTAAGTGAAAAGATTTCTGATGCAGCCCCTTGGGTATGAGTGGGTCTCATAAGGTCAAGATTTCTGAAACAGCATTTCTTTGAGGTCCATATCTACCTTTAATGAAAGTCTGAATATTAAAAGGTGCTGTTTAAGAGACAGGAGGATTAAAGAGACTTCATTATTATTTGTCCGTCTAGAACCCAAAATTGCCTGTGATCAGCATAGGGATGCTAGTCTTCTGATGAGACCTGGGGATTCTCCCAGAATTACAGCTCATCTCCAGACTACAGAGATCAGTTCCCCTAGAGGAAATGGGTGCTTTGGAACCCAATGAGTTCCTTGTCTTCCCTAGGCATCATCCCCAAAACTCTAGGAGTTTCCTAATATGGATATAGTAATCCAAACCCCCATCCCCACTGGTGGCTGGGGGGGACCTGGCAACCCTAGATCAGCAGTACCCCCCAATATAAACCAAAGGACTCCTAGAAAAACTAATTTTCATCAAGTAGGTTTTATCAAGTAATGGGTTTTATCAATTTGGTATCCACCTGAGTGTTCATTCCCTTCTCCATAAGGTTGGTAAATGTATTAATTAATTAATCCAGATCCTAGAACAGATCTTGGTTGTTTATAAGTTCTTCTCCAGAAGGCACTTGATCATTTGCTTCTTCATCTTTTCATGGCAGCCAGTTCTGGATTCACAACATTATTTCTTATACCACTCTGCAGTGGCTGACACTTTCTGGCAGTTTCCAGAGAAAAGTTTAATAAGCATATATTCCCAAATAAATGTTTCTTCATCTTTTCCACTGACATTTTCATAGATCTCTGATAAATTTGTGGGCCAGCATTTTCTTCTCTGTGTTGTAATTATGTTTCTAATTAGCATCATGTACTGTTTACTTGGCATTAAAAGAAAGCCATCTTGGTATTTATTTCCTAGCTTATGCCTTGCATGAAAAGGACATTTCATGTCCGTCTAGTTTTCTTTGCAGGAGTTAGAAGGCTAGCAGCTCCTTTTGGAGCCAGGAAGCAAAGACATTACTCTGAAACTTTTTCTGGGGTTTGTTTTACCCTCTGATCAAGAGGAATTTGCTGGAAGTTCTTTGGGATTTATAATCAAAATTAAAAGAAGTCCAGTGACACCTTAAAGACTAACATAATATATTCCAGCATGAGTTTCTGTGAAAAGAGCTAGCCTCTGACTCACAAAAGCTCACACAGGAATAAATTACGTTAGTCTCTAAGGTGCCAACTGGACTTTAAATTTTGCTGCAAAAGACTAAAACAGACTCTGGAATGAGTGTCACTAAATTTGTCTCCTGCCTCAGTTGGCTTTGCCCTTTTTTATTTCCTACATACCAGCGTGTCCATTTTGTAAATGGATTTAGTGGGAGATTACAGATAGCAGTAGAATCCCATTTATGGAACGTGATTTCAGGCAAGGTACCAGCTGATCTTGGCCTGGGCACTAAAACACAGAATCCATAGGTATGGTTATAGAGAAGGAAACTAAAGTCCCCCGGCTTCTCTGAATCCCTGCATGGTCAAGATGCTTCAGTACCCAGTACCAGGAGGAGGTAATTGCCTGTTGTGTATTAAGGTTGAATCATCCCTGATTGAATCACCCTAGAGACTGGCTGAGCTTGAAGCACAAGAACAATCACAGACCAGGACTCTGGAATGAACCAATCAAGTAGTAATGTTTTATAAATAGCCTATCATGGGGAGTGTGTGTGTGTGTGTGTGGGGGGGGGTGTTTTGCATGCATATAAGCAGGGCTTCAGAGTTGTCTTAGAGTTAAGCTGAATCACTAATAAACTATGAGCTGATCATTCTACATGTCTGAACCCAGTATATTTCATTGCCAATGGCCATCAACAAAAGGGTCAGAATGATGCAGACTGAGCTTGGCAAATTTGGGTACAATTTGCTATGATTACCTGTGATCTTCAGATACAGCCCTTCCTTTGAATATTGTCTTCCTTGTCTTCCAGAGACAGTGATCCACTCTCTTTCCTTGCCCTTTTTATTGTTAGCTACCAAACATTTGTACAACCCACCCAGAGGAAAGGCTATAAAGCTAAGTAAATCATAAATAATAATGTTTCATTGAAAGGGAAGTGTTTCCTTTTAGTACCATGCTGTAGTGTTGGTAATGAGTGAAGAGAAAGCTGAATCTCCCTGGCCTGTTGCAAGACTCTTACCAGGTGAGCCACGCTGTCATTTAATGCTCAGACTTGCTTGGAGATTTCCATCTGTTTTGCAGTGCTCAGGGCAGAGTAATAAAACACCCAGAAGCAAAGCAAACCTATATTTCTGCTTTGCTTTCATATTACCAGCTATGTTTAGTGCAAGGTACTTACTGCTCCCCTAGAATACATTATGGTTCATATGATGGCAAATTTAACTATCCATTCTCCTTTCCCAAGATTTCTTATCTTTACATTCCTGTAGTTTTTCCATCAGTTGGAGAATGGAAAATGCCACAGAATTAGTGAGAAGCTTTATGTATTCGTGAATCTTCCAAATCTTATGCGCAATACCCACGGGATTGCCGCATCCCCCAGGGGGAGATCCTCTCCCCGATGTTATTCAACATCTATACACACCCCCTCACCCCACTAATCTGGAGGTTTGGGCTAGGGTGTCACCAATATGCAGATGACACCCAGCTGTGTCTGTTAATGGATGGATGGCCAGACTCGCCCCCAGTTGTTTTGGACAGGGCTTTGGGGGCTGTGGCTGGTTGGTTGCAGCAGAGTCAGCTGAAGTTATGGATGTCCTGTATCTGAGTTGTGCAGGGCTGGATATGAGAATTTGGCTCCCAACTCTAGGTGGGGCACTCTTGTCAACAGAACTGAGTGTGAGGAGCTGAGGAGTGATACTGGATGCCTCATTATCAATGGAGGCCCAGACCACTACAGTTGTCAAATCAGCCTTTCTCAATCTTTGACAAGTTTGGCAACTAATCCCCTACCTTTCCTCCCACGACTTGCCTACAGTGATCCACGCAGTGGTCACTTCCAGATTGGACTATTGTAACTCACTTTACACGGGGCTACCCTTATACCTGATCTGGAAGTTGCAGCGAGTGCAAAATGCAGCAGTGCACCTGCTGACTGTGATGTCTCTGCAGGTGCACATTCGGCTGGTGTTATGCCAACTGCACTGTCTGCCAATAGAATTCTGGATCCATTTCAAGGTGTTGGTCTTAACCTTTAAAGTCCTATGCATCAGGGACCAACATATCTGCAGGACTGACTCTCCCCATATGTACCCCAAAGAGCCTTTTACTCATCAGATCACCATCTACTGGAAATCCCTGGCCCGAAAGACATCCACCTTGCCTCCACCAGGGCCAGGGCATACTCGGGCCTGGCCCCAGCCTGGTGGAATGAGCTCCCAATGGAGATCGGGGCCCTGCGGGATTTATTACAGTTCCACAGGGCCCGTAAAACAGAGCTGTTCTGCCAGGCCTTTGGCTGAGATGGCGGACATCCAATCAATCTGGCCCCTCCTACTTAAGTGGCCTTTTGAGTCCCACGGTGATGATTCTACCATTCTGGGAACCCGGACTAGATATGCCTCTATTTACTTTGGACACCATAAGCTTTGGAAATGCTGTCTTGTGATTGAGTCGAAATCTGGAATTGTTGTTTTTAGGGCTTTTTAAACTGTTTTTTCTTTGTTCAATATACTGAATGTTGTAACCCACCCTGAGCCTGCTTGTGGGGTGGGTGGGTTTATAACTAAATAAATAAATAAATGTTGCTTCTTTGGAAACTGAAGCAATTTGGATACTACAGTATTTTGCTTCGTCTGCAGAATTTCTGCTGTTTGGACTAAATCTAGGTCCAAATCAAAGGGCTGATAACATTTCACCAAGGCAAGAATCCAGCAAGTGTAGAATAGCCAGTTTGGAATAGTGCTTAATGTGGACTAGAAAGATCTAATTTCTAATCCCCACTCCCTCAGCAACCTTGGGCCAGGTGTTTTTTCTCAACCTAATTTACTTAAAGGGCTCTTGTGAAAACTAAACAGGGTGGGGAAATCCAAGTCCCTCAGAGCTCTTTGTAGGAAGGGCAGGGTAAAATTTAATAGGCAAATCAGTCAATAAATTGAAGTTTTGCAGCAACAAATGTCCATTGTCATTATTTGCCAAACACATTTTTAACTATTTTTTATCAGTTTAATAAATTTATAGACCACTTCTCCAGAGATCTGCTTGGTGTAGCTAAAAAAATCAATACATTTTAACAATAAAACTATAGAATCATGTGGATCCATGAGCCTTGACCCCTTTTTTCAAGGGAGGCATGAGGTACCATTGGTCAGGACTGAAGAATCTCCAGTCAGAGGGGAGGGACTGGCTAGCAGCTATGTAGAGAAGTTACGCCTGCTCCATTGTAGGCTTTTGCTTCTGCAGCTGACCCATCCACCTTCCCATGTTATATCATAGGATTAGCCAGTAAAATTGATACTTTATCTCATAAAATTCTGGAATGTTCCTTTTACACTGTTTTTAGGAACTGTTGGATTTTACCTCTTCTATCACATTAATCTTTCAGTAATTCTCAAAGGGGGGTTACTTCCTGTGTCATGCTAGACAGTGATCTGAATGTAATTTTATTGGTTGCTAAATTCCTGTCTATCATATTTTGCTTCAGAAACTGAGTACTCTTTTAGTCATTGCTCAAGATCTATTGATCCGAGGAGCACTGAAAAGGAAAATAAAGGAGTAGCCTGTCGCTTTTATATGGCAAGGCAGGAATTTGAGGGGTGTCACTGAACTGGCTTTTAGGGAAACCCTCTTCTTTTTACCTCCTTCACAATGTCCCTGAAAAAGGAGCATTTATTTAAATAGGCCTGGTCTTACACTGGTTATTCCACAACTAGTTGGCAGGAATAGAACAGAGTTGTTCAAGTTTGTAGAGATAATTGGCTAATGGCAGCGTGTGTCTGAAACAGGCCATCCCATGCCTTACAGTGGAGCATGCTGGGAAGATGCAACCTTGGTGCTGAGCAACATTGTTCCAAAACTGGTAGGGGCCATACTGCTCCTCAGGGGAGGGGGGGTGAGGTTTGGCATCTCTTGGCACACAGTGATTGTTCAGGCAAGGATAAACAAGGCCAGCAGAAGCCCTGGCCAAGTTTTCAGCCAGGGTGGACCTGACCATAAAATGCAGCCATGGTTGGCTGCCTAATACAGCCCATCCTTGGACAGATAGCTTATTCTAAAAAGTGATAATATAGACCAGCAATTTAGATAAATCAACTAACTGTGACCATTCAGTTGTCTCATGTCCTCATTCGGAAGGGGTGCCAGGATCAACTTAGTGGTAAAGATACAGAAAGCTACCCTGTTGTCTTTTTGTGTGGTTAATGGTGATGCATTTTCCATTTATTTATTTATTTATTTAGATTTATATCCCGCCTAGTCAGATATACCGACTCAAGGTGGCTAACAACATTAAAACCAACATTCATATAAAAGTTAAAAATCCACACATTCATATAAAGTTAACGAATAAACCCACAAAGATGGCGGTAGTACAGTACTAATAGTTAACAAGGCAGTGCGAAGGACCGACATCAGAGCAGCAGCCTAAAGATTACAAGCCAGTAAACTTCCGCCAGCTGATTTCATAGGCTGGTGATCTCACCACCATTTCTCCAGGTGCTGTTACACCCCCCCCAGTGGCGGCTCCCAGTCAAAAGCCTGGCGGAAGAGCTCTGCTTTGCAGGCCCTGCAGAACTGCAGAAGGTCCCGCAGGGCCCTGATATTCTCTGGGAGCTCATTCCACCAGTAAGGAGCTGCCACTGAGAAGGCCCTGGTCCTAGTGGTCGTTAGCCTGGCCTCTCTAGGGCCAGGGAGGGTCAGGTGCTGTTGGGTGCCTGATCTCAGTGCTCACTGGGGTATGTATGGGGAAAGGTGGTCCCTTAGGAAGGCAGGCCCCTGACCATATAGGGCTTTAAAGGTTAATACCAGCACCTTGAACCGGATCCGGTACGCTATAGGCAGCCAGTGCAGCATCCTCAGCACAGGCTGGACATGGTCTCATACTGAGAGACCCATCAGCAGCCTGGCCATGGCATTCTGCACTAGCTGCAGCCTCCGGAGCTGGGACAAGAGCAGCCCCATGTAGAGAGCATTGCAGTAGTCTAACCTCGAGGTGAACATTGCATGGATCACTGTCGCCAGGTCATTGTGTTCGAGGAAGGGAACCAACTGCCTAATCAGCTGTAGGTGGTAAAAGGCTGCCTTGGCAGTGGCTGCTACCTGGGCCTCCATAGTTAAGGAGGCATCCAGGAGCACTCCCAGACTCCGGACCTTTGGTGCTGGCACCAAAGGCACCCCCCAAAGGCTGGTAATGGGATCCCTACCCCTGGCCCACTCCGACCAAGGCACAGGACCTCCATCTTCATTGGATTCAGTTTCACTCGGCTCAGCCTGAGCCAGCCCGCCGCATCCTGAAGCACCCGCTCCAGGTCGCCTGGGGTGGCTTCGGACCGGCCGCCCAACAGCAAATACAGCTGGGTGTCATCCACATACTGGTGACAACCCAGCCTGTGTCTCCGGGCAATCTGGGCAAGGGGGCGCATATAGATGTTAAAGAGCATTGGGGATAGCACCACCCCTTGTGGCACCCTGCATGTCAGTGGGTGCCTCTGAGACGTCTGCTCCCCCAGTGCCACCCTCTTTCCCCGACCCTGGAGGAAGGAGACAAGCCATTGCAAGGCAAGCCCCTGAACCCCCATGTCAGCAAGATGGTGGATCAGTAGCTGGTGGTCGACCGTATCAAATGCAGCCGACAGATCTAACAACACCAGCACTGCCGTACCGCCCCAATCCAGATGCTGTCGGAGATCATCCATGAGGGTGACCAGTGCCATCTCCATCCTGTGACCTGGCCAGAAGCCAGACTGAAATGTGTCCAGCATGGAAGTGTCATCCAGAAAGCCCTGCAACTGAACCACTGCCGCCCTCTCCAAGATCTTGCCCAAATAGGGCAAGTTGGACACCGGCCAATAGTTGGCCAATTCAGCTGGGTCCAGTGATGGTTTTTTCAGGAGGGGGTGGACCATCGCTTCCTTGAGTGCCCCCGGGAACAGTCCCTCTTCGAAGGACTTGTTGATAATATCCCTGAGGGCACCACACAGCCCTTCGCGGCCAGCTTTTATAAGCCACGAAGGGCAGGGGTCAAGGCTGCATGTGGTTGGGCATACTGCAGAGAACAGTCTGTCGACTTCCACCAGACTGAGTGGACTGAAATAATCCAGAATGGAACTAGAAGACATGCATGGAGCCTCAAGTTTGCTAACTGTCTCAACTGTGGCCGGGAGTTCGCGGCGGAGCAGCAAGATTTTATCTGCAAAATAACTTGCAAATGCCTCCCAGCTAATGCCCAATTCCCTATTATTTGGTCTGCCCTGCGGCAGCTCTGTTAAAGACCGAATGGTTCTAAACAATTGTGCCGGGCGTGAGTTTGCAGACGCAATCATGGCCACATAGAAATGTCTCTTTGCTGCCTTGACTGCCTCCTCATAGGATCTCATAAACGACCTATAAGATGCTCTTGATGTTTTGTCATGAGCATGCCGCCACAGTCTCTCTAGCCATCTAAGTCCTTGCTTCATCTGCTGCAGCTCCCCAGTGTACCATGGAGCCCGCTTAGAACGAGAGTGCAGAGGGCATTGGGGGGCGATCTCGTCAATGGCCGCTGAGAGCCAACCCTGCCAGTCCTTGACCAGCTCATCTAACAAGCCGCCAGGGGGCATGGGATCCCGCAAGGCCATCAGGAACCACTTAGGGTCCATTCGGCTCTGTGGACGAGCCAAAATCCACTTGCCACCCACATGGGGTCTGAGTGGCATCACCAGACGAGCCTTCAGGTCTGACCATGGTACTCCCAAGGCAGCAATTCAGTCCACCGTAACCCCTGCCATAAAAATCAAGTCGAGTGTATGCCTGGCCTGGTGCGTCGGTACTGTAACATGTTGGGTGAGTCCTAGTGCCACCATGGCCAACACCAGATCCATCGCCAGCCCAGAGGCCACATCATCGGCATGGACATTGAAGTCCCCCACAACCGTAAGCTGGGGGTGCTCCAATGCCCAGCCGGACACGACTTCGACCAGAAATGGCAGGCTAGTGGGTGGTGCATTGGGCGGCCGGCACACCACCCAGATAGCCAAACTCTCTCTGGCTTCCCACACCAGACCAGAGCATTCTATGCCTGCAAGTTTCAGTGGCAGGAGCGCCCTGTAGAAGTAAGCCTCCCGAATGAAGATTGTCACTCCCCCCCCCCCCCCGGCCCTCAGTCCTCATGATTGGTGAAGGACCGAGAACCCGGGTGGAGCCATTTGGGAGAGAGCTACTGTCTCCCCATCTCGCACCCAGGTCTCGATCACGCATGCCAGGTCTGCCCCCTGCTCGAGCAAGAAATCTCGGAGGGTACAGGTCTTATTGTTTATGGACCTGACATTGTGCAACACCAATGTCGGAGGGGGTTAATCCTAGCCCCACTGACTGCCAGCCTCAGGATGGGACACAGGCTGGAAGGGGGCCGAGCTTCTCTGTTTCTCCGCCCCCTTCCCTTTGCTACATGCCTGGTCCCACCGCAATGCTTTCCCCTCCCCAGGAGCACTGGTATCCCTCACCCTATCTCTGCCATTTGTGGTGGCCTCTGCACTGTGTCCAGTGCCCCCCGGCCAACCACATAGGTTAATGATGAGTGGAGATATATGGCTGCCGCCCCCAGACGGCAACCCTCACAATGCCCCTCCTAACTAGCCTAAATCACCAGTTCCTATGCTAATCAGTAACAAACTACAAACACAATACAAAAAATACACACCCTAAGTATCAAAGACACTAACAAATAACTAACTAACCTAGATTAACAATAATATCACACCCACCCTGACCTCCCTTCTTGACGCCCCACCCCCACCCCCTGCGGCAAGAATAAAACTTAGAAAATGAAGGATGGGAAAGACCATCTGGAATAACCAGTGACCAAATAAACAGGAGGGGAGCTTTGGTCTCAGCAAGCCAGTTCATCTGATGTTGCTGCCACCCAGTCTTAGCCCTCACTGTCCCGTCTCCACACCACCAACTTCCCCCTGGGAGCCGCACAGCCCTCCAGGAGGTGGCAACGGAGCAGAGGAAGAAGAAGGTGAGGGCTTCTCTGATCTTCAGGGCTGGCCGCATGGCCAAAACAAACCTCCTGGCCAGCCCCAGTGGGTAGCAGTTAGTGGGCATAAGTGGACATGCCCCCAACTTGGGCCGCCCCTGCCAGCCGTCACGGACAGTACCTCCTCCAACAAGCCACATGGAGAGGGGTGCACTCCAGCGGTCCCTCGATGGTCCTAGCACCGGCAGCTCTGCCCTCCCGGTGCTCTATAGCCCCTGTAGCCTCTGCAGCCTCAGCAGCAGCGACCCCAGCCAGCTCCCCACGGCTCACCAGCAGCTCTCCAGTGTCCAGGGCCCGGTTCTCCCCAGAGCCGGTCACTCGGCCACTGGACTCTCAGCTGCCAGCACTCCTTGTTTTCGGCGGCAGTCTTAGCGCTCCATCTCCTCACTGTGGGCCATCACAGGCCCCCATATCTTCAGCCCCAGAGAGCCTCGGCACAACCCAGACCCACCGCAGGGTGGTACAGGCTCCAGCGGTACAGACTCCAGCCTCAGGCGACAAGCCCTGACAGGCCCGCCCTCTCAGCACAGGCTGTCGCAGGGCCCTGACGTTCTCACTCACAACCAGAGCCGGCTCGATACAGAGTGTCGGCAGCTGCTGCGTCCACTGCAAGTCTCCCAGCAAGGCTCCCAGTCACTTTCAGCTCGCAACGGCCGGGCAGGGGAGGCATGAATTGTGGTTCAAGACCTGAATTATTTGAGAAATGTCACAGGGTAGTTAATAAGACTGACCAGCGCATCAAAAAGTTAACCCCTTCTCCATGTCAAAATGGAGATGTAAATCCTCCTTGAGTAAAACCTTGAGTAAAACCAAGGCTTCCCATTAGCAAGAAATGCTAATAGTGAGAAAATGAACACTCGATTTTCTGCTTTCTTTCTACATTAGCCACATACAAAGCTATTTTAACAGAATAAGCATAACACAAACCCTTAAGCCTAAGGTAATTTCACACTGCACAGAGTGTTCTCGTGTTGACCCAATTTGGAAGTGTCATGGGGCTAATTTTCTTTCATGTGTATTCACTAATCAAGTAACAAATGAGAATGACACTGGCAATCAAGTGTTGGATGGGTATGCATGAGCAATGTGATCACCTCCATTAATCCATCAAATAATTGCTATCTTGACAAGTATTTGCCTTTCGTTTTGTAGATATATATGGCATGAAATTCGAAAATACCTTGGCAGCCTAATTCACCAGTTCTGCCGGCTTTGCAAAGAGAAGAAGCCTTGCAGTAGACATTTTTTACCTGCCTTCCTCTTCTTTGTAGTGGAGTCGGGGGAGTTCTTACAGATGATTTTAAAACATGAAGCTGTAGTAGCCTCTTAGTTTCTTACAGCTCTTTGTGATGTCATCGTCCTCTCAGAGGGCCAAAATGTGTCTAAACTCACATCTGTATCAACAGAATAATTAATTAATTAAGACATTTATAGCCCACTTTTCTCCCCAGTGGAGAACCAAAGTGTCTCCCCTCCTCTGTTATCCTCACAACATTGTTGTTAGGCTAAGACAGAGTGCCCTGCCTAAGGTCACCCAGCGAGTTTCCATGACAGACTGGGGGTTCAAACCTGGCTTTCTCAGATCCAGCCTGACTCTGTAGTCACTGTGCCCGCTGTTATATCCAGGGACTCTTGAACATGAGAATCAGGAGACAGCACAGGTTTAAAGAGATGTAGAGCTTAGTCAGGGGTCATTTCGAGTAGGACCTCGGGGGAGCTCAGCTCTGGGAATTGGTGCCAGCCCCCCCCCCCCCGGCGGTATTTCTGAGGCTCAGATTAGTAACTGTCCCCTCTCTGCCATCTCTTTCTCTCTCTCTCTCTCTCTTGTCTTCTAACATAACATAGGTGGTTTAGCATATGCAAATAAGTTATGCTAATGAGTTATGCTAATGAGCTCCTGCACCTCTTTTTCTACGAAATGACCCCTGAGCTTAGTGGTGAGGTTTCTTCTCTGCATTGAGTGACAGCAACAAACTCAACCTGCTTCCCTCTTTAATTCTGGTTCACTATAAATCCTAGTTAATCCAGGATGTGGACAGCCCAGGGCAATCTGTGAAAGTGGACTAAATCAACAAGCCATCTCAAACAGCACAATGGTTTGTGCCTCCCTCCAGGTCTGACAGACAGGTTCCTGTCTAGAAAGCAGAGTGGAGAAGGATTCAAACATATCTCCTAACGGAAGTGATTTTCCATGGTTCCACATGTTCCAGACTTAACAATATTATTTCCTGAGTGGTTTGTATTCCTAAGAATCTCCTGTTCCTATTTATCTGGTACATTTTAATTGTGCTGTTCTGCCAAGGAACTCAGGGCAACATACCCTGGTCCTGGTTTTATCCTTGCAACAATCCTGTGAGGTCGGCTAGGCTGAGAGGATGTGACTGCCCCAAAGTCATGCAATGAGCTTCCTGGCAGTATGGGAGTTTGAACTCTGGTCTCCCAGATCTCAATCCTGCCTTGTGCTACACCACTACACACCTGCCTGCTGGACAAGTATGCCCAGCAATACTGTTTTCGATTAAAGGGACAGGGAAGCTATTTCTATTGTCACAAAGAGTCAGAAGAGACTACCTAGCTCAGGGTAATACCTGTCCCAGCCACCTAAGGTAGGTAAAAGCAGTGACTAAACACCGCAGCTGTCAGATGGCTGTTTAGGGGCCCATTTGAAATCAGTTGATGGATCTTGGTCCACAGGCATCAATACAGTCAAGACATTGCCATGGTTGCCTCTAATTGGCTCCCATGTTGGCTTTCACAGCCAAAAGTGTCCAGGATTGAAGGGAACAAACTTGCCCCCAGGGGTAGCTCCAATGTGAAGATTAAGGCTGCTATCCACAAACCACACATGTCAAAACGGGCTCAGTGAAGTACATGGGACTACTCTTCTGTAAAAGACTTTAGGGTTCTTATTCTATAGCAATGTGTACATTTGTGTTTGTGTCCATAAAGAGCCAAAGAGACCTGAATATTTGCAGTCTCTCCCCCTTTCTCTCTCTCTGTCTCTCTCTCTCTCTTTTGCTTGGAATTCAACATGTCTTTCACCTGCTTTATCATCATTCCTGCAATGAAATGGTAAAAGTAAGACTTTGGAGTACTTTGCCTCTAACTGTGTAATTCTTCTAGGTCCCCGTCATTGCATTTCTAAATTGAAGAGTTTAGTCAGTGGTAAATTTTGTTACGTTGTGTTTGTGGAGAGGCCTTGCATTATCCAGGAGGCAGACTTACATTTATGCAATGACAAATATTTTATCAGCAGGGACACAATATACACGTTGCAAAAGAGGGTCTGGAATAAAGTATCTCTCTATTTCATGGAAGGAGACATGTTTGCTATGCAGATGGCTGGAGTAAATCTGGCCTTACAATTAAAATCTGTTTAGAGTTTGCAGTGAAGTGACTGATGGATTAGGCTCAGTGCCCCATCAATTCCCCCGCACACTCCTCTCTGTAAAGTACTATTGACGGCACATCATAAATAGCCATTTGTACAAAGTGCAGGGATCTTTTAAGCATATCACTTTATAGCTGGTGTATATATTCCAAATGGTTGGCAAAATGCAAAGTACTTGAGGTTTCTAAGTAACAAGGGCAAAGGGGGGGGGGGGGCGCTGCATCTACTCTGAGGATGCAGGTATTCTGCTGCAAACAAAACAAAAAACAAAACAGTAGCCCATCAATTTTTGGTGTGAAGTAACAGATTCTCAAGCCCCTGTTCCTTTGGGTTGGTCCTTGGGAGGTCGGAAAACCCCACGGCTGTCCAAAGCCTCTGCTCAGTGATGCCACCCCTTTCCTCCCTCCCCGGGAGTGCCAAAAACAACCCCCACTGCCACCAGTAACTCTGAGAGTATGCTCTGCTAAATGGAGTCACACATCACTTGGTATCTGTGTTGGTGCTCAGAGATTCTGCCTAGTTCCTGCACCTGGAGGAGGATGACCTTCTGCTAGTCATCGATGGGACTTTGCTCATAGGGCTTATATGCCATCCAACTACCAGACAGCTTTCCCTAACCTGGTTTCTGTGGATATTATGTTTATGAAGCTGGAGATTAATTTTAGGCGATATGTTTGGAATAAAGATGACTATATTTTTCTTTACTTCTGCTATTTGAGGGACCCATGTGTTCTAATTAAGGCTGAATACACTTTCAAAGTACACCTTGTTTTTTATCTTCAAAGCGGAAGAAGCCATAGCTTTTCTTTTTGGTCCCAGTAGCCTTCCATGCATCTCAAAATATATTCTGCCCTTGGAATGGCTTCCCTGAATGAAGTCTGAACAGCTGCAAAAGATTGTCACAGTCTTCAGACTGAGAGGCTTTCCCATAATTCCCAACAAGATTTCTTTTAATTAACATCTAGCCTGGTGAAGTTTTCTGGAAACCCAAAAAGTTTATTCACTAATTGAGGCATTTGGGGGCAGTCTTACTCAAAAATATTACACTGTTGCTCTTTGGATAGGTTCTAATGGACCAGCATGGCTGCCTACAATGTTCATAATAAAGTATGTATCTGATTTCTATGTGTACCCAGCAGGGCTGTCGAGTTTGGAAAATCCCGGTGGGGTGGGGGCTCTTCTGTGCAAGCACGCAAAGCGCGCCCGCCGAGACCATGTCCCTGCCGCCGCTGCCTCCCCCCCGCCTGACCACTCCTGCTTCTGTCCCTCCCTCCGTCCGCTAGGGTGGCCCCTGGTTGGACGGAGGGAGGACGGAGTGGCAAGGCCGGGGGGGGGGAGAGAGAGAGAGAGATGGCGATGGTGGCCCTAGGAAGGGCCCGGGGAGGTGCAGCGGAGGGCGCTCCGTTTTCCTGGGGGGGGGGCTCAGTCCCCCCCGGGAAATTTCAGGGGTGACTCGAGCCCCCCTGTAGTTGACGCCTATGGTACCCAGTGATACAGAGTGAAATTCAGGGTTTCAGGTCCACAGGATCTTTTGCAAAGGCAGATCTTCCCATTTCCTTCAACAGAGGGTTTGGCTTTTCCACCACACAGAGCTAGCCTTCCATTGAATAGGAATCTTGCAACCAAGGGCTTTCCATGAATGCTCATGTGTCTGCAGTTAGAGGGTCAGAACAAGAACCTTTACATGCCCAACAATAAAGAAAGTATGCAAGATTTACTGGTCAGATTTGTTTGCAAGGCCCAGGTGCCATTTTCTCAGTTAAGGAGAACAGCAGTTTAAAACCCCCAAACTCCTGGGATGTTAAATGCTTGCTGGGCATTTGCACACAGCAACAATGTCAGGTGCTTGATTCTTGTTTGAGTTATGAGAGTCTCTTGGACAAAAGAAGAGAGCTGGTTATGAAGAAAACAGGTCATAAGAAACCTGTGGGTTTCATTATGATAAACGCACAAGGTCTGACCAAGGGTCCTAGTGAAAGAGCCTTACTTGCTTATATGCCATCCAAGTTCAGCAGTAGCTCTCTGCTTACAGCAGCAGCAAACTGATTTTACTTCACCTCATAGTACAATATGAGTTGCATCACATGACTAGCTGGATGAATAGCTGAGGGGCTATAGCTCAGTGGTAGAGTATCTGCTTTGTGTGTAGAAGTAAAAGGTTACTTACTGATGTGCCAACCAAGTTCAGCAGTAGCTCTCTACTTACAGCGGCAGCAACCTGATTTTACTTCATCTCATAGTACAATATGAGTTGCATCACCGGACTAGCTGGATGAATAGCTGAGGGCCTATTAAAATAGAGTAGAGTATCTGCTTCGTGTGTAGAAGGTCCAAGGTTTGATCCCCAGCAACTCCAGCTGAAAGGGTCATAGAATCATAGCGTTGGAAGGGACTTCCAGGGTCACCTAGTCCGACTCCCTGCACAATGCAGGAAATTCACAAATACCTACCCTTCCACACCCGCAGTGACCACTGTTCCATGCCCAGAACATGACCAAAAACCACCAGGATTCCTGGAGAAAAATTGCCCCCTGGCCCCAAAGTGGCAATCAGCATTTCCCTGGGCACGCAAGAAAGGGCCAGAAGAACTAAGCACTGAGACAACCCTTCCTGCCCCCCCTCTCATGAACTGCCTAAGTTCACACAATCAGCTTTGCTGTCAGATGGCCATCTAGCCTCTGTTTGAAAACCTCCAAAGAAATAGAGCCCACCACCTCCCAAGGAAACCTGTTCCACTGAGAAACCGCTCTGTCAGGAAGTTCCTCCTAATGTTTAGCCGAAAACTCTTCTGATTTAATTTCATCCCATTGGTTCTGGTCCGACCTTCTGGGGCAACAGAAAACAACTCCGCACCATCCTCTGGATAACAGCCCTTCAAGTACTTGAAGATTGTTATCATGTCACCTCTCAGTCGTCTCCCCTCCAGTCTAAACATACCCAGGTCTTTCAGCCTTTCCTCATAGTGTAGTTGGTGATATTAAAAGTCTCTACTGGAAGGCTGCTACCAGTCTGACAATGCTATCTTTGACCAACATGGCTGCCTATAGTGTTTGATGCCAGGCATCTGAATATGTGAATGGACTCCGTTAAAATGCATTTGCTAGAAATGACATGCAGTGATATGAACAGTTTTGTATCTATGATGGTCCATTCATAGATGCAAATCATCACAGTGATGAACATGCATGGAGGAACTTGCCCCAGCTGGAGAACATTCAAGTACCTGACCTGGATAGCCCAGGCTAACTCAACCTTGTTAGATCTTGGAAGCTAAGCAGGAGTGGCCCTGGCAACTATTTGGATGGGAGAACTCCAAGGAAGTTCAGGGTTGTGACATGGAGGCAGGCAATGGGGGAACCACTTCTGAACATCTCTTGCCTTGAAAACCCTACAAGGTAACCATAAGTCAGCTGTGATTTGATGGCCAAAACCCCCAACAACATTCAAGTACAGAAAAACAGCAAGTTATGTGCATAATACTGCTGGATTACAGAATTAGAGAACAAAGCAATAAACACAGTATAATGTATATAAATGAAGACTGTATTAAGTTCCACAGACATTAATTATAACCTCATTCACTATATAAAAATGCCCTTGTGAACAATTCTGTTTCAAAGAGAAGAAAAAAACCAAAATTGTAACTGGTGGAATCTACTGGGTCAGGGGTGGCCAAACTGTGGCTCGGGAGCCACAAGTGGCTCTTTCATACATTGTCCCGTCCCGCGGCGCCGGGACTTGGACCCCCCCGCGGCCTCCGCCGCTGACTCACCCGTCCAGAGGGCAGCAAGGGACGAAGGATTCGGGCCGCGCTGCATACCCCCCGAGGAGAGGCCTGACGGCCCTCCCGAAGACGGCCCCGTCCCCGACGCGCTGAGCAAGAGAGGCGGTGGCACCGGAGCAACCGCACAAGCAGGCGGTCCCCGGGACCGGCTGGGACAACGCGCTCCCCATCCGCAGGGGCTGATGGGCGCCGGGGGACGACGTCAGAGCCCTGAGGAGCAAGGCAGCAGCGTCACCACCCGGCTCACGGCCCCGTCAGAGCCCACAGGAGTGGGTGCGGCCGCCTGTCGCTGCCGGGGAGAAGCGGAAGAGAGGGACTGAGGGCTGGAGGCTAGGACAGCGTTGGTGAAGATAAAGGGGGGCGGGGCAGGAGGTGAGGGGCAGGGAGTGGCAGCAGGAAGTCCGGGAACTTGGGAAGTGGGAATAAAAAGGAGCCGAACTGAGACGCCGAGGAGGATGAGCTGGGACTGCCACAGCCCAGACGGGACGAGCCAGATGGACAGAGAGAGCCCAGGGCTAAGAAGTGGCACGCCCGAGGCACAGAGAGCAACCTGGGTGCATTAACCCTGCTCCTGTGCCAATTCTGAGGCCGAGTTCATGCAAATTTCCCCTCAATTGCTCCCTGGCCTCCCTGCTGCAAAAGGGGAACCACGGCCACAGGGGGCGCACCAGCGGGGCAGGAGGCAGAGCTTGACAAGGTGGTGGAGAATGCGGGCACACGCCCCGCGCTAGGGCGCCCGCTACCCCGCCTCCCGGCCCCTGTTGGCTGGGTTCCGCCCAAGGGTCTTTTACGGGCACCAACGTTTCGCCCTCAGCTTCCTGCATCGGAACAGGCTGGTCCGCCCCAACAGGAGTCGCCCAGCCCTGAGATGGACCTAACTCAGTTCGGCCAATGGATGGCCGAACATCAGGCACAATTGATCAGAGACTTAGCCCAGCAGCAACAGGCCACCCAGGCGTCGCTCTTTAGGGATCTGTGGCAGGTATTCACGGCGCAGCCAGCAGGGGGCGCACCAGCAGTTCCCGTGGGGGCGGGCCTGCCCAGAGCCCCGTGGCCCTCGCTCGCGAAGCTGGGACCGGACGACGATGTCGAGGCCTATCTGGAGGCTTTCGAGCGCGCCGCTGAAGCCGCACACTGGCCCTGGGCTCAGTGGGCACATATCATCGGGCCGTACCTGTCTGGTGAAGCACAGGTGGTGGTCAAGGCTCTGGAAAGAGGGGACGCTGCTGACTACGAGAAGGTCAAGGCCACCGTCCTCGACAGATTGGAAATCACACCAGAGGCCTACCACCAGCGTTTCCGCAGCCTGCAGGTACAGAGTACATCCCGGACCCGGGCCGTCATTGCTGCGCTCCGAGAGGCTGCCACCCGCTGATTGGCCCCCACCACCGATGACGGGCGCCGGGTGGTGGAACTGGTTGTAATTGAGCAGCTTCTATACATACTGCCCACCCGGGTTCGACATTGGCTCGCGTGCTGGAAGCCCACAAAGCTCCGGGAAGCGCAAGAGCTCTGGGAGAACTACCAGGCAGCCGAGGGACGGGAGCCCCCTCCAAAGATGGACGCGAGCCGGTTGGGACGTGGTACGATTGGCCCGGTTGGCCGTTTACCCATGGGAAGTGGTCCTGCGGGTGCCAGAGAAGAGGCAGGGCGGCCGGGGCGGGCCTGCCCTAACCCCTCCCGGGGACCGCCTGGCGAGTCAGATCCCCGTTTCCGGTTCCCCCTACAACCTGGGGGTCATGGGGGTAACCCCCCCGAGCGGGAGTGGTACAGCAGTCTCCGGGGCCTCGGTCGGCTCCGGGCCGGGACGGCGGGGCCCCGAGCTAGGCCCATGCTACACCTGCGGCCAGTGGGGCCACCTTAAACGGGACTGCCCACTCATGGAATGTGACTGGGGCGGAGAACTAACGATGCAGGCGGCGGAGTTGGGTCGTCGACCCCCGGCCTGGGTCCTTCCAGTCCAGCTGGGCCGGCGCCGGTTAACTGCGCTCTTGGACAGTGGCAGCTCCATATCTATGGTCCGCTCCCATCTTCTACCACCAGGCCTGCCGGAGATACATGTGGCATCCATCATATGCTTCCATGGCCATGAGGAGCGCTGCCCCGTTGTCCGGGCCACCTTCACCTACTTGGGCCAACGCTGGGAGGTTCCCGTGGCCCGGGTGGCTCGACTACCTTACCCGGTCCTTCTAGGGCGGGACGCCCCCTGCTTTCCGGAAGCCCTAAAGGCGGCGGTTCCCGAGCCGGAACCGGCCCGGCGCACAGTTCCTACTACGTCGGAGCTAGCGGGACCAGTGGAGAAGAACTCGGAAGACCAGCAGGAGACCCCAACTCCAGAGGAGGAAGCGGCCCCCATTCCTCCTGAGGCTGACCCAGGGTGGGATCGCGACCCCGCCTTCCAGCAGGCGCAGGAACAAGATGAAGGTCTTGCAGGCCTCAGACGACACGTAGCGGTGAGTGAGGGGCAGGTAGTGGACCCCCGCCGCAGTGGACGGCTGCCACGCATTGTCTTGGAGGGAGGGGCATGGTTTAGGGAGACGAAGGGGAGGTTGGGACCCTACAAGTTACTAGTCCCCCATGGCCACACTCTTCCGATTCTGCAAGCCGCCCATGATCACCCATGCACAGGTCACCAGGGGATCAAAAACACCATGGCCCGCATCCTGGCCCGTTTCTTCTGGCCTACAGTAGCCCGAGACGTGCGGGCCTACTGCCGCTCGTGCGAGGTGTGTCAGCGGTTGTCTGTGCGAGCTGCTCCCCGGGCACCCCTGTCTCCGCTTCCAGTAATACGCACGCCCTTTGAGAGAATGGCTATGGACTTTGTGGGGCCCCTACCCCGGACCCCTCGCGGGGCCCGGTACCTCTTAGTTATGATGGACTACGCCACCCGATTCCTGGAGGCCGTACCCCTTCCCAGTTTAAAAAGCGCTGGGGTGGCGCGAGCCCTTATGCGCTTCTTTTCCATGGTAGGCCTTCCGCAAGAAATTCTAACAGACAGGGGTTCGCCCTTTACAGCACAACTGATGCAACAGGTTTGTAAGTCACTACAGATCCGGCAGCTGTGCACATCAGTCCATCACCCTCAAACGGATGGGCTGGTGGAACACTTGAACCAAACGTTGAAGGCGATGATTCGCAAGATGGCGCATGACCGGCCAAACTCATGGGATCTGTATGTAGACCCGCTCCTGTTGGCCTTGAGGGAGACGCCCCAAGCGTCCACCGGGTTCTCACCTTTTGAGCTCCTCTATGGCTGGCAACCACAAGGAATTCTAGGATTGGTGGAAGGGGTCTGGGTGGAGCCGACAGTGACTTCAGGAACACCCCCCTGCGAATACGTCCAGAAGCTGCAGGAGCGGCTGGAGAGGGTCCGCCAGGAAGCCCGGACCAACCTAGAAGCGGCACAAGCCGGCCAGAAAGCACGCTACGATAAAGGGACCCGGCCATGGGAGTTCCAGGTAGGGGACCGTGTTCTAGTTTCTCGAGCAGTCATGGCCAAACCCGCAAGCGACCCCTGGCAGGGCCCGTTCCCAATCACGCGAGTGCTGGGGCCCCTGTCATACGAGGTGCAATGCGGCCGGGGTGCCCGGAGTTGCAAGCATGTGCACGTCAATGACTTAAAGCTGTGGCAGCCACGAGAGGGGGCCTCCGAGGAAGGGCTGGTGGTCGAAAATCCTGACGACTTGCCAGATGGTTCCCTGCCCTGGTGGGCAGTACCGGTGCGGGAGGAGGGGCCGGTCCTCGATGATGCCCTTTCACCAACCCAGCGTGCGGAGCTGCAAGAGTTGCTGCAAGAGGGACCCCAGGTCTTCTCCACTTGGCCCGGCTGCACGCCCCTGGCCGTCCACCATATCCCGACACCCCCAGGCAAAATAGCCCGAAGTCATTGGCACCCAGTACCACCGAAACTGCGGGAAGTCATAGCCAAGGAGGTTGAAGATATGCTCCAGTTAGACGTGATTGAGCCCTCCCACAGCGCTTGGAGAAGTCCGGTTGTTCTCGTGCCCAAGCCGGATCAGTCAGTACGGTTCTGTGTGGACTATAGAGAGGTCAACAAGATCGCCCAGTTTGACGCATATCCCATGCCTCGGGCCGACCTCCTCATAGACCAACTGGGAGAGGCCCGATTCTTATCAGCTCTGGATTTGACCAAGGGATACTGGCAAGTGCCAGTGGCCCCAGAGGACAGAGAGAAAACGGAGTTCGCCACCCCGCAGGGGTTATTTCAATTTAAGCGGATGCCTTTCGGCCTCCATGGGGCGGCAGCAATGTTCCAATGCCTGGTGGACCGGGCACTTGCCCAGTGCGGCAACTTCGCCTGCGCCTATTTGGATGATATTATTGTTTGTTGTCCTGATTGGCCCTCGCACTTGGTTCACCTTCGGCAAGTCCTGCAGGCGCTTGAGGCCGCCGGGCTGAAGGCGAACCCCAAGAAGAGCTGCCTGGGTTTCCAGGAGTTGAAATACCTCGGCTATTTGGTGGGGCGGGGTCAGCTACGGCCGCTGCCGGAGAAAGTTTGCACTCTGGAAGCCCATCCCCGACCCCGTACAAAGCGGCAGTTACGCCGCTTCCTCGGCTTTGTAGGCTATTATAGTCATTTTATCCCTAACTTTGCCACAATAGCGAGCCCGCTAATGGATGGTTTGAAAAAGCATCGGCCCAGCCAACTTACCTGGGGCCCAGCGGAGGACCAGGCCTTTACTCTCCTGCGACACAGTCTGTCGGGAGCCCCACTCTTACATAATCCGGATTTTTCTCAACCCTTCGAGCTCCATACAGATGCCTCGGGCACAGGACTTGGGGCCATGCTGGCACAAACGGTTCAAGGAGCTGTCCGCCCCATCCTTTTCCTCAGTAGGAAGCTCCAGCCGGCCGAGCTTGGGTATTCCACGGTGGAAAAGGAGGCCCTAGCTGTAAAGTGGGCTGTAGGGGCCCTACAGTACTATTTGATAAACAACCCCTTTCAGTTGATTGTGGACCACGCCCCCTTCTTTGGTTAGCCCGAATGAAGGACTCTAATCCGAGAATCTTGTGATGGTACCTCTCACTCTTACCATTCTCTTTCACAGTACGACACCAAGCAGGGGCTGACCATCGCGAGGCCGATTACCTATCCTGGCTCTTCGAGGATGACGGCTCTAGTGAAGGTCCAAGGGAAGGGGTGTGTCCCGTCCCACGGCGCCGGGACTTGGACCCCCCCGCGGCCTCTGCCGCTGACTCACCCGTCCAGAGGGCAGCAAGGGACGAAGGATTTGGGCCGCGCCGCATACCCCCCAAGGAGAGGCCTGACGGCCCTCCCGAAGACGGCCCCGTCCCCGACGCGCCGAGCAAGAGAGGCGGTGGCACCGGAGCAACCGCACAAGCAGGCAGTCCCCGGGCCTGGCTGGGACAACGCGCTCCCCGTCTGCAGGGGCCGACAGGCGCCGGGGGACAACGTCAGAGCCCTGAGGAGCAAGGCAGCAGCGTCACCACCCGGCTCACGGCCCCGTCAGAGCCCACAGGAGTGGGTGCGGCCGCCCGTCACTGCTGGGGAGAAGCGGAAGAGAGGGACTGAGGGCTGGAGGCTAGGACAGCATTGGTGAAGATAAAGGGGGGCGGGGCAGGAGGAGAGGGGCAGGGAGTGGCAGCAGGAAGTCCGGGAACTTGGGAAGAGGGAATAAAAAGGAGCCGAACTGAGACGCCGAGGAGGATGAGCCGGGACTGCCACAGCCCAGACGGGACGAGCCAGACGGAGAGAGAGAGCCCAGGGCTAAGAAGTGGCACGCCCAAGGCACAGAGAGCGACCTGGGTGCATTAACCCTGCTCCTGTGCCAATTCTGAGGCCGAGTTCGTGCTAATTTTCCCTCAATTGCTCCCTGGCCTCCCTGCTGCAAAAGGGGAACCACGGCCACAGGGGGCGCACCCACGGGGCAGGAGGCGGAGCTTGACATACATATTGCACAGCTCCCGGGTGGCTCCCCATCTATTTGTACTCTCTCTTTCTGTCTCTCTTCCTTCATCCCTCCCCCTCACTCCCTCATCTATTTGCTTTCTTTGTTTCTCTCTCTCTCATTTTCTCTTTCTTTCCACCTCTTTCATTCTTTCTTTCTTTCCACCTTTCTCTCTCTTAGACTCATAAATATCATTAGCAAACAAATAAATATCACTGGCAAATAAATATCATTATCAATATCTGTCCCCCCCCCTTTTTGTTTTTATTTTTGGCAGTCTCATTTAATATTAATAAAAAGCAAATTTGCATATTTTTCAATAAAAACCTGTGTGTGTGTGTGGCTCTCAAACATCTGACATTTATTCTGTGTGGCTCTCACGTTAAGTAAGTTTGGCCACCCCTGTGCTACGTGATTCTTGATCTGAGGCACCTCTAGCCTATACTTATTGTTGGGCAAGAGCCAGCAGAAGTGTTCTAATGGCCACATTTTTCTTCATGTGATTCCTCCCTGAGGATGTAGCAGTTGCAGAAATGGCTGCTGGTTGCTGAAAGCTAGAGCTGGGTACCTGCTTTACCCATTAGCATTTGCCCACACATTCCTGTGTCTGGGGAGGAGGTGCATTGTTTGAACATCTGGACTGACCTTATAACCATACTTGTTATGAATTAGTGGCATAGAAGGAGACGTCCTTTCTATTATCTGATTCTTGTTTTTACTAATTATCTTTGATTGGGATCATATTTTCTATTGGATGCAACATACTTACTTCCTCTAGGAACAGTTGTGGCCTGACAGCAGTGATGAGGTTTAATTGAGAAATAAACAAGAGATTTAATTATATACATAATTACATGTGTATTAATTCCTTGTTTATTCTGCAATTATTTCCATTTGTTTTTAACTCCCGTTATTAGTTTTTCTTTTCGAAACTCAAGAAAAATAGAGAAAGGGTTTTATATGTGCGTGCAGATAAGGGGCATTGGGGTGGGACAGAGGCCTATCTTTCAAAATTGTCATGGCAAGGTTGCAACCTTCAATAATTGGTGGGGAAAACATGGCCATCTCATAGATCTAGCTATTTATGTATGATAGGACCCACTGACTGATGATAGGCATTTGAGTTACTGGGACAATATGGCCATCCATGTCTTAGACTGGCCAACCACCAGGGTTGCTAGATCCCTCCTGGCATCTGGTGAAGGATGGGGGGGGGGGCTTACCAGAAGAGAGAGGAAGGCCCAGGCAATGTGGGGACGTCACTTCCAGCGTGCACAGGAAGTGACATCATCAAGCTGCACCATCTTAGTGACACTCTGGTATTTGGGTAAAAATTCTATGGTAAAAAGGCTGCTACCATACAGCTTTTACCCAAATATCAGAGCATCACCTGGATGTCACCAGTGTGATGACATCACTTCCTGTGTACACTGGAAGTGACATTGCCACATTGCTGGTGACATCACCTGGGCTTTCCTCTCTCTCCTGGTAAGTCCCCCCCCCCAGCTGATCGGCAGCAAGGTGGTGGGGCCTGGCAGAGGGGAACCCCAGCCTCCACCAGGGGAGCTGGCAACCTTACCAGCCACATAGAATGCCTAGGACTCTCCTCATTATCAAAAGGGATTTTTTTGCTGGGTACAGAGGTTGGGGGGGGTTAGTTTTCAGCTTGCTGGCATGGGCAGTTGGTGGAGAAGCTTAGAAGAAAGCCTTGTGTGACCTTTGGCTCTTGGGCCTGAATTACTTTCCCCCCTAGAACTAGTGTGCCCTGCTCTAGCTACTGAAGGCCCACAATTTCTTCTTGGATTATAAATGTCTATATTTTCTCCCAGAGGCTCCATAAGCCTTTCGTAAATCTTCTGTGAAGAATCTGGAACATACAAATGCTGTCTTGAGTTCGTCAACCAGACTATCAAACATGCATAAGACCTACTTTGTGCTTGAATAGTTGTGGTATCTTTGGGAAGCCCTGGGAAGCTTGCCATCATATTGGGAGTATGGCATATGGGTCACAGACCTGCTGGCCCACTGAATATAATTCAAAATCAGAGCCTGTTGCTTTTAAATCCATCCATGGGAATAGCCATCTCTATGAGGAACTGAAGGAAGGAACAAATGGAAAATATTTATACTGGGCAAAAGTAAAACAGAGGCTAAGTAATTATCATGGGAATAGACAGATTGGCTTCAGTGTGTTTTCTGAAAAATATTTCCCCATGAGGCCGACTTGCACAGCTGTTCTAATGTGCACAATTGGTCCTCATGTGGCTATTCCTAATTGTGCTGTAAACTTCCATATAAGAGGCTCTGAGGGAGGCACAAGACCAGGATGGTGACTATGAACAGATGTGTCTTTCAAAGGGAAATCAAAGATGTACACAGCCTCAATTCTGACTGAGGCTGCAAAGGAGGGAGCAAGTGAGTTTAACTCTTCAGTTCCCTCATGGTCTCATTAACTGACACCCCCTTGTCCTCTGCAAAGGAAACAGAGAGAAGTCCTTTAATAATGTTGTTAGACAATGATAAAAATTAGTTGGAGTTGATATTTCCCAACTTCCTTGAAAAAATTCATGGAAGAATTCATGAAAACATCTTCCAATACCCAGAAGCATTTTTAACAGTGAACACACTACCCAGATGAAGCCAGATGGAGCCTTTTAATGCCCAGGATGGATTACAGAATAGAATTCATCATGAGACTAACAGTCTGAACCCTCATCAGTCCCAACTGAGTTGCTGCTCAAAACGTGTTTAAAGAAACGGATCAGGACCCTGGGCTGTCTTTGCAGTTAGCTTATTGAGTGGGAAAAGGCCATCCTATGAAGCCTCTGCTTACAGATGTTGTGGTCACAAAAGGTTAGAGGACTGTCCACCTCATTCTCACTTGAACATGCTGGTGCCTTCAAACACAAGCCCTTTGTAATTTCATGATGGACATACAAAAGTGATAAATCAAGATGGGTAGCCGTGTTCATCTGTCTGTAGCAGCAGAAAAGAGTAAGAGTCCAGTAGCACCTTAAAAGTATCTGAAGAAGTGAGCAGTGACTCACAAATGCCCATACCCTGCTACAAATTTTGTTAGTCTTTAAGGTGCTATTGGACTCTTGGTCTTTTCTACTGATACAAAAGTGTAGGACCTCTAGCCCTGGCAAGCAAAGAAGAATTGCATTCTGACATCAGGCTGGCAGTGCTAGTGTTCATGGTCAGCCTGCAAACAGTCGTGGGGGTGTTCTGAGCTTTAACAAATATCTGCATCCCTCACCAGCTGCCGGGGAATCCCAGGACAACCATCATTCCGCCATATGTTTGAATTGTGTAATCAAATGTCACTTTGCGATTCACCTTTGTATTGTGTATGTGAAGTGACTAATTCAGGGCTGTAACCAGGATGCTAGGTGTGTGTATGTGTGCACTACTTCACTTGAACCACTGGTCAGCTCTACCCGATTATTTTTTAATAACAGCTTTTAATTTGTGTCATAACATCTTCCACTTAAAGTACAAGAACTTCTTGTTAGAACTCAAAAATTCCTGTTTTTCTTTAAAAAGAAAAAGAAAGAAAGAGCAGCTGCTGGCCACATGACCATGGAAACGTCTTCGGACAGCTCTGGCTCTTCAGCTTGGAAACAGAAATGAGCACTGCCCCCTAAAGTTGAATTCAACTGGCTTTCGAGCAAGAGGAACCTTTACCTTTACCTTTTAAGAAGGAAGCTAGTTATGTAAGGGAAGTGTTTACTGTAAGCTGATACTAGCTTTGGAGGTTAGAAATATTTGTCCTTATTCAGCACATATAATAAACAAGTAAGGTTGGGAAAAGGTAAGAAGCATTTCTGTTGGTTCTGAAAAAAGCACCAATTTTCCATTTATTTCTTTGAAGTCCCACCTGGAAACAAGGCCGCTCCACCTGGCAAGGCAGAGAGCCTGAAGACCCGGTCTGATTGCTAACAAGTTCAGCTCCATCTTCTGGTTCACTTGAAGTGAGGACGTGTCAAAGGTCTGCATTTTAAAATGAATCTGTACTTGGAATCAGGATTGATTTTTCAGCGATCTGAGATGATTTTGCCTTCCCCTTAATATATGGCTTGGTTTGCTTACTTGAGTCATCTAGAGCGATTTTCTTCATAAGCAACTTTACTGTAATTCATTTGTTCTCTGCTAATGGCATATTATGTTTTGTAAATTGAACTGGGTGAAAGCCAGGAGTGGTGGAATTGGAAGGAGATGGCCTTTCCATTGGGACAAGGGATAGGACCAAATGATTCTGTGATTTTAACTAAATGCCATACATGAAACGGCTCCCCTTCTACTGATTTCCAATTTGTTAATCAGAAAGATGGCTGGGTGCCCGTGACCACTAATGCAGTTTTATAAAAGTGCCAAAATGAAGAAGGCTATGAGAGAGTGACCTTTCTATCCAGATCACTGGGGGGAGGGGGGAAGTGCACTAATAGGACTTGGCAATCAAAAGGCCGTTTCATCTACCACAAGTTTTTTGACAGGTCCTTGGCCATGGCTTACACACACTTACTTCTCTCCAGTCACACAGAAGCCCAGTTCTCACAAACAGCAGTAGTGGTTTAAATGGGTCTAAATAAATAACAGAATTTAACCAGCTCCAAAACTTCAGCAAATGCATGGGGCCTGTTGGGCAATTTGTGCCAAAGCATCCTCTGATTTCATTACATTTATGAATAGCCAAGGGGGGGGGGAAAGATGCAATGCCCAGATATCACTAAACCTCACCAGGTTGGGAGAGACCACTTCGCTTTTCCACTTAAATGCAAAACTAATACTATATTTTCATTTTATGATATGAAGGGCCCAAGATGTGAATGGCTTTAGATGTGCACTGCTGTTGATTCTACCTGTCTTGTTGTCTCCTTTGCCTTCTTTGGGTTCCCAAGCACTGCCTCTGCTGCTGCTGCTGTTGCAAGTGGGCAGTCCCCAACCCTGGTGTCTCTTACAATAGGGCTACAGAAGCTCACTTATCAGCCAAACCAGCAGACTTTTTACCACTCTGGACAGAATGCTTCCTGAGAGAAAACAAAAATAGTGGATAATGCAACACATCTTTTCTTCACCCACAGTACAATTATGGTTCTCAGCACACATAGTTCTTAATAAGATTACTGTTGTATTATCTAACTCCGAACCTATCCTTAACATACAAATCAGTTTTCATAAAATGATTATACCACGAATCTTACATCTAATTGCAGAATGTGGATCAAGAAAACTGCACAATGGGAACAATTAAGGACTGGGAACAGGTTTTCAGGAAAATCTTTTAAAAATGGAAGGATAACTATTTTATGTTTAGAAACAGTTTGTGCCAAGATCTTGGGAAACTATCTCATGCGATCTTGGCAGCTATTTTGAATTGCCTAAGCAACCAGACAACATTGGTTGTCTATGCAATCCAAAATAACTGTTGAGATCTCATCAGGTGTTCTTGCAATATATCCGTGGTCATTTACCACACTGTGAAACAGAGCAAAGGTTAGGGGAGGGCACGAAAATGGGGAGCAAAGAGTAGGCAAAAGCAGTAGGAATTTTATTGTTAGAATTCTATTATTCAGTTGGCCAGACAGTGATAGAATCCTATTGACCACTTAGATGATTTAGCATAACTCTCCATGTAATCTGACAGAGCTTGAGCCTGGTTCAGTCTTCTCTACCATTATCCAAATTCACAGTATTTTAGTATCTTTTTTGTTGCTGTTGTTGGACCCATAAAGTGGTATCATTTCTTGATTGTTCACTAGCCCATGGACTGAGTTCTGGGTTCTAGATTATGTGATCCCCAAGTTATACTACCTGTTTATTAATTTACTTCTATAAAGTCAACTATTCAACTCTTTTTATCAGTCTTACACCTGTACACTAAGCATACTTATACTGTATTACTTCAAAACACACTGATTTACTGGAGCATCTCATGATCATATGAGAGGAATATCTTGGCCTTACAGCTTGACATACCGTTATCAAAAGTTTAACAGAGAAAATAATATATGTCCAATTAAGTCATGCTTAAACCATTTAACACATTTGACACACTTTGTCTATATTTCAGGGGCTGAGCTTTTAAGTTCATTCTTTAGTCCCATTCTTATCCCACAATTTACCAGTCTTTCCTGCAATGTCTAACTTTCAGTCAGCCTTTCCCTGGCCTGTGCTGCTTCAAATGCCTGCCTAACTTAGGGCACTCTAGGGCCAGCTGTGCTTGTATTGGAATTTTCAACATATTATATAACAGTACTTTATGAATGAAAATAATGTAAAATGAAGGAAAGCTCCACCCACATTGCTGCTGCTTGCTTGCCTGCTTTGCTGAGGCAGTGAGATGCCCCCCATGTGCTTACACTGCCCTACTGTCAGTTCTTTTTGGGATTCTGGATGTCTCCCTTTTCCCTGCTACACCTTTGCTTGCTTCCCAAAGCTATCAAATGCATTCCTCTTTCCCTGTTTTTGAATTCTGCCTACCTTTCTCATAAAGCCAACCACTTCTCTAACATGCTGCCTGCCTTACTGGCCAAATGCAAACAGCAAAATATTTTATTTATCATAAAGGAGAAAGGTCAGGTGAAATCAGGAATTGAAATTTCTGAGGTAAAACCAGTACATGCACAGATTTTAGTTCTTCTGTTTCAGGCTAATGAGAGTTTCTTAAGCTTTTTGCAGTGACTTAAATCTTTATGTTGAGAGGCTTTTGTTTCAGTGTTTTCCCCAAACACTTCAGTACACTTTCTTTAAGTATTCTCTGACTCTTTTGGTTTCCAAAAGGCTGGTACACTCTTTCCAGTACCCAAACCCCTTCTCTTGAAACACCAGTACTCATCTTGAATTTTTAACTGTTAAGGTCTCTAAAGGCAGTTTCTAACCACAGCAGACCAGGGATCTCTGCACTCTTCAGAACTAACTCCCTGTTTGACTGGGTAGGGAATTCTCCCTCTAGAAGATCTATCCCCTTTCCTTGGCCCAGATGAGAGTCTCCATCTAACTACCCCCTCATCCTTGCCAACTTTCCCCAGTTTTCCTGTCTGTGTTAAAATGTTATCAGTCAGGGCTGAATTCTGAAACTGTCAGTACTTCTCTTCCCCGCTATGGCTGAAATCTGACTGACTTTCTCCTCAGCATCCAGTTCAGAAGTCTTTCACTGCTCAGCTGATGTTAACCAATCAGAACTCTTAGAACAGCCTGTCACTTAAAGCTCTCTGGCTTTATGAAGAATTAATCCTTCATAGTCACAGCACAGATGAAGTCTGTCTTGTCCGGCTTCCATTTTTCAAAGTTCCAGCAGGCTTACGTCCATTCCAGGGAAGGGAATACCAAAGAAACTCCAATGACTGTACAACTTAGTTAGTTTCATGTATTTTATTTTATTGTCTCTGTAACAACCTCTATTGTTTTTTGTATAGTTTTCCGGTTCCTTTGTGCTCTAGTGAATTGAGATTGCATTTTGGTAAATAAAAATCTTTTAAAGATCTCAGACTGTGGTTAAAGAAGTCACACAGGCTGCCTAACTGCTTATTCCAGACATAAACTAGATGCTCTTAACCGGGATACAGACATTTAGATGGCCAAGGAGGATGGTATGTGTGAGGCAGCATACACTCATGCACATAGCCCCTACCTGTGCCTCAAGCTTTGGGTAGAATAAGAAAGGGCAGAGCTTAGGTGGAGACAGCTATTGAAGATGAAAACAAGGAGAGGGAGGGCTGGGGAAGAGCCAGAGCTCCCTCTCACATTCACAGATTCTCTTGCACCTCTCTGGCAATGACATTGGGGAGGGAGGAGAGGAGGGAAACTGTTCTTTGTGGTGCAGCCTGCCTGAGGAGGTCCAAAAGGCCTACTCCTTTCTATTTCTCCACAGAATGTAGAACATTAAAAAATGTTCAAGAAGGCATTCTTATAAAGGTAATAGGGTTGTAGTTTAATGGAACAGTTCAGGAGGGTGCTTTTATAAAGGGAATGGGATTGCAGTATATTACACTATTTACTGCATGCATTATCTTGCTCTTACTATAGCATCTTCTCCTTTTTATATTCATCATGTTGATTTGATTTTATTTAAATTTGTTTTAGTTGTGTAATATTCTATTCTGTGTAAGCCTCCCTGAGCCTGCTATGGCAGGGAGGGCAGAGTATAAATCAAACAAATAAATCAAATAAATAAATTTCTATTGCATTGTTGTTAGATGGTTTATGCTGCCTGATTGCATTGTTTTATTTTTTGTAATCTGTCTTGGGTCTCAGTGGGAAAGGTGGGCAATAAACAACGTAAGCAAATGAGATGGGAAACAAAACAAAAAAGTGTTTCTAATTGAAACCAACAGGGAATGAGAATGAAAAATGAAGAAATGAAACAAAAAAAATAAAGATAAAATGAAACAAAATGCACATTTGTACTTTGGGCATATTACTTGAAACACATAAATTGAGATTCTGAACCAGCAGCACTAAAAATTACAACAACAAAGGAAATGCTCTCAATCCTAACAGCTGGTTTTACACTGAACTGAAAATATTTGGATTTTTTAAAAATGAAAAACAAATGAGTGGTGCCAGATTTCATGCCTACGTGTAAGCAGTAACAGCTTGAACACTGGTGCACCTGAAACAGACAAAAGGGAAGTTAAAATGTCAGACCCTCCCATTCTCCTGCCCTTTTCTGGAGTGGAATGCTTTTTCAAACCAGTTTTTAAACAAATAGATGGAGAGTGGAAAATAACACTATGCCCATTGAATCTATCACTTGAAGCAACTGCTTTACATTATTTGATAACGTTTGCTTTACGTGGAAATTATATCCTCTGCTGAGGTACAGAAATGACTGAAGTGTTTCAGGGACAGGGAAGGGATTCTTTACATGGTCAGAGGCACTCTCTTCTCAGTCCAGCCTGCACGCACAGTTAAGATATGATATTACTTAATTTGGAATTAAACTGAGTATCTAAATGTGGGAGATTCTGCTTCACTGAGTGACAATCAGCCAACAGAGTCTCTTATGTGTTCAGACTTGTACACACACACACACACACACCCCACACACACACCACAGTTGCAACCATATATCTCTCTGGAGCTGAAATTTCCAGAAAATGTGCTGACAGAGGCTAAAAGATTATCCTTCTCTAATATTTGCCTTAAAAATTCCACATTATATGTTCTGAGGAGGTCCCAGGGATTTAAGGGCTATTGAATCTGGTTCAAATTAATCCCTTGGATCACTGTCCAGTCTAATGGTTTGCCTTCATTATTAGCTCTCCCCTCCATAATTCGAGGATACCATTTAATATATAAATATATTTTCCTGTAGAAGAGAAATAGCCATAATCTCCAGCTTGCCCACAAGGAAAAGTACAAGGAAAAGTCTATGCAGCTGATTCTGAAACATCCGAAAGTAGCCGCTGTGGGAGGCAGAATTCTGAGCTAGATCAGCTATTGGCAGTTTCTGTGTTAAGAGACAAGAATGCTGGTGTACAATCTTTGGGCAGCTTTATTGCTTCCCCTTTTTACATTCTGTATAACCGATGGTTGTACTGTTAGAGAAGGACAAATGTGATAAATAACCAGGGAAAACAGATCTAGTGAGATGGATATTCTACTGTAAACCATATGTCTCTGTCCAATGCCACGGCAGAGTCATTACTAAAAATGGCAGGGTATTAAACAGCGAGATTTCCTACTTCCCATGACCATCCACCATAACAAGAGCTGGAGGACCAGCCAGAGCTTATGCTTAGAAGTGCAGATGGAAATGCCATATCTTAACACCTGCAAACCAGATAGTGTGGAGGTGTATAGCTCTTACTCGCCTGAGGGAAATCCTCTTGTAATCCTCCTCTTTTCTTGCACCTGGGCACCAGGGCAGGCAAAGTAATCCTATGCTTGAACTAGTGGGGTCCAACTAGTCTGAGGCTTCTGCAGAACAATCTGCAAACCTGTGTGTTTTGGGGTTTGTTTGTTTTTTTTGGGGGGAGGGGTTGGTATGCAAAAGGTTCCAGGTTCAATCCCCAGCATCTCCAGTTGAAAAGAACAGCTAGTAGGTGAAGACCTCTGTCTCAGATCCTGGAGAGGCACTGACAATCTGAATAGACAATACTGACCTTGATGGACCAGTGGTCTGATTCCATAAAGGGCAACTTTATGTATCCATCAGTGTTTGGATTTGATTCCTGGCACACTTTTTCTTATTGACTTATGCGGAATGAGGTGTGGATAGCAGTGGGATAGCAATGCCTTGCTTTCCTTAACACAGAAGATACACTGAATTATCCTCTGAAAGGAGATTAAATGCTTGCCACACATTTGTCAGTGCGATAGACTCCACTGGAAGCTCAAAGTCACCTTCATTCGGCAGATTGAGAATCAAGGCCTAAAGACTTTGGTTGGCATCTGCACTGCATGTGTCTGTTGCTGGGCTCTCTGGTGTAACTAGAATAACATACTTGCTGCATAAAGTGTACAGCTGCCCTGAGAATCATAAGTGCAGAACCTAAGGAAGCTTAAACTCAAGTATTTTGGCTACAGAATTTTGTGGCTCCAGTCATGTAGTTGTGTTGTTACATCAGGCATTAGGGACAGAGCAATGACCCTGGGTATCCTCAGTGGACAGTCCAGTTTCTCAGGGCCCAACCAGATGAGATACTGGGAGATCTGTTAATGCATCTCTGCAGTGTCTGTAAAAGGATAAATAGCAGCTGTATCAGGCCCAGATTCTGATCAAGGCTGTGATGCAGAAGCAGGGATTTAAACCTGCCCTCCAAGTGGTTTCACGGATTGAACTGATCTCCCCTACCAAGCTGTTATTAAGCATGGAGGGAGAGACAGACCGGCGTGCTCTTTTTTGTTTCTCATTTTTACAAAGGCCTGTAGTTGAGTTTTAATTGCTAAAAACTGTGCCCTGACCTGGATAGCCCAGACTAGCTTGATCTCTTCAGATCTCGTAAGCTAAGCAGGGTTGGCCCTGGCTAGTATTTGGATGGGAGACCTCCAAGGAACACCAGGGGCATGATGTAGAGGCAGGCAATGGCAACCCACCTCTGAAACATTCCTTGCCTTAAAGACAAGTCTAGCTTGCCATCAAGTGGTGCATAACACTAAAAGAGCTAGAACTTCTTGCTGCCAGACAATCTTAGGATCTCCTGGCTATACTACACACACTGCCATATGTGTATTATATTAGTAGTAGTAGTAGTAGTAGTAGTAGTATTGATTATTATTGCTAAAACCATACATGGGGAGAATTAAACTTCCACCACCACTCCCCACACTGAAGCCCAATCAAAACTAAGCCCCACATGGCTACTATTTTTCTTAAACAAAAAAATCGGGAAGGCCTGAACATGAATCTCCCAGCATTAGTTTAGCTGTTCCTTGGAATAAACCATTGTATTTACTTATATTTGTTTATGTATTGTATTCATAGTTCGCCTTTCTCACTGAGACTCAAGGTAGCTGAATATTGGATGTCCGTTGTGAAAGCTTCTTCTTCTACTAGATATCCCCATCTCCAGTTAATGTATTTCAGTTCCTGTATTCTGATCGACCTTAGCTTTCCCAGATTTCCTCTGTACCCATTGGACTGTGAAGTCATTGGCCTCATCCACAAAGTCACTTTTAACACTAATTGTGACAGCACTTCTGAATCTTTTCTGTTCCATGCTTGGTTTTCACCTCTTTCGAGAAGATCACCAGCTATCACAACAGCATGGGGAGCGGTGAAGGTATTTAGAGGTGAAAGCTCAATGTTTCTACCACCCTGCCATCAAACTCTTATTTCTCTGTCTCCTTGGAATTGCTTCTCTGTCACTGTGTGAACTCTAAAAACTATATAGGAGGGTGACATGGCATCATAATTTTCCCACTCAAGCTTGCTACTTGCTACAGGAGAGAACACACACAAAAAGTAAACCTCCTATGTGATTACAGGCAACCATCAAAAGCAAATACCTTGTTTATGAAAGAAAGATCCAGGTAGGTTGATCAAACCAGGAGACGAATGGAAGTGGAAATAAATACTCCTCTAGGGTAGAAAAACACAAACCAATCAGTTACTGAAGCAGCAGTCCTACTTCTGCAACAAATCTCCGGGGATGCAAGGCTACAGCAAGACAGCCAGTGCAAAGAGGATACTTGATAGTTTAGTAGAATTGTCAGTCGCTGTTTGTGCAGCTGCTTGTGTAGCGGTGTGAGGCAGATAGCCAGAAAAGATTATCCAGCATATTCAATACTTATTCTTGAGTAACTCCTTGTTATTGATTGCCAAGCCCTGAAAGCACTACACACATTTCAGGCCACTTCAGTGGAGAAGATTCTTGGCAAAGTCAAGGCAAGAGTTCACAGTACTACACTCAGCTTAGCACAGTGGTTCCATCAGAAAGTCAGTCTACTGTAGGGTTCCCAGCCTCCAGGTGGGGCCTGGGGATCTCCCGCTTTTACAACTGATCCCCAGCTGACAGAGGTCAGCTCCCCTGGAGAAAATGGCTGCTTTGAAGGGTGGACTCTATCACATTGTACCATGCTGAGGCCCCTCCCCTTCCCAAACCCCACCTTCTCCTGGCTCCACCCCCAACATCCCCAGGTATTTTCCAACCTGGACTTGGCAACCCTAGTCTGCTGAGAGATCAGGTGGGCATGATGCTTCAACTGCAGAGTTCAGGGCCAAGGACAAAGGTTAGGATGGCAGAACACTGGAGAAGAAAATGAGATGGAACACCTAAATATCACAAGGAAACTGGGGAAAACAGGGCTGCAATTAGAAATTGGGAGGGAGGTAAAACAACAGAGAGAAAAATGGTATGTCCCATAAGCTTGCATGAGGATGAGTAGGTAACTCAGTTTTTTTTTTTTTTTAACCATTTATTTATAGATGGTAACAAATAAAAGCACATTGGTAACGATAGTGCAACAGGGTACAAAACTGAAAAAAAAACCCAAGTATTATCAACCAGAAGAGATGTATACAATAAAAGCCTTAGGCCTTAAGACAGTACAGATTGCAATTGGAGGACAATGTTATCATGGCAACATTTCTATCATTATATTAGAAGTATAACAATTTCTGGTAATATTTGTTTGTCGGTAAGAAGCCGTCTTTTGATAGATATTCTACTACTGGGAACCAGACTGCTCGGAAAAAACCCATATTAAAGTTGGAGTTAATGGCAAGATTTTGTGAAGAGATTTTTCCCAGTAAAAAATGTTCCCAGATCTTGTTTTTCCAAGTATCTATAGTTGGAGCAAGTTTGTCCTTCCATCGTTGAGGTAACTCAGTTCTATTCATGGTCATAGAATGTTATGAAGAACTGCCACTAGTGCTTGGCACTGCTCATTCCAGGTTTTGAGGACTGCTGGGCAGAATATGCTCAGGGGGCCCCTTCCCTCCTCCACTCACCACCTGGATGCCACTCACACACCCCTTCTTGTCCCCACCCATGTATGCATGCATATTTGTATGTATGTATTAAAACATTTATATCCCAGCTTTCCTTATGGTTCAAGGCAGCTTGCAATAATAGTTAAAACATCCTCAGCTAAAATCAGAGATAAAATAAGAAGCCCCAAATCCCTCTCCCCCCTCAATGATGATTGGTATTCAACCCTCCTCCCCCAAAAAAGCCTTGGCAAACAAACAGGCCTTGCAGCACCTACTGAAAATCTCCAGGGTGGAGATCCCCCGTCACCTCATCAAGATGACCATTCCACAAAGCTGTAGCCATGATGGAAAAGGCCCGGGCTCTGGCTGATGCCAGACGGACCACAGTAAGTGTTGGGATAGCTAACAGATAGCTGCCTGATGACTGTAGCTAGCTCATGGTGACCTATGGGAGGAGACTGTCCCTGCACCAGCTTGTGCACCCTTCCCCTTCCTACTCATGACCCCTCCCCCACCCCAGCAAATAGTGACCTGTAAGCCTTTTCCTCAGGGGTAATGAGCAGTGTGTGTGGCCGGGAGCGCTGCTGCTGTGACCCAGGCTTGGAAAATCCCTGAAGAATGGGGGTAGAGCCTGGGGAGAGTGGAGTGTGGGAACAGAAGGGACCTCAGTGGGGTAAGTAATACCATAGAGTCTCTCTCCAAAGCAGCCATTGTTACCCAAAATGGACCCAGAGAAGGGGAAACTAGCTTTAGAAAGGGTTACAGAAAGGAATAATGCAGGACCTTATAGGTCTGTGTATACCAAGGTGGATCTCGGTAGGGGTACCCCACAATAAAATTATGAAGAGATTGAGAGAGTGATTGTAAACACGAACCAATAACTTTATTGTACACAAAATAAAATAAAAGAAGTAAAAATATAAAGCACTAAACACCTGAGAACGAATTCCTTAGTAATTATGCATGCACACACCAACAAGAGGGCACACTTATAAAAGGCAGGAAGGAGGAATTGGGAAGTTTTAGGGAAGGGACAGCACACCCTACCTCTTTCCTGGGCCTTTGTGGCAGAATCCAGGCACCTTTATGAGACTCCTTACATTCCAGATGCCCTGGCACTTAGGTTCGGGGGGCGGGGGGGCTATTAAAGCAACTAAGTCAAAAATAAGAGGGAGATCTCACTGACAAAGGGTGTCTTGGTTGGAGGAGGGGGCAGGGTGTTTACAAGGGGTACTGATCTCTATCATCTGGAAATCAGTTGTAAGCCCAGGCAATCTCCAGGCCCTACCAGGATACAGAAGGTAATGTTGGAGTGAGTGACTCAGCATGCCTGGACGGGGGGGGGGGGGCATGTTACATCACTTTAAGGGTGTATAGGTGTTATCTCCTTGAATAAGATGCCTCTCTTTGTCTTAACCTGGGAGCTGCCCTCTGACCCATTCCTCTCTCGCTTTGTCCTCTCACTCTCTCTACATGGCCTTCCATGGAGGCAAATTAATCTACAGGTCTCTCCTGTAGATACAGTGCCCTCATACACCAATACAAGTGATGCCGGATTAGCTGGCCATTTGTGACAGGGAAAGTGCTCTTCAGATTAGGCTTCTCTCTCCCGTTTTGACTGCAACCTAAATGTGAACTGGATCCAGCTGAATAAATGTAAGTTTACCTTTTTTGTAATATGCTTCTTGGGAGATTTATTTAGTGCACTTTTATCACTATTTTATTTTATTTATTTTATCACACTTCTATGACTGGGCAAATCTCTGCTATGTTAACCAAATATCCCAATAGGTAAAGCACTTGCAACCGAGCAGGCAAGGAAAGGGCACGCAGATAGGTGGCAGAAGAGGCATGTGGGTGGGAGTTAGTATCAGTGGGCCCTGCCAGAAGCCCTGCTCCACATCACAGTATGTTGACACTGACCCTGATGTCTGGGGGATTATCTAACAGCCTAATACACAAGATCCTCTATTGGTACATCCAGTTAGCCAGAATACTCATAGAGGCTAACTTCTATGTGGAAACATGCAATGTCTTCAGTTCAGTACTGGCTAGCCTTAACAGCTACTGTGACTACAATACAGTCTGAAGAATCCTTTCCCGGGAGTAATCCCCATTGAGTAAAAGTAGACTGCGGGAAGATTCTGCATAGACCTGTTTAAAATTGCAGATGGGGCTGATCCCAACCCTTGGCTCTACCCCAAATCTTTAAAAATTTCCCCACCCAGAGTTGGAAATGCTACCTGAGTCCCAGGCCAAATGGCCCTCCTGCCTATCCTCTGATTGGCTCTGGGGAGGGGGACATTTTTTATAGAGAGAAGGTACAGGGAAAAGTTAATACTCTGTTCCACAGTATCATGGCCCTGATACATACAAGAAACACCCTGCTGACTGTTTTAGAGACACGGTGTCATTGCGCATGCCAATCATGGAGGTCCAGCATCACTTGTAATTGGCCTTCATCCTTCAAACCAGCAGAAATTTAAGGCGTTTTCTTTCTCTTTTTTTAAGAGGGAAGAGTTAGAAGGAAATCATTCTTGTTGGGGTAATAACATAATTTACAGAATTGTAATCCATCAGATGGTTGTCCAGAAGGATTGGGAATCTATTCTCCTCCTCCTCCCCACAGATATAATTACTACATAATTAACAAGGTGCTTGATGGAGTTTCCCCCTTCCTTTCAGCATAAATTATTGATCACTGCTGGCTCGTCTTTCACAGATATTATAGACTCCTAAGCCAAAGAGTGTATTCTATGCACATTCTGATTTCAGATACAGGAGTGTAAATTTGATGCCAAAGTTTGTTATTCAGGATTAACAAGGACATTGACTGAAAGCAGACCCAGTAGGCTCTGGAGCTTTATAGCAGGGTAGGGGTAGTAATAACAGCAGAAGGATATTTTTGGTTCAAGAAAGTATTTGGGAGAATTCAGTGCATTTTTGGCCAATGAATAAGGTTTCCAGACCCACATCTCAGGCACATGGGTAGGTAGCTGGCTTTCTAGTAGTTTAGACATTCCAAGGATTTTTTTTTATGAGCCACCATACCAGTCCTACATCTGCTACACCCAGGCCATATGCTATTAATGTGCAGTTTTGTATCATGTAACAACTTCCTGCCACACTGCTACACTGCATCTGTTGTTAGCTATTCTTATTTATTTATTTATTGAGATTTATATCCCACCCTCCCTGCCGCTTGGCAGGTTCAGGGCGGCTAAGTACAATGGCCTTGGTCACTCACAGCCTGGAGTACTTTGTGAGGACAGTCCCACCCAACTGGTTTTGTCATGATCCCAGTATAACAATGCATCCTTATCCTAAGAATTCATAGCAAATCTTTGGGTCATGCTATTTACATGACTTCCTCTGTGCTATAAGTTGGGCTTGGAAACATTCAGCAATTGCTTCCTCCTTCGTCTTCATCCTCAGCCTTACAAAATGAACCTGGACACAAATATGAATCCACTGAAGGAGGTTTCTTTGCTGGTCCGGCTGTAGTTGTCTCGAATGATGAGCAAACTCCCCGTTGTTTGATTCAGAACTAGGCTTGAAAAATAGGTCTTTTTTAAAAAAATGGAAAATAGCTTTTTTTCTGAGCTCATTTCTGACATTTCAAAAGCCAATTACACTCCCAGCAACATCATTTGGACAGCCTCAGAGTTTCCAGATGTCTCCCAGGATCCCCCAAACTTCTCCGACCAAGTTACAAAACTTGTCCCTGTATACTCCCAAACTTCCTTACCTTTTGGCTATGACAGGTGTTGCTACTGCAGTTATTGCAGTAAAAGGATGAGATAACCATTTCTTTCTCATTCTGTTCCCCTCCCTGGGACCATTAATGCTGCTACAGTAGCACCACAAGCATGAGGGATCCTGAGAAATGTAGTTTTTCCCAGAACACCTGCCATCTGTACCAAGGACATCAGGTGCTTATGGAAAACCATATATCCTAATGTTCTTAGCACCTGGGCACTAGTGTAGTGGGGCATGATATCCCCTCTCCCTTCTGTGGGATCTATGTGAGTGGATGGATTAATGGGTGGGAGAAAGGAAGGGTGGGTTATAGCCCAAGACAGAGAAGAACTCTTGCATTCCCTCAGGTTGAAGGTGAATTGCCAAAGTTTGGACCTAGTAATTTCAAACTTTGGCAACATCACTTTTCTTCTCTTTTTGGCCAGAACTTGATGCTGTTCTAAAACTCTGCCTGACGCACAACTCATGTTCCATGTTGGATCTTCTTATCAGTGTATGTAATGATATGAGTATCAGAACGGGACCAAAGAAACCCAGATTCAAATCCTCACCATCGCGAAGCTCTCTGGGTCAATTTGGACTGTCATTCCTAGGGATGGGCATGGATTGGCTCGCAAACTAAAGTTCATGACCAATTCTGGCTGGGTTGTGGTTTGCTAACTGAAGTTCATGGTTGTTCAACTGGCATGAACTTTCCATGAACTTTCAAGCAGTACACATCAGTCCTGTTGAGCTGACATTGCCACAATGGCACTGGGTTCTGCTGGGCACTAGTGCATTGCACTGGTTCTTCTGGGATTGCAACCCCCCCCCCTTTCTTGGAGTGTGATTCTGTGCTAGATATCAGTCCTGTTGAGTTGGCTTTGATATAATGGTTCTGGATTCTTCTGAGGACTCTTTGATTGCACTGGTACTGCTGGGCACTCTGTACATTGCACTGGTTCTGCTGGGCTTGCAAAAATGCCCACCCCCTTCAGTTTCTATTGCAGAAATTCTCTGGCTTGACCTTAGTCCTGTTGGGTTTGCACTGCTGCAGTGACACTTGCTGTGCTGGGAAGATTGCATTGGCTCTTCTGGGCTTGCAAAAATGCCCCCCCTCTTCAGTTTGTACTGCAGAGATTCTCTGGGACTTTGATTCTGTTCTGCTGGGCTCCTATTGCCCTTGCTTTTTCTTTTGCTGCCCCCCCCATTGGAAACAGTAGAGGAGAGTCAGCAAGAGATCTCCTGTGAGTTTGGTGTCTCTAGCACATGGGGGGGGGGGGGGTCATTCTACTGCTTCATGAACCTCACAAACCAAACTGGTTCATTTAACCTCAAAAAGTTCATGACAGCTTGTGGTTCACAAACCAGGTGTGCCTCAAACCACAAACTGCCATGAACCTAATTTTCCCGGGTTATACCCATCCCTCATAATTCTCCATCTTTCAGACTAACCTACCTCTTAGGGTAGTTGTGAGAACAAAATGGAGGAAAACCATACATACAACCCTGAGCTCCTTGGAGAAAAAATCAGTTGTTGGGGAAGATGCAGTGCCCTGGAGATTTCCACCCCCATCTGGAGTCCCCTGTCATTGCTATTTCTTCTTGCCACCATCTCCAGTCACTCACTCTTCTAGTATCTTGAGCACACAGGTAAGTGGCAACTTCAGTAAGAAGCAGCGGCAACTCTCACTTGCTCATTTGCCCACTCCCAGCTGTGTGGAGATGATGAATGGGCTTTTAGGGCCCAAAGGAGATAAGATAGGTAAGCAAGAAGCAGGAATGACAGCTCCTCATCCTCCTCGCCACTGTCATTGTCTTCTGCTTGCTTGCTCACCCTTTGGCTCTCTGGACAACAAGCAAGCAGGAGGAAGACTCACTACTACAGGCAATGGCAAGGAGGGAGGCACACTGAGGCTCCCCAGAACTTGTAGCTGGTGGCATTGTTTCATGTTCAGAAACTGCTATGGGCTGAAGTTCTTCTACCTCCTGTAGTGAGAAAAGAGCAGGAAGTGGTTTTGCCATGCAGAACAGAGAAACAGATGGAATATTTGGCATCATTTAAAAAAATATCCCAGCTTGTTGCCATAGCAACTGAGGGAAATATTTTTTAATTATTATTTGAAATTCTTCATTGTCTTCATTAAAGGTAACAATAATAGCATTCAGTAAACAAAGCATAGCCCTTTTGTGCAAATTGGTTCCTCAATAAACAACATTAAAAGTTTTCCATGTTTTGAATGCTAATTATCACAGGAAGGGCAGGATGGACTGCGGGTTAGCTAGGCCTGTTTTCTTGGAAATGTAGTGTTTTAAACAGGTATGGACAAAATGGGTCTGTGCTGTAGTTTCAACCCATATGCCTCGTATTATAACATACCAAAACTCCAGAATGTGACAAATAAATCCAACCAGTATAAACTGCCGAAGACAAATGGATCCAACAACATCCATTTTTACAAGAAGACATGAGATTCATTTCCTTTAACACATTTGTGCTCTACCTACAGTGTGGGATCTACTTCCCCGTGGCTAATTCCCATGAAATTCTAGTGATGTATGAGTAAAGTACATCCCTAACCCTTTTTCCATAGCTGGAGTACATATGTAATAGGAAATCATTAAAGTGGAAACATTTTTTTAATGATGAGACCTATTTGGGAATGCATGTGAGGGCAAATGAAAATTGCTGATAACGTCACAAATGTTTGTCTCATTATGGCCCAATGCCTCATTTTTTCCCTATGCATACTAAGGGAAAGGGCAGCTTGAGGGTCTCTTCCCCTACAATCTGCTTGCTCCCTCATTACTTCAAGTAATCAGCCTTTAAATGTTCAGTAAACATGCCCTAGAAAACAATAAGGGGAATCCCTGTTCCATTTATAATGAGCAAGAAGCTATTTCGAATAGATTGCCCCCTCTAGATCTTCTCTATTGGAAGACAATTTTGCTGCCTCTCTCCTGCAACAGAAAGAGTGATTACGGCTCTGCTGGATGCCGTGACCAAGACTGAGGAAATCCATTCTGTTTTAAACTTGTTTTTATTTGACTTCCTCTGTTTTCAAAGCCAGGCAGCTTAAAGCCCATGTTGCCTTTGTATGGATCTTATTTTCCAGTACCAACATTTTCATTTTCAACATCTGATTCCTGGAAGCCTGGAGGATTACTACCTGGATGTCTTCTGACAAGTTAGGCCAGTTTTTCAATGTTCATGCCAGTAATTGGTCCAAACTAGAAGTTAGTGATATAAAAACCAGTTGCCTGGTGTGGGTTACTGGGCCAGCTAGCACTGTACAGTCCAAATGACCCCATATAAGCCAGTTATCTGCCTAAACTGGAGCTCACTTATTCCAGGAGACTTCTCTTATGACTTTAGCAATATATCTTTAGCAGGAGACCAGAAAGGCAGCATATATCTTCTCTAAATAAAGAAAAATAAATATGGCCTCACAGAGATGGTATTCCTCACTATCCAAGCCATCTGTGTGCACATAGGCAAGGCCTACATTTGAAAAAAGCAGAATATTACTGATTTACATAAATAAATAAATATAAAATCCCATGTTGTGGTTAGACAGCTGAGACAACAGGAGCTGTGAGGGTGCTTAGGGTTAGCAACGTGAAAGAACTTTGCTGTCAAGGACAAGAGGCTTTGGCCAAATCATACTTTGCCACACTAGTGTAGGGGCCTCTTCCCTATGGCTAATACCTATGTCATTCTGGTAATTTATAAGTGCAGTAACCACATTCTTCCAGCTTTTAAAACATGAGGCAGAACACTGGATGTGCAAGTGATTTACACTTACACTTTTTGTGGTTCTTCCTAAAAAAGATAAAGACAATTGTGCATATTTTCTACAGAGAGAGGAGTGGCTTTTGCTTAAAGATTGAGATCATGTTTGATGACAGATTAATGAGATACCCAAGCCTCCATTCCCTTTTTGGATCCATGTTACAACATGGGACCTAGTGAACGAGCTAAGATGTGGGTATTTTTATTTGTTTCCAAGGTACTCCTTTACTTCCATCTTGCCTGCACTGAATTTTAATTAGCTTAGCTGCACTGATTTCCCCTACTGTCAGTGTAAACAGCCAAAGGAGTAGGGCCTGGATCAGATAAAGAAACGACAGAGCTGGAACTCATCAACATACTGTTAAGGATACTGCTCATATAAATTGATTGTTACACAAATCCACTGCGCTCAAATTCTCAAAATGCCCCTTGGGCCATTTGCATCAGAAGCAATAGTCTGATGTTTGAAATACTTTGGAAAATTGTTTATATGGGCTATATGGTTGCTATTTTTCCTCTCATTTAAATCAGCCTCTAATTATAGTCAACCAAGTTCCCCCCCCCCCCCCCAAAAAAAATCAGCAACTACTCTTGTCTTCTATGTGGACTCAGTTATATTAATGTAGCTGCTTGTTTGATGGAATAACTGGCCCATCCTTGCTGAAGAGATCTAACAAGTGTAACGAATTAAGACAATGACAGAGGTACTTCCAAAATTCTTATGATCTGAATTTCTCTTCAAATTCTGGAGTTCTGAACAAACTTGCTTCCAAACAGAATTTGGTGCAATAGAAATCCTCTATTGTTCTGTATTATATTTCTGAACTTTGCCATGCGTGAGCAGTTCAGTGCAGTGTTCAGTTCTTTCTGCTCATGTGGGTTTTTCTTCTCCCCCACATTATTGATAAGACACCCTGTGTGCATGAACACACTGCTTTATCAAGGTGGGTAGCCATGTTTGTCTGTCTGTAGCCAGGGGCGTAGACTTTGTAGATCCCCGGGGGGGCGGGGGCTCTCTCTCTCGCGCATGCACGGGACCATGTCCCCTCCACTCCTCCCCCCCCACCCCAGAGAGGCAGACCCGCACTCACCTTTGCTCGGGGTGTAGTCGCGGCGGCAGCCAGCTGGCCGGCTGACTGCTGCACGCGGGAGCATGTCCCCACCGCCTCTCTCCCCCCCCCGGCCCCAGGGAGGCAGACCCGCACTCGCCTTTGCTCGGGGCGCAGTTGCGGTGGCAGCCAGCTGGCCGGCTGACTGCCGCATGCGGGAGCATGTCCCCGCCGCCTCTCTCTCCCCCCCCGGCCCCAGGGAGGCAGACCTGCGCTCACCTTTGCTCAGGGTGCAGTTGCCGCGGCGGCGGCAGCCAGCTGGCCGGCTGACTGCCGCGCGCACGAAGTGCGGGAGCATGTCCCCGCCGCCTCTCTTCCCCCCCCCCCCGCCCCAGGGAGGCAGGAGGGCAGGCCAGGGGTGGGGGGGAAGGAGAGGTGGCGACAGCCAGCTGGCCAGCTGACTGGCCACCGGTGGGCGCTCCCTTTTGCCAGGGGTGGCTGAGCCCCCCCCCCGGGAAATTTTGGGGGAGGCTCGAGCCCTCGAGCCGCCCCGTAGTTGACGCCCATGTCCGTAGCAGCAGAAAAGAGCAAGAGTCCAGTAGCACCTGAAAGACTAACAAAATATCTGAAGAAGTGAGCAGTGACTCACAAAAGCTCATACCCTGCCACATATTTTGTTAGACTTTAAGGTGCTACTGGACTCTTGCTCTTTTCTAACATGGATTTATGGCAGCCTTCTGCAGATAACAAGACATCTGTGGAAATCAGTTCGTGTATGAAGGGTTCATACATAATCTCCTCCTGCATGACTGGGAACGTTCAAAAAGACAGTGCTCCAGTCATGGGGATGGAACCGATGCATGCACACTTCATACACATGTAGATTACCCATTCATTAGCTGATGATATCATGCAGGTAGTGAACAGGACCAGTGCACTTATGCCCACCCCTTGTGTGTTGATTTCAGAGCATACAATGTCATCTGAAGAGGGCTACTGACTCAATCATTGACCTATAAAGTGTTTATTGACTTAATTTATATCCCACTTTTCTCCCCAATGGGGACCTAAAACAGCTTACATTGTTCTTCTCTCCTTCATTTCATCTTCATAACAACCCTGTGAGATAGTCTGAGAGTGTGTGACTGGCCCAAGGTCACCCAGTAAGTTTTCATGGCAGAGTGGGGATTCAAATTGGGGTTTCCCAGATCTTAGTCTGGTCCTTTAACTATACACCTGTGTTGTCTACTCTGACTGGCAGCAGCTCTCCTGTGGCTCATGCCAGTAGAGGATTTCATATTACCTACTACCTGGTCTTTTAACTGGACATATTGAGGACTGGATCTGGAACTGTCTGCTTGCAAACCACATAGTCATAGTCCCATCTTATTGATAAAACACTGTGTGCAAGTGTGGATATCCATATTGGCGAATCATAATGCAAAAAGAATCTTGGTACAATCAGACCAGCACAGTGTTGAGCTACAGTCTGGGAAACCCAGATTCAAAGTGTCCCAATGCCGTGAAGCTTGCTGGGTGATTCTGGGCCAGCCAACGCAACCCACCTCACATATTACCAAACACACATTCCCAAGCACATATAGGGAGACAGAACATAATTTTTATTTAGTTTTCAACATCAAAAGATTTAATTTTCAACATCAAGGGATATAGTAAAGTTAAAGCAGCTACACTGGCTACCAATCCAATCCTGAGCCCGATTCAAGGTGTTGTTTTTGACCTTTAAAGGACTGGAAAGGGGGAATGCATTTTATTTTATGTGTTTTGACTATGAGCTCTGTAAAGAAAAAAGCCAACTGATAAATGTTTTAAATTAAAAAAAAATGGTGGTGGTGAGGATAAAGTGGGGGAAGGGAAGGGCGACCCATGCATGGCACCCTGAGTTCCTTGGAAGTAGGGTCAGGTAAAACTGCAATACACACCTACAAAAAATCACTTCAAGCCCCCCCCCCTTTTTGTGGAGCAAATTACAAGCACAATAAAGGACTGGAAAGGGGGAATCCACTTATCTCTAGGTAGTGATCACCTCTGCATATGTTTAGGAATTGGGAAGAAAAAACCTAGGAATGGAGCTTTGCATTCGCTTCACTGGTAAATGTTCTGGTCCTTTGCTGCGGCATCAGAGAGGGGCATCATCACCCCCCCACACACCATACACACACACTCAGCAGTGAAAACACCTCTTGTGGGGAGCTGCCTTGTCCTCGTTTTTTTCCCCTCTTCCTGAATCATAGTATTTATTGTGGGTAGTAAGAAGCAAAGTGAATGGGAAGAAAACACTTCAGGTCTCCATGCTTCCCAAATGAAAGAAAGGAGCAGTTTTCCAGAGGGCAGAGCACCTGACCTCTCTAATTTTGTCTGTGAAGGTGCAGATTTATCTTTTCAAAGCTGTTTTCAAAGTGACTCTGATAAGAGAACTGCCTACAGTTAGGACTATAATGATTATTCAAAGCATTAATCAGTGGAAAATTATGCCTGTTACTGATTAGCTAATTACTGCAATCAAATATTCTCTCTGCTCTTTGGAACAGTGGATATGGCATGGGGAGAGAATTGGGGAAGGAACGTAATTGGAGGACGTGTAACAGAAAGAAAAGGATTAACCACTTTCGTGTCTTGATTTGAGTGAGGGGATCCTCAGATGAGAGTGGGAGGCAGAGGTGTATGCAAAAGGGAGATGGTCTCTTTGTCGTTCTCTCTCCCCTTTCCCCCCAAATACACCTCCATGTTGTAGATTACAAGTTAATGAACAGCTGAGATGGGACCAGAGATATCCATTAAATGGCAAGCAAACAACAAGCAACAGGAACAGGAAGTGATCCTTGCCAAGGGCTGAACCGTTGCAGATTTAATAATGTCACTTAATCCCCGGCTTCAGGGGCAGATCTGTCTGCCTTCTGCTTACTGAAACAATTGGGAGTGGCTGTGCTCCTGGAATAATTAGTGAAGAAAACTGAAAAGGAACCTTCCTGCTGTAGATTCACCATGAAAGATAAACACACCCAAGACCATGAGCAACTGGGAAGCAGATGCTCAGATGATGGAGGAGAAAGGTGCCCACCTGGATATTTAATTCCCTTAAACCACCATCACAAGCAGCTTGTAAACAGTGGCTAAACCATGAATGCAACTGAATCTCTTAAAATATACCTATAGTTCCAATCAGTGCAATAATTTGTGGTAAATCCCCTTCATACAGACACTGAAGCTGTCCATGCAGTCTGCAGTTCTTAGAGCGGGAGAAGGCTGATCGGCTGGGATCTGGGAAAGCCCTACTCCAGGGGTGGCCAACCTTGCTTAACGTAAGAGCCACATAGAATAAACGTAAGAGCCACATAGAGATGTCTGAGAGCCGCAAGACAGGAACAAATATCACACACACGTTTTTATTTTTTAAAATATGCAAATTTGCTTTTTATTAACGTTAAATGGGACTGCCAAAAATAAAAACAAACGAGGAAAACCAGTTATAAGAAAGAGAGAGAGAGAAACTAGGAAAGCAAATAGATGGGAGGGAGGAGGGAAGGAAGGAAGGAAGGGAGAAAGAGAGAAAAAGCATGCCTCCCCTTTGCTTCCCCAGCTGCCCTGCCAGGAGCCGCACAATATGTGTGAAAGAGCCGCATGGGGCTCCCGAGCCACAGGTTGGCCACCCCTGCCCTACTCCATGGTCCCTAATGTTATTCCATGTTGTCCATTATTCCATTTCCTGGTACCCATCTTCCTCTTCCCCAGCATCTTTTCCCCAAAGCAAAAAGCCAATCCTGGGTTTCTTCTATTTTGTTAGAGCAGGAGGCGCTTCATGAGACTTCAGCATGCATCGCCTTTTGGGTCTGCTGTGAGCATGCATTTGCCTCCATCACAGCAGGATGCTTGGAGCCTCTACACAGTTTGCAGTTCCTGCCAGCCATTTTGAGACTGATCCCACAGCAGTGGTGGTACCCATAATTTCAACAAGGTGGGGACCCCCCTGATATACATGATCAGCCCTACCCACGTGGTTGGAATATTCACACACCCTCCCCTACGGAAATGAGGAAACAAGACCAGCAGCTGCTCACTAATGTGCTTTCTCAGTGTTGGGTCCCACCTCTGGGCCATTTGGGTAACCCTTGTCCTGAGGAAGTCAGGAAGGCTCCCACATGTCTATCATTCATGGAACGTACAGAACAAAAATGTCCAAGAGGTCATTTTTTAAAAAGACTAGAATGGTAGTAGAATAGAATAGGCTGGGAGGGCTCCTTTGTAATGGAATAAGTTTGCAGCCGATGGCAATGATTATTGCAGGTAACACCCTGCTGTTACTGTGCTGTCTTCTACTTTGTGGTCCACTTTCTGTATTGTTTATAGTATACCTTGCCTTAGATATTATGTTGTTTGCTTTGTTCTCTAATTCTGTAATCCTAGTCCTATTCCATTGTTAATTGGTTGTTGTATGCTGTCTGATTGCACTGCTTTATCCTGTAATCCACCTTAAATCTCAGCAAGAAAAGCAGACAATAAAAAAAGCAAATAAATATTTGGCATTGTAGAACTAAGTGCTTCTTGGGCCTGCTGCTGGTGTGACAGAAGAACTTAGCAATGTAATATTGCACACTGCCAACAGCTCATTAAAGCAGGTTCTCAGACACATGTGCAATGTTAGCCTGCCAAAGTGCAGGTCTGCTAACGTTGCACACATATTGCAGGTATACATGCCCAGTTTAAACAAACTGTTGCATATTTGCAAAGTCACATGTGCAAATGCTTCAGTCCCTCCAGCATTATATTTAAAGTGGGCCTCAAGCTATGTCACTGGGAGTTTTACTGTATCTCGCGAAAGAAAGGACAGCCAGACCTCCCCAGCAGAAGAAAAAAGCAAGATTGTTGACTTGTTTGGCTACTGTGCTCAAACATGATAATCAAGGGAACTGAATCAACCAAGGGGAAGAGACCCTCGTGAAGATTCATTAAACTGCGGCTCACTCATTGTACTCAAGCACAGTCAGTCAATGCTAGTATCAGGTGCCAATAGTCAACATGTTGCGCTGACTGGAAAATAGTTTTCTCAGAGGAAGACAAATACTTGTTTCATGGGATAGGAAGTTGTCTGCAAGATAAATACTGAATTAAAAAATCACAACCTATAAATAATATACGTGTTTCATATTTCCCTTTCCTCAAGCCGTGGGACTTTACTGGCTAATATACATGGGGCTCAGAAATGGCTGAAGGTATCTGTGGGTCCTTGATTTTCCATGGGCCTCTCATGACAGCTTCCTTACTTCCCCTGTCCCACCTGAATCACAGGCCGATTCTGCACTAGTTGTTGCCCCGGTGTCACTCCCCAATAAAATCCGGGGTAGAGGAACAGTTCTCCACTTGTTGCTCTGGATCTGCAGTTGGCCCAAATGTAATCCTTGGTTCCCCCGGATCTTCCGTTTCCGTGATTTTCAGGGGGGGGGGTTGCCACAGGAGTGAAGTCGGGGCATTCAAGTGGGGAACTCCAAAATTGGGGCTTCTTGCTCCACCCCTTTAACACCCCTCTGCTTCTTTCTCTCCCCTTTCCCTCCCCTTTTCCGCCTATCCTCTCCCTTTCCTGCCCGGGCATGAGCGGGGAGGGGGGGGTTTGTTCCCCCCTTTGTTGCATTACAGCAGCACAACACGACATTGATCCACCGTTGACTGGCATTTAAATGTACTTTTGTTGTTGATGTCTCCACATTTCTGTGTTGCATTGTTTGCACAAAAGTCGTGCCTGAGTCATGCCACTATAAAAATATGTATTGATGGCTTTGAGATGCAGTGCGAGCTGTTTTTTTTTTGTCCCCCCCCCCCATTGCATTACAACAACACAACACGACATTGATCCATCATTGTGTGGTTAACATTTTTTGCGGGGCCAATGTATTGCAGGTGGCGTGGTGGTATGGACACAATTTTTGCAGGGGTTACATGTGTTGTGTTGCATGTTCCCCCTCCATTTTCCATCCCTTTCCCACCCTCCATTTCCCCTCCAACCCTGGCACAAGCTTTTTTTTTCTTTTCGCCGGCATTTCCAAATGGCGAAAGTGATAACATGATGCAGTAATGGTGGCATGGAGGTCCACCTACATTAAACTCCGCCTATGTTTAAAAGGGGGGGGGGAATGGGTGGGTGCATGATGTACTTTCCCGGGAATTATGAAAAACCTTGGCCAATCATGACTTTGTTGCATCACGATGTCATAACAAAACTCCGCCTACATTTTTTTAAAAAAAGAGGGGGAGATGGGCGGGGGCTCAAGATTTGGGGCAAGGACAGATGTGGAAATGAAGAACCGGCATCAACCCGGGTCAGATTCCTGTAATGTGGAAATGCGCACACTGATTTAGACCAATTAAATCTGGGAGGAAAGGGAAGCAAAGCACTTGTGCGGAATTGGCCACAGCTGCACCAGAGGGAGCACAGTTCGTCCTGCTTTCCTTTTAGCCCCACTGGTGCTGTCAAAGCTAAAAGGAGCACACCATAAAACATTTGCTGTTCCACTTCCTCCCTCAAGGCCCCTCACAGTGGAAATCTAAAGTGGTCTTCTCTCATTTTCCAAAGGAAGGAGCACTTGAAGGAGGCAGTGGCCCATGGCTCTGTTTCTTCCATTAATGCCAGCTATTCCTCTCAGCAGAAGATGGGCACCAGTGTAGACAGTAGGTCCTCTTCCTTTCCTAGGGAAGAAACTGGAGACTTTCAAAATATCTAGAGTAATTGCCCATTTCTCACTTTGGGAATCACACCCCACACTCAGATAGAGCAACCACAGCTTCTTCTCACAATCAGATGAGTGTGATATGGCCACTGAAAGGGACAAGCTGATCTGCTTGCCCTGCTTGCGTATTAATTAGACTGTTAGTGACAAAGGGCCATTTCACACAGCCAATATGTTCTGTTTCAGGAACTCTTCAGTAACAGCTTCTGTCAGGCATTTCACACAGAACCGTATTAGTACCGGTTCCCTAACAGAACATGTTGGCCATTTCAGACAGAAGCATTAGGGAAGTGTTAGAGAAGCATTCCTGAGCTAGTTTACCTTGAAACCTCCTCCCAAGTGTTCTTCAGTTCTTGTACCGGTTTTGAAGCGCTACAGAGGGTGCTGTGTGAAATGCCCCTGAAGCACTTCCTTTGATGACAAGTGTTTTTGCACCTCTTTTCACCCACGCGGGCGATCTCCGTGATTTTTTTTTAAGAGGCTGAGTCTTAAAACTCCATGTGTGTGTGTTTGTGTGTGTGTGTGTGAGAGAGAGAGATATCCAGGCTGAGTCTTAAAATGCGGGGGGGGGGGGTGAGAGAGAGAGAGAGAGAGAGAGAGAGATCAAGGTCCAGGCTGAGTCTTAAAACGCCGTGTGTGCGTGGTGAAAAGAGGCTTGAAAAGAAAGCAGCAGTCTGAAATGGCAGCAGTCTGAAATGGCAAACTGCTTTGAAGACGGCTCCAAAATGGTAGGGGAAGGGCTGTCTGAAATGGCCGTCACTGTACCGGTTTATTCCAAGCTGGTTCAGCAACGTTTTTAAAGGTGTAGTGTGAAATTCCTCAAAGTCATGCCCAAGCTAAGGAGTTGCATTAGATCATAGAGCAGCAAAACTGATCTCTCTCCCTCTCTTTTATACACATATAATATAACATCTGTGATACGATTCATGTGTTAGGTACATTGTCCTCTCTCATTGTTTCCATGTGTGTAGTGTAACCAGGAGATCCTATGATTGTCTGGCAACCAGAAGTTCTAGCTCTTTTGCATTATCCAAGGTGCACCATAAGGAGGTGAGCTAGAATTGCACTCTTGACTTGCCACGTAAAGTATGGAAGATGGCTAATGGAATACGAACAGGCTTTGGCAGTTATGCAGACCTGCTGTTTAAATGAGGCAAAATACTAGGACCCGAATGCAATTGTGGTGCAGCCTACCAAACTATTTCCAATCTGTCACAGGAATGTGAGCATCGTGCTTTCCAGGGTGATGTGATGGAGCTCTTTGTACTCTCCTCAGCTGCAACTAATTAGATATTAGGATTTAAAGGGATTGCCCAATTGGTCTGCTCACCTCTTGTATCAACTTGGTTACATATTCTATATTATTATATGCTTCCTGAGTGCAACTCTGCAATATGATAAATAAATAAATCCCTTCTCATTTGTGCAACACTCTTTTTTAATGCTGATAAATTGACTCAGAATTTTTAATTGTATTTTAACACATACTTTTCACACATTCACAAATGCATGTAGGGAGACAGAATATAATTTTTATTTAGTTTTCAGTATCAAGGGCTATGGTAAAATAACTAGAGCTGAGTTGAAAGTTTTGTGAAAGCTTTTACCAGCTGTGAAAAGTTCCCCCTTGGTGATTTTGGGGGACTACAAAAGGAGACAAAACAGTTTGACTATCCACTAAGGAATGATGCTGAACAAGCCTTTACCTCACTCTGAACTTACTTCATCGTTTAGCCAGCTATGATTGGTAAGATAATATTGTGGTGTCATCATGTACATTTTGTGTTTCCCAATAGGCTAGGGGCACTATTCCAAAGAGAAAGACCCAGTATGAAAGAAAATTGGCACAGAAAAAAGTAGCCAGTTGGGGAATGAACATCCATTGAGCAAGGAGCCATATGGTGGGTAGGCTGGATAACATTTCATCCTAGGGTTGCCAACCTCCAAGTGTTGCCTGGATATCTCCTGGGATTACAACTGATCTCCAGGAGACAGAGATCCCTCCTCAGGCTCCACCCCTAAAATCTCTGGGTATTTCCCAATCCAGAGCTGGCAACCCTATTTTAGCACCCCTGAAATTAACCCACTGCCAGTGTTGTGCAGTGTCTGAAATGCCTACTCAGACAAGGGAGAGATGGGTTCAAATCCACAAGCCCCAAATGTTATTCTGTGATTGTGGGCCAGTCACTATTTCTCAGCCTATCCTATCTCTTTGGATTGCTATGCGTAAGGAAGGGATGCATGTATGCCACCCTGAGCTCCTTGACTGAAGAGCAGGATAAAAATGTAACAGATCAACTACTTTTGTGCCTAAAATCAAAATGGATGAACAGTTGGTACAGCCTAAAAAACAATCCTAAAAAAGTATTTGATCACTAGCCACCACATCAACACAGTTAAGTACAGGCAAAAAGTTACATTGTATTGACTATTAGAATAAAATTATCAAATAACCTCATGACACTATTACATAGGGTATACAACAGGTCAATAACAGTGCCATCCTAAGCACACTTATGGCAGTCATTCTAAGCCCATTTGCTTCAGTTGACCCGACAGCATGTAACTCTGCTCATCAGTGCACTGTAAAGACCTCAAAATTCAGTTTATGATGCTAATATTTTGAAGCTTTCATATCCAAAATGTACTGAGAAACTGAGTCCCAACATTTATCCTTAAATCCATTTTTAAAGAACTCCTAACCTACTGTTTCAAGGAGAGTGAAGGGATGCCTCCGTCTTGGGCTTTACCCATCTTGCCCCAAAAGAAACAGCTTTGTTTGCTGCTTGCTTGCTTTTGAGGAATACTCCATACTGTTTTTGTGCCATTCATGGTGCCTTACATCGTTATGAGTCAGTGATGACTGAACTTATCCTACAAAGGTCTCTTAACTGACAGCATTCTAACAAGCAGAGAAGACTCTAGCTTCTTGCTAAGACAGTAACTTGAGGTTATATAGAACTAGGAATAAGGCCCGTTGTGGAAATAAATACAACAGGCTCTAGAAAGAGGCTCTGGGGGAGTGCCCCGGCCTTGGGCACTCAGTGTCAATTTGCTGTGGCGACCTCAACAGGGTATAATGACACAGAGTCCACCATTTTCTCCAAGGGAAGATCTCTGCTATCTGAAGAGCAGTTGTAATTTGGTGTGATCTCCCTCCCTCCCCTGGAGATTGGCAAAAATGGTTCCCCATGAGGGAACAGGTGGTTTGAAGGGTGGAGTCTGTGGCATTGAACCTGTCTGAGGTCCCACCCCTGCTGAAACCTCACCCTCTCCAGGGTCCACCCTTCAAATCTCCAAGAATTTCCCAACCTGGATTTGGCAACCCTACCTTCCTGCCAACCATCAATGTATCATTATTTGCCCCCTGGCTTCAGCTTTCCATCTCCTCCCCTCCTCCCCCCTAGAGAGCAGTTGTAATTCTGAGTGATCTCCAGCACCCACCTGGTGATTGGCAACAATAGTTCCCCATGAGGGATTTGCTGGCTTGGAGGGTGGCGTCTATGGCATTGTACCTGTCTGAGGTCCCACCCCTCCTCAAGCCTCACCGTCTCTAGGCTCCATCCCTCAAATCTCCAAGAATTTTCCACCTGGAGTTGGCAACCCTATCTCCTTCCCAGACAATCATCAGCCTCACTCTTCAACTTTCCTTCTCCACTGCCACAGCTTCCACCGTGCTCTGAAGCCCTGACTGCTATGTCACATTGGCTGTCATAGGGGGTCCATCTCAGCAGGATTTAAGGACACAGAGCTTGCCATTTTCTCCAGGGGAACTGATCTCTGCCATCTGGAGAGCACTTGTAATTCTGAGTGATCTCCAGCCCTTGGCTGGAGATTGGCAACCATAGTTCCCCTGGAGGAAAAGTAGTTTTTCTCTGCAATGGGGACCAAAGCAGCTTACATCATTCTCCTCTCCCCCTTTGACTTGCACAACAACCCTGTGAGGTCGGTTAGGCTTAAAGTCTGTGACTGGCCCAAAATCACCCACTCAGCAAGAACCTGGGTCTAGCAGATCCTGCTTACCGGCTTGGAATAAACTGGTACAGTGACAGCTGTTTCACACAGCCCTTCCCCTACCATTTTGGAGCCGTCTTTGGAGCAGTTTGCCATTTCAGACTGCTGCTTTCTTTTCAAGCCTCTTCACCACACACACACACAAACACAGAGACACAAATACACACACACACACACACACACAAACACACACACACACACACACACACACACACATACACAAATGCCTAGGGTAGCCAACCTCCAGGTGGAGCCTGAGGATTGCCAGGTATCACAACTGAATTCCGGACAACAGATCCTTCCCCCTCCCTTGGAGAAAATGACTGCTTTGGAGGGTGGCCTCTTTGGCATTCTGTTCAGCTGGCCCCAATGAGTTTTCTCCCAAAGGCCAACATAGGTGTGGATAGGGGCTTTCAGAGAAGCAAGCTTAGTTGCCTAGCAATTGGCACTGAGGTGAAAGTTGCCAACTCTGATGATGGAATAGGGTTCCCAACCTCCAGGTGGGGCCTGGGGATCTCCCGCTTTTACAGCTGATCTCCAGCTGACAGAGATCAGCTCCCCTGGAGAACATGGCTGCTTTGGAGGGTGGACTCTATGACATTGTACCATGCTGAGGCCCCTCCCCTCCCCAAACCCCACCCTCTCCTGGATCCACCCCCAAAGTATCCAGGGATTTTCCAACCCATACCTGGCAACCCTATGATGGAGACACCTGTAGATCTGGGGGGTGGATCCTTTGGAGGGCAGCATTTTTTGGGGGGGGAATGGAAGGACTCAGCAAGCTATAATGCCATAAGGTACCCTCCAAAGCAGCTGTTTTCTCCAGGGGAACTGATCTCTGTCATCTGGAGATCAATTGTAACAGCGGGAGATCTCCAGGTCCCACCTGGAGTTTGGCAACCCTAGGGGGAAAGTCATCTGCACAGCAGGGGGTTGAAGGGAACGGTTTGGTGGTTGCTGGTTAGCCAGCCAGCCATGGTGGAGCTAAGCAGGAGAAAGAGCCTGAGGAATTTCACACAGTCGATAAGTTTCGTTTCAGGAACTCTTCAGTAACGGTTTCTGTCAGGCATTTTACACAGAGCCGTATTAGTACCAGTTCCCTAATGGAGCATAGTGGCCCTTTCACTCAGAAACGTGCCTCTCCCACTGGGGAAGCGTTCCTGAGCCGGTTTACCTTGAAACCTCCTCCCAAGCGTTCTTCTGTTCTTTGTACCGGTCCTGAAGCGCTACGGGGTGCTGTGTGAAATGCCCCATTTCTGACAGTTTATTCTGGGCATGCTGGCAGTGTGTGGGGGAGGGGGTTATGCTGATAGTCCATTGTCTTTTCACTGACAGAAGCAGGCCACTGAGGGGACAGTTAGACCCACCTGGCAGTGGACAGAGAAGAAGAGTGGATCCAGCACCCAGTTGGTCCTTCCCCTTTGCTGGCTCCCTCCAGACTGAGGCCAGGACGCTGGCTGGTGGCTCTGTGGGCGGGACTGAGGCAAAGCAGGGAGAGAATGCAGCCAATGGCCAGGGACCCCCTTTTGAGTGGCAGTCCGTCCAGCCCCATGGAATCTTGCCCCTTGGAATCTTGAAAACGGCTTTATATAATAGGAAAGATTTTTTAGGATATTTTAGAGTATTCAGATCATTTCACATGAATTATCTTGTCAATATTACAATAATCCTGCAAGGTAAGTTGGTAGTATTCGTGTATTGCAGATGGGGAGAAATGAGTATGATATAGTGGCTTGCCTGAGCCCACCTTTCAAGTCCTCAGCAAAGGTGAGATTCAAACCTGGGATTTCTGAATTTATACCTGAGTCTCTCATCAGAAGACAGACAGTGTGGTGTAGCAGTGTGGTGTAGCAATGTCAGACTAGGACCTGATAGACCCAGGTTCAAATTCCCACTTTGCCATGGAAGCTTGCTGGGGGACCTTGGGCTGGATGTTGAGAGGGTAAAATGGAGAAGAGGAGAACAATGTAAGCCACTTTGGGGCCCAATTGGGGAGAAAGGCAGGGATAAGTAAACAGCTAAGTTATGATGATGAGGGACTGTGGCTCAGTGGGAAAGCATCCCAGGTTCAACCTCAGCAGCTCCATTTGAAATGATCAGGTGGTAGGTGCTGTAAAAGACCTTCTCTCACTGAGGTCCTGGAGAGTTCCTCCCTATCAGAGCACAAAGTACTGACCTTGGTAGTCCAAAGATCTGACTCAGTATAAGGGAGCTTTGTGTGCTCGTGAACTTTTCACATGCACAGGTGCTGTCAAGGGCATCCTAAACAGAAGTACCTTAAGCCTACCATGAAGCTATTCAAGAGAGATATTTGTTAGCACATGAATGCATGAATAATAACTAATGGGGCAGCATATACCAAGTTCTTTTATAAATAATGAAGGGGGAAACAGACATTTTATTTTTATTTTTTTCCTTATGATTTCTGACATATAATGGCTGAATAACTGCATTTTAAATTAACATAGATTTTCTACCCAGGAACAAAATTTTTAAAAGAATGTAAATGCTAACTACTGTTTCAAATTCTGAATGCAAGGTCTGGTGAGAAAGATTCATATGCATTCAGGGATTCTTTAAAAAAACAATTTAGCATAATATTAGCTTCTTGCCACTTTTATTTTAAGCCTCTAGAATTTGCCCTCCCCCCCGCTTAGTTTCCTTGCCTCTTCCAGCCCCTCAGAAATAACTGCAAATGCTTGCATGGGATGCAATTCACAGTGAATTTATTCTGCAGGAGAAATATTGGAACAAGACTGGCACTTGAGATGATCCCAGGGGGAAATGCACATAGACATCAGTTGACTTGGACTGAGATGCTTGATGGATGCACCTGGGAGCAGAACTAATACTGCACAAATGAAGGTATAAATGGAGATTCCTAGCATCAAAGTATTTGAATTCACAGCTCATCACTGTTAATTTAAAGCACTTTTTGTGGGGAGTTGCTACTTACATAGCAAGCTGTGCCTCCAGTACAATGTCTACTCTAAGGGACTAATACTCTGGAATAAGACAGATAAGATCCAGCTTCAATGACATAATACATTGGCCAAATAAAGGAACCGAAATCAGGCCATTGAAAAGGTCAAAGAAATGGCATTTACTTGGCAACTTTGTTTAATGTTCTGAGAAAGAAATTAATACTGCATAAATTCCTTCAATCATTTCCTAGTATAAAACCTGCTGTGTCAATTTGTTGTCTTAGAAACAGTAAAGGTCTATACATTCATTTTGTCCTAAATGCAATCTCAGATTACAAAAGAGCTGACTCAAACAGGATAAAACATATGGTATGCCATGTTTGATTTTGAATCTGAAGTATTTCAAAATGCAAGTGTGAGATTTCATTTTTGTACTCTCTGCACCAAAACATATGCATGAACACACACACACACCAGTGAGAATGTAATGGTAGGTTTCCTTTCTCCCTGTTGCATAGTTAGAATGTAAGAACATAAGAGAAGCCAATGTTGGATCGGGCCAATGGCCCATCCAGTCCAACACTCTGTCATACAGTGGCCAAAAATAGCAGGTGCCCTCAGGAGGTCCACCAGTGGGTCCAGGACACTAGAAGCTCTCTCACTGTTGCCTCCCACAAGCACCAAGAATACAGTGCATCACTTGCCCCAGACCAAGAGTTCCTATCAATACTTTGTGGCTAATAGCCACTGATGGACCTCTGCTCCATATGTTTATCCAGTTCCCTCTTGAATCCATCCATGCTTGTAGCCAACACCTCCTCCTGTGGCAGTGAATTCCATGTGTTAATCACTCTTTGGTTGAAGAAGTACTTTCTTTTATCTGTTCTAACTCGACTGCTCAGCAATTTCATGGAGTGCCCATGAGTTCTTGTATTGTGAGAAAGGGAGAAAAGTACTTCTTTCTCTACTTGTTCTATCCCATGCATAATCTTGTAAACCTCTGTCATGTCACCCCTCAATCACAGTTTCTCCAAGTTAAAGGCCCCAAGCGCTCCACATGTAGAAAAAATATTATGTATAGGGAAGAATTCAACCATGTTCTGCTTTGGTTGGCAGGATGGTAAACTGGGAGTATTAGAGTTTTTGGCAATCCCTGTATTATGGACAAATCACCTACCTGGTACAGTTTTTTAGACTATGTTGTATCCAAAAATCTATAGTATCAAGAATTACAAAGGGGCTTACTGGAAATGTAAAAAATAAGATGGTACCTTTTATCATATGTGGTGAACCTGCATCAAGATGAAAAGATATTTAAAAAAACATACATGAAAAAAATCAAGATATTTTAAAAACTAAATTCACAATGAAACCAGAGATATGTTACTGGGAATCCTTCCAGATAATATAGACAGAACCTCACAACTCCTACTTTGATATATGTTGACAGCTGCCAGAATAACATTTGCAATGAAATGGGAAGACTGCCCTACCATAGAGTTCTGGGAAGAAAAACTAGATGAGTATGAAACACTGGCACAGTTAACCAATTATATAAACAAAAGACCACTGAATGAATTTCAGCAGAAATTGCAATCGTATTACTCATATTATGGGAATAATTAACTTTTTCATTTTTAGGTCTAGAATTATTTGAATATCATATTAAAGATAATGAAGATACTGATTATAATTTCAATATTTTATTTTGTATTCCATTAATATTTAAATAATCAATAAGAATAAAATTCAGAATTAGATAAACAAGACAATATTTAGGTTTTTAGTATAGAAGTCCATTCAACTGTTAAAGATTTATTCTCTTTTATCATTAAAATATTATTGCTAATTTTAAGAGAGTTTTTGTTTATTCCATATAGAGAGAATCTAATCCAAAATTCTGTAAAACTGATGCTTTATTGTTTCTATATTTGAATTATATAATACATTTGGTAATACATTTGAGTTTAGTTGTATGTAAAATTCATAATATTTAACAAACTTGTTGAATCTATATTTTCCCTCTCCCCTTCTTCTCTTCTGTATCTCACCTTTTTTCCCTTGAGAAAATAATTTTTTAAAATAACAAAAATTCTATAGTATGACCTAAACCAGGAAACTGACAGTGTGCGTGCTTCCCTGTTTGTTCTCCAAGATCTCTCAGCAGCATTTGATATTGTGGACCCTCTGAGAATCCTGACCAGGCTGAGTCTGGGTGGCACCATCTTGCAATAGTTCCATTCCTTTCTGAAGGATGTTGCTGCAGGACTGTTGGACCTTTGGCTTGCAAAGTGGCACAAGTTTCTACCTTATCTCCTATGTGTTTAACAATTACTTGAAATTTTTGGGAGAAATCATCCAGAGATATAGGTTTGGTTGTCATCAACGTATTGTCAATGTGCAGGTGACACCTAGCTTGATCTCTCATTTCTGTCTAATCCTAGGAAGGTAAAGGAAATTTTGAACCACTGTTTGGAATCCATGCAGGACTAGATGGGTGCAAACAAATTAAAATTTTAGTCAGACAAGAGGGAGTCACTGCTGGCCAAAAGTATGCTTAATCTGATGGTAGGAGTCGTATTGGATGGCATTCTACTCCCACTGACAAACTTGGAATGCAACTCAGCCATGCAGCTCCTGGACCGGCTACAGTTTCTAGACAGCCAGATGGTGGCAATTTCAGGGTAGTTCCAGTTGTCTTTAACCAGCATTACTAGGTTTGTTACCTTTTAGGCAGGAAAATTATGGCTACAGTTACCCACACCTTGGTGACATCTAGACTAGACTATTGCTGCATGCCCTGTAATGAGCTGTCTTTGAAGAATGTTTTGAAACTGCAACTAGTTCAGAATGCAGATGCAAAATTATTTGTAGGGCAAGCCACTAGGCATACAGTACTCTTATTTCATTTTATTCACACTGGTAAGCAGTTAAACTGCTGGTTGTGTCCTTTAAAGTTCTAAATGGCTGGACACTACAGTTTCTCAAAGACTGCCTTCTCCCATGAAGACCTACCCAGCACTGGCATCATCACTATCTATATGTGGCCACTGACCTAATGTGATGGCTGGTTACAACAGAGCAATAATCAGTTGTTGACAGCAATCAGTGACTTTGCTATGCCCTCCAGTGTAAAATATGCCTAATGTCCCACTAAATGTTGAGGGTGGTCCTGTGAAGAAGAATAGCTGTGTTTCCATCTATGTAATTTGTAAGATTCATATCTTGCCCTTCAACTTTAAAAGAACTACATACCTTTTTATATTTTGGCTCCTAATATGTTATACTTTTTTTTTCTTTTCCTGCATAGTAGAAATCTCTCTCTCTCACACTCACTCTACTCTCTCTCTCTCTTACCCCCCCCCCCCTTTTTGTTTTTTTAGTATTATTGTGTTGGAGATGGGAGAATGCAGCAGAGAAGGCAGAATGGCTTCCTTAAGGCCACCTCATAGGGGTGTGTAAAATAAAAGCTGAACATGAAGTGGGGCCATTTGCCCTTCCAAAACCTGGATTCTTTAATAAAATAAGGTGAGTAAGATAGCTAAGTTCCTCTGACCAGACTGAATCCATTTTGTTTAAAATAGGAACCAGATACTTCTTCTCTTTATACATGACTGGGGGAATGCCTGCTTTTCCCAGAGCTACTAGCACCTGGGGAGGGCTGATTTGCATTGAGGAAAAGGTACCGCTACTGAGTGCCTTTGCATAAAATGACAGGTGTTGAGAGTTCCCAGACCTGAAATAGCGGTATTCTCACACACAGAGAAGCCATCTGAGCTTTCCTCATCACTGATCTCTGAGTGTTTACCGTTAGAGGTGACAGCTTCACTTACATCCCTGTCCCTCTGCCTCCCTCAGCTAGTACAAGCAAAACATTTCTGTATGTCTTCTGCTGAACATGTCATCTGGCTAGCTCTGCCTACTTAGCAGGGAATGGGGAGGAAGTCATCATAGCCTCTATACTGCGGTTCCTACAAATCTGTCCTCTTTGTCTGCCAACATGTTTGTCTCCTGTGAAGACAAGTGGGCTGATTGGTGTTGTCTATGGCAGACAAATGGAAATTGCAGTCTCACCCCCCCCAACCCCCAGTCTTCAAACTAGGCCTATTGTGGGGTGAGAGCAAGCCATAGCCTCTATCTCTATCCCTCCTTCCACTCGGACTTGCCTTGCTTTGAGCAAACACAAGCAAAGTCTTTCCACTGTCTGCCTAGCATGTTCAGGTAATAGAACAGCTCAGGCAACAAAGACCTGTAGATATTATTGGGATATTTGGTTAATAGAGCACAGTTTGCCCAGTCATGGAAGCATGATATTAAGTGCAGAAAATAAATCTTCCAAGAAGTATATTGCAAAGGTTTTTTTTTAAAAGGCAAACTTACATTTATTCAAGTAGCTCCAGTTCACATTCAGGTTGCAGTCAAAAGAAGAGAAAGAAGCCTACCCTAAGAGTACTTTCCCTATTACAAATGGCCAGCTAATCTGGCATCTCTTGTGTGGGTGTATGAGGGCACTGTATCTGTGGGAGAGACCTGCAGAGACATGTGACTCCGTGGAAGGCCATATGAAAAAAGAGGACAAAGGGAGAAAGGAGAGGGCAGAGGGCAGCTCCCAGGCTAAGACAAAGAGAGGCATCCCATTCAAGGAGTTAACATCTATACACCCTTAGAGTGATGTAGTGCTCCCCAATGTCCAGGCATACTGAGTCATTCACTCCAACAGGTATAACCAGAAATCCCTCCCAGAGTCAGTATGCCAGTGCAATAACTGGTAAAAATATAAATGTTCTGTACAGATATGCCAATGGAGATGATCTTCTATGGTTGGAACTCTTCCACTTGGATGGCACTCCATCATGTACATATCTGCAGTGGCTGAGCCCCTCTCTTCTTTCGTTGCTTCAGTCTCTCTTGCCTCCCACTGTATTATATTTCCAAATAGTGTGTGGTTCATGATAGAACACTGCAGATCTCTCTGATTTATGATCCAGTTTGGAGTAGTGGTTAAGACTAAGAGTGGCAGACTCTAATCTGGATAACCAGGTTTGATTCCCTACTCCTCCTCCACATGCAGCTGCTGGGTAACCTTGGGTCAGTAACAGTTTTCTCAGAGCTGTTCTTTCAAGAGCAGTTCTCTCAGAGCTCTCTCAGCCCCACCTACTTCACAAGGTGTCTGTTGTGGGGAGAGGAAGGGAAGGAGATGGTAAGCCGCTCTGAGTGAAGGGGGGGGTATAAATCCAACTCTTCTTCTTCTGTGACATCCCTAGTTTGGTTTTGGCAGAGGTGAGATTGGACTAGGCACCACCATGATCACAGCTCATTCACATACACTGTACTGTACTGTACTATACACATCACGACGGCTACATTACTCCACTGTTGGCTCAGCTGTGATTTTATGGTTAAACTGTGATTTTATGGGCTGTTAACTGCTATGATGCTGATTAATGTGCTTTTTAATTATGCAGTAATTGTTTTTATTGTTGTAGGAGATTAAGGGCTGCTTTTGGCTTGTTGTCATTTTTATATAATGTTTGTGCTTCTACGTTGTTGAGAAATTTATTTTAACCCGCTCTGGAAATCTGTTCTCGGATGGAAGGATGAGCTGTTTATGCTCTTTAATCAACAAACAACCCCCACTTCCATTCTGAAGTGGTACAGGCCAGGGAGGACTCTCCCATGTGCCCTGTGCCATATTTTTCCACTGAATGCTGAAGTATCTTTAAGATGTAATGTCTCCTGCATGTCACCACTTTGAATTTACTATTGCTTCATTCATGGCAGCTGTACAACACACCCAAGACAAAATCCAGGGTGGAAGCTAGTATTGGTTCACACAAAGAACATCTTCCATTTCGTTCAGAGTTTTGTAGTTTTGCACTTTGACTTTGCTGTGTTTCCACATCCTGCAAGATGACAACCATCATCATCATCATCATCTGACCTATACAAAATACCACAGACTCCTTCATTTGATTGATGTTCGATTTCTGTCTTCATGGAAACTAAATCTATACCTTGGAAGAAGCAGTGAGAATTTGAAAAAGGAAGCAGTGCCGTCTCTTTGTTTCATGTGCCAAAATGCAAGGTTAATAAGTGTGCTTGAGCATAGGGAGTCACAGCAACTCAAGCAAGATGAAACAGAGGGAAGCTATAGCGCTGTGTGAGTAAATGAGAGATTAACTCAAGCACAAAGCTCGGATCTTCTTCAGATTTGATACGGGTGAATGGAAGAGCACTAGAGGAGGGGTAAACAGAGCAATCCATTCTGTATCAACTAACCCTTATTGAAGATGAGCATGAAAAGTTAAGAGAGGGGAAATGGGTGCATCAAGGAGGGGAATGAAAGGGTTAATGTGTCACCATAGGAATAACTGGGGGGTGGGGGGGGAGAGAAGAGAGATGAAAAATAAAGCCACAAAGAAGGATGAGACTAGTTCTTTAACTAATCAACTTCTCCAGCTGAGCCAGAAGGTTAATCCGGTTAGGGCAGAGTGAAAACAGCTAAATGTACAACATGGGGCAGCTCAGCTGTTTGACCTCCATCATCTTGGTAAAGAGGTTGGAAAGGAGAGGGATTAAGACAAATTTCAGAAAACTCAGAGATTTGTCTCATAGCATCTGGAACTAAAGCTCCCTTTAGGGTTTCAGGCGTAGCCCTGTCTGCTACCAAGTCAGATGGAGCAATCAGGCCACATCTCCATCTGCTATCCATCAGACCACCCTTAGAATACCTGTTGTGAACCTGAATGCAAGCAAGGTTTTATTTGGTTTCTATTATTTCCCATATCAAATGGGAACACTGCAAAGGAAAACAGGTTGAAAGTATTAGTGAACACTGGAAGAAATTTAAGCTCCAGTTGAGGAAAATGTCTCTAAAATTTAATGACCTCTTTCAGGGGAAGAGGGGAATCTGTATCTTTAGACAATTTTATTAATTGTTTGTTGTTTTACATCCCACTTTTCTTCCCATGGCAACCCAAAGTGGCTTAAAATACCAAAAATAAAAAAAATCAGACAAACAAAAGCCCTCTTCAAAAAAACAGAGCAGGTCTTCCTCTCTGTTTCTCTCCCCCTGCTGGAAAATCTTCCTCCCTGCTCCAGGCTATGAGCCTCAGGCTAAAAGCCAAAGGACAAGCATGTGGTTCGCACCTCTGGGCACTTGCAGAACTTAAATAACAAATAACAAAGGAGAAACTATATGTTATTCAGCAGCTGCTAGCCAATTAGGTAGCAGGATCTTCTTCATTTCCTGCCCATCCTGTGACCCTGACCTCTTCAAATTGCATTCATAGGCTAATTTATACTCTTTGGTAATAGCAACAACAGTTGCCTAGTAGGTCAACTCTTTTTTCCACCCAGGAAAGAAAAATTCAAAAAGCCCATGCGTTTACAGCAGTTTCTTACAGTATTAGTTACAGCTGTTATGAGACTGTGGACATTTTAGATAGGGAAGGTGGGGATTGCATCTCAGGGGGAAAAATGGTATTTTTCAGATTTGGATATCAGGGAGCTAAAAATGATATCCCCCAATATCCAGATTCCAAATACTGGTTTGGTATTAGGATCCAGGTGTTTTTTTTTGGGGGGGGGAGGGGATTCCAGTATTATTAAACTCCATTATTCTCTTTGGGGATTTTTCCAGAGGGCTGGAGGGGGTATTTTTTTTACCAAATTCCACCAAAACTGCAGCAGAGCTACTGGTACCTAAATAACACCCAAGAGGTCCAATTATATGGGCCCCTAAACAAGGTGTCCCCAGCTATCTTCTGTTGTTTCCTGTGGGAAGATTCCATACTTTCTCCAGGGCAATGAATAGTTCAGAATGTAAGAGGAAGCAAAGCATCCCCTAGCCAAAAACCTCTCAAAGCACCCAGAACCAACAAGCCCAAAGAACCAGTGCAGAACCAGAGAATCACAGCAAAAGGTGGGACAGTGTGGCAAGCATAATACAACAAATGTACAATCCAAGAATCCAACCCCAAATCAAACAGAGAATATTCATGCCACTCTGAACAGGAAATGTAAAATCAGAGAATCTGAGCCAATGTATAACCCAGGAATCAAAGCTAACGTTGAACCAAAGAGTACACCACAAGCCCAGCACAAACCAGCTAGTGCAAAGAATTCAGTGTTGCAGGACCAACATAATCAATTTTAAAGGACAGAATCAAAGGCAAACCAACATGGCAAGCTGATACAAATCCCTGGGAAGACACAGACATGCAGGAAAAACAAAGAAAAAACAGTTCTATGAGTCTTGAAACACTGTATTGTGATATTCCCAGTTACTGCCAAGTATTTTTGGAATGTTTCAAGTTCTATTTCTCAGTATTCCAAAAAAATTCCAGATACCTTCTAGAGACCTGATTATGGCTGCGTTCAGATGGGCAGTTTCATCCACTGTTGTTGCTGTTTCCTTATGGATTTAAAGTGCATGATCAGACAGCAACATCTGTCTGTTGTGCCACAGTCATCTGAGTCCTGACCCCCACCCCCACTGCATGTTTCTTTAATACCTAAGAAAGTCTGGTCTTGTTTATCTGAGCTGGTTTCAAAATGGATTTCCTGCTCTCTGATCACTCTGTTGTGCACCCAAGCCATCACGCAGGTCTGACTGGTTTCTTGTTTTCCAGCCACCATTTTGTTTTACTAGTTAGCGAGGAGCGCATAACTGCATATACAAACCTCTCTCTTTCACTCACCCCCTCATACAGGGGCTGCTCGAAACTTTGTATAAAAACTCTCGAAGGAAGGCAGCTTTATTCTGCCCTTTAAGGAAGGGGTAAATTGAAAATATTAGAGGGAGGATGGCAGTGAACTCCATATCCCAGCAGTCTCAGCAAGCACTTGTGCATATGGTCAGAAGGCAAACTTTTTTTAAAAAATGGCCGACAGCCCCATGAACTACATATTTCAGCAGGCTGATCAGTGCTTGTGGGCATGCTCTGAGGACAAACTTTTTTTAAAAAAATGGCTGACAGGCTGACTCCCTGCCTGCTGCTGTCTGGTCACATAAAAGTGCTTTGAAGCATGCTAAAAGGGGTGAGTCTGATCAGGATTCTCTGTCACAAAATAATCTAGCTCAATTAGAGGTGGGGCAATAGTGGAATGAAGTGCCCATCTGAACGCAGCCTATTTCCAGAAAATACCAATAAGGTATTTTTCAAATATATACTTGGACTGAATATATCTGAATGCACATCCCTAAGGGAAGGATAAGGCAAGCAGTTAATTTTATAAATCCTGCTGGATTGAAGAAATAACACCTGTTGGGAAAGTGTGACTTCCTGGAAAACATTGTTAATAGAGGTGGGGGAGATCCACAATGCATTCCTAAGGAGAGTTATGCCCTTCTGAGCTCACTGATTTCAATAGATTTAGGAAGGTGTAATTCTTTTTAGAGCCATACTGTAAGAGGTAGAGAAAAGTTGGAGTCCAGTGGCACCCTTAATACCATCAAAGTTTAATTCTGGGTATAAGCTTTTGTGTGCATGCATACTTCTTCTGATACATTGAAGCAGATTTCCTCAAGCCTTACATATGGGGAGGGGGGTAGTTGCCAGAAAGAGCTAGTTAGAATCAACATGCTTATGTAACTGGGGGATAAGTATAGCTGAGACTGGATTAAAGCAATTGATAAGATCTGAGAATGGCAGAACATTAGCATTCAAATACAAGAGTTAATAAATGAGTGTGAGAACATATAGGTGGGGGGTGCCTAGATGCCAGGAATGGCTAATTAGAGTAAAAATGCATAAGTACACCTAAGTTTGGAATAACACAGTTGGTAAGTTCTGTAACAGCAATAAATTAGCTTACAGATAATCAAAGAGTTAACAACAGATATAAGAACTAAGTTTGAGTTCAGTAGCACCTTTAAGACCAACTAAGTTTAATTCTGGATATAAGTGAGAACTGAGTGACTTACATGGGTTGTGAGACAAGAACCCAATATCTCTGTTAAGCCCTGGAGGTTCCATTGTCCTGAGTGTTATTATAGCTTGTAATTCAACAGTCTCCAATTCCAGCCTGTTTTTGAAATTCCTTTACAGTAAAATAGCTACTTTGAGATCCCCCCCAGAGTTCCCTGGAAGGTTGAAATGTTCTCCTATAGGTTTCTTAGTCTTGTGATTCTTGATGTCAGATTTGTGTCCATTTATGCTTTGGCATAGGGTTTGACTTGTTTGCCCTACGTAGAGAACTGAAGGGCATTGTTGGCATTTAATGGCATATACAGTGTTAGAATATGAGCAAGTGAATGTGCCTGAGATGGTGTAGTTGATGTGGTTAGGTCCAGTGATTGAATTGCCTGGGTGTATATGGCAGCAAAGTTGGCATTTGGGTTTATTGAAAGCTCTCGTACCAGCATATATGTTCAAATTAGATGTCATTTTATTGTGGGTGAGGAGTTATTTGACATTGAGGGCTGTCTGTGTGCAAGAAAAGGTTTGCCCCCAATACCTGTGAGAAAGAACTGTCATTATCCAGTAGAAGTTGTAAATCGCTGATGATGCATTGAACTGTTCTGAGTTGAGAGCTATATGTGACCACTAGTGGTGTTCTGTTACTGTTTCTTTTGAGCCTGTCTAGCTACAAGTTATCTCTGGGTACCATTCTGGCTTTGTTAATCTGTTTCTTGACTTTATCAGGTGGATACTTCAGTTCCAAAAAGGTTTCTTGTAGATCCCTCAGGTGAGAATCTGCCTGTAGGATTGGAGCAGATGTGGCTGTAGCGTAGAGCCTGGCTGTATACAATGGATCGTTGGTATGTTTAGGATGGTAACTGGAGGCACGTAGATATGTTTCTCGGTCAGTAGGTTTCCGGTATAAGGTGGTATCTATGTGTCCAATGCAAAGAGGTGCAAAAAGGGAAAATACTTTCTTCTGTAGCCTATATTATTTATTGTATATTGAGTACTATTTAATAAAAACTGTCAATATTGTTACCTTTTTTAGGAGGCATTGTTTTAAATTTGGGGTCATCTGCTTTTATGTATAACTACTACTGCCCCATACATCTGGAGCTCATGTGTCTGTCTAAGGCTCGGGCTGCTGGCTCCCAGTGAAAGCTCCCACCTGTCTCCTACAGGGCGAGGACAGCCCCTTCCTTGGCCATGGAGTGTGTGTATGCGTGTATGTGTGCACACACGCGCCACTGAGGTGTCTGTAATTTTGAGGTTCCATCCTGGACTTTTGCCAGGGGCTCCAGAATGACTAAGACCTCCCCTGCTCATTTTGAAGTATAAAAATCTGAAACTACATCATCTGACGATGCTTTTTAGGAGATCTTGAGAAGTACATAAAACATAAGATGATAATATCATAGCTAATTTGCACTATATGCTATTCAAGTGAAACAAATCAAAATACAAAACCAAATCCCTGCCAAAGGCTTTCAGTGTAATAATCAAGAAACAAAGGAGATAAAGAATGTGTGAGAGAAGGAATGTGTTTTCAAAAATTAAAAAGCTGCCATGATTTGTGGAAACTTGTACAGATTTACAGATGGGATTATTTCTTTGACTAGGCATGGTTTCTCTGCAAGCAATGAACTGACTGCTCACTAAAAAAAATTCTAATAATGTGTCAGCTCATCAAACTATGTCAGAACATTGATCATTAGTCCCTCAATATGCCATGGGAATAAATGTCTTTTGGAAGCTGTCCTACATGTCTTTTATTTTGTATGAACTTAATGGCTGAGCAGCGATTTGAACTTGGGCCTTTCGCATCTTAGCTCAGTGCAGTACCTGCTGCCCTGCATAGGCTTCCTTTTTAACATTAAAATGCTGGGGAAACATTATGAAAATGCCACTTAGAGTAGAGGCTTCCTTCCATGTAATGTTGTTTTATTAGATTTTTATTTCTGTTGCCTTGCTTAAAGCTTTCTTGTCTTTTTGTGTATTGTTCAGTGAGAGATCTTAAGATCAACTTTTCTCTGTCTGCAGGGAAAAAAAGACCATAGCATTTACTGAGGGGGGGTGGGGGATATTCCTAGTATAGCCTGTACAAGCTTGTTTCTCCTTGCAGACTACCAACAACTCCCAGAAGGAAGAGTAGAACAGTTCAACATTGTGGTGGTTCAAGAGGAAAGAATAATCCCCTCTTCAGCAGGAATGGTTTGGTGTGATCTTGTGGTCTCTCACGTCTCCTGTGATCAAAGGTAATTATGGCTGTCTCTTATGTAATAAGAACCAATGAACCTTTTGCAAAAATCTTAGGTGTCCTATAGATAACACAATAATACCAGCCATGGGCTAATGTTCTTTATGTATTCACTGAATAATTCTAGATTGTGGGAAAAGAATGTTCCAGTATTGCATAGTTCTTGCGAGGGCATTGGTGTGTGGGTTTCATGGGACATCTGCTAAGAGATATAGCCAACTGTGTTAGAAATAGTTTTGATATATTTGCAGCCTTGCAGTACATTGACATGGAGAGGCTGGTACCCATTCTAGTTATCCATTTCTTCCCATTTTCAAAATGGAGGGAAAGTACTTTTTTTCTAAAGGCACTCTTCTTAATGTGAAACCCAATATGAGTGTGTCTAGTGTGCATGACTTCCAGGAAGAAAAGAATGTGAGGGGTCTTAACAATGATCTTGAAAAGCAGGAAAAGCTGCCTAAAGTGGAAATGGATCACATATTCCACTTGTAAGTAAGGGCAAAAATAGCAAGACAAAGGATTCGAGTGAACTAGAGTTCCTGGCAAACTGGCTGGAGGACTGGGAGCCAGGATATGTGGAAGAGTGTGACACTGAAACCATAGAGTTTCCAACAATTTCTAGAGCTACCCCTTGTCACTTTTTTTTCTGTAAGTGATGCAACACTGCAGGCAGTGTTCCTTTTGTTTTGTTTTTTTAAAAAAGCTTCAGCATCCTGTGCTATGTTGGGGCTTGTGGGCAGGATTGCACTGGTATTTTGCCTTTTCTGTTGCATGGGCGCCTATGGGCTGCACTGCAATGGGAGTGGGGTGGGGTGGGGACTCCCTGCCCTGACTGGGGCCCTGACAGCACTCAGCTGAACACTAGGAGAAATTTTCCATCAGACGGTGGGGCATACTGCCTGGTATAACTGCCTCAATTTCCCCTATACATATTCATGTCTAGCCTTGGCTGCAGGAGCCAGCATTGCTGAGACATTGCTCAGGGTACCTGAAAGGTGGACAGGGAAAATGGGTGCACCGCAGACTCCTGGGCACAGCCTGCTGGATCCCTGCCCATGCTCACCTGTTAGTGTGTGCTTTCTCCTCTGGTGTGCATCTCCAGAGATGAGGTGCCTGTAAGGATTCTGAAACAAGACATGTTACACAGCAAGGAGATTTGTTGCCTCCCCCGTGGGTGCATGTGAGAAGTGCCCCCTCTGTGGTGCTAAGTGCCCTCTCTGCATTTCCCACCACCAGCGTGAACAGTTGTGTACTCTAAGTGTGCAAGGCAGAGACCTCAGTGAGAGAGTCCTGTGCCACCCACCCTATCATCTGAAGTATGGGGCATCCTAGCTCAGTTTTATGTAGCATAGGGGGGACTGTGATTGGGTGCAGTAGAGGAGGTTTGGCTGCTGCTGAGGAGGGGTGTGATTGACTGTGGCTCTTGTCAGCATCCTGTGCTATGCTGGGGATTGTGGGCAGGACTGCGCCTGTGGGCATTTTGCTTTTCTGTTGCATGAGTGCCCATGGACTACACTGAAGTTTTGGATGTCATAACTTTTTACAAATTCTGGGTTTTTTTCCCCAGGGTGGGGCAACTTGGGGAGCCAACTAACCACTGCTATGCCCCTTCCCCTGCAAGCACAGAGGGCTGTGCTGGTGGTGTTCCACTGGGGATCCAAAGCACAGCTCTGCCTGTGGCCAGCCATGATGAAGTGGCATCAGAGTGCTATGCTAGTTTATCTCCAAGATACACCAGCACAGCAGCTGGTCGGTTCCCTGAGATTGCACTGATTATATCCCTGCTTATGTTCTGTCTATATCCCTTCTTTCCTTTATTACCTAATGTAGAAGAGAATTTACAAATTAAGCTTTGTATGTGAACTGGAGTAAGAATTAGTCGTGCAAGACCTTCAACCAAATACTCCTGAGCTTCAAACAAAATGAAGCATATGGCTTCCAGCCCAAATAAATTCCCTAATCCCCTTCTGCTATTAAATCAGGCACCCCCTTTAATTTGGTACAAGGAGATTTTAAAAAGCATTTCAGTTTAATGCTGGAGGTCTTTTTTAAGTCTTTTGTTTTAAAGCTGGGAGCAGTCAGAGCATATCCGATCTCTCCAAGACACAGTACATGGCTTGCTTGGCACTTGGGAGGTTACTGGGCAGTCAAATCCCCAGGAGAATATGTCCTATTATGCACAGGTGTATTCCCTTGATTTCACCATGCATGTCTATTGGGTTTTCTTTGTTGTTCTGCATTGATTTTCCTCCCTTCAGCATTCTGTTCACTTTTTGGTTACTGTTTCCCCAGGTTCTCTGAGAGTGCTTTTTAGGTGATTTCCCCCTTGTTTTGCTTCTAAGCCAAAGGTAGTTCAAAAGCGTACAGATTCCCTCAGAAAGACAGTTTGACAATTCACCACCACCACCCTTTCGCTGCTACTTGAAGGTCACTCCCCACCCACTTTGAGGTCATTCTGCCCACTCTGCACCTTCCACCATACTGCCCCCTTCATCAGTGTACAAGCTCCATGTTCTCATTTTAAATTTTTTGACAAGCAGCATGAGTCTAGCAATATGAGTCTATTGCTAGTCTCAGATTGCTGAATTTTTTTAAAATTAAAACAACACAGCTGCTTGTCAGTTTCAGAAAAAGTCTGGTCAGTTTCAACAGTGAGTCCTTCCCCCCTTTGCCTGGGTTCCTTTCTGTTCTCTTTCACTCAATGAACTAACCTTAAAATGCATATTCAAAACCTGAACCACAAGGATTTAAATGGAAGGTACTTGCTGGATGCTACTGCACAGCTACGATAGGCAATTGTGTAAATTTTTAAAAACTTTGGATGTGACCCCCCTACAAGTCACAAGTGATATTCCACCCCAATTTATAAAACTGATTTTTAAAATTGTAGCTGCAGAATAAATACACAGGAGGAAAAAGAATGGTGCATAAGATGGTCATGGAATCCAAAGTCAAGTTTAAAGGCCTACTGCTCTGAAAATCTGTAGTAAGATGTGCATGCGTAAGGGGCCTATAATTGTAAAGAGCTTGTCCACTTACATCTAATGAGTATATGAAGTTCTTTAGCATGGAATGTGTGAGCAGGTTCGATCTTTTTTTTAAAATATATTTATTGATTTTCTACAAACTACACACACTATAACTAAAAAACCACTAAAAACTAACCCTATGTATACAGAGCCAAAGCTATAAATATAACTTAAAGTAGTAGCTTCAATTACTGGGAGCCAGTTTGGTGTAGTGGTTAAGTGCGCAGACTCTAATCTGGGAGAACCGGGTTTGATTCCCCACTCCTCCACTTGCACCTGGCTGGATGACCTTGGGCAAGCCATAGCTCTGTACCAGCTGTTCTCTCAAGGACAGTTGTCTCAGAGCTCTCTCAGCCCCACCCACCTCACAGGGTGTCTGTTGTGGGGAGGGGAAGGGAAAGGAGTTTGTAAGCCGCTCTGAGACTCCAAGTGAGTGAAGGGCGGGGTATAAATCTAATCTCTTCTTCTTCTTCTTCTTCTTCTTCTTCTAAGAAAATAGTTATAATATCAAGGCATCCTAAGCTTACACTCTATTGTTGGCCCTAAACAATATAAAATAAACAAATAGGTGGTTTAAGAACAAATGAGTACAAAGGAAAAAAAAACAAAACAAACTTTCCGGCAAATCACAAACAGGAGTTTTCTACTTTCTTTTCTCTTCATTTATAAAGTTTTTCATTTGACTTTCCGGGGTTTTGGAGCTGCTCCTCCTTTTTCTGCATTTGAGTCTTCTCCTTCGGAGCTTTTACACGATGAAGAACCAGAACTCTTCAGTCCATATATACTCTCTTGTAGCTCCAATTCTTCCTCTGTGGATGTTTTCTCTTTTCTCACTTGCTGTTGCTCCAAGAACTTCTTTGCTTTTGGCACAGAATCAATCCTTTGCTTCTTGTCCTTGTAGGTGAAAATCAAACCCTCAAGAATTAACCATCTGTACATGGTGTTATTTGCTTGCAAAAATATAGTTAGATTGTTGTACGGCTTCCTCTTCTTTCTAATTTCAAATGGAATGTCTTTTAACACTTTAACTTCACCATCTAGTATTTTCAAGGGTGACCTGTTGGTGGCCTTGAGCACCATATCCTTTGTAGATTTCTTAGAGAATCTCACCATAATTTCTCCTGGCAGGTTTTTTTTTTTTCAAAAATTCTGGATAGGTTCTGTAAACCATATCCATATTGCTTTGTAATACTTCCGCCTGTAAACCTGTCATTGGAGCCAGTAGTTCACCTAACAGCTTCTTGAGATTCTCATCTTTTTGTTCAGGGACACCTTGAAATCTTAAAAAATATGTTGACCTTTTCACTTGAAGTTTCAAAAGATGCTCTTTATCAGTTGATCTTTCTTTTTCCACCACATCCAATCTTTGATTAAAAGTCTCAGTCTTGGCTTTAACTTTCTCCAATCCTTTAGCCATTTGTTCAGATTTGTTATTGGCTTCAGTAATCTGTTTTTGCAAGTTATCCAGCTTAGAGTTCACTGCAGTCATCTGCTCCATTAGAGGGTGCAATGCATTAGCTAATACAGAAGAAAGATCTGTACTTGCTTCAGGCTTAGCTGCCGGAAGTACTGGAACAGTCTTTGGAGAAGCTTTCTGTCTCACCGCCATCTTTTCTCCCAGTCCAGTCATTGTTATGACTAAAAGTTCCAGAAAGTATTTTAGAATAATCAAAGTTCCAGGAAGTTCAAAAACAGCTTTAAAGTCCGCTTATATAAACTTTGCCACCACTTGCTCAAAAGCCAGCCATTTGAGAATAAAGCTTCTCTGAGTCAGTTCAAAGAATCGCCACATTTAAAGAGGGGGGGGGGTTAATCCCCTGCTCTTTCTTATGTTAAAATGCAGCCGGGAACTCACAGTTCTTGCAGGCATTGCTCCAAGTCTTCAGGTAGGCAAATTTTCTTGCTTTTAACAGCTTCAGGCTCTGCAGCTGTCCGGTGAGTGCTTCCCATTGCCGTCAGGTGCCACAGCGGCAGGACCTATGGAGGCAAAGAGGAGCCTCTATCCCTCGGTTGCCACCTTGGGAGAGGCTTCCCTTCATGCCTCAGGCAGGATGTCCCCTACAAGGGGGGGGGGGGAGCTCTCCAGAAATGCTGAAAACTGGAAATCTGCAGGTTTGATCTTCTGACTACCCATAAAAAATTCTTAGACACGTTTTCCAGGGTATATTTACACCCCAAGGCTAAATTCCATTGTATTGGTGTAGAGAAGTCCCCACCCAAAAAAATGCTTGTGGTGGCAAAAGCCATTGTGTTCTTAAGCCTAAAACATCCAGAACCTGAAAACAAACTTGGACAAGAGGCAGAATGGGGTTTTTTTTGCATAGAGTCACCCCTTCCTTTTTGCATATTGAACAATTCAATGTAGTCTGATCCATTTACAAAGTTATAATTTTAAAAATGGAAATAAAACCTATGTTTGGAACCTAGGCTATCTAACAACAACATAAACCTTTGTGAATTTTAAATGAAAACTTCTAAAATATAGGAGCCAAGATGGATCCCTGGTGGATCTCATAGTAAAAATACTATGGGGCCAAGCAGCAGTGCCCCAGCACCAACTTTTGGAATCAGTCAGCCAAATAGGAGCAGAAGTACGGAAGAATGCTCCCAATTCAGACAGCCTCTCCATGAGGATACTATGCTCAATGGTAAGAGCAGCTGAAAGGTCCACACTAAATAAAAGGATGCACTCCTCCATCATAATGTTGACAAAGATCATCACTAAGTGCAACCAAAGGCTTTTGTCCCTGAATCTTGGAGGCATGCTTTAATAGTCCCTATATACAAAAAAGGTTCTATAAATGACCCCAGCTCTATAAATCATATCAGTTTGCTTTTATCAATTGGTAAACTGTATGCTGGCTTTCTACTTCAAACAAATATTAAATTGGATAGAAGCAGAAAGTATTTTATATCCTGAGCAAGCTGGATTTAGAAAGGGCGTCTCAACCATGGACCACTGTCTTGTATTGAGTCATTTGGCTGACAAATATTCATCTTACACTGGAGGCTGCTTATATGTTGCCTTTATTGATCTGAAAGCTGCCATTGACTCAGTCCCTAGGTCTCAGCTTTGGCTCAAACTAGCAAAAACCTCAACTGATAAAAGATTGCTTTGGTTGATCTCCAAACTATATGAGAGTCCTACTGCTCAAATCCGTTATGAGTTGGAGGGCCAGCTTACCAACACTATTCCCCTGTTAAAGGGTGTTAAGCAAGGTTGTCTATTAGTGCTTACCCTTTTTAATCTCTATATCAATGATATGATCCCATATATCAAGGAGACAGCACATCATGCTCCAATACTGGCTGGCCAGGAAATTCTGCTTTATGCAGATGATACAGTCCTTTTGTCAAGATCAGAAGTAGGACGCTGGAAAATTCTAAAATCAGTTATAGAATACTGAACTCAAGAGGGGTTAACAATAAACTATAATGAATCAAAAATAATGGTTTTTCCAAACCATTCCTATTGTAGAAAGAATTCCTGGTCTGTCATGGGTGAGAAACTAGAACAGGTGACCCAATTTAAATATCTGGGAGTGACATTTAGTCACAGTCTATCTTGGAAGTATCATATTAGTGCAGCATCAGAGATTGCTAGAACAAACTCAAATGCAATCCTTACATATTTTTTTCTAGGGGGAGTCAGTATGTACCGATGGCCATTACAGCCTTTACTGCTAAAGTAACTTCTCAGATTTTATTCGGGGTGGCTATTTGGATTAATGCAGTTTCTGAATCTCTCAATCATATATTTCTTTATTTTTTGTGTAGAATGGCAAGGGTTCCTAGATGCGTGGCTGGAACTGCACTTAGGGTGGAATTTGCCCAACATTCCATGGAGTCTAGAGCCTGGATCACAGCTTTCAAACTGAGACTCAAAGTTCTCTATTCAGTACCATAGGCCCAAGGTGGCCTTCTATGCTTGATAAAGGAGGATAATCACAAAAGCAGCTGAGAAAGATATCTAGATGCTAGACTTGAGTTATTGGGCTTTCCCCCAACAGTATGGATTAATTTAACTTACCAGGAAGTCTTAAAGCAGAATAGAATAAAGCTGATTTATCTTGAGCAGGCTAGTATCTTAGCTCAAGCAAGACGTGTATTTTCCACTCTTGCCTTAGGTATTCCTTCTCTGGTGTCTCTTCCTTCATATACTAGATCCTTAAAAAATACCTAGTTACAGATGTGTTTTCACTTTTGCTAGGCTTAACTCTTTTCCCACTGCTGAGTTAACAGGTCGCTTTTCTAAAGTTCCATACTCGGATAATTTATGTAATTGTGAGGCTGGAGTTGTGGAAACACTTGGCCATCTTCTATTATTTTGTCACCAATGGTCGATTCCTAGATCGATTTGGATCACTCCAGTTCTTATCAAACACTGATTACCTTCTGAACTTTGGGTGGCCCCCTACTTGTTAGCAGATATTTATTCTGAAACTACTTATTTTGTTACAAGGTTTTTAATGATAGTTTTATCTGTTAAGCAACAAAAATCTGGCTTGACCTGATTGTAACAGAATTTGTAACACTTAAATAATATGATCTATTTATATGAATTATAGTTTTTATCAGTGACTTCTGTTTTAACATTTTAGATCTTTTAGATTTGATTATTTTGATTGTAAATTTTGATTGCATATTTCATGTCTTGGGGCTGATGCTGTGTGCCCATGTTTGATGGTTGACTTGTTTCGGCTATGACCTTTGGTCATAGAAGCTAATAAACAAAAGAAAGAAAGTGCAACCAAAGCTGTTTCCATTCCAAACCCATACCTGAATCTGAACTGAAATGGGTCCAGAGTAGGGGTATGCAAAAATAATTGGAATGTTTCAGTTTCAGTTATATTGAACCCCAAAAATATTGGCATTCCCCAATATTCCTGAATCCCAATACTGGAATGGTATTCAAATCCAGTAAATATTCAAGACTGCTGAATTTTTTCAGCTCCATTATATCCTACAGGGACCATTATAGTCAGTGGTCCCCATAGGCTATAATGGAGAATCGATCTGAGGGTATATGGGGCTCTGGGGGGCTGTTGTTTGAGGTAGAATCACCAAATTTGCAGCATAGCTGCTGGTGCCTCTCCTCAAAAAAAACAAACAAACCCTCCCCACATTTCAAAAAGCTTGAACCAGGTGGTCCAATTCTATGGGCCCCAGAAGAACATGTGACAGAGTGTTGGACTGGATGGGCCACTGGCCTGATTGAGGTTTATTTGGCTCACTTTATACCAAGCACACATCCCTAGTCCAGTGCCGGTGTGGTGTAGTGGTTCGTGTGTTGGACTAAGATCTGGGAGCTCCATGTTTAAATACGCACTCTGCCACAAAAACTTGTCAGGCAATGTTAGGCCAGTTACACACTCAACCTAACCTACCTCACAGGGTTGTTGTGTGGATAAAATAAAGAAGATAAAATAAAGAATGGTGTAAGCTGCTTTAAGTCTCGAGTGGGGAGAAAAATAGAATACAAATGAAGAAAATAACTAAATCAATAAATTGAACATTGAAAATCATTTCTAGGGCTTTTATATCTTGGGGTATTTTTCTACCCCACAAATAAATCTCTCTTTGATGCGGTAAATATTCTCCAGATATCACTAAAGATCATCAGTTGTCATGAAGGTCTGTATCCCTCCAGAATATTTAAAAAGAGTGCCTGGATCAGTATTTTCTTAATAAACTCATGGGATTTTTTAAAAAAAATTCCAGTATATTAAATGGGCTTGGAGTGTGCCTAGTGGCAAGATTCCTGGGGTTGTTCTTGGACCCCAGGAGCGTTTGTGTTTACCGAAAACAAACTAAGTACTAAGTGGCTGTACTTTAGGGGAATTGTTTACTACTGTTCATGTGACAATGTCTTAAGATGACAAAGTTGTATAGCCACTTCTCTATGCATTCTGTCAGCAAAAGTGCAACTGGGATAGAAAACTCACTCCAGGCATGGATAGAAAGTGAGGAGACATTCAGTTCTCAAGTATAAAGCTACGTGCCTATGTGCCATTTCATGCACCTGTGTAGTCCAATTACAAATTGATCACAGTTGTCAACAGATTAAGGACTTTAGAGGGTTAATGATCTATTTTTTACTGATTGATTAATTGAGAAATTTCATTTATATACATTCACATATTGCCTGAATCACTATATATGTGTTCCTTAGAAGCTAAAAGGAAATGTGAGAATTTACAGTTCAAGATACACAATCTCTTCTAGGAAAAGCAATTTTTAATCATTTTCTTGTTCTTTGTGTAACACGTCAGTAACAAAATAATCTCAAAGCAACAAAACTAAATTTATCACTAACTTGCAGCTCCACTGACTAAAATTCCTTACTTGTATATATTGGCTACTTTCAAACAGGGGCATGAAAAGCCATCACCGCTGTGCAAGCAGAAAGGAATAAGGTATGCAGGGACAGCATTCACGTGTCCTGTCCCCACACTGCTTGCTGCTGGTACCACCCCTCCCCATCCCCTGCCCACTTATCAGGTCAATGCAGAAGTGCCAGCAAGACAAAAGCTTGCCACACCCCCCCACACACAGTCTGACAACCCTCTTCCCGCCAACAGTTGAGCCATGACTCACACCTGAGCCTCAGCTGAGTTTTAAAAAGCCCTGTTAAAGGGCCAAAAAGGGGGAACACCAGAGTTGAGTATCACCATTTTGACAGTGGAACTAAGCTCCCTCCCCCTCCAGATTGGCTGCAGGCAGAGCTTTCACACAGAGGCTCTGTCTGCAGGTTGTAAGCCGCTTCTCCTTTTCTCCACCTTAAAAGAGAACCCTATAAGCCATTTTTGGAAAGAGCACAGCATCATGAGGAAGCTCCCAAATAAAGCAGAGGCATGCTGTGTGCTACCCATGGGGAAACTGTAGGAGTAAAGGTGACTCAGCATGCCTCAACTTTGGGGTGAGCACTATATTCCCTTTGCTCTAGAACCAGACTGTTTATATATGTGATACCTCTATAGTAAAGATTCTCTCTCTCCTCTCTCTCGTTCTGTGCCTTTGGCTCTCTCTCTCCTGCTGGTGTTGTAAGAACAAGATGCTAGTGCAGCTCTCTGGCAGGCAAGCAAGCCAGGATCAGACCCAGGATCTTACACTTGCAAATGTTCTGCTGGATTAGCTAGCCACTTGAAATAGGAAACAGTATTATTTAGATAGATTTGGGTGGGTGGTCATATTGGTCTCAAGCAATGGAACAAAGTTTTAGTCCAGGGGCACCTTTAAGACCAACAAAGTTTAATTCTAGGTATAAGCTTTCATGTGCATGCACACTTCATTAGATCATGAAAGCATATACCCAGGATTAAACTTTGCTCACCTTAAATTTATTTATTTATTTATTGGGTTTATATGCTGCTCTCCCTGACAAGCGGGCTCAGAGCAGCTCACACATAAATACATTAAAACATTAAAACAAATAAAAACAACATGAAATTCACAATATAAGTTAAAGTGCTCAGAAAAGATGGCGTAGTATAATACCCAGCATTCGCTGATTACAGATGATGATACTCGCAGCTGTCCAGGTCCAAGGTTGAGATCATGATGGTCAGAAGGTAGAAAGGGAGGCAAAAGAGGGGGCGGCCCCTATTTATAAGATTGGCAGAAGAGCTCCATCTTGCAGGCCCTGTGGAACTGCACAAGGTCCCGCAGGGCCCTGATCTCCTCTGGGAGCTCATTCCACCAGTAAGGGGCTGCCACCAAAAAGGCCCTCCCCCTAGTGGCAGCGAGCCTGGCTTCCCTGGGGCCTGGTATAACCAGCTGATGTTGGGCCCCAGACTGTAGTGCTCTCTGGGGCACGTATGGGGAAAGGCAGTCCCTCAGGTAGGTCAGACCCAGGCCATTTAGGGCTTTAAAGGTAAGTACCAGCACCTTGAAGCAAATCCGGTATGCCATAGGCAGCCAATGCAGTGCCTCCAGCGCTGGCCCGATGTGCTCCCGTCTAGGCAGACACATCAGTAGCCTCGCTGTGGCATTCTGCACCAGCTGCAGCCTCCGGATTAGCAACAAGGGCAGCCCCATGTAGAGAGCATTACAATAGTCTAGCCTCGAGGTGACCGTCGCATGGATCACTGTGGCCAGGTCAGCGCGGTCCAGAAAGGGGACCAACTACTGTGCCAGCCATAGGTGATAAAAGGCCAACTTGGCAGTGGCTGCTACCTGGGCCTCCATTGACAAGGAGGGATCCAGGAGCACTCCCAAACTCCTAACCACTGGCACAGGCACCAGCAATACCCCGCCGAAGGTTGGGAGTGAGAGCCCCAACCCCAGGCCGCCCCTTCCCAGGCACAGGACCTTCATCTTCGCTGGGTTCAGCTTCAGCCTGCTCATCCTGAGCCATCCAGCCACAGCATGCAATGCCCGGTCCAAATCATCCGGTCCGGCATCCGACTGGCCACCCAACATCAAATAGAGCTGGGTGTCATCAGCATACTGGTGACATCCCATCCCTGCCCTCCGGACAATCTGGGCAAGGGGGCACATAAAGATATTAAAAAGCATCAGGGATAAGACAGCCCCCTGGGGCACTCTGCATTCAAGCGAGTGCCTCTGGGATTGCTGTTCCCCTAGCACCACCCTTTGTCCCCAACCTTGGAGGAAGGAAGCAAACCACTGCAAGGCAAGCCCCTATACCCCCATGTCGGCAAGGCAACGGATCAGCAGCTGATGATCGACCATGTCGAACGCAGCCGACAGGTCCAACAACAGCAACACCGCCACACTGCCCCGATCCAGGTGTCTCCGGAGGTCATCAGTAAGGGCAACCAGTGCAGTCTCCGTTCCATACCCCAGGCAAAAGCCTGACTGGAAGGGATCTAATACAGAAGTGTCATCCAGGAAGCCCTGCAACTGTATCGCCACCGCCCTCTCTATTAATTTGCCCAAATAGGGCAAATTAGAGACCGGCCGATAGTTGGCCAATTCAGCCGGGTCTAAAGATGGTTTTTTCAAGAGTGGGTAGACCATCACCTTCTTGAATGTACCAGGGAACCATCCTTCCAAAAGGGATTGGTTAATAATCTCCCTCAATGCACCTCGAAACCCCTCGTGGCCGGTTTTAATCAACCAGGAAGGGCACGGATCAAGGATGCATGTGGTTGGGCATACAGCCATGAGCAACCTGTCAACTTCCTCCAGGCTGAGTGGGCCAAAGGAATCTAAACCTGGCCCCGAAGACGTGCAAGGGGCCTCAAGTTCGCTCATTGTCTCAACTGTGGCGGGAAGATCACGGCGGAGCGCCAAGACTTTATACGCAAAATAGCTTGCAAAAGCCTCACAGCCAATAGCCAATTCCCTACTATTTAGTCTGCCATGTGGCAGTGCAGTTATAGTTCAAATTGTTCTAAATAATTGTGCTGGACGTGAGCTAGCGGATGCAATCTCGGCCACATAGTAAGCTTTCTTCGCGGCCTTGACTGCCATCTCATAGGCTTTCATAAACTTCTGATAAGATATTCTTGTTGCTTCGTTGCGGGCCCATCGCCACCGTCTCTCTGACTGTCTGAGCTCCCGCTTCATAAGCCACAGCTCCTGGGAAAACCAAGGAGCGAGCCTAGTGTGGGAGTGCAGAGGGCACCTAGGAGTAATCTCGTCGATGGCTGTGGAGAGTCAGTTATTCCAGTCCTCCACTAGCTCATCCAATGAGCTGCCATGGGGTTTTGGATCCCGCAGAACCATCTGGAACCTCTCTGAGTCCATCAGTCTCTGTGGGCGAGCTAAAATTCATTCACCATTTAAACAAGGTTGGAGTGGAATGTCCAGATGGGCCTTCAGAGCTGAGTGGTCTGACCATGGTACTGCCAAGGCGATATTCCGGCCCACTCCTACTCCCGCCGCAAAGACCAAATCAAGCGTATGCCCAGCCTGGTGAGTGGGCATCATGACAAACTGGAAGAGTCCCAACGCCACCGTGGATGACATCAGGTCCACCGCCTGAGTGGAAGCCGCATCATCAGCATGGACATTGAAATCACCCAGGACAATCAGCCTTGGGTGTTCCAGCGCCCAGCCTGCTACAGCCTCCATCAGGGCCGGTAGGCTATCAGCCAGTGCGTTACGTGGTCAGTACACCAGCCAGATAGCCACACTCTCCCCAGCCTCCAACACCAAGTCAGCACACTCTACGTCCGTGATCTCCACTGGCGGGAGCACTCTGAAGGAGTAAGCCTCCCGAATGAGCATCGCCATGCCTCCCCCCCACCCCCTAGTCCGGGATTGGTGCAGGACTGAAAATCCAGGTGGGGCAAGCTGGGACTAAAACTTTGTGGTATTATTTAAGTTAGGCTTCTGTTTCTTCTTCTACTACAAATTGCATGTAAATGTGAATAAGTTTTAATAAAAATAAGTTATTTAGTTGTTGTGACCTACTTGCTTGAAGAGTGTTTAACCATGTTTGATTCCGTACTTTCTTAATTGTGCACATTAATCAACACATAAACTGAATAAAAAAGCAATTGTTTCAATATTCTACAGAGCTGAAATGAATATTCTCAAGGAGTCAAGTTACAAATTTTTCAATGCTGCTATTTAAATCTTGTAATGTCTTTAATTTGAAATTTGAGCACATTACTCTTGCTGCCATTCCTTGATAGTTTTGCTTCTGGCAGGCTTCATATATGTAATCTAATAAGTTATCTGCTGTTAAAAGCTAATTATCATTGCATGCTGGCCATCAAATGCTGTAAGATAAAAACAAATCTACTGCATGCCAATTGGTATCTATGTTAAATATTATTGCATGCCAAGCATCTAAATTCCCAAATACTGTTTTTCAAACTATCATCTAGAGACTCCTGGGTTGTTTAGTAACATGTTAAGGACTCCTCAGTTAGAAGAACAGTTTATCTTAAGTAACTGATACTTCTTTGAAGTATGCAGCACCAAGGGCATGTTAGGATTATCCTAGATCAGACACTCAGCTCACAGAGCGGTATTTACTTGAAAGTAAGACAACCCTAAAGGTAAGATGACCACCCTAAAAAAAAAAGCTGTTCAGCAGATGATCCTGAATGTAAAATGACCCTGCCTAATAAAAAATAGCAGTATAAAGTTGGTGGTGGAGGACTGCCCAAAAGACAAATCAGTGGGATCTAGATCAAATCAAGCCTGAACTCTCCCTAGAAGCCAAAATGACTAAACTGAGGCTATCACTGGAAAAGATGGCAAAACTAGGAAAAGTTGAAGGCAGCAGGAAAAGGGGAAGACCCAGTCTGAGATGGATTGACTCAATAAAGGAAACCTTGGCCCTCAGTTTGTAAGACCTTAGTAAGGCTGTTAATGATAAGGCATATCATAGAATCACAGTGTTGGAAGGAGCCATTCAGGTCATCTAGTCCTCAATGCAGGATCTGCCTAAAGCATTCCTGAAAAGTGTTTGTCCAGACACTGCTTAAAGACTGCCAGTGAGGGGGAGTGCACCATCTCCCCAGGCAGCTGATTCCACTGTTGAACAAGTCTTACTGTAAAAAAGTTTTCCCTAATATCCAGCTGGTCCTTTCCCACCCTTAATATAAACCCATGCTTGTGAGTCCTATCCTCTGCTGCCAACAGGAACAGCACCCTGCCCTCCTCTAAGTAACAGCCCTTCGACTACTTAAAGAGAGCAATCATATCCTCCTTCAACCTCCTCTTCTCCAGACTAAACATTCCCAAGTCCCTCAGCCTTTCCTTACAGGGCTTGGTCTCCAGGCCCCCGATCATCCTCGGTACAGTTGTAAAGTGTACAGCATTGGAGGTCACTCATTCAGATGGTTGCTGTAATTCAGAAATGATTTGATGGCACTTAATACACATGCATAAACAGAGTTACACCCATCTAAATCCATTGAAATAAATGGGCTTAGAAGGGTGTAATGTTCCTTAGGAATGCACCGTTAAACTCCCCCCCCCTCAATTTCACAATATTTTCCATAAGCTAGGAAGACACTTTTTCAACAAAAGGTGTTATATCTCTAATTCAACCAGGTCATTTAAAATTAACAGTTAGCTTTATAGGAAAAGCCCAATATAAAATGTCCACAAATTTCATAACACCTACGTCCCAATCGCGGGACTAGCCCAGGACCCCGGACAGACCCCTTGCAATTTACAATTCAGCACTAAAAGAGGGACACCTGCCGCCTTCTTGGTCAGAATCCTCTCTTGCAGTAATACCTAAGAAAAACAAAGACCCTGCCGATATGGCATCTTACAGGCCCATCACGTTAATAAATAACGATGTGAAACTTTTCTCATCTATATTGGCAAACCGTCTAAAGAAGATAGCTCCTACACTGATCAATGAGGATCAAACAGGCTTTATTCCTCAATGACAAATAACAGATAACATCAGAAGAATGTTAAATATTATTGCACATGGCCTCTGCACCAAAGAAGAAGCAATTATCCTGGCCCTGGACTTTGAGAAAGCCTTTGATTCCATAGAACTCCCTTATCTGACAGAGCTTCTCAAACAACTTGGATTTGGCTCAAACTTTCTAACGGCCTTACAAGCAATCTGTAAAAATCCAAAATCAAGGGTGAGGGTTAATGGTACAAATTCTAATTTTTTCTCCCCAACCAGAGGAACAAGACAGGGATGTCCTCTGTCACCTCTCCTTTTTGCCCTCGCCATTGAACCCTTGGCAGAGGAACTGAGGAAGAATAACACCTTCACTGGCATGCAGATAGCTGGTAAAGAACACAAATTATCAATGTATGCAGATGACATCACGCTGTATATAACAAATCCCAAATGATCCCTCCCTACTATTTTTGACACTATTGACCGATTTGGAAAAATATCTGGACTACATCTTAACGCCAATAAATCAGGTGTATCCAATCGGTCTACCCAAAGAGATTAGAACAGACTTAAAACCAAACTACAGCTTTCAATAGATAACAACAGAATGGAGATATTTAGGGATCCAGATTCCACTGCATACAAAAAATTTAACAGACTGCAACTTTCATAGACTGAACAAAGACATTCGGGATAAGATGCAAGAATGGGAAAAAAAATAATGCTATCTCTAGCCGACAGATTACAATTGATTCAAAGCTTTATATTCCCTTGCTTTTTATATTTGTTTCGAGCACTCCCTATTTTTCTGACGGACAAAGATTTAAATAAATGGCAGAAAACTCTAACAAATTTTCTTTGGGACTCTACAAAATCTAGGGTGGATCACCGTCATCTGACAAAACCTATCTCTAGAGGGGGACTGGGGGTTCCCTCACTCAAAAGGTACTACCACGCAGCAGCAATTGCCAACATTGCAAGTCTGTTGCAGCCAAACTACAACACCAATTGGATGCTAATTGAACAGGGTTACGCCTCACCTTTCTCTCTCCCAGAAGTAATATGGATGCCCAAAGCTGAAAGACCTAAGCTGATAGAGGAAAATATCTTCTTGGATTCAACTCTGAAAATCTAGGATGCAAACAGTTCTACACTTGCTCCTAAACTTTCTCCAATATCAACATACACCCAACAGTCATGGTTCCCACCAGGACAGGAAAGAAGAGCATTTGAGAGGCTGACAGATGCAGGTTTTTACAAGATCTAGTTAAAGGAGAAACCTTACACAGCAAAAAGTTCTCTGAGGAGCGTATGCACTCCTCATTGCCATGGCTAAGATACTATCAACTTAAAACTTTGACTGAATGGGCTGCAAAGCAAGGCACTTTCTCTAAACCCAAGACTCAGTTTGAAAGCACCATAATTAAACTCTCTGATCAAAGGAATGGCCTGATGTCTATTATCTACAAAATCTTGGCCTCCTCTGAAAAAGAACAAAATACAAAAAACAAAGCAGTGTGGCACAAAGATTTTCAACAGGAACTAACAGCAGAACAATGGACGAATATATGGAACTCTCATGCTTGCAAAACGCGAATCTTTCCCATCTGTTTGCAATTCTTTAAACTACACATGAGGTGGTATCTCTCTCCTAAGCGTCTACAGCATATTTATAAGAATCACAGCTCTCAGTGTTGGAAAAGATGTGGCGAACCTAGTGATTTCTTTCACTGTTGGTGGATGTGCACAGCAATTCAAACCTTCTGGAGACAAGTGTTAACAGAAATTGAAAACATTACATCTCAACGACTACCGTTAGACCCGGCAGTATTACTCCTCAACTTGGAAGAAGGTATCGATCCTGAGATCGAAATAAACACGCTAACCGCCACTCTTCTAGCAACGTCTCAATTGACTATTGCGGCTTCATGGAAAGCACCTACCCCACCAAGTATAACACAATGGAAAAACAAATGCTGGGATCATTTCATTATGGATAAAATAGCGGACATAGTTGAAGGGCAATCGTCTATATCTACAAAAAGGCACTCATCTTTTGTTAGCAAGTGGTTCTCCTTTGTTACATATATGGAAGAACATCATGATATACCATCTAATCCTAATTATATCAAGTGGCTTCGCTTCTAAATACTTTCAATTACATTTAAACACTGGAAAAATATTCTTAAATTCTCTTGAACTCTTTAAATACTTACCTTAATCATATTCCTTGGTTTAATGGCATTAATATACTTACAGATCACCACTAGGCAAAAAGCAAAGGTTAAACATACAAATAATATACATGAACAATGTTAACAGGCTTACCAATTGTTATATATATTTAGTATTTCTTATGGTTGAAACTGCATTCTGTATTGAAAAGAAAAAAATATTATGTATTTTGTTGAAAATAATTTTATCTTTCAATCAAAAATTTTACTTCACAAAGTTATTGTGTGGCCCAATATGGTCCTGTGTGTACTGACAGTACATCTAGGACACCCAGAACTTTCTGAAAGGCTCAAAGGTTTTGCAGCAAACCCTCAAAGGTTATATGGCAGATGTTGGTAGGTAAGGCATTCTCTGAAGGTAGTCTAAAAATTGTTATTATTTATTTAAAATATTTATACTGCACCTTATGTTCTCCCACTCATGGTGGCTAAGAATACAGAAATAGCTGCAAGGACACAAAAAAGTAGTTCAATAACCTTCAAAGGGACTGCCTCTTCCTGTATATGCCTTGACGAGTGTTACGCTCTAAGGATCAACATCTCCTGGTGGTCCCTGGCCTGAGGGACGTCTGTCTTGCCTCGACCAGGGTCAGGGCTTTCTCTGCCCTGGCCCCTGCCTGGTAGAACATGCTCCCAGTTGAGATCAGGGCCCGGCAGGATCTTCTTCAATTCTGCAGGGCCTGCAAGATGGAGCTGTTCCACCAGGCCTTTGGCTGAGGCAGCAGGCATCCACATATGGCCTCCCTGAGCTTGCTGTCACCCACCCACTGATAACTGGCCATTATTTCATCTGTACCAATGGGCCAGAATCTCTCATAGCCAGCTGATTTCTGCTGTTAAGTTGTAACCACCAGTTTTAATGTTTATACTGTGTTTTTAAATTTTTAATTGTATTTATTGTGATATTATATAAATACAAAAAAATAATTAATTAATTAAGCATCCAGCAACAAGAACCAATATACACAGTTAAAAATTTCCCAGACTGCTAAAATGGTTTGGTACCAAATGCCCTCTGGAATGAAACTGCCTTATATGCCCTTTTTTGTTTGCTTGTTTGTTTAAGACTTATATCTCACCCCTCCCCAGGGTCACAGGGTTTGGAGCATCTCATATTCAATAAAACAATCTATAAATAGAGGTAAAACATACTTACAAAACATTACATTACAAGCCATAAAGCAGCACCCTTGTTCATGCATCAGAATAAAACACGATCATTTGGCACCCAACAACCAGCACCCCAGTCTACTGTAAAAAAAACCTGGCAGCACTGCTAATAGGTGGAAGAAACCTGTCCTCAGCTGTCCTCATGGGAAAGCCTGTTGGAACAACTCTGCCTGGAAGTGGCAAGTGAAGGTTCTCTCTCCACTCCGACTTTGGTAGCCTATTCTAGAGCACAGCTGTTCTAAGGGTTTTCCATGCCCTGTGCCAATGCACTGCCCCTTCCACTAGCCCACCACTCCTCCAGCCCCCCCCCCCCCGGCAGGGGTGCACTCCTCTATGCCACCACCAACCAGGGCATGCTTCTCCGAGCCTCTGCAAAGGAGCGGGAGAGTGAAGCCCAGCAATGACAAAGCAGGTAGCTTCCTGCTCTTCCTCCTTCTCCTATGGATCTGGGGCAGAGTAACAGGCCAGGCCAGCTGCTCAGGTGCAACAGTGCTAGCCACTACCTGCTTGTCTTCCCTACCTCTTTTGTGGGGGTGAGGCTGGGGAAGGTGAGCAGGGCAACCCAGGCTGGGGTGCTGTGGCTGGAGCACTACTTGGGCCTGCCACCTGACCCCATGGCATCCCCAACCTCTTTCACCCTAGGCAATAGCTGAGGACTGCCTAGCAGGCACATTAGCCCCATTACAGAGAAATAGGCTTACCAGAGATAAAGCCCATCACTTCACTGTTGCCTGGTCAATGACAGGTCATAGCATATCAGCTATCAAAGGTATCTGCAACCACTGCATGCCAGCTATCAAATATCAACTATCAGGCAATGTTCCCTTTAAGCTGTGGAATCTTGTGAGCAAAAATCCTACTTTGTGAGCTACTGGCATTAAAGTTGTGAGTGAGTGATTTGGCTACTGCATAAATTAGTTGGCTCTGGAGCCACCCTTCCTGAACTAAGACAAAAAGGTGTGAGCCAGAGGCTAAAAAACTCTGAGCTAGCTCACCCTAACTTAGCTTAGAGGGAACACTGCTATCAGGCATCAAATATTGCAGTCAAATATTATGTGCTGTCAAGCACAGATATGTAAGAGAATGTTCAAACAGTCAGTGAGTACCTGGAGAATACTAAAAATCAAAATTTATAAAGAAGGAGGTTTTTTAGATGCGAACCTGTTTCAGCTCTAGTAATCTACAGAGGCATTAGGAAATAAGTTTTAACCATACTCAGGCTGGTTTTATTCATTATAGCCTGATAATCACAGCAAGTCCATTGATATCCCAGTGAATGTTGCAGCTCTTGAGAACCGCAGTTATCTTCCCTCTGTTTATTATTATGAGCATTGCTGGGTTGGGGGCAGGGGAGTCGGCACTGGATTTTCTCGTCTGGTGCTTATTGGAAACTGTCAAGGTCTTGTAACATAAATAATACTTTTAAAGAAAGAACAGAGTGCCTTTTAAAACAAAGCAATCTCAACTAGTCCCACATACACCAGATTATGGGTGTTCAACAGGCCTGAACCATGGCACCTCTCATATTTTAAAAAAACCCAATAAGCACTGCCCTCCCCTTCTCTGAACTCCTCAGCATCTGTGGAAGTAACTGTGGAAGTGTGAACTGTTCAACTCCAGATTTTCTTGAATGGAATGGATTATTTATATCCATTTCAGTTGAGTTTCCAACCTGCATTTAGAACAGAACGTTCCTAGATCACTCTGACTATTTATCTTTGCTGGTACAAAAACAAAAAGAAACTGCCATCTGTTGATTCTCCTGGACCTCTTGAAGCTTTTAGTAGAAGAGTTGAAGAAGAAGAGGTTTTTTTTATACCCCATTATAAGAGGTTTTTTTATACCTCTTATTATTATTATAAGAGTTTTTTTTATACCTCTGCCCTAATGAGGGTCTCAAAGGGGCTTACAATCACCTTTCCCTTTTTCTCCCCACAACAAGCACATTGTGAGGTAGATGGGGCTGAGAGAGTTCTAAGAGAACTGTGACTGACTCAAGGTCACCCAGCTGGCTTCATGTGGAGGAGTGGGGAATCAAACCCAGTTGTCTCGAATGGAGTCTGCTGCTCTTAACCACTAAATCACACTGTCAGCTAATGCTGCCATCTCCTGCCCAGGAGGTGGGATGAGTGAACCTTTGATGTTGGGTCTGTGGAATGTTATGTTATACTTCTCATAGTGTGCTTATTGCTCTTCGAGCTGCTCTGACCTTGGGAGATTGCTGGTGCCTGCCCATGTATCTCTTCTCCTGTCTGACTATTTCTTCCTGCTTTTTCCCTGGGAACCATAAACCAGTATTTTGAGTGCCTTTTCTTTGCCTTGATGATTGGTTTCAATTCCTTACCAGACCCCTTTTTGAATTCTGTATAATTGTCCTGCTTGGGGCTGTGTCAGCCATTACTAATACAAGAAGTGCAGATGACCACAACAGACCTTTCTCAATAAAGACTTCCTTCTCTAGGACACTTGTTGTTGACTGACTCTGTAGGACTCTCACACACACTGGCTCTCAATACCATTTACTGTGTTATTATTCTGAATTGGTTGGTTGACATAGTTGTCAAGGATACCACATTCTCACCTTCAGGATGCCCTTCCCCCTTGAGACTCACCTGACACCTACTTTACTTTCTTTTAGGCAACAAACTAAAACACAAGCTGGGCTCTTATTTATTGGTTTTTATCTTATCAGCTTTTTAATGGTCTGCTATTTTAAGAATGGTTTTATGCTGCTTATGTCCAATGGCTTGTGTTTCAATAGCTTGTGCATTAATATTGTGGTTTTTAACTGCACAGAGGAGGACTCTGAAGAGGCCCGTCCTTGGAAGCATGCTCTGGTCAAACTATCCTTGCTTTGACCACATCCAGATTGGACTACTGCAGTGTGGGACTGCATTTGGAGATTACTTGGAAGCTTCAGCAGGTTTTGAATACAGCAGTAGGACTGGCTGCAAAGGAAGGTGTTTAGCTATCATATTACCCCATAGCTGCAGGTTTGGTGTTTGTGTTTGGCGAAGTACAGTACCTGTAAGTGTTCTGAGCAGAGCAGTGTTAGATATATGCTACAACCATGTTAGTTTGTGCAAAGTACTCCCTTTTTGTTCAAAGAGTCACCTGTTTCCATCGCTAAAGTCACCCTGTGTCTCTTCTAAGAGTGCACAAGAGAGATATAGCCCCATGCTATGCACACTGTCATCTGAGATGTGGGTGTGTTGGCTGGAGTTCAGGAGAGCTGTGATCACCTGCATATTTAGTCAGAATACTAAGCTGGGAGACATGCAAGGAATTTTGTATTTCACTCCCACTGAGTTTAATGGAAGTGCTTGAATGTATGCCTGCTTTTTGCCAGCACATTATGCCAGTGCAAGGAGGAGGACACAGGCTGAGGGCAATTACGATGTTGAGTAAAAGTGTTGATTTCCATGAGACAGAGCTCACTGGGTGGGGTGATGGCCTCATCCTCTCACCATCATATTTGATTTGCATGTTCTCTGTTTCCACGTATGCTGTTCCTGCTTCAGATTGGACCATGGCATGCATGCAGAAAAAGCTTGAACCTTCTCCTTGTGCTGTTAAACTGAATAGAAATGGTCTGAGGAGAGCTATTTGGCCAAATAGTTCCTTCATCCAGCCTACATGTACCACAGTCCAACCTGTGAAGAAAACACAAATAATGAAGGACTGTGATAGAGTTCACTGGCTGGGAACATTGTCCCCACCCCTTGAACTCCATCTCACAGTAACTGATGCAAAGTCCAGCTCCTCTCCTGGCAACCCCTCTCACTGCCACTTATTTCTGGCCCCTGGCCCATTTTCAGAATGGCTTTAGAAATGCACTCCTGAACAGGCCCATAGCCAGAAATTCATAAATTGGAGGGCCTTTAAATAATTCAGGGGACACTGAAATTAAAATAAAAGGGTTTTTTAAAAAAAAAAAGCCCTGGAAGCCCAGCGTCACAGAGCTGGCCTGTGCTGGGGCTCCAGCTGGGCACCCCGGTGCAGGGAGAAGAAGAGGCACAAAAAGAAGGAGAGGCAGAAGAGGAGGAGGAAGAGGTGCCCCACCCCACCCTGCCAGCTTCTGAGCCTGCCAAAAGTTTCCACCAGCCCCACCTTGCCTGCCAGCCCACCTGCCTGGTTGCCTCGTGTCACTTACTCTCCTGGGAGCCCACTGCTGCCAGCTCATGACCCCCAGCCCCTCCCCCCAACACACTGTGGGAGCCAGGGGCCACAGAGCTGGCCTCCACCGATGCTCCAGCTGGGCACCTAGTCACAGGAGGAGGAGGCAGAAGAGGAGGAACAGGCACCCCAGCCCAGCCCTGCTGGCCTCTGAGCACTGCCAAAGTTTCCTGCAGGCCCCACCTCTCCTGCTGGCCCACCCACCTCACACCACTTCCTCACCTGGAAACCATGTGCTGCTGCCAGCTCAGGACCCCCAGCCCAGCGTTTCCCCACCAACTGCCAGCCTGGGATGGAGCTGGCAGGGCTGCTAGCAGGCAGGGAAGGGGCAGTGACAGCGGCACAGGGAGTCCTCAGGACAGCCCAGAGAGTCAGGGGGCTGGGCTAGATAGGAAGTCATGGGGCCTCAGAAGGAAATCAGGGGGCCAGGCCTCAGGAAGCTCCACCGTAGCTGTGGGCCTTGAACTATCTGTAGAACAAGTGTGGACATAATCCTGCCTAAGACTGAACTTTGTCTTTTTTCTTTCTTCAGGTTCAAAATTATTGTTTTCAGTAAAATTAATACATTCATGGTGATTTTCAGGGTTTCTTTTTAAACAGATCTCTGCAGAAAGATAATTTCCATAGCCTGGTCCTATGCCCGTCTAGCTGGAAGTAAATTCACTGTGTTTAATTAGACTCATTCCCAGCTAAGATTTACTTGGGGTTGCAGTCTCAGTGTCTCTTAATGTGACAGCCCTTGACAAATACAGAGGCTAATTTCTCTGAAAGTCTACTTGGTCCTTCCTAAGGCAAAGGTCTTACAGAAAGCTTAAATCCAGTTTGGTAGCGTCTTTAAGATGGGCAGGAGGTTGAGGCTCAACAGAGCACTGGTAATAAAGATGACCAAGATGGACAACAGGGATTTGTTGCATTTACACATGTATCTCTCTGTCTAAATTAACCATGGCATGGAAAAGGTGCAGAAAATGCTAATTAAAAGTTAATAAATTCCATGACCATGAATGGCCTGTGGTCCATGAGTTAGGATCACTCTGTACTGCTTCAGTGGAAGCATTTCTTTTTAATATATTTTTAACTTTGAAATTTAGACAGCTGTATTCTATTAATATATGTACAAAAATAGCTAAAACATAGCTATAAATATACAGCTATTAACATAACTAAAAATTGGGCAGCATTCTAATATATATATAGACTAGGAGCAAGGCCCATTGTAGAGCAATACAACAGGCTCTAGCAGCCATCTGGGCTTGTGTGGCCCCTCACCTGCACCTGCCAGCATTTCCCCCATGGCCATCCACTGCCCACCCGGGTACCTGTGAGTGAGCGTCGGTCGCGGCACCGTCAGGAGCGACCTGAGGTCCTGCGTGTGGCTGCCTGCACTTGCTGGTGGGTCCCCACAGGCATCAGTAGGAGGGGGCTGAGGTTTGGCATCCAGCTGGCTCCATCATCCTGCAACGTCCAGGCATCAGCGGCCACCCCTTTCGGCCGCCAGCAGAGTGTGTGCCCCATCCGTGGGCTCGCAGCCTATTGAGGCTGGGTGGCAGTTCTGTGGGTGGGTGGGTGGGACTACAGCATGGCATGGACGACTTGTGGGTCATGTTTGGGCCAGCACCACGTAGGCCAGTGGCCAGGGTCCCCAGGCTGAGTGGTGGCTCGTTCAGCCTACGGATGAGGGAGCGCATCATACATGGTCACCTAAATCGGCTTTATAATATAGAGAGATTTCTGACTGATGCTCTCCGTGGTCCTTAAGTTTTTGGCATTCCACTGAAACTCAGGCAGGGCAATCATGTGGTTCTGCTATGCCAGTAGCCACTGCAACATGGCTGTGCTGGCATTACACCTACATAATACTGTTGCCATCCTAAGCATTCTCAGCAGCAAAGTAAAAACTAAACAGCAGCAGCAGAAGCAAAACTGGATTTATATCCCGCCCTTCACTCAGAGTCTCAGAGCATCTTACAGTCTCCTTCCCTTCCTCTCCCCATAACAGATACCCTGTGAGGTGGGTGGGGCTGAGACAGCTCTGAGAGAACTGCTCTGAAAGAACTGTGACTGAACCAAGGTCACCCAGATGGCTTCATGTGGAGGAGTGGGGAATCAAACACGGTTCTCCAGATTAGAGTCCACTGCTCTTAACCACTACACCAAACTGGCTCAGAGAAGAGATAATAACAAGAGATAATGTAGTAACACTGACAGATGTTCCCACAGCATCCCTGGCAACTCCACTGCCACCCACCAATTTTGATGTTGTACATCAAAGCCAGGCTAAGTACCAAACTACAACAGTCTTGCAACAGCAGCATAAATTGACTACATCAGCACTGAGTTCTGCTCCACAACAGAATTTAGTACCAATTCAGTACTCACCCAGAAGATACAAATTGGAGACAGGATCACATTGTCAGAATTATAATCTCTGTCTTTTGCCTTTATTATCATACGGTCTTATTAAATGTATAAATTTTTAAAAGTTATCTCTACTGCACTGTGTATGACTCGATGTTAAAGCAATTGCACATACATTCCAGCATTTCAGACTTTTATCTATATCTTTCTTGTTGTGATATTGTTGCTGGTTGCCAGAAGGGTGCTTCAGAAAAAAATATCACAGGCCATATAATTTTTAGATAAACAAAGACAATGACTTCTGTTATCTGATTCAACTGCTCAGTTTCTTAACTTTATCATTACTCCCCTATTTTTTTTAGGGAAAGTCATAAAATACACGTAGAAGCCAATGCAGGTCTCAGAGCTATGACTACACAGCCAGGTCAGGCATCTGGGATCAGAGTAGAAGATTCAAGTTGATTCAAGGAATCAACTCGTGGCAACACAGAGACATAATTTCACAAAGAAGCAACAGGTGAAGTCTTTTTCCTTATGCAGACAACAGTTGAAAGATAGGTTTTAAAGGGATGGGCAAAATCCAGCAGTCCAGTGTTTGTGGCTAGAAATTGAGGTGAGTCATCATTCAGTCCAGAGTCCCCATGATGCACAGTCTTGTGAATGTCAAACCATACTAGCTTTTGAGCATAGTTGGTGATTGCCTTATAAAGATCATCAGGCCATCTAGTTCAATATTCCATCTACTCCAAATGGCTTTCCCACATTTCAGGAAGAACTATTTCCCAGTCCTGCTATGTAAGATATTTCTTTGACTGGAGATGCTGGAATGGAAAACTGGAACCTTCTGCATGCAAAGCATGTGCTCTGTCACTGAACTTGTTAGGTACAACAATCACACCTGTGGCCCCTGGGCTCCCTATCCCAGGGCTGATCAAAACCTAGGAGAGGGCCCCAGAGCCATGGCTCCCTTATCCAACAGTGAACAGTCCTAGTGGGAAAGTCCCAGACAAGGATACTTTAAAGAAAATAAAACTGTATTGACTGCAGTCTGCACTATACTACTCGCTTTTGCACATCACACACTCACCTCAAAGTCAGGTTGGTCAGACCTGATGTAAAGGTACCAAAAGCTGTCAGGACAGGACAATTTTGATGAAGATGATGGAATTCCACATCTGTAAGCCTGGACTGTCCCTTTTGTAGGGCTGATAATGTCATGGTGTCTCCGGCCTCCTTTTGCTTGTCTTCACCTCTTTTGTCTTTCCCCCTTGAACTCTATGAAATGCTAGTGAACCTAGCTCTTGGTTGGCAGCTCTTTCTCAACACCCGTTGCTTCCTGTTGACATTTCTTATGGCTTCTGTCTGAGTTCCAGTGGTTGCAGCTGGTGTCAGGGTCTCTTCTTATCTCATGAAACCAGTTGGGGAGGGGTGAAGGGAGAGGCTATCTAACAGAGATTTTCAGTCTCACATCATGTGCATCAGAATGGCATAGGACAGTCTGTTTAAGGCCCAGGGTCAAGGAACAGCCTTGTCTTCAGCCATGCCACACTTTTTATATATATATATATATATATATATATATACTTGCAAGCTCTCATTCTTTTAAAAAGTCATGTATGTGTCTATAAACAACAACTGCTGAATGCACACATTATATGGGATATGGTAACAACTAGAAATTGCTGAATACACAGGACATTCTCAAGGAGCGCTGCACCTTTTGCAAAACAGCTGTTTCTTGTTCATGTGAACTTATAGCAAACACACAGGCTCTTCATAAGGCAGTTTATAAAGAGAAAGCAATACGAGGCTCTTGTCTCACAAACTGTGCCCCCAAAGGGTCAGGCGAGTTCTCCTTGCAAAAACTGAGTTTAAACCTCATTTGCAGCCTTAGCCATGGAGAGAATGTGTTGTCTGATATGATTCCTGAGTCAGCACCACCATCAGTTTTGACCCGAAATAGAAAGATATTCAAGTTGATTTGTGGTCATAAGCTGATTTCTGTGCATGTCTCTCAGCTCCCATCAGAGCCCAAGGGTTGCTGTTGAATCAATGAGTCAGGGGAGGGTGGAGATACAGCAGTCTGTTCTCAGTCCAGTTCCTTTTTATCCATAGTTGGTTATATGATCTTATTTCTTATTCTGGGATGCCTTTCCTCCTTGCCAAGTCCTTGCTGCTGCTTGCATCTCATACATAGCAAGACCCTCATCACATCAAGAATTCATAATCATCCAAAAATATTCAATAGGAATATGAAATATTTACACATGAAAGGACGTCAGATGGAATGAAGTACTCGTGATACTTTATAACTGTTCATTTGAGATAGTCAATGTACAATCTGCACTGATGGGTTACACTAAAGATGTCCTCGAAAGTGAGGTGTAGGCTTCCCAATCCCTTGCCAAGGACTGAGAAAGAAGCCAAATGTTTATTTTATTTTTATTTACTCCATTTATAATCCACATTTCTTGCTGAGGCTCAAGGTGGATCACACAGTGTAAATCAATATAATCTACAGAGTGGGGCATCTAATAAACAGTGCAATACGATTTGGATTATGGAAATAGGAAACCAAGCAGAAATCTGAAAACAGAGCTGAAACAACATATAAGCATTAACATGGCACAGTAAATGATGCAGAATTTACATAGTGGAGTCATACTTACACCAACTGATGGTTTGTACTATACACGGTAGTATAGTCCACAGTCCCTTTCTCTTTACTAAGGCATTTTTCTGAACCATTCCATTATAGCCCTGTTACCTGGATAAAAATGCCCCCCTGAATGACTCAGTTTTGCATAGTTTGCGGAATGCTGGGAGAGTGGGAGCCTTCCTGACCTCACCAGAGAGGCCATCCCACATGGTAGGGGTTGCAACAAAGAATGCAAATGTACAGGCAGTTGGTCTTGGTTAAATACAGAATAATTATTACTGGAGAGAAGGAGATCATTGGCTAGAGTTGTCGTCCCCACTGGCCACAGCTTGCAGTTGTGTCCTGAAATCTCAGGTACTTCTGCATGTCTCTTGTACTCTTTTTTTCCACAACTCTCATATCTCCCAATGACTTCGTCAGAGCTTCTTGTCACCGTATTGTTGAGAAATCCTTTCAGCAGGGCTTGTCTGACTATTGTGATGAAGTAACGTAAGATTGACAACGAACACATCTATCCTGAAGAGATGTGTATAGCAACTTTAGGAATTCTCTGAGAGAAATGTGCATACTGTAATTCTTATGTCACTTTTTCATCAGTCATGATATGACAAGTGAGAATTCTTTTGCAAGTAAAGCAAATCCAAGAGATGAAGCTGCCCTGCACACCTTCTGTTTGTCAGGGATTTAACAGTGCCTGCCTCCCTCCCTCCCATTCCCTTGGAAACAGCAATTCTCCCCACCATTCTTAATCCTGGGATCATTCAGGAGAGCTGTCTTGGCCAATCACACAGTCTTTCTTGGAGGGGAGGGAAATTTTAAATTGCAGCCATCAGTTACATTAGCCATTGTTGTGGAGTACATGTTGCACTGCTCCTTGTGTCCTGGGAAAGAGGCTTTGCTTGGCTGGATGAATCTTGCTGTGGTTGTGCTGGACTCCTTTCTTGACAGACTGGTTTGATTCATTTAAATTATTGACTTATTACTAGTAGCCAGACTTTCCTTGGTTCTTTTAGCTGGAGTGGGGTAATATGGTGGGGCAACATTTGATCACTGGGGTGGAGTAGTCTGGAAGATGTATTGTTTTCGTTGCTGCTAAGGAGTTTGTTTCTTGGATTTTTTTTAAAAAATGTGATTCATCTTTCTTGCTTTGTTGGCATTTTGGTTGCCCTCATTTAGTGGGTTACCTGTTCTCTACCTTTTTGTAGATTAGTGATTTTCAGTAACATCACATTTTTCATTGCTTATGTTTGGATAGGCAGGTTCCCAACAAACCATTTGCAATGTGACATGAGCTAGCCTCACTTTAAAAAAAAAATCTCCTATATCTCTGCAACATGATTGGATGGGTGGGTAGGTACCTCCCCAGGCAGGAAAGATGAAAAAGAACAAGGTGCAAGATAGAGAATGGTAAAAAAACAGACATTGTGGCATACCTTCTAGCGAGATTTTTTCCTTGAACAGTAATGTTTTATACATATTTTATGTAGAAAGTATGTCACTGTCATTTTTTTACCATTCTCATTTTAACCATGTATAAAAAATAACCCTTTGAGTTCTTGTTTATTATAGAATTGTGTTGCAGACCTGGATATAATTATAGGAATCTTATAAGGCCAATTTATAACATACTCAGACTGTTCATTTGTGCATTTTATAATTTTTAGACAGTTTTTAAATATATATTTTAATGCAGGGGTGTCAAACATGCAGCCCACGGGCCAGATCCAGCCCTCACTGGGCTTGTATGTGGCCTATGACCAACTGGCTGTCATCTGCTTCCTTCTCTCTCTCTCTCTTGCTTCCTTCTGCCTCACAGCTTGTTTAAACTGCCTCCCCTCCTCAGTTTCCCCTTGGCTTCCCCAGGCGCCCCACAACGTACGAGGCACCTGGGGAACCCAAGGGGGGGAGACAGTTTAAATTGCCTTCCCTTCCTGGATCAGCTTGGCTTCCCCAGGTGCCCCACGGCTTGCGAGTCACCTGGGGAACCCGGGGGGAGAGGCTGTAGGTGTGGTCAACTCAGAAGCCAGCTAGAACTCCATTTCTGTGTGTTCCTGCCCAAAAATAGTCCTGGTTGTGGGGTTGGTTTCTCCTGAGTGGTCAGTTTTGCACTGGCAGTGTCTTTTGAAATAGGAGATTCTTTGGGCTAAATTTACTGTGGGGTTGTCATTAGTGGTTCCTTCCCATCAGTTGTCAAGGAATTTAATGCTAATCCAGGATGAATGGAGGAAAAAATCATTGGTGGGGAATGCTTTAAAAGCTTAGTGAGAGGAGATGCTGACCACTTGGCCAGAGAGGCAGCAGGGAGGCTGCTGGGCAGCAGCTTGGTGGAGGAGGTTCATGGGGGGGGGGGGGAGAGACATTAATGCTTAGCAGCCTGATCTCTCTCCCCGCCCCCCCCCCCCCCCCCAGCATTATTTGGAAATGAGATGACAGGCAAAGGGAGAAAACCAGATGCTGAGATAGACCAGATTTTTTTTAAAAAAAGAAACAGGCTGACGTTGCCCCAGAGCTGGTTCTACAGCATTATCCTTGCATTTGAAATGTTTGTGGTCAGAGTAAATTTAAAAGAAAACCATACTTTTTTTCAAACACAAACTTGCCCAACTGGGGAATTAAGCCAACAACCTTGCACTTACTAGCACTGCATCCTAACCAACTGAGCCAACTGGCCATTCCTGCAAATAAATCAGACAAAGGCTGACTAATATCCTAATATCCTATTTCAAAAGACATGCCCAGTGCAAAGCTGACCAGTAAGGAGAGACCAGCTGGCCTCTGAGGGGAGATGGGAGGAAAAGTCTGAGGAAATGCTTTTAAATTCCCATCAGCTTGGAAGTGAGCTAAGGGGGGAAATCATCACAAAAGGAGTTTTAGAAAACCTGGGGGAACATCAGACTAAAAGCAGGCTCAGAGCTGATGGGGGGGGAATCAATGCAGAAAGAAAAAAACCAATTGGACTGTGTGGGGGAATGCAGAAGGGAGGGACCCAATTGTGATGCACAGTGAAAGCAGGGGAAACGGATGTGCAGAAAGGGCCAGAGATACAGCCCCCGCCCCTTCCAGGAGCAAGCTTCCAGTATTTAAACGTGCTATGCCTGGTTATGACAGTGAATACTGTGATGGGATTGGAGAGGCTTGTGGGTTGATTGGGTAAAGACCTCTGCTACAGTAGCAGGTGGAGGGTTCAGGGTCCAAGTCTGAGTACAAAGGCAGGGCTGTTTCCCAGGGAAACCTGGTTGATTTGGGGCTGCTCCTGCACATCAAAGGGAACATCCGACTGTCCTCAACCAGAGCCAGGGTCTTTTGTGCTCTGGCTCCAACCTGGTGGAACTCTCTGACAAATAACATCTGTGCCCTGCGGGACTTATTACCGTTCTGTGGGGCTTGTAAGGCAGAAATGTTCCGGCAGGCATTTGGTTGAGGACAGCGATAGTTCCATCCTGGCACTCCCCCCTCCCCTCCCTTCTGTGAGATAGCGGCATTACTGGCTTCTCTTGCGCCATCTGCAGCTACACTTCTCTGTTACCGGCTTTTACCCTGTTTTTAATTGATGTTTTATGACCATGCTATACACTGCTCTGAGCCTAGCTAGCTGGTGGTGGGAAGTTGAAAAGTCCAAACAAACTAGATGACCCTGGAGGTCCCTTCCAACTGTATGATTCTATGATTCTATGAAACAAGCTTCTGGAAGTTTCTCAACTATGTTCTTCTGTGGTGGTGGTAAGTGTCCAATTCCTTCCTCCTCTGGTTTTGTGGGGCAATGTTTTGTTTTGTTTTTTAAATCCAAACATAGCAACTGCAAGTAAAAGTAGTCCTTCCAGAGTGTCTATCTACAACCTTAGTTTATAAAATAACCATCACTTTTTGGCTGAAGATTATTTTTCATATGGCTTCTGAACTATTAACTTTGGCATATGGGGAAATGAAGGATAGGTCTTGGCTTGGTTTTGTTTTGAGGATCGTGGCCAATCTTGGTTTCTCAGCTGACTATTTAAGATCTCTTGGATTTCGTACTGCTAATTCTCTTATTAAGTAAAGACTGTTAGATCAGTGGGTGCAAGCTGATATGGGTATGATAGGTGACTTGAAAATCTCTGGGATTTATAAACAGCTATTTCACCCATCTTGGATATTGTCTTCGTATTTTGTTAATCTAAGTAACCCTAAGCATAGAAAGGCTTTTACTAGAGCCCACTTTGATATGTTACCACTACTGGCCACTGAAGGTTGTTTTAAAGGGATACCATATGGGAAAAGAGTTTGTTCTTGTGATCAAACCTCTATCGAAAATCTGTCCCATGTCATATTTCACTGTGTAAAATACAGGGCTGAACGAAATAAGCCTGTGTACAATTATATCTTCCCTTCTTGGTCGGTCGGATCATGAGAACTGGGGCTCCCGGGCGCCCGGCCACGCCGATGGCGCCCGGGTGCTGCTTTGCCGCCCCGCAGGAGGGCGGGGCAACAACAGGAAGGACGCAATGCGTCCTGGAGTCGGTGGGGCGGGGCCGGCCTGTTTAAAGGGCCGAGCCCCGCTCTCGCTCTCACTCCTGTTCCTCGTGCTCTCTTGTTCCTCGGGCGCTTGTTCCTCGTGTCGGCAGCAGCGCGTTGGCTCTGCGGCGGCGCGAGCGAAGCGGCGGGATCAAAGAAGCGGCAGCAGGCCTCGGCGGGGACAAAGAAGCGGCGGCGGCGGCGTGTGCTGCAGGCCTCGGCGGGGACGAGGAAGCGACGGCGGCAGCGTGAGCGGCTCAGCGGCACCCTGCTTGTGGCGGCGTGCTTGCGGCGGCGGCGTTGTTGCCGCGGGGGCAAAGAAGCGGCGGCGGCAAGCCTCGACGGGGAGCGAAGAGGCGGCAGCAGAGGGTGAGGACCCGGCGGCGGGCCTCGGCGGCAGCAAGCCGCAGCGGGAGCCGAAGAGGCGGCGGCGGCGGGGAAGAACCGGCGGCGGGCCTCGGCGGCGGCAAGCCTCGGCGAGGGGCGAAGAGGCGGCAGCGGCATTGAAGAACCGGCGGCGGGCCTCGGCGGCGGCAAGCCTCGGCGAGGGGCGAAGAGGCGGCAGCGGCATGGAAGATCCGGCGGCGGGCCTCGGCGGCGGCAAGCCTCAGCGAGGGGCGAAGAGGCGGCAGCGGGGGTGAAGAAGCGGCGGGCCTCGGCAGCGCGGATAGCGGTAGGATTCGGGGCAGCCTGCTGAAGGGGGCGCTTTCGGCGCCGGCAGGCTTCAGCGGCGGCATTCTTTGGGCGCAGCACTATACACGCCTGCGAAGGAGCGGTGGCAGCAGGCCTCAGCAGCACCGCTTTTGGTGGCGGCTGCGAGGCAACGGGCTGTCTGGGCTTGCATTTGCGGGGGTGGTTTTAGGGGGCTCCCCTTCACTCCCCCTTTTGGTCAGCCGAGAAGGCCGGAATTGGCCTACTTGGTGCAGCGCCCCCCCCCTTCCCATTAACAGCTCGGCCCTGCGGGGGCATCCATTGCTGGGGGGGTTCTTCCTCGTGGCAGCGGCTCACTCGTGAGCCTGGGCCTGTCCTCTGTTGGGGGGTGATTGCGCACAGTACTGGGCTTCCCTTCCTGCAGGGCCCATCTAGCCCATCGGCCTACTAGCCAGCAGGCCTGTTCTTGGAGGGGGGGGTGCGTGTTTCCGGGGCTCCCTCTTACCCACAGGCCCACTAGCCAACTCAAGCCTGCTCTGGGAGGGGTGTGTGTGCTGTCTTGACTCCCTCTTACTCATTCACCAGTCCAGTGGAGGGCCAGTTGGGTGTGGTGGTTCGGTGCACGGGCTCTAATCTGGGAGGGCCGGGTTTGGTTCCACACTTTTCCATTTGCAGCCGCGGCGTGGGCTGTGGTAAGCCATAGTTCGGTCAGGTCTTCTTTTTTCATTCACGGAAAGCAGGGTACTGTTAGTTTGCTTGTTTAATTTGGGTTAACGGTTTGTTGCCATTTACGTTGCATAGGTGCCATGGCTTCGAGAAAGGGGCAGGGCAAATCTAAGGGTAAGCAGCCTGCTCCCAAACCTAAAGGAAGGCAGCCAGCTTCAAGACGCACCCCCGCACGTCCGGCTCCAGCACCATCAGACGAAGAGGAGGATGACCCAGTCAATGCGGCTATTCTTCGTCGGCTGGAGGCCTTAGAAAGGAACAGGGGTGTACCGCGGGATGGGGTGGATGCTAAGAGGCCTAGGACGGATTCTAATTCTTCCTTTCAAGCACAGGTGTTGGCACGCTTGGCGTTCTTGGAGGACGGCGGGGGGCCTGCACCGGTGGACGACATGGAGGGAACACAGTCTGGCTCACGCACTGTTGGCTCGGATGATCAACAGGTTGGGGCGTTCAAGGGGCCTTTGAGTCAGGAAGGTAAGGCCGGCGACTGGGGTACACCGGGGTCATACTGGCCTTGGGGCCCTTGCCCTCAAGGGGCTCTGGGAGCCATCACGCAGCCATCGCCAGTTAGTGGCTCACAAGGTACGCTGGTGGCTCAGCCTCCGCACCAGGGACATTGATTGGGGTGGGGTTCTCCCAGTGCTGCCTCTTATGACTCGGTACGCGCAGGTGCTATACCAAGTGGGGATGCTGCTCTTCCCCTAGGGGATCACTTGTCCACTTCCACTAAGGAGAAGATTCTTAGGGGGGAGTTTGTAGACGTGTTCTCCTTATTGTACAGGGAGTTAGAGAAAAAGGACAAGGAGGACCTTGACGACCGGGAAAAGGAACGTTTGAAAAGGAGGGTGGTGGACAGAACCTGGGCGAATTGGTACCCGGGATTTTTAATATATGCGGCCATAATAGTGAGGCACCAACCTTGGAGGGCCTCTGCGATGTTCCAGTACATGGACATCGTTTATAAAGCATTTACTGATTTCCCAAGCCCAGCATGGTCACAGTATGATGAAGAATTTCGTATGCGTGCGGCCATGAATCCTGCTATGAGGTGGGATCAGATTCAACCTCAATTGTGGTTGCAGGTAATGTCCTCAGCCAAGCTGTCGGGGGGAGAGAGGACGCATAGCGGCCATTCGGTGAGGAGAGCTGCAGTGCAGCCAGGTACCCGTGCCCAGGCGGGGCAGGCGGTTCAGCGACGCCCGCTTTGCTGGGAGTTCACCTCCCATGGGACCTGTGGCCGCAGGGCATGCTCTTTTAGACACGAATGTCCACTGTGCGCAGGGCCCCATGCCTTTGCCAACTGCCCCAAGCCAAAGGGTAAGGGGAGTGGTAGGGGTGGCAAACGCGGAGGGGGTGGGAGCGGTCACAACCCCCCGCTTGGAAAAGGGGCCCAGCCCAATTAAGTTAGCGGTTTTGGAACACTGGTTGCGGGATTACCCTCATGTCCGCGACCGGGTTTACCTGTGGGAGGGGTTTCGGGATGGCTTCAGAATACCTTACCAAGGACCTAGGGTGTCATATATGGCTCCAAATTTAAAATCTGTGGTCGGAATGGAGCATATAGTTCGGGAGAAGATCAATAAAGAATGTAGGGAAGGTAGAGTCCTTGGCCCCTTTTTGGCTCCTCCTGTTACAAATTTAAGGGTTTCCCCATTGGGAGTGGTGCCTAAGAAAGCACCGGGAGAGTATCGCCTCATTCACCACCTATCCTACCCAAGGGGGGAATCGGTGAACGACGCAATACCAGATCATTTATGTTCTGTCAGGTACACGTCCTTTGATCAGGCAATGCGCATAGTGCGTCGGTGCGGCAAGGGGGCGGAGCTGGCGAAGTGTGACATCAAGTCGGCCTTCCGCCTCCTTCCTGTTCACCCGGATGATTTCGAGCTCTTGGGGTTTGCCTTCGAGGGTAAATTCTACATGGATAGGGCACTCCCCATGGGATGCTCGGTGTCTTGTGCCGCCTTTGAACGGTTTAGTTCCTTTTTGGAATGGGCATTGCGGTGCAGGACCGGCCTCGGCAGTACAGCCCACTACCTGGATGATTTCTTGTTGGTAGGTGGGAGGGGGACGGGGCAGTGTGGGTACATGATGTCAAGTTTCATCACCTTGGCAGGGGAACTTGGTGTTCCTCTTGCTCATGAAAAAACAGAGGGCCCCACATCCACCTTGACCTACTTGGGAATAGAAATTGATACGATAGGACAGTGCTGCAGGTTGCCTAGGGACAAACTAGAAGCATTACGGAGTTTGGTGGACACGGCGATGGCACAGTCAAAGGTAACATTGCTGGAATTGCAGCGGTTGGTTGGCCATCTCAACTTTGCCTGTAGAGTTGTGGCACCCGGGAGGGCCTTCATCCGGAGACTATGTGAGTCAATGGCAGGCCTTCGCTTACCACACCATAGAGCTCGGGTAACCAAGGTGATGCGGGAGGACCTCCTGGTATGGCAGCAGTTTTTGCAATCATACAACGGGGTTTCCTTCTGGCGCGAGGAACTCCTACTGGAGGCTGAGCTGCAGGTCACTTCAGATGCTGCGGGTTCCGCGGGGTTTGGTGTATATTTTAGGGGACAATGGTGTGTGGGTGACTGGCCGCAGGCCTGGTTCCAGGCGGAATGGGTCAAGGACCTGACCTTCCTGGAATTTTTCCCAATTGTGGTGGCTGTATGGGTTTGGGCAAGGGAGCTTTCCAATCAAACGGTCCACTTCTGGTGTGACAACATGTCCACCGTACACGTTATCAACTCCCTGACATCAAGGTCACCCAGGGTCATGGCTCTGGTGCGGGCTTTTACTCTGCAGTGCTTGCGTCACAACATCATGTTTAAGGCCAGGCACGTTCCGGGGGTCAGTAATGGGGTTGCGGATGCTCTCTCTCGCAAACAGATGACGAGATTCCGTCAGCTAGCTCCGGAAGCCGACCAGTTCCCAGTGCGGGTGCCAGAGGAGGTATGGAGGATTGGAGGGCTGAGGCCAGCAGGGCCATGCATTTGGCCCTCGCCCCGGCCACACGAAGAGCTTACATGAGGGCGGGTAAGCAGTTCCTGTCCTTCCGGGAGGGGGTTGGCCTGCAGCAAATCTGGCCCATACCAGTGGCACATTTGATGCAGTTTTGTGTAGCAATGAGAAGGGGGGGCCTGGCAGCACACACCATCAGGGGCAAGCTGTCTGCACTGGCCTATGCCAGTAAGGCGGCTGGGTTTGATGATGCAACAAGCGATTTCCATATTCGGCAGATGCTTGAGGGCTGGTCACGGGAACATGGCAGGGTTGCGGACACCAGGATGCCCCTGACCCCAGATGTGCTGCGGGGGCTCGGGGCACAGTGGATTACCTACTGCAGTGATGGCTACGAGGCCGCCCTGTTTCAGGCAGCATCTTTGGTTGCCTTTTTTGGGGCACTGCGAGTCAGTGAGCTGGTAGCCGGCTCTCGCAGGGACGCCTCTGGCACTGCCCTGGAGAGGCGGGACATCTCTTTCCCGGACTCAAAAGTTAGAATTCGGCTGCGCCGATCCAAAACCGATCAGCATGGTAGGGGTTTCAGGATCGAGTTGGACCGCTGTTCTGAGGCAGACTTATGCCCAGTGCTGGCTTTACGCCGCTATTTGGCACTGCGGGGGGATGGCCATGGGTACCTATTCCGGCATGCAGATGGTACCCCTCTCACCAAATTCCAATTTTGGAGTGTGACGAAGAAGGCACTGGAGCGGTTAGGATTGGGTGGAGTGAGGTTTGGAACCCACTCATTTCGAATTGGGGCGGCGTCCACAGCGGCAGCAATGGGGTACCCCACCGGTGAGGTTCAGAGGATTGGGCGATGGAGGTCCCACTGTTATAAAGGCTATGTTCGGGTTTGCAGGAAGTAGGTTGATTGACTTGAGGGATAGGTGGGGATAGGTAGATGACGTTGCCAACTTAATCCAGTTCCTTTTGCAGAGGCTGCTGACGGCGGGACAAGACGGCGTGTGCTGGTTTGCGGCCATAGCATGATCTTTTGGGCGGCTCATCAGGCCCGGAGGACACCCATCGGGTCTCAACTGGGCCTTAGTGACCGGGCAGTGGTCGAGTGGCTGGGACGGAGAGGCATGGGGTGGCCGGCGCTCCTTCCCCTGCTATTCGATGAACAAAGAGGGCTTCCACCTCAGGTCTTGGTGATACACCTAGGGGGTAATGATTTGGGGCTGATGAAGGGTAAGGCTCTTGTGGTGCAGGCGGAGGCTGACCTTGTGAGGATAAGAGCAAGGTGGCCACACGTGCAGATTGTTTGGTCAGCCATCCTACCTCGCAAGGAGTGGAGGAACTTGGGCGACCCCAGGTGTATTGACCGGGCCAGGCGAAAGGTCAACAGGCAAATGCGGAAGGCTATGGAAGCCGGGTTGGGGGTCTTTTTACAGCATCCCGGGATACGGGTGGAATTGTCAGATCTGTATAGGCCGGACGGGGTGCATTTGTCAGACAAGGGCAATGAATTATTTTTACGGGATTTGCAGCACGGGATACGGTTGGGGCTTGGTCACTGAATGGGGAGCAAAGGCCAAAGCAGAGGCTTGGCCTTGGCTATGGCTGGATTGTGCAAGCAAGTAAACGGAACTGGTGAGCACCTCACGGCATATCCCGTTAGGGAACAGGAGGTCGTCAGGAACTGCCCTCGGGTTTTAAGGCCTAGGGCAGGGAATGGCGATCGCCTCTGGGAACCTCTTAGGTCAGGCGCCTCCCTGCAAGTTGTAAGGCTTCAGGGGTAGGCACTCCTAGGTGGCAACCAGCTTGCCAGGCTGCCGGTCACGAGCCAGATCGGTGGCTCAAGACCGGAGCTGGGGTGACCCGCCCTACAAGGGCAAGGAGGCAGGTCAGGGAATGACGCCTGCCTTGCCTGTTCCAGGCTTGCTTATGTTTTTTCCCGTTGCTGCAATGTTTGTAATTCAATAAAGTGGCCCTTGTTTAATTCCAAGACTGTTGTCTGTCTCGTTATTCCTGCTGGGGTGGCAAATTAGTATTCCTACTGTCAAATAGAGATAAATCTATTACTTTCCAAGTGGCAGGATTTGTTGCTGCTATTTTGGGGGGGGGGGGGAAGGAAAAGATGAGCACTGAGTTATATTGATTCTCTCTTATTTGACACTTTGGGTTACTGTTATTTTGTGATTATCATTCAATAATTTTAACTTTCTTATAAGTCAATACTGATACTATTGTTTTAACTTTATTGTGATATGTAGTTTTATTGATGTCATGCAATGTACCTTTTATTGGTTTGTGTTTAGTGTTTTTTATTGTTAATTTTAGCTGCTATGGCCTTTTGTTGCTAATGCAATAAAGATTGACTTGACTTGAAAGAGTGTCTATCTGGTGAGGTAATCAGAAAAAATGCTGGCCACATCAGTGAGTAGGAAAGATGAAAAAGAACAAGGTGCAAGGTAGAGAGTTTATTTAGCTCTTATGGATCCCTACACATTTCACTATGAGCTTCATCAGGGAGTCTATTATAAAATACAACATACAAACACAAATTCATTAAAACAGGGGTGTCGAACTCATTTGTTATAAGGACCAGATCTGACATAAATGAGACCTTGTTGGGCCAGGCCATGTGTGTCACAAAATGTAATGCCAGGTAGTGGAGATATAAACTTTATAAAGGACGCAGACAACCACAATTAAAGATTGCTTTAAACTTAAAATAAAATGTGCTTAAAACATTAGCACTCTTGCAATATTTTGTTTAATAGTCTCTGTAACTGACACCTCTTGCTCTGAATTATTGCATCAAAATCTGGAGACAATGTCTGTGCTGTAGCAATCTTGAGTATGCTGTTCAGGTGTGTATCTATAAGTTGCAAACCTACTTTTGATTTATTGACATTCATTACCGAAATGTCTTGGTCATTACTTTGAGCCTAAGACCTAGAGGAAAACATGAAATGGCTGGGCATTGCGAGCTTTTGTACATGTTGCTTTGTGTGCTGGTCAAAAATATGTGAAGGTACCATGACACAGACTGAGGGATATGTGTTTGTCTACAAAACTATCATCTTCCCCAGAGAAATAACTGCAACTCCTATGAGGCAGTGCAAGAACAGAGAGACAGCCATGTATAGTGGTAACTATCTGAGAAGTCTAGGTTCAAAATCCCCAGTCTACAAAGGATATGTGCTGGGTGAACTTGTTTGAACACACACACTCAGCCTACTCCACCTCACTGGCTTGTTGTTAATCCTCATCTAAATAGTTCACATTGCTTTCCTTCTGAGAAAGACTGGATCATGATGGTGTGATTATAGTGAAAAAGAGGAGGGGAACTCAGTTGCTTCCAGGAGAACCCTGGCATAACGAGCCCAACAATAAAGGCAAAAAGCTCATACTTTGGATAAGATTTTGTTGGTCTTAAAGGGGCTTTGTATCTCTCCCATGCAATTGAGGGAACTGGGCAAAGTAAGCTCTCATTCTTTCGCTCCCTCCCCACCAGGGGATGAGGAGGGGAGAGGACCCTCAGCCAATGGAGGGAAGACAGGCTTGGCTCAGTAGCTCTGCTGTATGATTGAAAGAGCCTGGCAAAGCAAGCTCTTCCTCCCCAAAGAAGGAGGAGCTTCAGCCAATGGAGGGAAGAGAGGCTTTGCTCTGTAGCTCTTGTACAGCTATAAGGCCCCTGGGGAAGCCAATCCAGAAACTGCCTTCCTTCCCTCGGGTTCCCCAGGCACCACACAAGCCACGGGGCACCTGGGGAAGCCGATCCTGGGAGGGAGCTGTGCTGTCAGGGGTGTGGTCTAATATGCTAATGAGTTTCTGCTGCTGGGTGTGGCCTATTATGCTAATGAGTTCCTGCTGGGCTTTTTCTACAAAAAAAGCCCTGCCCACAACACTATCCAGGTTTTCTCATTGGTATGCAGAATACACACTCCTTGATTTCCAAGAGAAAACTGGAGAGGAAAAAAAAGGTGCAGAGTGCAGGCACAGCATTTGAAGTAAACCCCAACCGATTCAACTTCAGTGAAAATCAGAAGTAAGCTCTGTGTGCAGAAAGGGCCTCCATCTCCTTACAGTAGTATTTGTGGCCTCAGTTCAGCCACAGCCTTTGCTGGAACAAGAGCTATGACCTGAGCAAGAATGGTCTCTGCCTGCAACAATTCCCCATTTACATCTTTCTTCAGATACATTGAAACATTGAAACAGATTTCCCCAAATGCCAAATTTGCTCCCAGACTACATTCACTGGACCTAACAACATAAACTACACCATTTCAGGCACATTCACTTGCCCATCTCCTAACATTGTATATGCCATTAAATGCCAACAGTGCCCTTCAGATCTCCACATAGGGCAAACAGGTCAAACCCTATGCCTAAGGATAAATTGACATGAATCTGACATCAAGAATCACAAGACTGGGAAACCTGTAGGAGAACATTTCAACCTCCCAGGGCACTCAGTAGGGGACTTCAAAGAAGCTGCTTTATTACAAAAGAATTTCAGAAACAGACTGCAATGGGAGATTGCTGAATTATAAGTTATTACAACACTCAAGACAATGGAACCATCCGGGCTTAACAGAGATAGCGGGTTCTTATCTCACTACACATGCTCACTCAGTTCTCACTTATACCTAGAATTAAACTTTGTTGGTCTTAAAGATGCCACTGAACTCAAACATTCTCACATCTGTTGTTAAATCTTTGATTATCTCTATGCTAATTTGCTGCTATTCACAGATCTTACCAACTATGTTATTCCAATCTTAGCTGTACTTATGCATTTTGACTCTAATTAGCCCTTCCTGGCAACTAACCCCCCTCTACCTATATGTAACACTTGAGGAAATCTGCTTCAGTGTATTTGAAGAAGTGTGCATCTACACATGCTAAGTGTCTCAGTTCTCGCTTATACCCAGAATTGAACTTTGTTGTTCTTGGAGGTACCAACTGGACTCAAACTTAATTATCACATCTGTTTGTTCACTCTTGCAGGGGTCATGTGGGGCCAGAGCAGGGCGGAACAGTGCTTCACCAGCCCAGGAGTGGGCACTAGGGCAGCCACAGTCCGAATCAGATTCTCTGATCTGATTCAGCCCGCCGCCAAATTGCTGCTGAAATTTGGTGGTGGCTTAAAAAGTAACTGGAGGGGAAGGGGTTTGAGGGAGAGGCTCCAAACTTACAGGGTAACTGCTGGAGCCTCTCCCCCAAATATGCACCAAATTTCAAGAAGATTGGACCAGGGGATTCAATTCTATGGGCCCCCAAACAGGTTGCCCCCATCCCCTCCATTGTTCTCTATGGTGGGAAAAAAGTAATGTTTTTTCCCACCAGAGAGAACAACGGAGGGGATGGGGCAACCTGTTTGGGGGCACGTAGAATTGGACCCCATGGTCCAATCTTCTTGAAACCTGGTGGGTATTTCAAAGAGAGGCCCCAGCAGCTACCCTGCAAGTTTGGAGTCTCTCCCTCAAACCCCATCTCCTCCAGCCCCTCATATACCCTATGAGTTTTTGCCATTGACTTCAATGACCCATAGGGTATAACGGGGCTGAAACTGACATTCAGCTGGCCGAATGGGCTTGTATTGCCAAAACTGACATGCAGGGGTCATTCAGCAGCCAAAACAGATGTGGCCTAATTTGGCCTGATCTGAATCGGGCCAAAAAAAAAATTTATTTGCACACCGCTAGTGGCACAAATGGCAGTGGTGGCAAGCCCCTCTCCCAGCTCCCAGCGGGCCTGTGGAGGAAGCAAAGTGTGAAGGGGTTTAAACTTTAAACCCCGTTTAGAGTCACGTGGCAGTGGCGGCACAATCTTCCCACTGTATTCTATGGGGCCCTTCTCGCTTTGCTCCCCCCCGCTTGCCTTGGCAGGCCAGCCTGGGGAAGGGAAAGGGAGGCTTTTGAAGATGCCCCCCCTTTTGCTTCCCTTTCTGACACACTTCTGGTGATATCAGGGGGCGTCGCATATGCTAATGAGTTATGATAATAGGTATGCTAATGAGCTCCTGCACCTCTTTTTTTACGAAATGACCCCTGCACTCTTGTATTTGTAAGCTAATTTGCTGCCATTCACAGGTCTTATCAACTGCTTTAATCCAATCTCAGCTATACTTATTGCCCAGTTACTTGTACATCTTGACTCTAACCAACCCTTTCTGGCAACCAACCTTCCCCCTCTCTCTATCTATAAGTATAAGGCTTGAGGAAACCTGCTTCAGTGTATCTGAAGAAGTGTGCATGCACACAGAAGCTTATACCCAGAATTAAACTTTGTTGGTCTTAAAGATACCACTGGACTTGAACTTTGTTCTAACATTTTTGTGTGTATAACATTTGGAAGGGGCTTGTCTTATATTCAGGGTTGTCTTCCTTTTGAGTAAATACTGCACATGTTATTAATCTTTAAGGTGCCACTGGACTTCTGTTCGATTTTATTACAACAGACCAATATGGCTACGCCACTGGAATTATTTGCTGTCAGTGAGTTCTATCAAAAAAGGACTGAAACCATCCAACCAATTTATAAATAACAAGCTGTCTTTTGCAATCCCACAGCTGCACACAATACTTACACAGCAGTTTGATTTAACAAAAGTTACTCATGGAAGTCAAACTGTAAGGTCCAAATGCCACTTAGCCCTCATCTGCTCAAGCCTTTCAAGTCATCAGAACTGAACAGCCATTTGCCCTCAAAAAAACCTCTCACAGCCCATCCTGCTATAAACTAGAAAGTGTGTGTCAGGCAAGCATACCCACATAGTCACAATCCACACATGTTTCCTGCTCATAATGAGGGAATGCAGGAGGAAACATGGAGGAAAGGACTCTGGGAATCTATATGTAAGAACTTGCATTTAAATCTGCAAAAAATACTACTCAAGATATGTAACACTGGAAAATCCTACCTTATCAGTGGCATGAACTATGAGCCCTAGTAAAAACTGTTAAAGATCTTTTTTCTCCACATCTATAGATGGAAGCATTCTATTTTGTGACAGAGCTGTCAATCCAGCACTCTTTCTCTAGCACAAAACTGTCTCAAAAATAATCTTCATGAAACAGAGAAAACCTCAGTTAAGTGCTTGCCTGGGGCAAATAGAATGAAGCCAAGAGGCAGGTTGGCAAATAATTAAATATTCGCTTTTAACTCCTCAGGTGAAAGATGCATTGCTTTCACTTTTGTTCATTAACATCATTAAAACTTCCATTTGAGCTGTACCTCTGGCACTCTCAAAACTGTAACATGGGCAAGTCATATCTGGCAGCATTGTTCCCACTGGGCAGCTCAAAAGTCAGTGCTTGAAAAGAACCAAGAAAATGCTGATTTCTTTAAAAATGTGCCATTGTTCAGCAATGGTGTCAATCACTTTAAGTGTGCAATAGAGGCCACTAAAACTGGCATGAGACTCCCTCCATGTAAGATGCAGCTCTTGTCGACCAGCCCAGTAATTCTGTTTTCAGTGGAAGGATCCCAAACTGAAGTGACAAAGATCATAGCTCTCCACTTAACTGTACAAAGTGAATTGTGCATGCATGCATGCATGGGCTTTGTGGGAAGGGAAGAGGGGATTTATCTCTCTCAGTGCTTCTACTAAAACAGGACATCCTATGCTAGTATTTGCAGTTTTAAAGGGAAAAAGCGGTGTCATTTTGAAACTTGTCTTTTCCGCCTACCATAACAGTGTCAGAAGCCCAGTTTAATTAGCAAAAGCCAAAGCAGATTAAATCTGTCTAGTGTAGCCTTGATCTGAATTGTGATTATGCATACAATTTATCTTTCAAATACAGGTCTGTGATCTTCATTTCCTTTGTTCCAGTGGTTAGAAAATATTGCAGAGCACCAAAAAACAATGGGCTCAGCCCAATCCAAATTAAACACTTTCAGCTCACATTGATTTCACGGGATAAAAGTTCATGGGAAAGTTCTGTGAGCCCCCCCACACACACAGGGCCAGGAGAACTCAGAGAAAGGGCCAGGAGGATGTAGATCTTCTTAGGGCTTGCCATTGTCCAGTCAGGTAGTCAAGCCAATATGTCTGAAGGACGAGTAAGAAAAAACCCACAAGTACTAGAAGCAACCTGAGATCAATTTCCAAAATGGAGATGGAGGCAGGGGTGAAGCAGATAGTAGGGCTAGAACAAGTAAGGAATTAATGGAAGGTCTGTGCATGGCTGGAGAGCAAGGCTGCAACAGGCAGGGGAAGACAAGGAACAGACTGTGAGTTGCAAACAAATATTTGTTGCACAAAAGAAGAAATTTGTATCAGGGGGACTTCCGGCAAGACTTGCGATAATGGCGGACGCTCTCCTCCGCAACTGCGGGGAGCGCGATCCGTACCCGGCGGGAAGAAGGGGCTCTGGACTGGTGCCAAGCCCCCAGAGACCCCAGTGAGGGGGCTCTGCCTGGGGTGGCACGAAGGGGATCTCTCCCTACGGTGGCGACCGAGGGATCGAGATCCCTTTTCATCACCCCCATAGGTTCCCCCGCCGTGGGAGCCGTATGGCTGAAAGCGCAAATCCGTGAAGCAGCAGAGAGTGCGAAGCAATGAGGCTGGAACTGACAGTTACACATGGAGAAAACGTGAGTCTGAAGTAAGAAAAGCAGAACATAGCGGGAAGACGGCGGGAGGAGTGAAACCCACCCACCCCTCTCCGGGACTAGCGTACTTACGAGACTCTTTACGTGGCGTTACTGCAGGAATAAAAGCCCATCCGCCTTGCTAGATGGCAGCATCGCTCACTTGGAGATATAAAGTTTATAAGGACATAAGTGTTGTTTGAAAATTTGCTCCTTTCGTTCATCTTATCTATCTATAAACAAAGAGCGTAGCCTCAACAATGACGGGGAAACCGAAACCTTCCCCCAAACTAGGAAGTACAGCTCTGAGTTCAAAGGTTGATACCACGGAGATGAGTGCGGTGTTCTCCTCGTTATTGCGACCTCTAGTGGACCAAATGACAGCTCTCAACGTTAAGATGGACAAAATGCAGCTAGAACTAAAAGAGTCGAATAAATCCACAGAGAAGCTGCAGCGAGAACTTCTGGAAGTAAAAACTTCAGTAAAAAACCAAGACTACAAAAGGCAGAGAAGGAAAAGGCCTTCCACCACGATCAGCTTTTGAAATTACAAATGGAAAGATCGAATTTTTTCCTAAGACTTCAGAATGTGCCAGAAAACACAGGAGAAGACCTTAAAAATTTGCTAAGTGAAGCACTTGAACCAGTGACAGGCATGAAAGCAGCGGATATAAAAAGCGATATGGATATGGTTTACAGAACCTATCCAGATTATACTAAAAAGAAAAGCCTGCCTGGTGAAATTATGATAAGGTTCTCCAAAAAATCTACAAGAGACATGGTGCTTAGGACCACAAACAAAGCAGCTCTGAAGATCCTGGGAGAAGAAGTAAAAGTGATGAAGGATATCCCATTTGAAATAAGGAAAAGAAGGAAAGCCTATGGAAAATTGACATCTTGGCTCCAGTCTGAGTCTATCATCTATCGTTGGAATACTCCAGAAGGACTATGCTTCAGCATCAAAGATAAGAAGTATAAGATTGACTCTGTTCAACAAGCGAAAAAATTTCTGGAAAAAAACAAAGAGCAGAAAACTGGGAGAGACTCAGATGGTTCACTGGCCTCGCAAGAAAGCATGTATGGATTTGATAGCTCAAAGAGTGAAGAAGAGGTGTCTGACTCGGAAAAAGGAGCTGCAGCTCCAAAAGTAGTTGAGACTGTTAAGACAAGAAGAGGACGAAAGAAGAAATAGTGATTAAACTGTTTTATTAAGCATTGCACTTATGTATTATAAATTGTTTAATTAACCGTATTTCTCTAGGTGGGCGTGCCTGCCAAATAGTTTTGATATTTTTTATAGTAGCAGTAACAAGTAATTGAAATTTATCCAAGGCTCTAAATGCTTCATAATTATATTATGTAATAAGGTAGTATTAAGCAAATGATAAAGTACTCTCTGTATAAGGTATATGTAGTTTAGATTGTAGCGTTATAGTTGTAGTTATAGGGAAAAATCAATAAAAATTTATAAAAAAAAAGAAAAAGAAAGAAATTTGTATCAGGGTAAGAAAGGAAAGCTTGTGATTGTCAGCAGAGATGTTTGAGGAGCAGACCTCCGGTTCAAGCCCCAGATAGTTTACAGTTCACCACTCTCCCATGGAAAGCAACTGAGCACATGAGAGTACACACGGTATGAAGGTTAGAGTGCCAGACTAGGGTGTGGAAGACCCAGGTTCAAAACCCCACTCTCCCATGGAAGTTTGTTGGATGACCTTGGGCCAGTCACACACACTCAGCATAAAAGGGTTGTTGTGAGGATAAAATGGAGGAAGGGAGAATGTTTTAAGACCCTTTGGTTCCCCATTGGGAAGAAAAGTGGGGTATAAATGAAGTAAGTAAATAAATAAATAAATAAATGAATAAATAAATAAAATTGCTTGATTTCAGATCATAACCCCTCTCCACAAGAAGAATTTGTTTTGCATTTTTGTCCAAAAGTGCCTTGCTCAATGGCATTGTACACCTTGTATATTTTAATCCTCTCATCTAAACACAAAGAATTTCTAATATCTAGAGAAACAGCTAATCTTTTTTTAATCTTCTATTTCTGATTTCAGTGATATCCTGTGACAGAGAGTCCCAAGGGTTAATTATGTATTGTATTAAAAAGAGAGAGAATTTTGTTTGATCATTGCTTCTTCCATTTCACTAGATGCCTCTCCGTGCATGGACTGCAAATGAAGATAACGGAGAGTTCTTCGTTTACTTTTCTGTCCTATTAATTTCACTCCTTCGGCACGTTTCCCTTTCATTCACCTCCTCTATAGAGCAAATAGTCCCTGTGTTTCACTTTTCCATTTCACAATAGGTCTTTTCATGTCTTTAATATTTTTGTCAACTGTCTCTGGAGCCTCAGTCATTCTAATATATTTTTGTTTGAAGTGAGAAAGAGCTGGAACTAAGCACACTTTACTGGACAAAAATAAAACCTTGGCTCAACTAAGCAAGTTGTAATGTTTTAATGTTACTTTATATCCTATCTTCAGTGTACTTTAGCATTTTGTTTACTGTTCAGTGGATTACCTAACACGGCACAATAATCTCTATAACTTTGTCCCTGAGTGATCACATGGACAATTTGATCTGTTGCCCTTGCTGTTCCCTTATGTATTTAAAGTGCATGATCAGACAGCAGCATCTGTCTGTCATGCCCCAGTCATCTGAGTTCTGTTCCCCCCTCCCTGTGCCCCATGTTTCTTTGATATCTGAGAAAGTTCAGTCCTGTTGGTCTGAGCTGCTTCCAAAATGTTGCACACCCTGTCACTCTGTTGCACACCCAAGGTGTCAGGCAGGTCTCACTGGCCTCATTTTCCAGCAGCCATTTTTGCCCCCTAGTTAGTGAGGTTCGCATGACTGTATATGCGCGCCTCTCCCCTCTCGGAGGAGGGGTTGCTCAAAACCTTGTTTCCTTTTGAAAAACTGTCAAAGAAAGACACCTGTTATCACAGGCAAATTCTAAAGTCCCAATATTACAGGATCTTCATTGAACAAAATGAGCTCTGTTTAGGAGAGTGGGATGGGCACATGTCTCTACTGCCCAAAAACTTCTTCAGACTCCTAGCTCATAAAACATACAGTTTATTAAGAAGATAAAACAAATAGCGGGAGTTTTAAATAAAACAGACAATAGACAAAACCCTGACTAATCTAGCTAACTACAAACATGCTGTAAGAGGTTCTTGCTTCCTGGGAATGCAATTCCCTCTTGCCTGGTGTTTAGCTTTGGGCTTGGTTTACAACTTGGACCACGCCTCCCAGAGCTTGTTGCCACCAGCCTGGTTCCAACCGTCCAAAGGATTTCCTTCGGTCCTTCTGTGCAGCCCAGACTTACTTGCTTACAGATACTTGCTATAATGCAAGCAGTCCCTGCACCCGGACAATACCTCATGGTGAGCAGTTCAGGAAGAGTCTTGCAGCAACCTCTGGCTCCCTCACGGCCTCGTGCAGCCTTCCTGGCATTCGTCAAGCTGTCAGAAGCTCTGGTTTCCTTGCTCCTTCAAACGCGTGGATGTGTGCACATTCAGACAAGTTCATGAATGAATGGAAAGATTTCTTCTGCCTCTAGGACTGGATTCTTATTCTTAGCTTCCCCAATCCCCGTCCTAGTCTAATTAAGGATTGCTGCCTTAACCCAGCTGTTTCCCATACTTAGATTACAGAACATCTTGATTCTGACTACACTTACAGGCTCCTATCAGGAATGATTCTGTAAGTCATTATCTCTGGCATGACACCTGTGTTCTGCAGCTTTTTAATATTGTTTAGGGAAGGGGTAAATTGAAAAGATTACAGGGAGGATGGCAGTGAACTCCATATTCCAGCATTCTCAGCAGGCGCTTGTGCACATGCTCAGAGGGGAAACTTTCTAAATTAATGGCTGACAGCCCCATGAACTACATATCCCAGCAGGCTAATTCCTGCTTGTGGGCATGCTCCTAGGACGAAGTTCTAAAAAAAATGGCCAAAGGGCTGACTCCATGCTTGGTGCTGTCTGGTCACTCCATGGCCAGTTAAATCGCTTTGAAGACTGCTAACAGGGGTGAGTCTGGTCAGGATTCTCTGTAACAAAACAATCTGGCTCTATTAGAGGTGGGGCAACAGCGGATTGAACTGCCTATCTGATCGCAACCTATATGATTCATTTAGTGCCCTCTTTCTCCTCCTCCAAACAGCACCTGAAAAGCCACATCTTAAATCATAAACAGTAGGCCATAATTCACAAAACATCATAACTGAACCCGACAAAATAAATCAAGAGCCAAATTAAAGCAGAAGCAACAAATCAAACTCATCCAATAAGGCAGGAGGAAATACCAAACTGAGAACACCAAATTTTTCAATTGGTATGGAAGGTCATCAGTATAAGGGCTAGGCAACTCACATCGTGTTCTCATGATGAGAGAGCCATCTTATATATGTTGTTCATAGAGAATTCTACCTGATCAGTATAGTGGATCATTCAAAAAGGGAATTGTATGTGATTGCATGTATGTCTTTCTTGTGTGTACATTGATTGATGGATGTATTGAACATTCATGAAGGCATCTTTTGCTAAAACATCTTTGGCCCAGTTTTAGTAGGAATTAATAATTCATATTTTTTTCTGGCCAAGAAGGCTTATTATACCATATATCCTTTCAGGCTTTTTGATGAGATTTTATTGAAATTGTATATTCCTCAACCAGTGGGTTTTTTTAACCTTTGTCTCATTGTTTTTGTTATGCAAGCCATCCTAGAGAAGCCAGAGCTCTGCACAATCCTCCCCTCAGAGGGACAACAAGCAAAGGCTGTCCCATGGTTTGAAGGGAGTCTTGACGTATATATGGAAAGAGGCACTCTCTAAAATATGCAGGCCCCCAATTAAGAGGATTAGAAAAGTTAGCATCAACACGTTAATCTGGGACCCCAGTACTCACAATTTTTAGGCTTGTTTTGTACTTGTACAGCCCCCAGTGGGCAACTGAGCGGGCACCATTTTCCTTTTAAAATTGTCTTTCTTTCTGTTCCTGCAACAAAGTGCTGCTGTCACACAGCCAATAAGATTTGGCAACATGCCCACATCACTGAGGGCAGATGAAGCTAATGCAAAGTAAAGGATCCGTTACTTTGTGTTAGCTTCGTTTGCCCTCAGTGACATGGGCACACAGCCAAATTTTATTGGCTATGTGACAGCTCCACTTTTTTTGTAGGAACAGAAAGAAAGGCGATTTTAAAAGGAAAACAAGGGCAGCCATTCCACAGCCAATCAGAATTGCAGACAGGCTTTAAAGTGCCTGCAGTGCTGTCTGGAAGGCATTGTGGGTGGGAAGAACCTGATTGGGGGGGGGGGGGTGGCAGCTGCTCAAAGGGAGGGTACATAAACATTTTTGTTCCCTGTCAAGCTCCTCTGAAAGATCTGTGGACAGAAGTGCAATGTACTGGGTGCAAAGTTCTTCTTGAATCTCCCTTCCCAAATGGCACAGTTCTACAAGCTACTCCCCCCCCCTCCCAGGCCACTTTACATGTTACAATGCCCATGTGGTGGACATATGGCCACTACAAGGACTTTGGATCAGGTTGGTATGCTCTTGGAGTACTGTACACAAAGGCCCAATTTGGATAAGAACCAAAGCACATTTTCCCAGGTTGAAATTACTCCAGGGAGCCATTTGCCCATTGAGGGAACTTACAAGTAGCCTACAGTACATATAAGTTTTCTTAGCAGGCAACCATAAGGGACTTCCAGGGTCTATTTTAGGTAAGAAAAAATTTGACCCTTGTGTGCCTGGAAAATAAGTTCCCAGCTGGAAATTCCGAGAATATATCCCAAATGAGGAACCCACAGGCTTTGTAATGTGCGAATCAATTGAGTATCCAGTAGTAGCAGTAAAGGGTTTGGAAGTGTCCTTAGGATATGAATCTTATTATTCAGAGGGATCTCCATCTAGGACGGGCAAAAACATAGTCTCTTAAAGAAGCACACAGAATCATGATGTCATCCATTATATTTACTGCATGATTCCAAACTGGCTGAGATCACATTCCCAGGAAGAATAAGATGCTGGGGGGGAGGGGGTTAAATGCTTTTTATGAATTGTTAAAACTCCCTTATTTTTTTTCTCTTTTCTTATGTATTAAAGCATAATATAATATATGAAATGTCAGGCAGAGAACAGCATTCAAATAAGCAACAAAAATGGTGAGCAGAAGGGGGAGGAGCATTTGAGAACCTCCCCCCACCAAGCACTATATTTGTAGTGTAAAGTCCACAGACATTCAGCACAGCCTTATTAATTGAATTTTCAATGTTATTGTTCAAGTGAACCTTTATTTTATCCATCCATCCATCCATCCATCTATCTAATAAAGGTTCACATGAAGGCATATATGTACACACATTTCTTGCATATGTGTATGTCAGTGTGTGTACAGGAAAAGAGAACAATATTCTAATGGAAAGTGCCACTTGTGCGATACAACTTGAACACCTTCCTGATAAGGGCATGCATGCCTTCACTCAGTGCAGATATGAATACATGATATTGCCCTGACCTGGATGGCCCAGGCTAGCCGGATCTTGTCAAGTCTTGGAAGCTAAGCAGGGTTGGCCTTGGCTGGTAGTTGGATGGGTGACCTCCAAGGAATACCAGGGTCATGACACAGAGGCAGACCATAGCAAACCACTTCTGAAACATCTCTTGCCTCAAAAACAAGTCTAGCTTGCTACCTAGTGGTGCATAATGCTTCTGGCTGCCAGACAATCTTAGGATCTGCTGGCTGTACTACACACACTGCCATATGATAATTATTAATTATTATTATTACATGATGTTGACATCTGATGCCTGCACTTCTGTGCCTGCTTTCCCCACACATTGTACTAGCCACACACACCATGTTGCATGCAAGCTTATCTGGAACAAGACCAACTTGGCTAACTAGCTGGCTGGTTACCATTGTCTGATCATAAACAAAACTGTTAAGCCAACCAGACCTTCAGAACAGTCTTCTTTCCTCGGTGTCGAAATTTATCATTGATTCTTAAATACTTATTTCCAATTTTTTGCACAGTTCTAACAGCCTACCTAGATGAGAAACGGTGAAAACTTATTTAAAGATATGTACATTAAAAGAGTCCCCTTGGCTGCACTAAATAAACTCATCATGGTGGCAACCATGCTACCAAAGTTACGATTAGGCTGCTGTCGAACAAAACCTCCCACCTCTAACTTCCTGTTTAGAAAGAGCTGTAGCACACTGAATTCAATATTGTACAATTCTTCATCATACGGATAAGCTGGGAGTGGTGATGGTTACGTATGAGGATGGCATGTGATTGAGCCAAAATACCATATATAAAAAAGTAATATCCCATTGAAAGTGTTAGTGAGCTTCACTGTTGGTCCTTCTTATTCTAGCTATTGGCTGTGCTTTCTTCTAGAAGCAGATGTCTTCCACTGAAGTACACACACAGAGTGGACACAGAGGCTGGAATCTCTTCTGCATTATGGCTACTAACAGTGCCACCCTAAACAGAGTTATACCATTCTAAATCTGTGCACAGAAGCTCTCTTTAAGGAGCTAGGAAACCTTTTCGACAATTTCACTTCATTTTTTAAAAAGTAATTGAATTGCCTACAGACTGCTATTATTGCCTTTCTTTGGCTGAGTGCTCTGGACTAATTGTTTTATGATGCTTTCCCCCCCTTGCAAACATGCCATACATATTAATAATAAATAAAGTCAGGATGGCTATGCCAGACCATCTGTGCACAATCTTGATGTCCCCTACCTCACTGGTACATTTTCCAGTTGCCAAACCAGTTAGGATGTGGGGCTTGTTCATTGCTGAAATTTCCACTGAGCTGAAGCTACAGTAATACCATTGTTACTCCTTTGTTTGTGCAGCAGGCCGACTCTGTTGGACTAGCAAAAGGCCAGGACCAGAGATTTCTTTTCTATCAGCAGATCATTCCCCAATCAAAACAGGGCAAAGGACCAGCATGAGCTCAACCAACTCATGTGGGTCGCAGGGGCTGGATGCTCCCATAAGGAACTTCTGACCACCAAGAGAAAAAAAGCAGACCCATCTCTTTAAAAACACTCAAATTATATCACCTTGAAATCATGAAATCTCTTTATAAATGTTCAAACTGAAATCTATCTAATATTAGGGCCGAGATAATGTTGCACACAACTCGATATTAGAATGCCACACTGGAATGCCACCAAAGCCCACCTCATGGCTCATCCTGGTTTTGAGAGACCATGGCCAAGGTGGCCTCCAGTAGCTCACATCCATCAACCAGATTAGGACGAAAAACATGGCTCTTTTAGGCTCCTTGAAGTCCTATTGGTGCTAGCAAGGCTAAAAGGAGCACAAAATAGATGTGCACCATTGCCTCCCCTTATGCTCCATGACATTGGGTCAGAGGTAGGTAGTGTCGGGTCTTGTAGAGACTCAGGAGATGCCTAATAATTCCAATCTCTGACATCAGCCCTGGCCTACTTTTGTGCTAAACAGAAGCATTATGAGGGGCAATGTTTCAGTAGAGTGGGGAGGGTGTTATGCTTAAGGTTTTCTTCACCTACCACTTTTCTATTGCAACTTTTTCCAAGTTACTTTGCTCCCTCCCAGACTCCACACATTTGATGGACTGCACTTTGTAAGAGGCTTAGAAGAACTGTACCAACAACTAAAAGACTGTGAAAGGTTAATTCTTCACAGAAACAGAGCCTTGAGTGACAGGCTGCTCCAAGCAATTTGATTGGTTAGCACCAGCTGAGCAAAAAAATAAAAGTCTTGAGAGAGCTGGATGCTGAGGAGAGTCAGTCAGATTCCTGCCTTAACTGAGAAGAAATGTGTACTGAGACCATCTGTGAATAGCCCTAACAGAAAAAGGATTTAGTGCTGACATAGTCAGATTTCTACCTTGGCTAAACACAGTCTGAATTCAGCATTAGCTGAGAGCAGTATGAACACAGACAGAGAACTTAGGGAAAGTTTGGCAAGAAGTTTGGGTAGTAGAGAAGACTTCCATTCAGGCCAAAGGAAAGGGGATACATCTTCTAGGGAGAGAAGAAAATTCCCTACCCAGTCAAACAGGTAGAGTTATCTCTGAGGAGTACAGAATTCCCTGGTCTGGTGTGGTTAGAAACTGCCTGTAGAGACCTTAAAAGTCAGTGAATAACTCAAAAAGAGTACTGGTGTTCCAAGAGAAAGGATTTGGGGTCCTGGGAAGAGGGTACCAGCCTTCTGGCCACCAAAAGAGTCAGCAATTATTCAAATAAAGTGAACTAGTGTGTTTGAGAAAACACTGGATCAAATGCCTCTCAATATAAAGATCTAAGTAACTATGAATTAATGATGAACCTTTCATTAGCCTGATATATAAGATCAAAAGTCTGTGCTTGTTCTAGTTTTTCATCAGTAATTTCAGCCCCTGATTTCACCTGACCTTTCCCTTTGATGTTAAATAAAACCTTTTGTAATTTTTGGATTTTAAAAGCATCTCAAGTGCCATTTTCAAGGGTTTAAGTTAAAGGGTGATCCTATCCCTTCTCTCAGGGTCCTGGACTGAGCAAATAGTCAAAATATATCTAACTCAAAGGGTGGACAGCCAAACTTTCTTCAGGGGAGAAGATAACACATTACCAGAGGGAGGGAAAATCTAGCCTCTGAGAGAGGGAAGTAGAAGGGGTCTGTCATAGTGCACATTATTCTTGCAAACATACATGTTGAACACTGGTGTGAAAAAAAATGCACAAATTCAAAATTTGGCATCACTTCAAAACACAAAATTTTGTAAAATTATATATTTCATTTTTGAAATTTGAAGGTTACTTTTTAATAAATGAAATCCTAAATCTGTGAATTAATCTGGTGCTTATATACCTTGTTCCCCCTTAAAGCCATTAAATTCAACCATGAAGTTAAGAATGCTAAAACCAACTCTGCATCAGGGCTGACTTACCCATTAGGCACAGTAGGCACAGTGCCTAGGGCCCAGGATACTTTCATTTACAATCCGAAGGGGGAAAATGAACTTTAAGGGTCAAAGAAAATGTTTTGATCATTCTAGAAGACTTTGAAAAGTGTTCAGGGCTAGGAGTTAACATGCAAAATCAGAGCTCTTATACCTTAATGTAAATAGAGAAGAAAGGCAGGAGATAAATAGGAGCACGAATATAGGACTGGGTGTTAAGAAGTTTAAATACCTAGGCATAGTTTTGCAAAAAAATATTGACAAATGACAAAGGATAATTATGAAAAAATGTGGAAAAAAATAGAGAGGGACATGAAAAGATGGAAATATAAAACACTAGAGATATTAATTAGAATAAGAAGTGTTAAAATGTTCTGAGTACCTAAATTAACGTACCTATTCCAATCGCTGCCCCTGGGATTGATGGGAAAAAAAATTGAACAATGGAACAGAGTATTAAAAGAGTGGATATTTAACAGTAAAAAATGTAGGTTTCATAAGAGAATAATATATAGCCACAAATCAGAATTAGGATGGGGAATCCTGGACTTAAACAACTATTATGAAGCCTTTCAACTAAAACCAATATTGGAAATAGGCGAGGAAAAGGTACAGAAGTGGGTTAAATTTGAGAACGAAATTAGCAGTGATATAGGTAGATTTGGCATCTTTTCTATAGTAACGACAAAAGACTTAAAACTAACAATAGGCCCTAGAAGAGTATCGTTAGAAATTTGGAAGAAATGGCAACCCTACTGGTTAGGGAGAGTCTCAAGATGGGCACCCCTCGAAACTATCAACAAGGAAGTGCAAGAAATTAAACGGTGGGAAATGCTAAAAAATAAAGGCTATTATAGAGTGGGCGATATGTTTAGTGGCAGAAATTTAAAACCCTTACAGGAAATAACAGAAGAGATAGGCAAACATTATTGGTTAAAAATAGCAGGGCTATATAAGTCAGTTAAAAAGATCAGCGAAAAGGAAGACCTCTGGACAGATGCACCAATGGAAGAAATATACAAAGAAATGGCTAAGCAAAAAAAGGGACTGGTAGGGAAAATATATACAAAGATGATAACAAATAAAAATAAAATAATAGATTATTTACAAAAGAGATGGTGTCATGAAGGTCAGATAACAGAGAGGATGGCCGATAAAATTATGAAAGGAACAGAAGAGATTAAAGTAACCAGATTTAAAGAACTTGAATACAAATTCCTCACAAAATGGTACAAGACACCAGCACAGCTAGCTAATATGATTCCAGGATTGAGTTCCCTGTGCTGGCACTGTAATCATTCTAAGGGTTGGTATGCACACATGTGGTGGGAATGTGTAGAAGTAAAGACCTATTGGGGGGAAATTATTGAAATTATTAGAAAAGTATGCAATATAACACTAACTATAGACTTTAATCTAATGTTATTAAGTATAATAGGAAGCCCGTTATTGGATAGGACTAATCAAAATCTAGTTAAGGCTATGATACTGGCGGGAAAGGCGGTTATTGCTCTGGGTTGGAAAGACAAAAGTAAATGGACAATAGAAATCTGGCACAACTATTTGTTTGACTTTATACAGTCAGATATTGTGGCGTCAATCAACAAGAGAATATCATGGGAAGAAAAATCTACGGAAATCAAGACCAGATGGAAGACCTACCTAGACTGGATACTGAAAGAAAGAAGGAAAGACATTCAGCGGAAGATTAAGACTTTGTGCCCATGGCTGGGGTGAAAAGACTATGATTAAAAGAGAGGGAGGGAGGGAGGGAGGGAATCGAAGGGGTGAAATTGTAAATAACTATAAATACTCAATGTAACAGACTAAACAAATAATAATAATAATAATAAAATTGCTTTAAAAATAATGAAGTGCCCATAAGACCCCCAACAACAAGCCACTTTGCATTGTGGGAAGTTTACACACATACACAGAGAGAGAGAGCTGGGGAGTTCCTAGGTGGTCATTCATTTCAAACACTGTTTTGATTAAAGCCCATGGCCAGTCATAAATCAAATGGTGTTCCAGGAGGGGAGCATCCCTTGGGCCCTTCCAGGGTCTGTGACAGCTGCCCCTAGAATCCAGGTCCCCAGGGGTTTACCTGCATCACTTGACCTGAAATCTGGCCCTACTCAAACCTGCATGGCAGTGGTTATCATGTGCGTCCAGTTCATACACTGAATGAGGCAGCAGGGAAACCAAGAAATGAGTGGCACCTAAACTCTGACAGCAGTTGCCATGTTACTAGTTTATTGTTCCAGAGTGCCCACAAGTGAGGCCTTTTTCATGTATTATCAAGATGGGTAGCCATGTTAGTCTGTAGCAGTAGAAAAGAGCAAGAGCCCAGTAGCACCTTAAAAACTAACATTTGTGGCACAGTATGACCTTTCATGAGTCACTACTCACTTCTTCAGATACAAGTAGAATGTGACATTCTGAAGAAGTGCGCTTACACATAGAAGCCTATACCTTGAATAAAATTTTGTTGGTTTTAAAGATGCCACTGGACTAGGGCTGCCAGCCTTCAGGTGGGGCCTGGGGTGTCACCGCCGCTGCAAGAGCCTCTCCCCCCGCCTGGCTCCCCCGCACCCCTCTCCCCACCCACTCCTTCCTTCCTCCCCCCTTTCTGTCCCTCCCTCCCTCCCTCCCTCTCGGGGCCATCTGAGTGACTGCCCAGCGTGATGACATTATCCGGAAGTGACATCATCATGCTGGGCACATTGCCAGGGCAATGTTCTGGCAATCGCCCTGAAACTCTATGGTGCCATAGAGTTTCAGAGCGATTGCTAGAGTGTCGCCCTGGCAATGTGCCCAGTGTGATGATGTCACTTCCGGGTGATGTCATCATGCTGGGTATTCACCCAGATGGCTCCGGGAGGAACGGAGGGAGGGAGAGAGGAGTGGGTGCAGGGGAGCCAGGCGGGGGGGGAGAGGCTCTTACAGTGGCAGGTGGGCCTAGGAAGGGGGCCTGGAAGGTGGGGAGGTGCGGCAGTGTGCGGGTGCTCTGTTTCGCCAGGGAGGCTCAGTCCCCCCTGGGAAATTTCAGCAGTGGCCCGCACCCCCGCACCCCCCCTGTAGTTGATGCCTATGCCTGAATCTATTGTAAAGAAATGAAAGCAAAATTGCTCCCTGCTCATTTACTATGACCACATTCTTCGTGGTTTATATCTCTAATGCTTTAGGGATCTGGATAGTTTTCTCTGTTCCACAGATTTCTCACGACTCAGCAAAAGGAACTATTCGAGCCCCTATTCTCAGGGAACAACCAACAGCACAGCTCCAGAGTGGCTTTAAGGAAGTCACTGCAGTTTCCCTTGAAGTTTCCTTTGAAGTGCTCTTGAGGAAAGATGTTTCCTCCTTTCTCGCCTTGTTCTCTTCTGCTTTCCTTAACATGTGGGCTGAATGAAGCCCAAAAGAGCCAGGTGTCTGAAGCACCAAGAGGCAATTTGAGAACTGCGGGTATTTTGTCTGTTTACTTGAAAGCACAAAAATTGTCACTTGTGTGAGTAATTTGCTGCTAATTATGAGCTTACAATCTGCAGATAGGAAAATCAGAGCCAATGTGCATTTTCAGAGGAAAAGGAAAATTACCCCAAGTACTATATAATTATGCACTTAGCTTAGCTTTGCTCCTGGATCCTTTCTACCATCGTGTTCCTGCTTTGGATATCAGGACATCCACCATCACCTATACGCTGCTAAACATATCATCAGTGTAGTCAGAAATACACTACCTTCAATTATCTTGCTTCCACATGTCTTGCCAAACATATATGTGGGATGTAAAGTAAACAAAGGGCCATTTCACACATTACAAATCAACAAACCCACATTTGCCCCAAGTGTAAACTTACTAATCTTCTGGATCTTGGCATTGATTTATGCTCCCCCCCCGCCCCGAAGACAGATTAAGAAACAAGGAGTTTATTAAACAGAAATTAGTACCATTTTTCTTAATACAGTTGCTATTCTTACAGTGTAATCCTAAACAAAGTTACACCCTTAAAGGCCAATTGACTATAATGGATTTAGAAGGGTATAACTCTGACAAGGATTGCACTGCAAGCCTACCTCCCCTCAAAGATACCTACAGGCAACCCCAGCTGTCTGAATTATTCTTATACAATATATGCATTTTTAAATACTTGTTTACTACAATTCCTACTTTACATTTACATCTTTACACAACTCTGGACTCTGTCTGCCTCCTGCAACCTTTGGACTGACCCTTAATTCTGCTTTTTGGACCTACCTGACCCTTGCTGATCAACGACCTCAGACTGCCTTAACTCTGCTTTCCTGAACAACCCATGAACTCTGACTGCTGCTAAACTGGCATTTGATCTCTGGACTGGGCTTTTGACTGTGATCTAGCTCTGTTGCCTTGCTCTGCCTGTATTCCAGGACAGGCATCAAGTCACCACTGACAGTACTGAGTTCTAGGTGCCATGGATGAGTGAGACAGCCTAGTGATCAGCTGTTTTGTTTATTGGTACAAGAAGCATGGAAAATACCAGCCAAGGTGGACAACTATATACAGACTCCTGAGATACACCCACAGTCCCACTGGAAGGTTTGAATCTCCCACCAAAGCCCCTACTGGTGTATCCTCAGAGGCTTAGGATCCTTGGCCCCTATTGTTCCCTGGAGCCAAGCTCGGACTGTCTGTCGCTGGTGCCTAGTGGCAGTCAGCGGACATAACAGTGACCCTGTAAGGTTTTCAAGACTTTCATAACAGTGACCCTGTAAGGTTTTCAAGACTTTCAGAGGTGGTTTGCCATTGCTTACCTCTGCATTGCAAGCCTGGTATTCCTTGAAGGTCTCCTATCCAAATTATTAGCCAGGGTCCACCCTGCTTAGCTTCTGAGATCTAATGAGATTGGGCGAGATTGGGCTAGCCTGGGCTAGCTGTCGCCATTCTTGGCTCTCCAGGCCACCAGCTGTGGACAGCACCAGATAAACCTCTGCAATAATGTATATGGAGAGTTTGTACTGCAGGCCTACCAGTGAACAGGAGGGATGGGACAATTGCTCCCAGGACCTGTCTCTTCCACACACAAAGGGAAACCTGCCATCATGGGGGGTAATATGCAAGGAAAAACTTTAGATTTATACCCCGCCCTTCACTACCCAAAGGAGTCTCAGAGCATCTTACAATCCCTTTCCCCTCCCCTCCAGACCCTACCCCAAAACAGACACTCTGTGAGGTACTTGGGCTGAAAGAGCTCTCTCAAGAACTTCCCTTGAGAGAACAGCTCTGAAAGAACTTACCTAAATTATATGAAGTGTTTGCCATACATATTGGTTACATCATGGGGACTGCACAATCCCAATACACATAGTCAGTGGGCTTCCAGTTCATGTGGATATAACATATGAAGAGCCCTCATCACTGTACTTCTTCGCTTTGTCATTCCTAGGGATGGGCATGAACCAAACCATGAAGCAAAAGCCCTGTTGTGGTTTGCAAACCAAAGTTTGTGACAGGCAGGGCTATTTTGGGGCAGGAACGCATGGGAACGGAGTTCTGGCTGGCTTCCGAGTTGGCCACACCTACAGCCCCCCCCCCGGTTCCCCAGGTGCCTCGCAAGCCATGGGGTGCCTGGGGAAGCCAAGCTGACATGGGAAACATCCAGAAACTGCCTTCTTTCCCTCAGGTTACCCATGTGCCCTGCAAGCCACAGGGCACCTGGGGAAGCTGATCCTGGGAGGGAGCTGTACTGTCAGGGGGTGTGGCCTAATATGCTAATGAGTTTCTGCTGTTGGCTGTGGCATATTTTGCTAATGAGTTCCTGCTGGGATTTTTCTACAAAAAAAGCCCTGGTGACAGGTCTACCATCATGAACTTCCATGATCTTTTAAAGCAGTTTGTAGAGATTCATGGATAGAGCTGAAAGCAGGGGTTTAAATCCTTTTAAACCCCTGCTTTCTGTTCCCTGTGAAAGCCACAAAAACAGTTGAGCAGCAGGGAGCAGCCTGATCCCTGCCAATCAGCTGTTTTGGGCTTTCTTGTGCTGTCCCTTTAAAGTCTAACATTTTCTGTTCAGCTGTTTTTCAAGCTTTCTATAAACCCATTTAAAGGGACTGTGGTCCCTTTCAATGGGGTTTGTGGGGCCACCAACTGGTTCAGCTCATGAACAAACGTCTCAGTTTGATTCAGTTCATGGTTCAGTTTGTGGTTCAGCCATGAACCATAAGCCAACACAAACTGCATTTTTCCTGTTCATGCCCATCCCTAGTCATTCCTGGATTGAGACCACCAATAAAAAGCAGAAGAGGCTCCAAAGAAACAGGAAGTGATCTCATATTTTTGGCAAGGTGATGGGAATGCACAATACCAATTTGCATAAAAATTGAGTGATAATGAAGAGCGGTGGGAACTGGAACCAGTACTTCATGTTTGCTCAGCACTCAACAAACCCTAATCTCACCAGCTCTGCTTGGTTCAGTTTGTCTGCTTCCTGAAATGGGCCTCTCACACTTAGAGAGAGCTGTGGATCTCAGGGGAAAACCTTTTGTGAATGGAAGCTTTCAATTCAATTCAATTCAACACCACAGAAAGAAGACAAAGCTCTCATTGCACATGCATGCAAGAGGTCACAGAATTCTTCTGTTTACATAAGGAATGGCCTGGGAAACATTTTCATCTCCTGAAATTCTTCTGTGATGGGCCTCAGAGAGGAGGTAGAGGAATGGAGGCCTGCTTTCAGCAAAGTAGGGAAAAGAGAACCAAAATTAAAATGCAGGGGTGAGATGGAGAAATCTTGAGAGTGGTAGGAGAAAATAAAGGAACTTGAGATGAATGGGGTCCAGCAATTTCTAAGGCAAGGAGATTTTGTGCATAGTTAAACTAGGGATGTTATCCTCCAGGTGGAGCCTGGAAATCTCCTGGAATTACAGCTGATCTCCATATTATGAAGACCAGTCTCCCTGGAGAAAATGGCTGCTTTGGAGGGTGCACTCTAAGGCATTATGTCCCACTGAGATCCCTCCCCTCCCCAAACCCCAATTTCCCAGGCTCCACCCCCAAATTACAGCTGAACATCAAGAAGACAAAAGTAATGATAACAGGGAATTACACAGCTTTAAGGCTGACAATGAACAAATTGAAATTTTTCAAGGTTTTCTATTCCTTGGCTTTATTGTCAACCAAAAGAGAGATTGCAACCAAGAAATCGGAAGGAGATTGAGACTGGGAAGGGCCACCTTGAAGGCGCTAGAAAGGATTCTTAAGTGTATAGATGTCACTAATATCAAGATAATTCATATCATAGTGCTCCCCATTACTATGTATGGGTGTGAAAGTTGGACAATGGAAAAAGCTGACAGGAAGAAAGTAGATTCCTTTCTATGTGTTGGAGGAGAGTTTTACAGATACTGTGGACTCCCAAAAAGACAAATCAGTGGGTTCTAGATCAAACCAAGCCTGAACTCTCCCCAGAAGCTAAAATGAATAAATCGAGACTTCATACTAGTCACATTACAATAAGACAAGAGCCACTGGAAAAAGACAATCATGCTAGGAAAAGCTGAAGGCAGCAGGAAAAGAGAAACATCCAACATGAGATGGATTTACTATATAAAGGAAGCTACGGCCCTCAGTTTGCAAGACCTGAACAAAGTTGTTAACAATAGGACGTTTTGGTGACCATTAATTCATAGGGTTGCTATAAGTCAGAAGTGACTTGACAGCACTTAACACACACACACACACACACACACACACACACACACCACACACACACCCTGAGAGAGGGCCCTCTCGGCCATGGCACCAAAACTACATAACTCTCTCCCTGGGGATGTTACCTTTTCTGTCTTCTACCAGCAGGTGAAGACTTAGTTGTTTCATCTGGTGTTCTCTCCTATATGCCCTATGTTTTAATTACTATTTTATGTGCTTTTCTTGTGCATTTTGGGTTTGTTTTAATTGTTTTTATGACGTGTTTTATGTTGTTTTGTTTCACTGTTAGCTGCCTTAGTGGCCTTTATTAGCTAAAACAGCAATATACAAATTTTGTAAATAAATATATTAAAATATATGGACACCCTGATCGAGGTTCATACGATCTCCTACATCCCTTTAGGTCATGCCTGATCTTTCCTTGACTTTCTATAGCAGTATCAAGCCCTCTATGTGCCTATTAAGCATAGGGACAAGGGCTACCTTGGGGAAAGAGATGAAATTACAGAGGAGATTACAGAGAAATTTATAAAGGACATACTCCCACAAAGGCACTCACATCCATCCTGCAAAGCACCACTCTGTTATAGATTGGGTGTGCAAAACAGAGTTTGTGCCTCAAATCCTGCTTAGTCCTTTGCTCCCCAACATTTTATTAGTACCCCTACTAACTGCAAAGAAAACACGAATATTTCTATATATTCCAGTTGTGAAAGTACAAACTGCTCTAGGCCGCCACCTAGAGTTTTCTATGTGTAAGGCAAGCTGTTCATCTAGACTAGAAAGGGATTTCGATTTGAGTCCCCAAGTGGCATTCTGAATTCATATGAGTAAATCATTCCTGACTCTAAAATACTTTTTTCATATTTATTATACAGAGGAAAGGATAAATGGATTCCATTCCTTTTCATTGTGGTCCTAATGCAAGGGTAATTTGCATGAAGGTCTCCAGAGGTCAAAGGGCCTTTTGACTGATTTGCTGTGCATGCCACTAAAAGCCACATATTAGCCAGGCTAATAGGAGGTATTACAACTATTTTTTCTAGAATCTCTCCCCTAAAGAGGAAACCCAAAACATTGTAGAGAATTAAATAATGCAATTACTGGGGATAATAGCATAGGAGGAGTGAAACATGAGTAAGAGAGAAAAGACCGAGTCAGCTGAGATTTGAAAAGAGATGAAGAGTCAATGAGGCGGAGAGCTACAGGAAGGAAAATGTTAAATACTTAATTAAATTTGCATGTGATTCCTTAATGATAGGCTATGGAGACGGTTGGCAGCTTCAGAGATGGAAAAGATATATTGTCAGCCTGCCCCCCCCCCCCAAAAAACACTTTTGCTGTTTGCTTCCATCATAAGACCACACTAAGTATTTTTAATTATACTCCCTCCACTTCCAATAATACAAATGTAATGTTAAATTAACATTCTGACAGCCAGATTCTCTAAATTGCTACACCAGACAAAGTAACACAGCCTCTGCAGAATGTCATAACTCATGATAGCGTCCCATTAGCATTAACTGTTGTGGTCATGTATCTGTATCTGAAGAAATGTGCTTGCACACAAAAGCTTAGACTTTGAATAAAACTTTGTTGGTCTTAAAGGTGCCACTGGACTCAAATGTGGTTCTGCTGTGATCATAGCAACCCTAACACACTGGCAGTAGTCACCACTGATAACAGTAACATGACACATAAATCTTGTGATAAACAGACATGTATTTTTTTTATCTATCACTACTCTGCCCTATACATACATCCTCTGTATTTTAGTGTATTTCTTTGACCTTGTAACCTTAACTTGTTATTTAGTTTTGTTTTTGTATAACTTAAAACATCTTCATCATATTACATGTACATTTGCTGTTCAGCCTGTCCATAAATTTGAACCCTAACTTCCATTCCAGTGTATTTGAAAAAGTATGTATACACATGAAAGCTCATACCTTAAATAAACCTTTGTTGGTCTTAAAGGTGCCACTGGACTCTAAATTTGTTATCCTGCCCTTCCTTCAAGAAGATTAGCACAGACTTAGTTCTCCTGTTTTCCCTTTTATCCTCCCAACAATCCGGTGAGTTAGGCTAGGATGATCCAGAGTGACAGGCCTCAAGTCATCCACAGTACAATTCTAAACAGATTTACATCCTCCTAAACCCATCAGCTTCACTTTGACTCTGAAGAATGTAACTCCATTTAGGATTACACTGCCAGTCACTCTTATGGCTGAGGGGTAGTGATTTTAACATGGAGTCTCCTCAGTCTTCATTTGGTAGAGTAATCACTGCACCACACTGCTGTATGAAGCAGAGGATTGGTATTTGATCTAGTACTGTCCACTGTGGCAGTGGCTCTGCAGGCTATGACACAGTGAGAGGACTTTGCCAGTCCTCCTACTGGAAATGCTAGAAACAGAGTCTGGATACAATTTATGGGCTCTGCTACAGAGCTGGTGCCTTTGCCCTTACCATAACATCATAAAATTATTCAAAATTATTCAATATAACACAAAACATAACCGAAATGTCTGGAAAAGTGAGGTGGGGGGGCAGGGTGATGCACTCACCAGGGTTTCATCCTAATAGCCTCTACATCACCACAGACTTAGGTACACGTATATATTGGGATTGTGGCTGACAAACCAGATAAGAGGATGGAGTCTTCCTCCTCCTCCTGTTGCTATTTCATGCCTTGTGAAAAGCAGATAACACACTTCCTGGGAAGTGCAACAGACATTCCAGAAGTGATTACCGATTATCATTACTTTCAGTAATCATAGATGTTATAATACCAGAAAGGGGTGTGTGTGCTCAGTTATTTCAGCAGCTGATGTCTAAGTATACATTCCTACTTTTTACATATCTAATGCATAACATTTTCTTTAAAGGTCAGTTCTCAGCTTGCCTTCCTGCGTATATGAAGAATAGCTTATTAACTGAGTAGTCACTATTCTATTGTCATGGGAGCGTTAACACACACACTTCTGGCCCAGTGCAGTTCTGAATTTGGTCCAGAATATAATTATGAAAGAAAATACGCAATAGTTAGTTGCTCTTTGTTAATGAAATTACATGGTACACTATTGTACAATTTCTAGCTGATGGTAGATGGATCAAGAAAAAAACTTGTTCAAATTTCCCTTTGATTTAGTTCTTGGATTACAGTTCACCCATCTGACCTCTTCTCTGACTTGACAGCTGTCAGTGTTTCTGATGGTCCTGGCTAGTTTCAGCACATCTGATCCTGTCAGTATGTGCCAGCTTGGGACTTCTGGCTTAACTGGGACAGGTGCAAGACCAGCACAGCCTGTGAACACATAGCTGGCTTTCTCTTGTAAATATAGGGGGCATCCAAGGAGGAAAGTTACTGTTTTTTTCTGATCTCCATAGATCAGAAAAAGGAATCATGGACAATACCCTCTGGACATGAATTTACTGCCTTCTAGCTTTTTAGTGCTGCTGTCTGTGAGTTTTACAGTTTTTAATGCACATCATCCTCATCATTTGGTGAACTGCTGTTTTCCCCATTTTGGAGAAACAGCACCTGAGAGTATTAACTTAAATTTGAGTCAGGTAGGTCAGACAGTTTAGGCCAACAGTGTCCAGTAGACAGCTTTCAAATCATATCTGGCCTCCATAAAAGTTTTAACTGGGTTTAGTTGCCTCTACCAAATTTTCATACAGGTAAAATGAAATTGTTTGCCCAGAGGTTTTTTTTCCTAATAAGAAAAACAGAAATGTTTTCAAATCATAAGAAAAAAAATATTCCAGAGCTCTCTTTTGGATCTTGTATAAACATGTGTATATGTTTGAATACTCATAAAGATACTCTGTAACTGTGTAAAACCATGACTGCTAGGTGGCACCATCTGTATTAGGGACCATGACCCTTCACAATGGGGTCAGTTGGAAGTAAAATAAATGTCTGGCCATTGGATCACTGTCTGAGGAATCAAGTGTCACCTAAGAATATTGAAGGTGGCCACCCTTGTTTTAAAGTATCCTGCCTGGGGCCTAACTGGGTCAAGAGAGCTGGTACAGTGCATAGTTTTGCTCTGGAGCGTGTCCCATGTGAAAATGTATTTGAAAAGTATGAGCAATCTTGGCTTCACCGCTAGCTATAGAGAACCCAAGGAAAATGTCACAGCTGTCATTTCCCTTATAGAGCTATTAATAGATTCTTTTCTTGTACCCAGCTCTCTCTGTACAGCTGGTCTACTATAGCAAATAACTTTTCATGAATAATTGTTTGCATTTGTAAACAAATTCCTTTCGCCTGCATTCACACTTCTGCCTGTGTGTATGACAAATTTCTTCCCAATGGATTCTAAACAGAACTCTCAACCCCATACTCACGCTACAATGAGCCCCTCCTCCAATAACTTATCCAGGAACATTGCTTGATGCTCAACTGCAGCTGCCAAATTAAAATGCAAACAAAATATAAGGAATATTTACCATGTTTCATTGGGGCCTGGCATTCTGAGAAATGAAGGGATATCAGGCAAATGTATTCCTCACATTTAAGGCTGGTTAATATGGTCACTGAGTTTGCCGCCATACTCTACAAAGATCTTTTGCTAGAGTTTGGGAAGCATTTCAGATGAGATGTTGGTCTATCTAAGGGCACAATGAAAACAGGCTGATGGGCTGAACTGAACAAAGTCTTTCTAGGCATTCATACACAACAGTGTTGTTACAGAGGAATCCAGGGCCTGGATCCTCCACTTACTCATTCTGAGCTATTTGTTGGCTTTGGAGCAGGATGATGGAGAAGAGATAACTGATACCATGAAGGCCTCTGAAGTGATATATTTAGAGGAGGTGGGATTATGAAAAATTTGGCTGCAATACTAAGAACTCTTTCCTAGGAGAAAACCCACTGAATAAAGAGAATTTACATCCAAGTTGACTTTCTTAAGGTTGCTTCCATAAACTCCCATGGTTTCCCCAGACCCAGTGTGACTCATTCTGGATTAACCTTAAATTTATCCATCCAGATTTTGGCCAATTTTCCTCAAGAAATTCACTTAGCTTATTTCAGCCTCATATTTGTTCACATAGTCTGAGATGTGGACAATTTTAAACAAAGGAAACAGCACACTAAATCATTATGTTGCCCCACACAGTGAATGAATACACTGCTAGAATGCTTTTCTAGTAATGGACTCCTCCACTTTCTAGTAATAGACTCTTCCACTGATTAATACAAAGTCAGTTTCCTGAAGCCTGTTCAGAAAGACACCTTTCCTCTGTACACACAGTTCTTCCAGAAATACAAAGTTCTGGGAAATAAGAAAGAATTGTTCAGTGGATTCTTCTAGAACAAATTTCAACTGATCTCCATAGCTAGCCATTTATGCAGAGAAGACTTCCTCTTCCTCTTGAAGTCTTCAACATCAGACTTATTTTGTGTACACAATTCAAGCTCCTAGTTGTGACCATTAAAGCCATATATTTTTCTAAAAACTCAAGTAACCACCTGCTTGCCTATGCCCCATCAAAAACAGTAAAGATCTTTCCAGGTGATGCAATTTGTGGGTAATTTGCACCACTAAAACATAAGAAAATAAGAAGAGCCCTGCTGGATCAGACCAATGGTCCATCTAGTCCAGCATCCTGTCTTGCCCACTGGCCAACCAGTTCCTCTGGACAGCCAACAATAGGCCAAGACCTTCCCTTGATGTTCCCCTGGTGCTGGGATTCACAGGCTTAGTGCCTCTGAATGTGGAGGTTCCCCTCAGTCACCATGGCTAGTAGCCATTGATAGATTTATCCTCCATGAATCCATTTTTAAAGCTGTTTATTCCTGCAGCCATCACTCCATCCTCTGGCAGCGAATTCCACTTTTTAATCACTCTCTGTTTAAAGTAGCAGGGCTATTTGAGGCAGGAATGCACAGGAACAGAGTTCTGGCTGGCTTCTGAATTGGCCACGCCTACAGCCTCACCCCCCTTGGGTTCCCCAGGCACCTTGCAAGCCGCAGGGCACCTGGGGAAGCCAAGCCGATCCAGGGAGGGAAGGCAGTTTAAACTGCCTCCCCTCCTCGGGTACCTCAGGCACCCCACTGATCCAGAAACTGCCTTCCTTCCCTCAGGTTCCCCATGAGCCCTGCAAGCTGTGGGGCACCTGGGGAAGCTGATCCTGGGAGGGAGCTGCACTGTTGGGGGCGGCCTAATATGCCAATGTGTTTCTGCTGTTGGGTGTGGCCTATTAGAAGAAGAAGAGGAAAAAGAGATTGGATTTATACCCCACCCTTCACTACCCAAGGGAGTCTCAGAGCAGCTGACAAACTCCTTTCCCTTCCCCTCCCCACAACAGACAACCTGTGAGGTAGGTGGGGCTGACAGAAACTGCTCTTTTTCAAGAACAGCTGTGCCAGAACTATGGCTTGCCCAAGGTCATCCAGCAGGTGCAAATGGAGGAGTGGGGTATCAAACTCGGTTCTCCCAGATTAGAGTCCGCACACTTAACCACTACACCAAACTGGCTATTGTGCTAATGAGTTCCTGCTGGACTTTTTCTACAAAAAAAGCCCTGTAAAGTAGTATTTCCTTTTGTCCATCCTGAATTTACTGGCTGTCAGCTTCACTGGATGCCCTCAAGTTCTAGTATTTTAGAAGAGGGAGAAAAAGTTCTCTTTGTCAACTCACTCCACCTCATGCATAATTTTATAAACCTCTATCGTGCCCCCCTTAGTCATCTCTTTTCTAAACTGAAAAGTCCCAGATATTTCAGTCTTTCCTCATAGGGAAGGTACTCCAACCTAATCATCTTGGTTACCCTCCTCCGTACTTTTTCCAGCTCCATACTTTTTCCAGCTCTTTGGAGATACAGTGACCGGAACTGTACACAGTATTCCGAATGGGGCCACACCATACAGAGGCATTACAATATTGACCATTTTCTTTTCAGTCCCTTTCCTAATAATCCCTAACACAGAGTTTGCCTTTTTCACTGCAGCACACTGGGTTGACACTTTCATTGAGCTATTCACTATGACCCCAAGATCTTTTCCTCTCTCTGTCTCAGCAGTTTCAGACCCCATTAGCCTATAACTGAAGTCAGGATTTTTGTTCCAATGTGCATCACCTTACACTTACCACCTTACACTTACCAATACTGAACATGTTGCCGCACTGTCACCTACTTACCCAATTTGCGGAAGTGCTCTTGGAACTCTTCACAATCAGCCTTGGCTTTCACCATGCTGAATAATTTGGTATCATCTGCAAACGTGTTCATTACAACTCACCCCTAGTTCCAGTTCATTTCTGAATAAGTTAAATAGAACGGGCCCCAATGCTGATCCTTGTGAGACCCCACTGTTTACTTCCCTCCATTGTGAAGAAGAAGAAGAGATTGGATTTATATCCCGCCCTTCACTTACTTGGAGTCTCAGAGCGGCTTACAAACTCCTTTCCCTTCCCCTCCCCCTCCCCACAACAGACACCCTGTGAGGTAGGTGGGGCTGAGAGAGCTCTTTCCCAAGCTGTCCTTGAGAGAACAGCTGGTACAGAGCTATGGCTTGCCCAAGGTCATCCAGTCAGGTGCAAGTGGAGGAGTGGAGAATCAAACCCGGTTCTCCCAGATTAGAGTCCACGTACTTAACCACTACACCAGACTGGCTCTCTGTAAGAGGTGTCCATTTATTCCTGTTCTGCTTCTTGTCATTTAACCACTCTTTAATCCATAAGAGAACCCGTCTTCTTATCCTATGACTGCTATGTTTACTCAGGAGTCTTTGGTGGAGTACCTTGTCAAAAGTCTTTTGAAAGTCCGAGTATATAACGTATACCAAGTCACTGTTGTCTATGTGTGTGTTCACTTTCTCAAAGAAGTATTTGTTAATCACAATTAACATAATGAAGATGTGTTTATACTGAGAGGAGATACCCCGTGCCACTTACCAGTCCACACAAACTAGGTGGACTGGCATGGAAGGCAAAGCTGAAAACAAATGGGGGGGGGGAAGGTTTATCCCAAACTGAATTGAATTAAGAACCAAAAAGGTTAAGAAGAACTAAGCATATAGGCCCAATAATTATCTAAGTGACAACCCTTCAAATACTTCAAGAGAGCAATCATGTTCCCCCTCAGCCTCCTCTTCTCCAGACTAAGCATTCCCAAATCCCTAAGCCTTTTCTCATAGGGCTTGGTCTCCAGGTCCCTGATCAACCTTGTCACTCTTCTCTGCACGTGCTTCATTCTGTCCACATCTGTAGGGTTGAGGCTTAGGGTCCACCTCCAGGTGCACAGACACGTTCCACACTTGAGTTCAATAATCTGGGCACGGTTTATTATCCAGACAAAACAGAAACAATGCCACTCCAAGAATGGATAACAAAAGCAAAAGAATGGCTGGAAACAGTCTATGGGTGGTCAGAATACAACAAACAATTAAAATCAGCTGTAAAATGTGTTAATCCAAAGGGAGGACAAAGACAGCGTGCTCCCTAAAATGATGCGTGCCTCTTCCCCTCCTAACAAGCTGTCGAGCCCTTTATCCTGTCCAGCTGTTGATTAAGGTAGTTTGGCCATCTGGCTCCCAGTGAGATGAAAAGCAGCAGTTCCTGCAACAACTTACAAGGTCAGGCCTCCCTCTCTACCCTTCGCTTGGCTCTTCAGGATTGCAGTTTTGCAGCTGAGCTGGTCTCTTCCTTACAACATCCTTTTTGAAGTAAGGCCTCCAGAACTGCACACAATAATCCAGGTGCAGCCTGACTAATGCCGTGTACAGCGGGACTATGACAGCTTGTGATTTGTATGTTATGCCTCTGTTGATATACTCCAAGATCGCATTAGTCTTTTTTGTCGCCGCATCACACTGGCTGCTCATATTTAATTTTTGATCCACCCTTACCCCAAGATCCTGTTCACACAGAAGAGTATCCCCCATCCAGTATGTGTGTTCCTCATTTTTGTTACTCAGATGTAGAACTCATCACTTATCCTTGTTAAGTGGCATCTTGTTTACATCCACCCACTTTTCCAGCATGTTCAGATCTCGTTGAATTCTGTCTTTATCTTCTGACATGTTCACTGCTCCTCCCAATTTAGTGTCATCTGCAAATTTAATGAGCAGCCCCTCTACACCCTCATCCAGTTCATTTATAAAAATATTGAAAAGTACCAGGCCCAGAACCAAGTTCTATGGCACCCCGCTGGACACCTCCCTCCATTCAGATGAAATGCCACTGACAACTGCTCTCTGAGTGTGGTTCTCCAACCAGTTTCCTATCTACCTAACCATGAACCACTTGAAAGTATTTGGGTCAAGAGCTTTCACCTACATCCCCACATTTCACCTACATCCATACATTTAATGCACTGCATTTATATCCCACCTACATCCTGAGGTGAGATACAAATGCAATGCATTAAATGTGTGGATGACTACCATACAGCTATAGAACTCCATTTTCAGAGTGGTCAGCTTACTGGAACTTGATTTAAATAGCCCCTTGATCTGCCAACATTAGCAAGTTATGATAACGTTGTCTTCATACTTCATCTGCTAATGTAAACAATTTTTATATACCAGCCACTTGATTGGCAGGTAAGCAAAGCAAAAAGCTCTCTCTTCCATTGGGAATAAACCCCAAAATTGTGTATATTTTGAAAGCATTATTATACTGTTCTGTTTTTGTGCAATGTAGTGGGCCAGGGTCAGGTGACATTTTCAAATGAATAGTGATAGCAAGAGAGGCAGTTTGACAGACTCCCATTGTAGGGAATTGAGAAAATTCTAACCCATACCTGCAAGAACCAGGAGGCAGGAGTCAAGGTACAAGCAACATTTGCAGCTTTGGGTTGGGAATACCTGGAGCTTTTGGGGGTGGAGCCTGGGGAGGGACTCAGTGAAGTATAATGCCAAAGAGTCCCAGTCACTATTTTCTCCAGGTGAACTAATCTGTACCACCTAGAGATCAATTGTAATATCAGGAGATCTCCAGCCAGCGCCTGGAGACTGGCAACCCTTAAGTAGAAGTGAGGAGTTACTAGATGGATATCTGGCACAGACTGCTGCCAACTATCCAGCCAGCAACCATGCATGTGCATTATGTATCCTGGGCCTACTTCACCACCACCACCATCTGGGTTTACAGATAAGGCTGTGAATTCCCTCCAGAAGCCATGTGAGGTGTGAATTCCTCTGACTCTCAGTTGTCTCAGCTAATAGTTGCAAACTACCTCATTGGATATGAATGTCTGAAATTGCTTCAGACTGAAACCATTTGATATGCTATGCCCCATATTGTCTGCTCTGACTGGCAGGGTGCTAGCAGGTAATGACTGGTATTTTCTTTCCCCCTACCCCCCTCAATCTTCTATCCATCCACTCCAATCTTCTTTCCATCCATCTTTGGAGACCTTGCTTCAGAAACTTCCATTAACTGAGGCTAGATGGGTGGCAACCCAAGAAAGGGCCTTCTCAGTTGTGGTGCCAAAACTTTGGAACTCCATCCCCTGCGAGATTCATCTGTCTCCCTCTGTCATTGTCTTCCTTCAGCAACTGAAGACTTTTTTCTTTTGTCTGGTATACCCCCAGTAAACAGTTATTGGTCCGCCTCCCTGTTTGGGTTATGTTTGTATGTCTATGTGTTTTTATCATATTGTTAAACATTTTACAAATACATTTTAAATTCTGTTTTAATATTTTAAATGATGTAATGTTTTGATGTTCATCACCTTGGGGACCCTATTTAGGTGGAAAGGCAATATAGAAATGTTTAAAATAAACAAATATCACTCAGATTGGTAGTTCAGCCTGGTGAACAGCTTCATGGGAGGGAAGCTGCTTTCTGTGGAGACAAACGCTGGCCCATCTATGCCAGTATTGTTTACTCTAATTGGCAATTGTGGCTAGGGTTGCCAGCCTCCAGGTAGCACCTGGAGCTCTCCCACTGTCTTGGAGAAAATGGCTGCTTTGGAGGGTAGAATCTATAGCATAATACCCTGCCAAAGTCCCTCACCTCCCCAAATCCCACCATCCCCTGGCTTCACCCCCAAAATCTCCAGGAATTTTCCAGCCCAGAACCAGCACCCCTAATTGTGGCTCTCAAAGACCCAAGCAGAAGTCTTTTTTCAGTCCAGCTACTTTTAACTGGCAGCGCAGGGAACCAAACCTGGGATCTGCACAGGTTGGCTCCCCCCACCAGTTTGGTAGTTTTACATGTTTGTTTTCTCAGAAGTCTCAGGGAAGTAAATGGAATTTGCTTTTAGGTAAGTGCACATGGGACTGCTGCCTTTGAAGAGGAAAAGAGATATTCTGCTCCTCTACTGCTGAGGCTTCAAACCTCTAATCCCAGGAGTTCCCTAATAATTTTACTTCATGTAAATGAACTGTGAGTGAGGTTAACTCAGGATAACAAGCTTCAATTACCAGGCTTTGAAGCAATCCAGGAAATTGTGATTATGAGCTTGTTAGAAGATTTGACAGAGATTTTAGAAGGTGGACATCTGCAACATGATATGTCAGTTGTTCTACAGTTCAGCTATAGGTCGGTGTCCTTGATAACAAGGCCGGTCATCTTCCATTTTCCAGAACTATAAATGGAAAATGACAAGAATGCAGCATATGAAGAGAACCAATGAGACGCAAGTTTCTCTGAACACAATTTAGATGCGAGACTGGTGTGGACACAGTCCTTTAGCTCCTTTCCCCCTACAGTTCTTGTTAGTTTCCCCAGGAGAAACTCCTCCTAGACTGCTCTCTGTGTCCATTTTCTAATAGAACAAAAGGATCTCTAATGGTTAGCATTAACTTCTGCCCCTCTAAAATCCTTTTGTTCTTTATCAAGAGGTTTCCACCCATTCTGTAAATGCTGTATTTTTGTTTGCCAGAATTATTCATATATTGAACTAAAAGTATTGGTTGTGGCTTCATCCCATCTGCCTCTCCCTCTGTGGAAAAAAATATTATTTAACTTAAGGTGGCAGTTATGTAATTTAGTTCTTATGTTTCATTATTAATGAATTTTATCATGAAATATTTAGATTCTTCCCTTGTACTGCCTTTTGGAGTTTTGGTCATAATTATGTCAGCTCAGATTTTCTCCTCTTCTGCAGAGGTATTTATTAGCAGATCTGTCTGCCGCGGCCCTGACACTAGATGTTTTAATGGAACAGTATTTTGTCCTCCTTCCGTTTTAGCCTTTTTTGATATTCTGAGAAATTGACTCTGACCTCTTTTCCCTCCAGTAGACATGACCCAACAATGCTTGTGTGAATCATCTTCAGGTCTTACCTTAAGCCAGGTCTCAACCCTGGAAACAACTTTCAGAGTAAGGCCTAATGGCCAGGTTATCATCGTTTTAAACTGCTTCTATGCCTTTAATGACGGCTTGGTCTGTGCACACATGACTGAATGAAGCTTTGGGGTGGGGTGAATATGTGAGTTACCACTTGCTGAAGTCTGCAGATCCTGCTACTGTTAAAAAATAAAGGGAGGGCCCGTAAAAACAGTTGACAACTCCTGGCTGAAACCCTGAACCATGTAACCACATGAACACATACATGAAGCTGCCTTATACTAGTCTTGTTCACACATACAATCCATGTACACTGTACATTTTATTTTTTTAGCGTGTACATTGAGTAATTCTTGTTACTTTCAATCTAAGTATAGCCGAACTTGTGATGCAAACCCACATTTATCTGGGCACTGGTCCCTGGTTAAAAGTGCAAAGTGAACATTCATTGGCTCTTTCTTACAATCAGATGTATGCTTATAAAGGAGGGATACACAAGCATTCACTAACATGTGTACAGGGCTACTGAGTCAGATCACTGGTCTATCAACTTCACTATTGTCTGATCTGACAAGCGAAAGCTCTCCAGGGTCTCGGGGAGAGATATTTCACATCACCTACTACCTGGTCCTACTTAATCAAGATACCAGGGATTGAAGTTGGAGCCTCTGCCTGCAAAGCATATACTCTACCACTGAACCAAAGACCCTTGTCCCTGTGAAGAAACAATAAAGAAGTGTTTCTGAGTATGTGTGGATTGTTCTTTGTGTCACAGCTGTGTATTTGTAACCCCCTCTCCCAGAATTTAGCTAACCAGTTTAAGAATCTGGCTTTCCAGCAGCCTTGATTTCTAGTACCCAGTAAACTTTATCCTGGCCAGTGTTTTGCATAGAGCCAGCAAATATTCTAGCAAGTGTGGTGTGGTTAAGAGTGTCAGACTAGTATCTGGAGGAGCCAGGTTTGAATCCCGACTCGTGTCATGGAAGCTCACTGGGAGACCTTGGGCCAATCACACTGTCTCTCGACCTAAACTACCTCACAGGGTTTTTGTGTGGATAAAATGGAGGCAAGGAGAATGAGGTCCCCACTTTGGATCCCCACTGGGGAGAAAGGCAGGGGATAAATGAATTAAATAAACATAAATAATATCCTAAGGACATGGTATTTGGATCTGAGCATGGTTTATGGTTGATAATTCACTGTCACAGTAAGTAAAGCTTTGCCTTTTTCCAAACATTTCACCCTTGAAGACTACCCTAGCACTGTACAAATATTAGGTATATTTTGTGAGAGATCAAAGTTTCAAAACCTTGTAAGTAATAAATATTATTATTCCCCATTTTAAACATGAATAAATAAGAACGGAATGATTTATTACATGCAGAAAGAGACAAAATGTGTGAAAGAGACAGAAAAATCTTGACCATGATCTGAGGGGAACAGTGTTTGTGCATTTAAATGATTCCATTCATTTCTGTGGCACCCCTTGATCCCTGGTTCCTTTCTTCTCACACCCAACATTTCTAGCTTGGTTATTATGAGCATCAGATGAAATGGTAAATTTGTGCCTAGAATTGTTCCACTACAGATAGGGAGAGTTATTCTTCCATAGACTTCTCCCTAACAGGCAAGTCTTCTATGAGTTGGCATGTTTCTCTCCCCACCCCGCAATGGGCAGCACTCCATCATGGGAACCCCCACCTGTAGTCTATTAGTGGTATCGTCCAGACATAATTTTACCACCTCCTGAGCAGTTTTGAGATCAAGAGCTTTGTACTGATGACTCCTATTCTGATGAGTCCTGTTGTGTAACCCCTTGAGCTGTGTCATTGCCTGTCTCTCCCTTGGTTTCTGGTGTGATTATTCTCACTCCTGTTTGCACACACAGATGGAGCTCAATGGGTCCCTAATAGCATACTTTACTTAATTAACATGCAATTAGCTTAATGAATATTTTAACCTCATTATGTAGTTACTCATCTTTATCTGTTGAATGAGCCTGGTGCCCGGCCCCAGCCCATTATAAAAACAAGCCAAATTAGGTTTTCTTTTAGCAATTGCTTTCGAAGGACCTGTTTATATACTGTGAGCTTTTCCTGCTCTTTGTTTGATAGTGCTGTAATGGCATAGAAAGGAGAAGAGAAACAATGGACTAATCTGTACTTACATGCATGCATAAATCACTCTTAAAGCAATCCAGAGACTTTTTGGAAGGGGAGAAATTGCTTGGTTGTCTCATAGTACAATCCTGTATAGAGTTACATCCTTCTAAGCCCATTAGAAAGGTGTAATTCTGTTTAGGATTGCACTGCTAGGCTCCACTGTTGTTGGGGTTTATTGCACATGTGAGGTTCTTTGAGAGTTGTGCTACAATCCTGTAATGTTTACCTGGAATTTAAAACGTCATGACTACAATAGGAGGAGGAGAGGAGGAGATTGGATTTATACCCCGCCCTTCACTCACTTGTAGTCTTAGAGCAGCTTACAAACTCCTTTCCCTTCCCCTCCCCACAACAGACACCCTGTGAGGTGGGTGGGGCTGAAAGAGCTCTGAGACAACTGTCCTTGAGAGAACAGTTGGTACAAAGCAATGGCTTGCCCAAGGTCATCCAGCAGGTGCGAGTGGAGAAGTGGGGAATCAAACCCAGTTCTCCCAGATTAGAATCCGCACACTTAACCACTACACCAAACTGACTCTCAATAGGGCTTGCTTATTAGTAAATTCATAGAGCTGGGATGCAGTCTTATGCTTATGTACTTGTAAGTAAGTATGCATGCTTACTAGAGAGTAAACTATTGGCCTTGGAAGAAAGCTTTGGGGACACAGCTTTAGAAGGACTGTTTTTTTAAAAAAAAATCAGCCATGTAATATTTTATTTAAATGTATGCATGCATAAAATTGTGCATTTAGCTAGCATTCCATGTAACTTTTTAAAAAAGAGCTGTTTTAAAGTTAGACAGGTGACAGCATGTTTCATTTGCCTTTGGGGACCCTGGTCTTCTGTATGCCAATCGCCAATCTGGGAGCTCTTTGGAAAAAACAAGGCTGGTTAGCTGACCTTTGAACTCTCCATAAAGTGGTCCAATGGCCCTGCATTTGTCTCTGTCTCCCATTAGAGTCAAGGAAAGGACCAAAGGAGAGACACTTTCACAGCAAGGCTTTCAATCATTTTCAGCCTCCAAGGTAGGTTTGAATTTGTCTTTTGCTACTAATGCTCTCTTCTTTTAAAAGGCCACTTGTAGGTGCTATACATGCTGTGTCTTGCTCCGAGCTGCATGAGTTGTCTTTGTTCAAGTCTCGGTGCACAAAGAGCCATAGAGAGAGCTTATGGGGTATTTGGCTCTGGTCCCATTTCTATCTCTCTGTGTGTATGTGCATGCGTGTATGTGTGTGTGCGCGCACACGCACACAAGTGCTTGGTTGACTTGGGAAGCAATAGAGCATTTAGTTTAAATTGTGTTTCAGGTCCTGGCAGTCTGATCCCATGCATGTTTACTTGGAAGTAAATCCCAGGGCGATTTTGCACTTGCCGTTTGCCTCTCATTCTCTCCAGGGTTTTTTCCTCCAGAGTATATTCTTCATGTTCACACTTGGAGCCGAAGCCCCTTATCTGCCCTACAGTGTCCATTTCGCACATACTAACTGCTGCGTGGCTTCCATTCCCCCCTCCCATTCCCCTCCCATCTCCCCACTTGCTCCTACCCCCTTCCCTCCTCCCTCATTTTTTTTAAAAACACATGCACGATTGCATTATTTTGTTATGATGAAAGGAGGCTTCCAGTCCCCCCTCCCATCATCCCACTCGCTCCTCCTCCCTCCCTTCCTCCCTTGATTTTTTTTTTTAAACGCAGGCACAATTGCGTTATTTTGTTATAATGCAATGATGGTGGACATGGATAGTGTGAGCAATGGTCATGCGAGTTGTAGAGGGAACGCTATTTGCTACTGAAATTTAAACTATTTTTGCTGTTGCGAGCTGATATGCACCTAATGGTGTCTGGGTTAAGATGTCCGTAGTTGCCTTCCTCTTCCCAGAATTCAATACTTCCCTCCTGCCTATTCAAATTTTCCCACTGCTGTTGCTTGCTGCACAATGATTGGTCGACCATACGGCCTGGCACTGTGATTGGTGGCATGTCTGCTCTATCATCAAAATGTCGGGCGCATTGCCAGCAGGATCTCAGGCACAAAATGGTGGATAAAGCCTTTACAGCCATGGTGCCCTATATGCACTGCAATTTCATTATAACAAAATGTGGCCCATTTGAAAGATAAAATACCGGCACCAGTAAGACGGTTTCCCCTTTTTTATTTGTATGCATTACTGCTTTACTTTACGGATCAAAAAAATCTTTCACCATGCCGCTTGAAGCAACCCATTCATGCAGTTCCCTCCACCGAGGATACTTTCTCTGCAATTTTATTTTAAAATTGTGTTATGAAACTTATGAAGGTTTTTTTGCCAGAAAAACTTCCTTGGCGGAGCTCCCCAGCCGCGGAGCAGCATGTGGACTGGCCTCCTGTCTCCCTCCCACACGCTCTGGCTGCCATCCTCCATCCATCCTGCCGCCAGCTGCAGGAGCAGCAGCACTTGGGATGCTGGATGCTGGATGCAAGCACGAGCCAGTGGGGGAGTCGCGGTTCCTTCAGGGCTTCTTCTCCAGTGGTGGTGGCAGCGGCGGCAGCTGAGGAGAAGCGGCAGCAATGGCAGCTCAGTCTCCCTGCTCTGCACACTGAATTGGAGCCCCGAAGAAAAAGTTCCCCCCATAATAAATAACTGTGAGCGTGTATGTATTATACAAAGAAAACAATGGTGCGGTCTTCCCTTGCTGCATCACTATTTTGTTATTTCGATATAATGAAATAAGGGGTTCTTTTTAAAAAGGGGGGGGAGATAGTCTAGCCTCAGGCCCGGAGGAGCACAACAAGCGAGCGGGGCGGAAGAGTCGCGTCCCTGGCCCACCCAACCGCTCACTGACGCTCCTCCGCAGGTTTCTGGAGGGAAGCGCCCCCCGCCTGCTCTTCAGGGGCTGCAGCCGGGGCACCCCAGACACACGGCAGCGGTCATTCGCAAGCCTGGGGGCTTTCAGGCCAATGGCGCCCGGCAACTGCTACAGAAAAGCCCAGCAAATCCTCCTCGCCGACGCAGTCCCTGTGGGGGTTCTTGTCTCGCTGCCTCATCATTTCAATATTACGTTAGGAGGGCTCATTTAAAAAAAAATTGAAGAAATGCCCACCACGGGGCGGGCCAGATGGAGGGCGGGCGAGTGGGTGTGTTTTCATCTCGGCTTCTCCACCGGAGAAAACAGGAAAATCCTCTAAAACCAGGATTTTCTTGCTCCGGGGAAGCTCTGGAGCAGTGTCGCGATACTCCTGATCAAACTGTGAGCCCGGAGCAACTGGTGGGAAATCGACCAGAAGCTCCTAAGCAAGCATCAGGGCAAACGCTAGTGCGAAATCGCCCACACTGTTTTCAAAGGCTTTACTCCTCAGTGTGTCTCACAGCAGAGCTTAATTTGCGCTGGGGAGGGGGGGTGTCAGCCCTGGTATCTCTTTTCAATACCCAAGCCCAGCCCATCTTTTTGGTGCCTCTGAAGTTCAGCATAATATTGAAAACAAGTCTCCACCATTCCCTTTGTGCTGGGGAAGATATTTGCTAGAATGGAATACATAGTTGCTCCTGGTAACCTGAGATCTTATTTGTACATTCTTCCCTTATTATACACCTCTAGCAAAAATGGATTTAGGAGTGTGGTGATGTGTGTGGCCATAACAAAACCATTTTGATTGTGCGGAGGGCTGTTTTCATTGTTCTGTCACTCCTGGTATGTCCAATGGATACACTGTTGGCCCGACAGACCCAGTAAGCTGTTTCTTTCCCTGTGATCCTACTTTTTCCATGTAAGACAGACATCTAGTTCTGAGGAATATGCTGGGAAAACTGAACATCCATGTGTTGAAAGAGAGAGAAAGTGCAAACAATATCCAGGTAGGCATCTGTCAGCATAGGTTTAAAAGATCTCGTAAACAGAGACAGCAATAGTCCTTGGATAAGCCTCAAACAGATGAGTCTAGTCCAGTTTTGGTCTATAGAAGGTTAGTCTGTCTCTAGACAAGAGGTAGCAGAAATGCTACTAAGAAAATCTTTTGGCCCTGTGACATCACCCCAAACTGCCTATGCATAATTTAGCTTTGCAGGAATACTGTCTTGAATCGTTGCCTGTCTGTATCTGTAGCTTTAACAGCCAGTGTTGCTCCAGGAAATTCATATACATAGGTAGTTGAAGACATGGAGGAAACTTGCATTAAACTATTGTAAATTATGAACACTGAGTTATTTTCAACTGTCATGGGTTAGAAGCTGAACTATTTTAATGTACCTGTTGACCCAAACTGTGCCTGAAAATTACACTGTGGCTTCAACTGCACTCCTGTTGTTCAGAGGCTACCATTGAAAAAAAACAAACCCTCAGGCTCATTGTGAAAGCAGACCCAATCTGTGTGTCAGGCACTGATGCAACATGGTATCACCAGATACGTGTTCTCCAAAGTGCAGCATACTATGGCCTATTGGATCTCAGGTTCATACTCCCTTGTGATGACAGCATGCAAACATGTTTCTATCAATATGTGCCACACTTCCACTTGGCTGCACTACCGTTTGGGGTCAACTGAAAAATCTGTCAGGCAGAATAAGACCTGACATAGTGGAGAAGTTGAATCAAGCACTAGTAAGAGGACACAAAGGTGGGCATGTTGCAGTAGTGACATTAAGCATCTTCCAAAGCAAATGTTGGCATGAAAGCCTTTCTCTGGATCACAGTGAAAATCAAAACAAGAGGGTTTGATCCTACCAGTTCTTCTGCTGGTGTCAGTGAGAAGAAGAGCCCCTTAACCAACACAAAGACTGTGGTGGGACTAGTGGGACCCACATGGACAAAAGCTGCAGTGGATGGGGGCTACACTTAGTAGAGAAATCATATAGCATCAAGTGGACGAGTTGGTAGGATCCAGCCCAGAGTTTGGTGAATAAAGCAGTTTGAGAGTAATAGGTAAAATAAACTGAGAATTATGTATATATGTAAAACATTTCTATCCCACCTTATTTCCACAGACTCAAGGTGGCTAACAATGCAACACCAGGCTGCAAAGACACAAACGTAGCAGTCCAATGAACAACGTTAAAAACGCACAGACTTAAAAACACTGTGGACTCCCTATGGAAAAAGCCTGTGGCCTTACTGTTGTTATTTGGACAGTCCTAAGAAAAATCAGATTTGAATCCAGAAACCCCTTAGAGACTAAGGCTACAATCACATGCACCAGTAAATCCGACAAAGGCATGAATGCCTGCCAGATCTAAAGGGCGCAATCAGACAGCAACATCTGGGAAGCATCCCACAGTTGTCAGCAACCCATGCTGCTCTGCTGCAGAAGCAGAGTAGAAGAAGAAGAGAAGAGATTGGATTTATACCCCGCCCTTCACTACCCAAAGGAGTCTCAGAGCGGCTTACAAACTTCTTTCCCTTCCCCTCCCCACAACAGACATCCTGTGAGGTAGGTGGGGCTGAGAGAGCTCTGAGACAACTGTCCTTGAGAGAACAGCTGGTACAGAGCTATGGCTTGCCCAAGGTCATCCAGCAGGTGCAAGTGGAGGACTGGGGAATCAAACCTGCTTCTCCCAGACTAGATTCTGCGCACTTAACCACTACACCAAACCAAAGGAGTAAAAAGACACCGGAGAAAATTCGGTAGTAAACGGGTTGTGACAGGCCATGGACGGTCTTTCTCCTGTCTGATCACGCAAGTGCACACTCGTGAAATTGGGGTGGTCTGATCAGGCCATCCCAGCTCAGTGCCACTTTCCCCCACTCTTCACAGTATGTGCATCATCGCATACTCCATAAGTATACATCATACAGTGATGGGCTGCGCCCGCTGCTGCAAAGGACTGTGTGATCTTGCAACTGCGGGTCAAATTTCTCCAGAGGAAATAGCCTTGCTTCCCCTCTGCTTCAACTGGTGCATGTGATTGCAGCCTAACAATATTTTCAGGGTGTAACTTGTGAAAGCCAAAGCTCCCTTCATCAGATATGGGACCTTTGTCTCTCTTTGGCCATTGTGTGACAGTGTTGGACTGCATGGGCCATTGGCCTGACCCAACATTGGCTTCTCTTATGTTCTTAAAAGCTTATATCATGAAAATCTTGTTGGTCTCTAAGGTGCTACTGGACTTGAATCTACCTGTTCTACTGCAGACCACCCTGGCTACCCTCTGAAAGAGTCCTAAGAAAAGGCACCATAAGGAGAAAACTGTCTGAAGAATGTAAACTAATGCATGGTAGTATACTGGGAGATACAATTTGATATATATGAGGACCCTAGGTCCTCATATTAACCAGCACTTTGAATTAGCCCTGGAAGTAAATGAGTATCTGGTGCAGTTGGTAAAGCACTGGAGTTATATGTTCCAAGTGGCTGACTCCAACAAAAATCTTGCTGCTGCATTTAGTACCAACTGAAATTTCTCTCTCATGTTCAAAGACAAGCCCATGTAGAGAGCAAACATAGTCCAATCTGGAGGGTAGAAGAAGAAGAGTTGGATTGATACCTCGTCCTTCACTCAGAGTCTCAGAGTGACTTACAATCTCCTTCACTTCCTCTCCCCACAACAGATACCCTGTCAGGTAGGTGGAGCTGAGAGAGCATTGAGAGAACTGCTCTTGAGAGAACAGCTCTGAGAGCACTGTGACTGACCCAAGGTCACTCAGTTGGCTACAAGTGGAGGAGTAGGGAATCCAACCCAGTTCTCCAGATTAGAGTCTGCTGCTCATAACCACTACACCAAATTGGCTGTGGTATGGAAGTGTGGACCAATGTGGCTAAGCAGGCAGAGTCTTGCTAAGGAACTAGGTTACGAGTTAGATGTAATTTAAAGAAGTCACTCTTAGTGACAGCGCCAACCCGTTTATCCATGAACAAGGCTTGGTCCAAGAGCACCCTCAAACTCAAACTTTTCACTTGATTTACTAAAGACTGTTGCAAATCATTATTAATAATGCTGATTCCTAATTCACTGTCATAAAGAAATTTGGAGGTAATTTTTGCCATTATTTTCAAAAATAATTATGAGGCAGTCCTAGACAGAAGAATAGTGATAATATTTCATGTTTCAGTCGGTCAGATCATAGATGGCATACATGGATCCCCCCCTGACACTTTCATTTATCTTCACAACAACCCTGTGGGACAGGTTAGGCAGAGAGAGTTACTGGCCACTGATTATCTGAGCAGGGATTTGAACCTGCATCTCCCCATTCCTAATCTGATACTCTGGCTACTACGCTCCATTGGGAGTCGTATCTGAGGTAGGAATGTTTATTTTATTTTATTGTTTACACCCCATTTTTCTCCCCCACAGGGACTTGATCTTTCACAGAAGGAAAACAGTCAGATTCCAGACAGCGTTTCTGCCATATTTGTGACTCCGCCTCATTGCCTCCCTGTTGGTTTGAACTTGGGGAAGGCAGTGAGGCTTCCCATCTTTCAGCCTGCAGAAGCTCACTTGTAAGAGCCTTTCCTTGTCTCTCTGGGAATCTCTGCACAGAGAGCATCGGACATCAAAGATCTTTACAGAAAATCTCCAGCAAAATGCCACTGGAAAATGAAGAAAGCAGCCAGCACTATTTCCTCCCGGCTACATTTTTTGTTGTTGTTTCGAGTCAGCAAGGTTAACCAGAGAAATAGAGCAGAAAGTTGAGATTATTTGGGAACAGCTGCAGCCAGATTTCAAAGCTTTCCCAAATACTTCAAAGAAGAACAACAAACTTTATTTACACAATGCACGTTGCTGCCTTGCCGACCCAGAAATGGCACTGCCAAGAAGAAGAGAAATGACATAATGCAGGAGAACAAGCAAAAATGTACATTTGGGAGATGGAGAGAGGTACTTCAGTTAAAAATAAAAATATTGCACCTCTCTCTCACCACCTCATGGGGAAAAAAAGTCAAATGCTGGATGAAAAGTGCATTTACAATGCAATCCTAAACAGACTGGTTTTCATGGATTTACAACAGTGTACCTTTATTTAGGATCATGCTGTTTCCTTTGTGTATATGTGCTCATTATTTTACTAATAAAACTTTTATGCTATCTCTCCGGAGAGCCTGCTCAGGGCAGCTTACAAATTAAAACATTACTACATAACACATTGCAAAATCATCTCTGACTCTGCCTAACTCATGGACTTCCATGGCCTATTTCATGATTTTGGAAAATGTTCTGTACGATGTTTAGCTTCTCTTGAGAAAATATCTCCAACAAACACCAGCAACAATTTATACCACAGGTTGGCGTTACTTAAAATTGACCTATTCTATGAAAAAAGCCACATATACCGTTGTTAGCAATGCCCTATGGGTGCTGAGGTTCTTTTACTTGTGTGGCTAGCTGATAAACCACACAGTGAAAATGATCATCCAGGCAGTAAAGGGTAACAAAAAGTATTTTATTCGAATAAGGAGCACCTCACAGCTGGAGTTCAGCATGGGTGTTCAGTGAGCAAATACAGAAAGCAGACTTATATACTCTTCTGGCTCCACCTCATTTCACATCATCACTGACATCATTTAGACATGCATAGTTCACTTTCCTTTGTTTAAAAGTCCATCAATCACATATTGGACACACAGGATGTCATTTGGCTATATTTCAAGCTTTGCAGTGCAGGTGTAGTACTCATCCTGCTCATTATATTTGATTTACAACTTTGTTTATTTCTTTGGCTCTACTCCCAGACTTTTCTTCACCTTTGAATGAACTTTATACACACAGCGGGACTAGGTTCATTTTCAGTACCAAATCTATCAATATTGGGGGTTTTTACATTGATACAAAGCATAACATCATTCTTAATACAGATTATTTCTATTAAAATACATATCTAATGCATTTGATTATGAACACATCATTTCTAATATTTTAAAGTTTTTATAAGTACCTTTCAATATTGCAAAGTGCTCTATATCATAAAGCTTTGATAGATATTCTGATATACCTATTATTCTTGATTTTTGGTCCATTAGGGAATTTTACAGAATATTTTTGATATTATTTAAAAAGCTTATTGAAGTGTTTAATTTGCAAAACATACTAGTTTAACCAACAGGAGACACCATTTTACAATACAAATTCTGTATTTTTAATTGACCCTTTAATTTGGTGCCAAGTGTCATGATTTAAGATCTACTTGCACCCTTTTAATGAGCAGATGTGCACGATCCATTTCTGTGACATCATTTGGTCATTAGTAGCTTGGTACTCCTTAACAAAAAAACCCCTTCAAAGCTGACCTGCAATTGACTTCTGTTTTTGGCTGTATTCTTTATACACCTGGTCAATTCTGAGTGTCATAAAGCTTTCTCTTTTATGCAAGCAGTCTTTTTCTTAAGCTCAGTAACGTTCTAACATGAAGTTTTAAAAACATTATATAGGATTTTACAAATACATAGTCAAATTAAAAGAAGGAATTTCTTTCTGTTACAATATATATAGCTGTCCTTTTTCACTCAGACTCTTCCTTTTGAAATGCAAGATGGAACAATAAATCTTAAAGTTGGCAATAATTTCTTTCCAATTAGAACTGCTGACATTACACTTATTCAATTTGTTCTGTTATTCTCTTTAAAGCTTACTTTTTGGCATAAGCAGTCTGCTTAAAGAAAGGGATTTTTTTCCAAGCAAGTCAATATTTAATAATAATCCAAAGCCAAAATTAACATATAGGTGTTAAAAGTTCTTACTCAAAACTACTAATAGATCAATATGGCTATGTTAAATCATGAAAGAACAACAATATGATTTTCTTATATAGAATTAAAAATTGCAATTGGAGTTCTGAGCTCCCTTTGAAGTAGAAAAGTTCTATAAATCTGCCCTTTTAACAGTACTACAGTAGCTGCTGCCAAGTATGAAAAGCACCTGTTGCTTCTAATTAGGAGAAACCTCTTGTTTAAAAGATTTAAACACTTACGCTTTACAACTGTGCTTAGTAAGGTTTAAAAAACAGGCTGTCAATTCTTCTAGGGGATTCCCAAAGATTTTCCCAAAATCTCCTAAAAATCAACAATAATCAATAGAAAAATCACTTGAACCCTTGAAATGTCTCCTACACCATTATGAGAATTTTTCTTCAAATAAATAGGAGGTCTTTACACTGTCAATCACTTGTGCCTGGCAGCCCCTGCTTACAAGGCTAGATTGTCACTGTTTCTCTGCTTGTGAGAATCAGACACTTCAGGCAGGAATAGGAGGAAAAAACAGGGAGTCAAGGTGAGGAGTTTACCCATCTATTCAGAACTGGATTTACTCTTTTTGCTGGCCAAGTGATGGGAGCAAGGCCCAGGAGGGGGTGCCTCATACTCAGCTCACTGCTGCCTGGCTGACAATGTTACATAAAGGAAACATTGCTGCTCCTGTGCTATGTACTCCCACCAGCTCCAAGGTGGGGGGCAGTCAGCATCACATAGCAGCACTAAGTAAGGAGGGAGTGCATAATCCCTCCCCACTTTTATTGTCCCACTTTCAAGGGGTAACAGAGACTCGCTGCTGCCCCATGGAGCCCAGCAGCAACAATATGCTTGGGGAGATCATGCATTCTTCCTGCGATGCTGATAGTCTTGGCAGCATGCCTTGGAGGCAACAACAGGCACAAGTCATGGCTGTTGCCTCCTCCCAGGGGGTACCCTCTGTCAGTTTGTTACCCCCAAATGACTGCTTAGGTAATGTGGACAGTGAATTAGCTCTCCACATATACGTGACTCTTACTTTGGCCCATAGCATAGGAAAACATGAAAATATTGGTAAGAGAAAGTTTTTTTCCTTTTTTTGGATTGGGGGTGGGTATTGTAAAGCAAAACTCAAGCTTACAGGGGTGTCCACTGGATTTGTTTTAATATAGACCCACCTCCAACTCCTGCCTTTATTACACACAGATAGAAGGTTACCTGCCTTTTTTCTTCCACCAGGAATGGTGATCTGATCAAAAGGTGATCTGATTCTTCCTCATCACTGATTTCTTGCATCTGACATGTTTTGGGTATGTAAGTGTATATTTAGTGTTGGAAGAGTGACGCCGTAGCTTCTAATTCTGTTGTCCCTTCAGGCTACAAACAGACTATGCATCAGGCAGGAGGGGGGAAGTCTTGGTCCCGATGTATCACATCCTAGTGTCCACAGTCCTGTCTGCCTGCCATCTACTACAAGCAAAAGCATTTGGTTCTGTCATCTCATAGAGGAGCTGCCCATTACTGAGGGGATTGGGCTTCTGTCTTTACTCCCCCACACTAAGTCTGTGCACCCTTGTCTGTCAATAAGTACAAGTAAAACTTTGTAGATGGAGTAGTTATATTAACTGTATTAAAGAAAAGGGGTGATTCAAGTCAGCTCGTGATTTTGCATTATTTGAATTAATATCCATGCCTTTTTTGTTGCTGTTCATCATGATGGGGAAAAGACAGTTGTGTTGAATATCCTTTTACACCTGTGGGGTTTTTTTAGGAAATTCCTTCATCCAATCACATTGTTTGGATCTAGAAGCCTAAATCCCACCTTTCACAAACTGGAGCTGCTATTCAACAACAAAACCCATCAGTGCCCATTTCAGCAAATATCTTTGAATCATCAACATTGATTTAGGAATAAATTTTAGCCATTTAAGAAAAAAAATAATAGAGAAAAGATTTTCATCTCATTTCCCCAACATATAACGCATTTCCAAACAGCATGATACACTTATTTCTGTCTGTGACTGGAGTTCTTTAAAGGATATGGAGAAAGCAACAGGGAAGCTTAAGTCAAAGGTGGAAGAGTGTGTCTGCTCACTTTGAACTCAGTATGACACAAGTAAAAGAAGCAACTGGGCTTCTCCAGAGACTCCCAGGCAATACATGTGAATCTGACTCATCTCTCCTGGCACAGACGGAGACCCTGCTGTCAGATTTGGGGGGGGGGGGAGCAGAGTAGCAGCAGTTATGGCAGCAGAGGATGTCACAACAGCAACAGCAGCAGAGAAATGTCCTGTGTCCTCTTTACACTCTGCCATCTGCTTCTTTCTAATCATGGCCCACAGCTTGTTTATTTCCCTTGTCCATTTTTTTTGAAAGAATGTCCTTGCTTTATTTGTAGCAGATTTGAATCAAGTTCAACTGCAGTTTACAAAGACACGTCTCCCCTCCCTCATTTTACTTCATTTCCCCCTCCCAAATCTGCTTCATGCCATAAAGAGCCATCCATATGTATGGCTGTGGGAATCCACAAATGAGAGTCAGAGAGCTGGTGCCATGAGAAAAAATGCTGATGTCCAGATGAAATTAGTGTGCACAGCAAAGCAACACAGTCGTTTGGGGAGAAAGCAAGCCATGGAGGTTCAGCATACTACTTCCTTTTGGTCAGTGATTGATAGTCTCAAAAGGTTTTTGGAGAGAGGGGGGGAAATTAGAATTCTATATTTTGATCCGATCTCAGCAAGTCATATTCTTACAAAACAGCGCACTTGCTTGTAATATAAAAACAGGCCAAAGCAGGTTCCATGAAAGAGCAGTGTACAATGCAATTTCAAAAAAAATATTACATTATTACCTTTTACAGGATAAATACAATTCACAGTGATGCCTCCTGACCTCTTTTGATATTTTGCAGATTAGCACAGATTACATATTATGCAAACCTGCCCTGGGGTACAGCAGCTACATTTTATTGTCATAGAACAACTCTTTTGACAGTATTTTGTGCCAGCTGAAATATAACTCATATATGCATGTGTATTATTAACATGCTCAAGAACTATTCTTAGCATTACGCAACAAGAGGACCTTGTGGTGGAGTAAATCTTTGTCTCTAGGAAATTTCCCATTTTATGTAAATTTATTTATTTTTAACACTATGATATAATTTGTTCTGCTGTAAAAGCCAATGTTTGTAAACTGGTGCTGTACACTTAAAACCTGATTATCAATAATGTATCCACATTTATTTTCATCTACCCTACTTAGCACTTTTTATACAGCATTTTGGTAAACCTGGCATCTGCTTAACTGAATGATTTATCTCTTCCTCTCTCATAGGTTAAATAAATGAATATGTGACAAGGATAGATACATAGATAACCAGTGCCAGGGAATCTGTAACTGGGTAAGGTATTGTGTGTTCCTTCTGCAGACACAGAAGAGAACAAAGAAGTGCTATATCAGTCCATGTGATTGGTAGGCAGGGTTAAGCCTCACAGGACTGGCCGCAGCAGCTTGAGTCTCTGATCTTGCTTCATCAACAGGCCAAAGCCCTCACTCCTGCCTCACTCAAGCTCCTAATTACATGAACCCTGAACTAGACAATATCCATTCTACAGCTGATTTCAGATGCCCCCCTCTTGGCCTAGCTCAGCAAGTCTGCCCTTACCAACTTGTTTAGTTTCAGAGGGCAGCCATGTTGGCCTGCAGTAGAACAGCTAGATTCAAGTCCAGCAGCCCCTTAGAGACCAACAAGCGTTTCATAGTATAAGCTTTTGAGAGTCAAAGGTCCCTTCATTGTACCTGTGCGTCCTTTACAAACATTCTTTATAACACCCCTCTTGCCTTCTGACTGGGATAAAAAGACTCAAAGATCTCCGTTCCTACTTGTGTCTGACACTGACAAAGGGAGCTTTGTCCTGGAACTCTTGTTGGCCTCTAAAGCACTACTGGACTTGAATCTAACTGTTCATCTCGTTTAGGTCATCCTTTAAGGCAGTGCTTTCTTAGACATTTCTTAAGCATTTGTGCAGTGGCAGCATTCAGCATAGCCGGTGGGTGAGGCATCATCCTATATACTTGATTACAATGCCCCAGGGCAACATGGAATGTCTCTTTTAAAAGCAGCTTAGTCAGGTGACTAGATCCATGCTGCCTTTGCACCTGTACAGTTTGCAGCATCCCTTCATCTCTTGATCCCTTGTTCTTTATAGTTAGGATCCCTTTCCTTTTCTGCCATTGAAACCCTTTGTCAATTTCACACCTTCAATAAACTGGGTAAACAGGTTTAGGGTTAAGTCTTAAGAACACTTTCCTGGGAGGTAACCCCATTGAGTAGGCCTGAGTAGATTTCTGCTTTAACGAGGAGAATGTATAAAATTGATTCTGGAAGTGAAGCACGTACAGTTTGCCACAGGTTTCAGTGGGGAAAAATTTCTGGGGAGAAATTTTGTAGAGGAGAATTTCAGAAGCATCCCTTCTTCAAAGAAGAGCTTCTCAATCAATCTAAAAGTGGACTTCACCTGGGATCTGGTGCACACAATAACAGCTGTTCCAAGGATATATCCTGGAAGACAAGCTGGTACAAATGCATCCAACACTGTCTGAAAAGTTTGAGGAAAGCTTTATAAAATTGTTTTTCAGTTACTGCTCAGGTTTAAAAGAAAAACTCTTCCTGTTTAAAATTCTGCCTAGTGTTTCTTTGAGCCCATCGAGCACGTAAACATCTTGCTTGCTGAATCTCATTGACAATAGAACATTTTCTGACATTTTTGAATAAATTGCGTAGGCATGTTTTGAAATTAAAATAATTTTAATGGTCTCCTTTTCAAAATGTTAGCAAAAGTGTCTAATATTTCTTTGTGACTTCCTGTGTGTCCAATAAAAACAAATGCTAACATAAACACGATCTGGTTCATTTGTGGATTTTTTTAGTATTGGAGGTATAAAAACAGGAATGAATACTATGACTCTGAAGGCTTTGGTTATGTTCACTATACTTTAAAAAGTGTGTATGTTCTTGTCTGTGTATTATTGGGAGGGACCTTTCTCTATAATTAAAGTAGTTTGTATTGTATATATCCCCTGGGCAGTGCTTATCCTAGCCTTTCCCCTTCCCTGCCTTTCCTGGGAGTCCTATTGCTCAGCTGGCTCCAGGGCCAGTCATTCTGAGCTGAACGGTATGTTTGTAAGCTATTGATGACTGACTCCCCACATGGTTATGGACTTCATATGGCAAGCTTTTTGTTGACTGGCTCCAGACTTTCTGAATTCACCATGAGCCAGTATACTAATATTGTCAGAAGTGAACCCTATTTCAAACTCAGCATAGCCAAATGTGCAGTTCCACTAGGGTTATGACAGCTGCGTATGGCATTAGCATACATGGCCTTGGGGGGGGGGGGGAGGAGTTGAGACCAGAAGATATAGAAATGGTTTATTTGCTGTTTTTAGGCTGCTGGAAAACAAAGAGTGGGATCTCCAAAACACTGGGGCCAGTATTAGTTAACTCATCCATGAATTATCTGGAGCTAAAGTCAATAGTTGGAGCATGGAGAGAGAACTTCAAATTATTCAGGTTGGTAAAATCCAAAACAGCCTGGGGAAAACTCCAAACCGATTTTTTCAGACTCACTGACTTGCAAAACAACTCTTTGCTGAGTTACTTCAGCCTAAACCTAAATCCATTGCTACTGGATCAGGCCAGCCTAACTGTCTAGATTCATATTTTTATCCTGCTCTTCCTCCAAGGAGCACAGTATGGTTGTTTGTCTTTCTCCCCTCCTTCATGTTAACCCCACAACAACCCTGTGAGGTAGGTTAGACTGACAGAGTGACTGACCCAAAGTCACCCAATGAGCTTCATGGCTGAGAAAGAATCCCAAATTCTAAACCAGTACTCAAGACACTACATGGGGTGTCCACAGAATAGCATAGGACTACACTGCAATCTTATGCACATTTACTTGACAGTAAGTCTCACTAAAGTCAGTTGAATTTACTTCTGAGTAGAAAAGCATAGGATTGGGCCCTTTGTAACAGAATAGTAGATGAAGCTCACAATAAATACATAGGGACAAAAAAAAACCCTTGACTTCTTATGCATACCAATGGAGATTAAATTAGGTATCATTCCTCAAGAAACAGATATTGGGTTTATAATAGAAAACTCACTGGAAATGTCAGTTCAGTGTGCTGTGGCAAAGAAAAAGGAATTGCTAAGGAAAGAAAAAGTTAGGAATTGCTAGGAAAGAGATTGAAAATAGGTACCATAATGCCATTCTATAAATCTATGGTTTGCTTGTATTCAGAATACTCTGCATTTGTTGTTCCATCTTAAAGAGAAGACTGTTGCACTAAAGAAGGTGTAGAAAAAGGCAGCTAAAATGATTAAGGGATTGGGGCATCTTAATAAATGTTTAAGAAATTGATGTATTTTAATTTAGGGAAAACATAACTGTGTGAACATAACAGAAGTTTATAAAATTATGAACATGTGAGGGAGGGGAAGAGAGAAATTCTTAGTCTCTGAAACTTCAGAATGTAAGTCTGCCCAAAGAAATGGGCTGGTGATGTTATAATTTTGTGCCTGAGAAATTATTCTTGGTAACTAATACACTCCAGCGTTGTTTTCTTCTAGCCAATTCACAGCTTTCTCCCACTTTCTGGGCCAAACTAGATATGTGTTAATGTGTACTTTCAGTGTATGTGCTTTTTAAAAAAGAAAAGGAAGAAGTCAGTATCATCACTGAGGGAATTGCACCTCAAAGTAAAGGAATGGCAGGGAGGGCCTGCTGGTCTTTTTCTCCTCCACATGTTTTTCCCTTCATTCAAAATACCCACTTCGCAACTACTATTCCAACTTGGGGGGAGGGGGAAAGATATGGGTGTTCGTTCCTGTTCCTCCACCGGAAAAAAAAGTGACTGTATGAGAATGGATTCGAAATATTTGTCTTTGAAGACAGTAATTGTCAAAGATATATAGGCATCACTTTACCTCAGATTTTCACAATGTTCACAGGCAGTAAAACTAGAAAGACTTTCACAAAAATAGGCATGCTAGCCTAATATTTGGTAGAAGGGCACACCTTTCTACTTGCTTGCCTATTTAATCACACCATTAATAACCTAAGAAAAAATTAAGAACATAAGGAGAGCCCAGTTGTATCAGACCAGTGGTCCATCTAGTCCAGCATTCTGCCTCACACAGTGGCCAATCACTTTCTCTGGAGGGCCAACAATAGGGCATAGAAATCAAGGCCTTTCCCTCATATTGACTCCTGGCTCTGGGATTCAGAGGTTTGCTGACTCTGAGACCGATTTCCCATGAGGCACTGCTCTGGCGTCATTCTTTCCTTTGCCCCGATTGCATGCTTGAATTTCTCACTATTTGCCCTGTGCCGCATTTTGACACGCGGCTGCGCCCAAATTCCCCTGCGGCTCCAGAGATCCTGTTTTTTGAGGATCACTGAAGCTGCGGGGGAATTCAGGTGAAGCCGCAGGTCAAAATGCGTCACGGGGCAAATAGTGGGAAATTTAAGCATGCAATCAGGGCAAAGGGAAGAATGATGCCGGAGCAGCGCCTCATGGGAAATCGGTCTGAATGTGAAGGTTTCCTTCAGTCACCATGGCTAGCAACCACTGATGGACCTATCCTTCATGAATTTGTTTAATCCCTTTTATAGCCATCTATATTTCTGGCCAGCAGTACTTCTTCTGGCAGTGAATCCCACATTTTAATTACTCATGTATAGAAGTAGTTCCTTCTTCTGTGCTTAATCTACTGCCCATCAACTTTATTAGATGCTCTCAAATTCTAATCTTTTGGGAGAAAGTTCTCTCTGTCCATTCTCTCCACCCTGTGCATAATTTTATAAACCTTTATCATGTCCCTCTTTAGTTGTCCCTCTTTTTCTGCCCTGGCTCCAACCTGGTGGAAAACTCTGCTGAATAACATCTGTGCCCTGTGGGACTTGTTGCCATTCCATAGGGCATATAAGGCAGAAATGCTCCATCAGGCATTCAGTTAAGGATAGCGACAGTTTTTCATCTAGTCTGCCACTCCCCTTACTTTTCCCGCCTCCCTCCTCTATGACGTAACAATGTTTCCAGGAATTATCATAATCAGACCAGCTTAGGCAGCTGTGATAGGTATTTTATGCACTATTTTAAATTCTGAATTTTTGTAAACCTCTTGTAATTTTATCATTGTTGTATGCTGCCCTGAGCTCTGTTTTTCAGGAGAGGGCAGCCTAAAAGTCAAACTTAATAATAAAATTTCAGAACTGAAAAGTCCCTGGCTCATTAGCTTTTCCTAATAGGAAACATGCTCCAATTCCTTAATTATTTTGGTTGCCCTCTTCTGTACTTTTTCCAGCTCTGCAATATCCTTTTTGAGATACAGTGGCCAGAACTGCTCACAGTATTTAAACAAGTCTGCACTATAGATCTATAAATCTATAGTTCTATCTATAATATTTTCTGTTTTATTCTCAATCCCTTCCTGGGTTGACATTTTTCATTAAGGTATCCAGTGCTCCCTCTAAGCTGTGGAGTCTTGTGAGCTAAAATTCTATTTTGTGAGCTACTGGCATTAAAGTTGTGAGTGAGCAATTTGCTGCTGCATAAATTAGTTTGCTCTGGAGCCATACTTTCTGAGCTAAGACAAAAATGTGTGAGCCGAAGGCTAAAAAACTGTGAGCCAGCTCACACTAACTCAGCTTAGAGGCAACACGGGAGGTATCCAATATGACATCAAGGTCTCTTTCCCCCTCAGCCTTAGCAAGTTCAGATTTCATTAACCTATACTTGAAGCTGAGATTTTTTTTGTTTTTTCTGAGCTAAGACAAAAATGTGTGAGCCGAAGGCTAAAAAACTGTGAGCCAGCTCACACTAACTCAGCTTAGAGGCAACACGGGAGGTATCCAATATGACATCAAGGTCTCTTTCCCCCTCAGCCTTAGCAAGTTCAGATTTCATTAACCTATACTTGAAGCTGAGATTTTTTTTGTTCCATTTTGTATCACATAACACTTGCCTACAATGAATTTCATTTGTCACACTGTTGCCCACTCACCCATTTTGTGGAAATCCTCCTGGAGTTCTTCACATTTGGCCTCAGTTTCTACCATTCCGTATAATTTTGTGTTATCTGCTGACTTGGCCACTACACTGCTCACCCCCACTTCCAACATCTATCCACTCCTTACTTCCTTCCATTGTCCATTTATTTCTACTCTCTGCTTCTCATCATTTAATCATGTTTTAATCCATAAGGGGACCCATCCTCTTATCCAATGACTGATAAGCTTACTCAGGAGTCTTTGATGAGGTAGCTTGTAAAAAATATTTTAAAAGTCCGAGTATATAATGTCTGCTAGGTCATCATTATCTGTTTGTTCATTTTCTCAAACTCCAAAAGGTCAGTGAGGCAGGACTTCCCTTTGCAGAAGCCCTGGTGATTTTCCCTCAGCAGGCTTCATTCCTAAATTTACCTAATAATTCTATCTTTGACTACAGTTTCTATTAACGTGCAAGGGACAGAAGTTAGGCTAATTAGCCTGTAATTTCCTGGGTCACCTCTAGATACCTTTTTAAAATTACTGTAACATTTGCTACTCTCCACTCTTCCAGTACAGTGGCTTATTTTAGTGAAAAGTTAGTAGAACAATAATCACACATTAGAGTTCCTTAAGAACCCTTGGGTGTATGCCATCAGGACCTGGAGACTTGTGGATTGTTAATTTCCCTAATAGGTCTTGAACTTCAACTCTGACCTCCCCACCCCCAATTAATGCTATTTCTTCAGAATGCAAGATTTTGTCTTGTTATGAAATATACATTCCTTTTGCTCAGGATAATTTGAATTATACAGAGGTAGCATGAAATTTGGCATAACCTTGACTATTCATGTGAGTTTCTTGAAAGGCATCAAACAGAAATGTTTGAAAATGAATGGATGGGGTGGGGTTGAGTTTCTAGTATTTTGTAATAGTCATTTTATTTGTTTTCCAAGGCCTTGGTTTCCCTTAGGCTTAATAGTGCAATTTAAAAAAAAAAATGCTGGAAGGAAGCTTAAAGGTTTAGTGTGGATGAAAAAAAAGACAGTAGTCACTACAGATTTCAGAAAAGAACGTGGCTTGATTGTGGTCACTCAGATGGGAAAAATGAAATATGCAGGCTGGGATTATTGTACCTCGACTGCCCTCTTAGCTGCCATTGGGAGACTGTATATTGAAGGAATCTATACCTCTATTATGAAGGCACTATAAATATTGTTAAGTAGCTTGTTACAGTATCTCACAGGACTACCACCCAGGGAGACAGTTCCTTTGTGTTCAAAAAGCAATTACTTAACTAGGAAAACATGCCTTTGCTGTGTGAACAATAGACCCTCAAAAGAGACTGAAATAGAGGGCAAAATGCATATTCATGCTTTGGGGGAGAGAAAGCCTCAGTTGCTACAACTATGGGGAATATGTGGCCACTATTGTTATCAGGAACTATTTGTCCAGTAGACTGATCCTGTGAGCTGATGTATGGTCATGCAAGTGTGCAGGCTAGGGCACAAAGACTGCTATTCAGTTGTCACAACATGTAGTATTGGTGTCTGTGATGTGAGCCAACCAAATAATTGTGTCTGTACAACAGCATGCTTAGATGCTAGTGACCTGGCAAAATCAGCTACCATCACCTGAGGTACACTGTACAAATATTAGTGTTGAAGGGGAGGGAAAGTAATAGAGGAAGCAAGGCACTTTGTCATCACCCTAAAGGCCTTTAATATCTACCTATCTTGAGTCACCTACATCAGCATTAAGCCGTGAATGGTGCATATGATATATTGTAGCCAGCTAATGTAACTGTATTGAAAGACCAAAAGGATAGCAGAATAGATTTGCAGACAGAAGGTAGGCTGAGCTGTTTCTAACCCCATCCTCACCATTCTCTTAGCACCAGTCTAGAAGGCAGGAAAGAAAGATGACAAACCCAGCAAAAACAAGAACTTGCTACGGGGAGAAAATTTCTCTGTGTAATGTCTATAGGATGTGTAATGTCTGTGTAATGTCTATAGGATGAACAGAGTGCTTCAAAGCTGTGCAGAGACATAGTCTGTGGGGAGGGAGGTCCCTTCCTATTGTTTTGATAGTGCTGGAGCTTACTCTCAAGAAGCATAATGTGTGCCCTCTCCTCCTGTCATAGGATGAGCCCCAGGCTGACCTAACAGAGGGTCTGGAATGAAACTACATCAGCTGGTGGGCAACTAGTTTGCTCTATTTGCTTGGAGAAGTATACACATTTTAGTCATTGGTCCACCATGTAATAAATACTTCATTATTAGTTTTACAAAGAAGAAAATCATCCTGGGAATCTCCACAGATGTTGGTAATCTGAATCTAGCTTTGTAAAGTATATAAAAGCATTTCAAGGCAGTAACCATATATTAGGGGAGGGAATGCAGCATGATACAACCTGATCTCGTAATATCTTGAAAGCTAAGCAGGGTCAGCCCCAGTTAGTAATTAGACAACTGCAGAGGAAGGCAGTGACAAACCACCTCTGCTTCTCACTTGCCTTGAAAGCCCCTTGCTGAGGTTGCTGTAAGTCAGCTGTGACGACTGCACTTTACCCATATACACACACAACCACATATTAGACTTTCCTTGAATCTCCCATACTTCAGCATTACCCATTCTGCCCAGCACCCTTTTTTCTTGGCTCCCTTTTGCTCCTTAGCAAGGAGACTGATGCTGTTAAAGTTTTTAACCTAGGATTGCCAGGTCCTACCTCTGATCCAGTGCGGGGCTCCTGGGTGCCTGTTGGGATTGTCTGCCAAGAGCGCTTTTCATGCACGGCTCGATGCTGTCACCTGGAAGTGATGTCATCGAGCTGGTGATGCCGATGTGGAAGGGGCTGTTTGGGGGTGGGGCTTTCCCCACCAACCAGCTGGCCACCAGCATACTGAAGCCCCCGAAATCAAGTAAAACCCCACCCCGACCGATGGCAACCCTAGCTCAATCCATCCTTCTGCTGGGTTATTTTCCCTGTGCCTTGGCAATATTACCTGTTTCTCATAGAAGCATACTGAAAGGGCTATGGTGGATCAGATCAAGGGTCCAGATAGTTCTCTTTCTAGAGGCAGTCAGTTGTCTTGGGAAACTCACAGGCAGGTGTGATTCTTTTCACCTTCAGGCAAATGTACCCCCTCTTTTCATAGTTGTTAGGGATATGACAATTTTTTATTTTCATTTTTCTTAAAGATAACTAGATTAGGTTTTGTTTATCATTTCTCATTAAACTTTTAAAAACTTTAACTTTTCAGTTCCATTTTCAATGGGAATGGCAGTCCAGTCTTCTGTCTCCATTTGCAGTTTGGATTTTAATGGTGTTTTTTTAAAAGAAAGAAAGAAAGAAAGAAAGAAAGAAAGAAAGAAAGAAAGAAAGAAAGAAAGAAAGAAAGAAAGAAAGAAAGAAAGAAAGAAAGAAAGAAAGAAAGAAAGAAAACAAAACCACTAGAAGGGGGGCAATTTCATAGAGGTGCAAAAATGTTTAAATACCTAGTGTATCAACTCAGCAAGCACAATCTGTCAAAGTTTCCCCTGAAAGAATCCTAGGACCTGTTGTTTGGTGAGAGTGCTGAGAATTATGTTAGAAATCTGTGAATCTCCACATAACTATAGTTCCCAAAGGTCTCTGCCATATTATCTGAGACAGAGAGAAGATAAAAATCAGGAGAAGGGTATTACACACATAGAAAAAAAAGCTTGGAAGAACACAGAAAAAGAATAAGTCATACTAATATGGAAATGGTAAAATAATGAGCAGAAGCTTACAGTGGCTTGTTTGTGTGTGGCTCAGGTCTGAGTTGTTGCTATAAACAAAAAGTGGTTGCAAATTAGATAATTATTTCTCTAAACAGTCAAGATTAAAGCCAAAATAGATCCCTTAACAGCTTATCACACCTTTTCTGAATGATGATTTTTCATAAAGTAGTCTATAAATTTCAAACTTTTAAGAGCTCCCCCATCTACATATCCTACGTAAAGCTTTTAAGAACTTTTCACTTGAAAAACAGTTTTCCTTTCTTTAGTGGTTATACACTGTCCCACAGCACAGCATTAGGAGCACTAATCATATGGCTGAAAAAAGAAACATAGCTCTCTCCTTCCAAAAGAAATTACATCCACACACCTTAATGCACATGGGCTCTAACTAGGGTTGCCAGCCTCCAGGTGGGGCCTGGGGATCTCCCGCTTTTACAACAGAGATCAGTTCCCCTGGAGAAAATGGCTGCTTTGAAGGGTAGACTCTATGGCATTGTATCATGCTGAGGCCCCTCCCCTCCCTAAATGCTACCTTCTCCTGGCTCCACCCCAAAGTCCCCAGGTATTTTCCAACCCAAACTTGGCAACCCTAGCTCTAACCTAGTCAAAGTTAGGCATGACTAGTACTATTGAAAGCCATGGGTCAAGTTACTTTGTCAAAACTCCCTTTGCTTTGAATGGGACTGATGGTAAAGTTCATGATGGCCATACTTGCAGGGGATCTCCATCTGATTCTCCTCTACCTGCCGTCCAGGACTGGTAAGGATTGGATATACATGGTCCAAGTTATGCCCCCCACAAGAAGGTGCCCCCAGGAAACTGCTTTCTGGGGAAATGAGGTGCAGGTTCAGGAGGTTCAGGAGTGTATAGGAGTATATAAAATAAATCCTGTCAGGGGTTTTGTTTTTGTTTTTTGTTTGTTTTTTTAAAAAAAGAGGTGCCAGAACTCTCAAAAGGGAGATGAAGTTTTCAGTCTGTACACTGAAAACTCATGAACTTTTAAACATTTTTAAAAGAATTTTCTTGAAGAAGTTCTGAAACTCTGTTCTGGCACATTCCCCCAGAAAAAACCCCCCTGGATCCTGTGCAAGCTAGAGACACCAAACTTGCAGCAGATCTCTGGCTGACTCTCCTCTACCTGCCTTCCAAGTCTGGTGAGGATCGGGTTTATGAGTTAGAGCCCCCCCCCCCCCCCACACAAGGTGCCCATCCTCTATTGTTTTCAATGGAAGGAAAAAACAGCAAAACAGCAAGGGCAATGGAAGTCCCTGTGACGGAATTAAAGACCTGGGACCAGCAGAATGTTAACAAGGAACACTGCTGAGTCACATGACTGAGTAAAGAGGGGGCCATTTGGCTCAGAACACTGAGTGACTGACACATAACGGGCAAAATTGACAGTTTGGGGCTGACAGTTGGGAGAGGTGGATAGAGGAGATAGCAGAGAGGTGTGAGCTAACTGAGAGAGCTCTGCGGAGGAAGCAGACCTCTGTAGCTCTGTGTGGACAGCCTGATAACAGTTTGAGCAGAGAACTGGGGCTGAACAATCTGTGGCACTGAGTTCCTCTCAAAAAAAGAGGACAGTGAACAGAGTGGTAAATGTAAAAAAACCTCAGCAATCTCACACACCAGATACATTGCTCCAAAAAAGGAACTGGCACAGGTGGTTAAGAGAGGGCTAAGGAACAGTCTGGCAGGAGTCTGGAAAGCTGGTTGGTGGCCAGTTGGGACTCACAAAGGTGTCCGAGAGCCAAAGCCAAAGGCTAACCACAAAGCAGTTACAGGAGAGTGTGATTATAAGTTTGTCTAGCGGACTGATGAATATCTGTGTATGAACTGAAAGTACTAAGCATTCAGCCTAAGTGAAAGCCAAGTCAAAAGTTCAAAACTGAAAGGAAACAAACTATCCTGTGTACATATTTTTAATCCCCCTGTTGGGTTTTATGTAAATAAAGTATTATTCTGTTTTGAAGTGGACAAGCCTTGGTGCATGACTCTTTGGTGAAAGTAAATATACTTAGCAGTGATCCTCAACATATTACTGAAGTAAAACAAACCCCGAAGAGACTACTTTATATAGAGGACTGGTCAACATAGAAAACAGTACTGATCAGCCATTTTATGCTACCATAATTAAAATCCAGTGTAAATATAAAACTATACAGGCAGTGACGCCACAACTCGATGACACCAACGAGTGAGGAGAGGCCGTTGGTTGTTATAGCCCTCCAGAACAGAATCAAACTCCCAGAGAATCTCTGAGGCAGAAACTGAAGGTGGGGGGATTTTTGCAAGCCCAGCGGAACCAATGTAATATGCCCAGCTGAACCAGTGCTACTGTGGCAGTACAAACCCAACAGAACTAAGATCAACCGGAAAAAGTGCTTTAGGGGGAAATGTCAGGCACATTTTCCAAAGTGTATAGAATGGACCCCCTGCAAGTGACACACACCAAATGCATAGGGAACTTCGCCCTGCCACCCACTCCTCTCCAAGCTCTCCAAGTTGGGGGCAGATTACATTTCTGGGGTTTCAGTTATGGACCCCCCCCCCCAAAAAAAAAGCTCTTCCTATTTCTCTCTCTGGAAAAGAGAGCTGCAGTTACAGGAGTCTATGGAAGGACTCAGGAACAAGCCAGTGATGCCAAACTCACAGGGAAACTCCACCTGGGCAGACACCCCAGCCAGACACTGGAAACACGGCAAGCATCTCTCCTATGCTCGCAGCACCCCCCCCCCCAAAGGCAGGTTCTGAAGGACAGAAAGGCAGACATCCCCAGAGTTTCAACAGGGACTCCCCAACATTACCCCATGACAACTTTGCAGGCACCCCAGCCCCACCAGACTGGTGGAAATCACAGTTTTCTACTTAACATGATTAGTGATGCCAGCCATGACAGAAAGGCAGACATCCAACAGGGGCTCCCCAAAGTAACCCCATGACAGCTTGGCGGGCACCCCAGCCCCACCAATCCAGTGGAAGCCAGAGTTTTCCATTTAAAGTGATCATGAAGTAGATGCTGTGTTATGAGGTAGATGTTGTTTCATGAGGTACGTGTTGGGTGAGGGGGCCCACCCACACCCAGCAGAGGCAACCATCCTCCCACCCAAGCTTCAAGGATACAACACACAGGCCAGATCACTCAGAGAGGAGGAGGAATGGGGGACATGCACGGTGGCAAAAGGAGGCCTAGATCATACCCTGTGTGGTCCAGAGGGGTAGCACAGCAGGGGGAGGTTGACCTTGAGGAAGGCCAACTTGTCCATCCTGACCAGGTACTGACAGGGCAGTGGGGGCTGAGAATGTCTCCCAAGTGAGAGAATACCCACTTACTTTGAAGAAGAAGAAGAAGAAGAAGAAGAAGAAGAAGAAGAAGAGATTGGATTTATATCCCGCCCTTCACTCCCCAAGGGAGTCTCAGAGCGGCTTACAAACTCCTTTCCCTTCCCCTCCCCACAACAGACACCCTGTGAGGTAGGTGGGGCTGAGAGAGCTCTTTCCCAAGCTGTCCTTGAGGGAACAGCTGGTACAGAGCTATGGCTTGCCCAAGGTCATCCAGCCAGGTGCAAGTGGAGGAGTGGGGAATCAAACCCGGTTCTCCCAGATTAGAGTCCACACACTTAACCACTACACCAAACTGGCTCTCTGGACACTGGTGGGAGGGCAGGAGAAGAGATCCATGGCCACACAAGAGAAGTTGGGCCAGATGGCAGCTTTGTGTGACCAGTACTCCAGGGGCTGATGGAGGTGGGTTCAGGGGACTCTGTGAGCTACTCCCTCACCATCTCCTCTGCCAAATCCTAGCATCCCCTCTGCTGCTGACTCCCACTTCACCACTGACAACCAGTATCAAGGCTTCTCCTTGGTGGACTTCTGGCAAGACTTGCGATAATGGCGGACGTGCTCCTCCGCAACTGCGGGGAGCGCGATCCATACCCGGCGGGAAGAAGGGGCTCTGGACTGGTGCCGAGCCCCCAGAGACCCCAGTGAGGGGGCTCTGCCTGGGGTGGCACGAAGGGGATCTCTCCCTACGGTGGTGATCGAGGGATCGAGATCCCTTTTCATCACCCCCATAGGTTCCCCCGCCGTGGGAGCCGTATGGCTGAAAGCGCAAATCCGTGAAGCAGCAGAGAGTGCGAAGCAATGAGGCTGGAACTGACAGTTACGCATGGAGAAAACGTGAGTCTGAAGTAAGAAAAGCAGAATACAGCGGGAAGACGGCGGGAGGAGTGAAACCCCCCCCCTCTCCAGGACTGGCGTACTTACCAGACTCTTCACGTGGCGTTACTGCATGAATAAAAGCCCATCCGCCTTGCTAGATGGCAGCATCGCTCACTTGGAGATATAAACTTTAAAAGGACATAAGTGCTGGTCGAAAATTTGCTCCTTTCGTTCATCTTATCTATCTATAAACAAAGAGCGCAGCCTCAACAATGGCGGGGAAACCAAAACCTTCCCCCAAACTAGGAAGTACAGCTCCGAGTGCAAAGGTTGATGCCACAGAGATGAGCGCGGTGTTCTCCTCGTTATTGCGACCTCTAGTGGACCAAATGACAGCTCTCAACGTGAAGATGGACAAAATGCAGTTAGAACTAAAAGAGTCGAATAAAACCACAGAGAAGCTGCAGCGAGAACTTCTGGAAGTAAAAACTTCAGTAAAAAACCAAGACTCAAGACTACAAAAGGCAGAGAAGGAAAAGGCCTTCCACCATGATCAGCTCTTGAAATTACAAATGGAAAGATCAAATTTTTTCCTAAGACTTCAGAATGTGCCAGAAAACACAGGAGAAGACCTTAAAAATTTGCTAAGTGAAGCACTTGAACCAGTGACAGGCATGAAAGCAGCGGTGTTCAACAAGCGAAAAAATTTCTGGAAAAAAGCAAAGAAAAGAAAACTGGGAGAGACTCAGATAGTTCACTGGCCTCGCAAGAAAGCATGTATGGATTTGATAGCTCAAAGAGTGAAGAAGAAGTGTCTGACTCGGAAAAAGGAGCAGCAGCTCCAAAAGTAGATGAGACTGTTAAGACAAGAAGAGGACGAAAGAAGAAATAGTGATTAAACTGTATTATTAAGCATTGCACCTATGTATTATAAATTGTTTAATTAACCGTATTTCTCTAGGTGGGCATGCCTGCCAAATAGTTTTGATAATTTTTATAGTAGCAGTAACAAAATAATTGAAATTTATCCAAGGTTCTAAATGCTTCATAATTATATTATGTAACATGGTAGTATTAAGCAAATGATAAAGTACTCTCTGTATAAGGTATATGTAGCTTAGATTGTAGCGTATTAGTTGTAGATATAGGAAAAATCAATAAAAATTTATTAAAAAAAAAAAAAGGCTTCTCCTTGGTTGGGCTCCTTGAGGCAGAGGGGCTGGGCTGCAGCTCGTCCCTCCCCATCCTCTTCCACCCTCTGTTCCCTCTGGCCATGTCTACTGGCCTGTAGCTTCCACACTTCTTTGCAGAGCTCAGGTTTCCACTGGACAAGATCTGCATTCCCAAGAGCAATGCTGCCAGGAATCACACATAAAGGACAGCCTGCACTACCCTTCCTTGAAGAGAAGACGCAACCTGGTGGTCATGCCCCCCCCCCACAACATCTCTGCCAAGGCCCTGACCTGTGAGAAAACAGGCATCCCTTTTGGGGCCCAGCTGCAGTGCAGAGACCAGCACCTGGTTCAGGCCTCGAATCAGGGGGATGATTTGCTCCAGACTGGCTTCAGGACATGTACCTTTTGGGACAGGACCAGCCAGTCATTGTGGCTAGGGTTGAAAGGTCATATTCCCCCCCCCCCGTGGGGGATTTGGGGTGTGTGCCGGGAAAGGGGAGGGGCCACCCCAATGCGATGACATCACACAGAGTGCCATCATCATGTTAGGGACACTGCACCATGTACACATGTCCCCCCACTTTCCTCCAACCATTTAAAGGAAACCTTCCCTTTAAATTGTTGGGGAAAAGTGGGGACCACTTGTGACTGCCTTGCAAGCCTTTGCTGCCTGCATGGCAGGCACAAGTGGCCCCTGCTTCAAAAGAGTGGGTGCCACCTGTGCCTGCCCTGCAAGCCACAAGATCGCTGCTTGCAAGGCAAGTGCAAGCGGCTCCCGCTCTTTTGAAGCAGGAGCCGCTCATACTTGCCCTGCAAGTTGCAATCTTGCCACTTGTAGGGCAGTCATGGGCGGCCCCTGCTTTAAAAGAGTGGCCACTGCTGGCATTTGCCTTGCAAGCCCTGAGCCACTGAAAACTTTTAAGTGCTGTTGGGAAGAGGTGTGGTGCGCAGGCATGCACGGCAACCCCTCTTCCTCCCTCTGCAAGATTTAAAGGGCCAGCTAGAAGGCCCTTTAAATTTTATAGTAGGGTGTTGCCGGGTGGTCACTCTTGGGGGCGGGGCCTTCCCTCACTAGCCAGCTGGCTGGCGGCAGGAAGGAGCCCCCCCCCCCCAAATCGGGAAACCCCTGCAGGACTGAGGGATCTGGCAACCTTAATTGCAGCTGTTGCTAAGCTCCTCTTCACTGTGCAGGATGGTCATGGAGGAGATGACATCCCACACCACTCTGTTCTGCTCCACCAAACACACCATCATGGTGCAGGTGGAGTTCCAGAAGGTGGGAAAGTCCAGGATGAGCCAGTGTTCAGGCTCATCCCCCTCCCACTGCCTCTCATGCAGCAGATGGACATTCTTGATACTGACCAAGAAGCCTGGGTGGCCAGGCACCAGCAGGTCTCCAGCAAGGCCCTCATCTCAAGGGTGGCAGTGTCCCAGATGATCCTGACAGTGCTCTCCAACCCCTGTTAAGTTTTGGAGGGCTCCTATTGGTGTTTTGTAAACAGTTTAATTGAGTGGAGACTGTCTGGAAATGTAATCATTCTCACCATGAACAGCACCAAAGTTGGTGAAATGTTCATGCTGGGTGCCCTTCCATGAACATTGCTTCGTGAACCATGAACCAGCCAAAATTCATGACAAACTTTACTTCATGAGCTGATTCTAGCCTATACCTAGCCGCCTAGAGCCGCTTATGTTGGTCAGGTGGGATATAAATCTAAATAAATAAATAAAATAAATAAATACCTGTATCAAAGGCACAGGAACTCTGCCTGCCACTTCCCTATATGCTGCTTCATGTGACCATGTTTGATCCTGTAAAGCAAAAGGGGTCAAGAGTGGTTTGGCCAGCTATACCAAGCAGTAATCTGGCTGCATTCTCAGTTGCCTAGTGGAAATATACCTGCATTAGTGGTTTCCTGGTCTCCCTTTTCTACACAGTACATAACACTCTGTGCCCCCTGTGTGAGAGACATGGGTATTTGTTATTGAGGAAGGAAGTGTTACTACACCAACACTTAGTAACTATATATTTCAGTGAATGGTAGCACCATTTATGCCACCTCTTTTTTTCAGCATGTTGGTATGCCTGAGCTGGGCCTTTAGCCAGAAAGGGTGTAGTATCTCTACCATAGTACTAGAATTTATAATCAGATTGTTAAAGAACTGGCAATTTGACAACTTGCCTTAATATCACATGACCTTAGATTGTTCTAGGAAAAAGGCTTATAAACATTTATACGAGACTAGGATTAAGGCCTTTTGTGGGAATAAATACAATAGGCTCTAGAAAGAGGCTCTGGGCAAGAAGAAGAAGAAGAAGAGATTGGATTTATATCCCGCCCTTCACTCACTTAAGAGTCTCAGAGCGGCTTACAAACTCCTTTCCTCTCCCCTCCCCACAACAGACACCCTGTGAAGTAGGTGCGGCTGAGAGAACTCTTTCCCAAGCTGTCCTTGAGGGAACAGCTGGTACAGAGCTATGGCTTGCCCAAGGTCATCCAGCCAGGTGCAAGTGGAGGAGTGGGGAATCAAACCCGGTTCTCCCAGATTAGAGTCCGCGCACTTAACCACTACACCAGACTGGCAAGTGCCCAGCCTTGGCTGGGAGAGCTGGGGAGGGAAGGGAAAGACAGAGGAAGGCAAGGCATGTTTAGAAGGTGGCTGTTGGGAAGGGAGTGGGAGAAAGGGGGACAGATTAACAGAGAAGGAATGGAGGGCAACATATATGGGGGTAGATTGACAGATAAGGAAAAGGGGAGAAAGACAGGGAAGACTGATAGAGGAAGAGGAAGAAGGAAGGAAGCAATTCCCTTTATCTCAACTTACTTCCCTATTTCTGTCAACTACCCCCACACCCTTGGCACTCAACTACTCCCTCCACCCTTGTTGTCTTCCCACCTCCCCCAATCCTTGGCATTCACTCCCTCCCTTGCCTTCTTCCCCCACCCTTGCTGTCTTCCCCCACCCCCATCCTTGCTGTCTTCCCACCCACCCCCAAACCCTTGACATTCACTCCTCTCCACACTTGCAGTCTTCCCACCCCTTGGCATTTACTCCCTCCTGCTGCCTCCACTACACCTGCCTCAGCTATCATTGATTGAATGGGGAGAATGCAACTTCAGTCTTCACAGGTGAGCCCTGTGTGCAGCCAAAGCCAGAGGCCAGCAGAGCCCCATCCAGTGGCCTCCACTCCTGGCAGAGCTGTAGCCAGCATGGGAGCAGTGCAGGCAGCACCCCCTATTAATTTTGCAACACCCCCCATCAATGTTCCCTCTAAGCTCCACAGTGTTGTGAGCAAAAATTCTACCTCATGAGTGAAAAGAGCTAGTAGCATTAAAGTTGTGAGCAAGTCTACATTTGACTTTTGTGTAAATTATTTTTAGAAGATTATTTCCATAACCTTGTAAAAATCTCAAAATGAATTCTTTTAAACTATATTTAAACTATATTTTAAGAATAATTTAAACATTATATGAGAAAACAAGTCAAATTTTATTACACAAAATGTTGTCTTCTACAGGGGTAGACCTGGCCTCCAGAAAACAGGTCTACCTGCCCCTTTCCACTATATTGGTAGACTTGGCCTCCAGAGAACAGCTTTACCTGCCCTGGTCCACTATGTTGGTAGACCTCCAGAGAACCAGTCTACCCACCCCTTTCCACTATATTGGTAGATGTGGCCTCTGGAGAACAGATCTACCAACTCCAGTCCACTATTGGTAGACCTAGACTTGGACTGTCGCTCTGCGCTGATCCTTAGAAAACATACCAGCATTTGGAGTGGGGACGGGACTCTTGCAGTCTACTTTGTGTTGTTGTTGTTTTAGTGAAATGTGACAATCAGCAGTACAGGTCAAGTATAACAGAGGTGGAACAATCACTGTCAGAACCCTGCCTAATCTAACAAACAGGAAGTTGCTTAAAAGTTATCAAGCTGCCCAAACTACTTATTTATTCAAATATTTATATCCCACTTTTCCCTGTGACTCAAGGCAGCTTACAAATAATACTGAAAAATTGTTTCTTTCTGGCTGAATTATAGCCTGTGGGAACGAGTATAGTCAATGGGCCCCATAGGCTATAATGGAGAATCAATCCAGGGGTATCTGGGGCTCTGGGGGGCTGTTTTTTTTAGGTATAGACACCTAATTTGCAGCATAGCTGCTGGTGCCTCTCCTAAAAAACAAACAAACCAAGTTTCAAAAAGATTGGACCAGGGGGTCCAATTCTATGAGCCTCAAAAGGAGGTGCCCCCATCCTTCATTGTTTGTGAGCTGAAGCAGAAATCCTCTGAGTTGGCCTCTGAAATGCTGTGCGCCAGTGCCCCTAGTGCAGCTTAGAGGGAACTGTGATGGAATTGCACAGAAAATGTTGCTTGGTACAGAGAGTCAGGGAGGTTAGGAGTTAATGTTCCCAGACAACTAATGTTCCCAAGCCAAATAGTAAAATGAGTTATTGCTTCTTAGGGACAAGGAGAATAACTTTCTGCCAGTAAAAGGGGTTGGGAAGAGAACCCTGGTTTGTAATAAAGGAGAGTAGCTTACACACCGCAGGAGTTAATGAAAAGCTGTATTATCTAAAGGAAAACCTGTAATATCTGAAGGAAGAAATCTAGAAACATCAGTGAGAATTGTGTTGTGCTGAAATATACCAAACAAAGTACCTCTCAAAGAAAGATATAGAAAGCCTTGAAACAAAACTACAAATACACTCTCTTGAATGTTCTATGAATTCACTCTGTAAATATTAAAAATTCTTTACTTCAGCAATCTCAAAACCTTGACTATTCCCATTATACATTTATTCCCTGTCTGTTTAATAAAATCTTTATTCTGTTTTTGAAAGTTAATTTGCCTCAAGTGCCATTTCTCAGGGGTTCACAAAACTGGACAGCTCCTGTATTTTAGATATCCTCATGCACTGAGGCACTTAGCTATTAAATATATAGATTTTAGTTGTTCTTTATAGTACATCTGTTTTAAGTCATTCCTCATTCTCTTTGTCTTTCCCTGTGGACCCCAAAATACTAGGATGTCCTGCAGTTCTTCTGGTCAGTAATCAACTCAAGAGAGTGCAAGCAAACCATTCTAGCAAGCAATGTCACTTCTTGAAAAGTATGAGAAAGCTAGCTTTGTATGAGAAAGCCAGCTTTACTTTGCAACAGACCCTGATTCTAGCACTTTGGAATGGTACACTAAGGTTGTGGTCACACAGCAACATTATTGCAATTTGTTCTCACTGTATATTTGATAGGGGATACTTTTTGTGGGTTGGAATGATCACACATCGCTCCCCAAACCGCTTGCCTTGCGTGATGAGGTTCCAGGCACCGTCCAGATAGCCACATCACCCAAGCAGGGGCACAGCATAAGTTTTTAAAAAATTTTCCTTTGCGCATGCACATATGCACATGGCCAAATCACCGCTCCCACTTGGATACACTGTACTCCCTTGTTTGTGCAGTGTCCCCCCCCCCAACAGCAAACAAAATGAACCACCAACTTACAACCGAGTGCTGGAGTCTATATATGTGTGCTTGAATGTTCATGCATTGAATATATTCAGCGCAGGATTGCGCATCCACACAATGGTGATGCTGCAAAAAAAAGATTCAGCACTAGAAGGATGTTCAGACAACCTAATTGCATTCATAGTGAGAGATGGTTGTCCAGATTGGCAAAATTGCAGATTCACAGTGCAAATATTTGGAAAATACTTAATTTTCCTGACATCAGAAAAATCGCTAGAAAACCAGGAGGATTGCGGGAGTGAGTCCGATTCGATATGGGAGACAGATGCAGCCCTCTGATCAGCCCTTTTAAATGCAATTGGGAACAGTAGTGAAACCCAAAAATGACCATGTGACCACAACCTAATATTGGAATACAGAATCATAGAATCACAGTGTTGGAAGAGGCCATACAGGCCATCTAGTTCAACCCCCTGCTCAATGCAGGATCAGCCTAGAGTATCCCTGACAAGTGATTGTCCAGATGCTGCTTAAAGACTGCCAATGAGGGGGAACTCACCACCTCCCTAGACAGCTGATTCCACTGTTGCACAACTCTGTTAAAAAGTTTTTCCTAAGATCCACCCTTAATATAAACTCATGATTGCGAGTCCTATCCTCTGCTGCCAACAGGAACAGCTCCCTGCCCTCCTCTAAATTACAGCCCTTCAAATACTTAAAAGAGAGCAATCATGTTCCCCCTCAACCTCCTCTTCTCCAGACTAAACATTCTCAAGTCCCTCAGTCTTTCCTCACAGGGCTTGATCTCCAGGCCCCTGATCATTCTCATTGCTCTCCTCTGCACACATCTGTTTTTCACTGGAAGACATACAAAATAAAAAGTTAAAGGATAGGAAGCAAACTGTAACAAGGCTTCTGTTTATTAGTCCTAGGCTTCAAGTTTCATACATGAATCTCTCACTTCACAGTTCATTTTTTCTTCTGTGATTTTTCTAGTTACATAAGTGTCTATTTGCTTGTCTCCCTTCTGTAATGCAGTGCAATCTTTTAGAATTCTCACATTCTTCTACCACCTTAGCTTGGGCCCTGACTGCAGCATTCTTGGAACACTTTACTCACACACTTCTCCTTTCCAGTGCATAAACATATATCCTTCTGATTTTGTTTTGAACTGTGTTCTGCTTCATGAGTAGAATGCAAAGAAAAAGGGTAACAGATTTAAGAGACTTGATAGAATCTTATGAATTATGCGAAAAGGGGAAATATACTAGAGACAGGTGATGGAAATTTCGGATTGGAAGATGGCTGCTGGGGCACAGAGATAGCAGCTTCATCCTGGCGCCACTGAGAAAGGAAGAGTGATGGAGTGCCCTCGGTTATAGCACAGAAATACCAACACAAGAAAATTAATAGTGTAGTAACTGGACCTTGGCGTTCCCCAGTTCATCGGCAGTCTTTTGTGTGGTGACACTGTGAAATATGTATGAATGATTTTCTCTCTTTGAACACCATGTCTGTTGCAGAGACTGTTACCTCAGCATGTTAAAAATGTGATGAAAGAAAGTATTTTAACTATCTTCAAATAAATGTAATTTAACCTGGTAAGTATGGGTTTAAAGCCAAGGAAATGTAAGTACTTGTTCTCAACTGGGAGGCTGAGTAGAATATACACAAATTAGTGGCAGGAGAAGATGCAATCTTTATAATATGTGGAAAGTGACAGGACTATGGTTTTCTTATAAATGTGCAAGAAAAAAATGATGTGACAAAATTCATAAGAGATCTCACTTTACAATGGAAACAGTGAATGATAATATTTAGCAAGTATTCCAAAGCAATAGACCAGATCAAATAATTCATAACTTACTTACCAGTAAATGTAGTCATTTTACACCTCCCAGAATAAGTGCAAATAGACCAGTATCTTTTTTATTGTTCCATTAATGTTCTGTTAAACTTTGGAAGTGGATTATGAACAGTTCTCTCCAGCATACTATTGGGAGCGGGGGGGGGGGGGGACCATACACATAAGGAACAGTTAAGTCTGTATGGTTTTTCTTTTTAATGTCTGGGTGAGTACAAATAACCTCTGTCACAAATATTAATGTAATTGAATATAGAAGTTTGGCTGCTTTAGTTCAGTTTATTGTTACAATCCTTAGACCAGTCACACAAAAAAGTACACCTTTACAATATTCCAAAAATTTTAAATACATCAGTAAAACATCAAAAGCAGATACAAATTTATTCTAATGTCTAACTGCCGGAGCTACCGAACGACCATGAAATTTCCGTAATCTGAATATCACCATACAGAAACTGGCTACTTGGTAGGTGATTTGGGGATTTTTATCAGACAGAAGAAACTCAAGTCTAGCTTTTTCAGAAAGGCCTGGAATACAGTTTGGCTGCTGTATGTGTGTATAGCCTTTAACTCCTTTTCCACTTTCTTTTTTGTCCTCCGAAGGTCAACAAAGTAACATATAATTGCTGTCAAAGAAAATTACTTTGAAACTTTCCCAACTAATATTGGTCCAGTTTATTCCTTTAGAACTATGATCAGTAACTCATTTTTGGTACCTGGGCCATTTAAAAGACTAATTAAGAAAAATAAAGAAAGAAGAATATTTATATGGCAAAACCTTCATCTGATAATAGCTAGATCTTTAGAACAGACCCATAAACTGATTTGAGTGTCCCATTTGAATGGAAAGGTAGAATATAAGTTTTCAAATAAACAACATCCTGAAACTTGGTGCCATATTCCCTTGTTGCACCTCATTAAGTTTTGCACAATTTTGTGGCTGTGGCTGGTTTAACTTTCCATGTCTTTCTTCACTCCTCTTGCATGCAGCATATGGATGCTGTGTTCAACTTTTTGGCTTTAACTAGGGGTATAGCTCATGTGGGGGAACATAACAAGTGGCATGATTTTAAGATTTACTTGCTTACACATTCTACCATACAGACCTAGGATGGGGTATACCCACTGCTGTGCTTGTACATCACAAAACATGTTACACTGCAGGTACACACACTGTCTGGTATCAATTGTGCCCATAAGCCTGCAATTCGAAGTAATGTTCTATTGATATCTATGGGGTTTACATCTGTGTTAACAGTGTTTCAATCAGTCTGTTTTTATATCATGCAGCACCAAGTTGCAAAGGCAGGAATAATATGAAAGCACATTACATTCCTAGTCAAATAAACTATTATCTTTTGTAAACAAAACATGTAAATATGGTAGATTAATGGTGCAATCCTAAACATAATTATGCCCTTATAGTTCCCTTGAAGTCAACTGGTTTAGAAGACCATAACTCTGCTTGGGATTGCTCTGTTAGTAACAGGAGGTGGCCTTTTGCTAATCATTTTAGCCTTCTTCCAGCTTTATTTGTAGAAGAATACAGTCCCCTTATGTGTTCTGCCTCCCACATTGGAAATTGGTCATTTTGTCAAAGCTATTCTATCAGCTCTTGCTCGCCCTGTCACTGATGTAAGCTAACTGCTCCTTTCCACGGCTGAATGCCATTTATTATAGAAATAACTGCTGACTAATTAGCAGCTATATCTGTTAACTGCTTATTTGTTAGAGTGTGAATTAGTAACCAGTCTTTGACTGGGCTATAACTCTCCATAACTCTGGGAATGATTCTTGTTCATATAGCAAATCAATACCTGCCTGCCTACACTTTACCTGCCTACATCCCCCGCCCCAGGGTATCACATCTCCTCCGCCGCGCTTTCTCATTCCAGTGGGATGAAGCAGAGTGATGGTGGTGACACCTCACAGCGGGTGGTCCACTGTATGCAGTGATGTATTAATGGGTGTGATTGTTGAGGCAGCTACATTCTTTAATGATACACTGCAAAGCCTTTTATAAAATTGCTGGTAACTACACAAGTGATGCTGCTGTTATAAAAGAAAGTGACTAAGGAAAAGGCCGTAGAATAGTTATCCAATGTGCACCAAGCAGTGCCTTGGAGTAAAACAGATTCCAATATACCTCTCTTGATTTCTTCCAGCTACATTTAACGGCTGTATTTCACTGAACAGTGCGCTGAATTTGGATCGGGGCACAAATCACAGCCTTGAGTCTCAGTGAGAAAGCCGGGCTGTAAATAAGCTAAATAAATAAATAAGTCACCATAGCAAGGGACAGCTCTCTTTCTTGCCTGTAAAATGGATATAAATGAGCTACTAGCGCATAAATGGACCTGGCACATTTCAAGAGCTCTGTAAATGACTAATTCTGAATATTGCACATCTCCAGTTTGCTGCAAAGCAATTGTTTGTCTCTCTCCTTAACTGAGACTTGTGTTCTGGCCATGTTTAAACATTTCAAGGGGAGATATATTGCAATTAGACTTTTCAAAAGAGTTATGCCAAATGGCACTCTGCAGCCATTTGGCACCTGGCAATTTGGTGCCCTTTAATAGTGCTCAAGATCTGCTGCAGGAGGCCGCCACTTCACTATACCTTGTAAGGATGATGTATTTGGTAAGGACAACGTATTGGTGGTAACGCCAGGTCAGCCTGCCAGAGAAGCACATACATTCTGCTCCTCTATGGTTCTAGCCAGCCTTTCTCTGTCTCTTTAACATGTAAAGCCTGGAGGCTGAAGCCCTACTCGAACAATGAAAGAATGCAGTAGTGACAGCAAAGAGTCAGTAGTCAAGGTTCACAGCAAAGAAGGTGCTGGGGCCAGCCAAGGGCTGCTTGCTTGCAAAGTGTCATAAGATACCTCCCTCTCCCTAAGAGCCCTCCGCAGAAAACAACAGATAGAGACAGAAAGGTACAAAAAAAAATCCTAGAGGGGCAATACTGGGGGGGGGGGGATGAGGGGGGGGTTCAGAGGTCTTGTAACATGTTTATTTGTGCAAGAAAAGCAGATGGACAGTTAGCTGCAGAAAACCTTCACAACAGAGGAACATTCTCTCTGTGCATCTCACACACCTCCTGATACTCAGCTGTAATGATCAAAACAGCAATCAATTTCTTCTCTGTCAAGAGTTCAGAGGGAAGAATAAACATTCACAATAGCAGCCCCATTTCCCATCACCTCCAAGGTTTCATGCCGAGATATACATTCCCCATTACTTTCAGGTAGTTCAAATCTGTTTAATGCACTGGGATAAAATAATACTTTACAAGTGCTATTTTAAGAGTGGGATGAGAGTGTGATTATTTCAGGAAGCATATTTAGGTTGAGCAGAGAGTAAAACTTAACTTATTCTGCACCATCATTTTCTATAAGGCCAGGAGCTTCACGATTAATATTTTAACAGCCCAGGTTATATTCTCTGCACAACTTAGCCCCATCTGTCTAAAAAGGGAGGGGGGCTCTGTAAGAAAGGAAAATCCTGATGCCAAGATGAAAATTAAGGACTTGTTCCCCAAGGAAATTTTGATTTAACACCTCTCCTCCTCCACCCCCTCCTCAGCAACCTAAGGGAACCTCTATAGGAAGCTTATAATAGAGTTTTTGAAGGAGAGAGAGCGTCCTCCTGACCTACTGAACAAAAAGGAGAGGATCAAGAAGGACTACGGGATCACAAGGAAACCTCCTCACTCAACCAGACAGCTACTAAGAAAAAGAAAGTATGATTTGGACTCCAGGGCTGCAGGAGGAATAAAAAATGTCAGGGAGGATACATAAACCACATAACCGGTAGTGTCTGAAACAAGGAAGCAAGGGTCATGTTGATTGCCATGGCTCTCTTTTGAAATAAGGACTGTGTGAAGCTTTGAATTCCCAGGCGAGACCCACCCACCACCTACAAAGGAGGGGCTGACTCCTACTATAGGACCTTTCCGCGTGGCTTGTTATTCCTCGAGTCGGCTCAGGGGATTTAGGGGGTGGGGAGGCATAGACTTGGACACTCGCACACGCGGCGGAATGCTCGCCATCGATCTCCGCTTGAGTTAGGATTCACGGCAAAGTACCAGAAAGCAGGCTCTGCCGCCGCTCCGGAGAACCAAGCAAACTGCGCTCGCTCACAGGACTGAGGCGCACAGCCAGATGCATGAACTCTCACCGTTCGGGGTGCAAAAGGTATGGGAAGGTTCCGCAAGGCTGAGCGACATAACCTGTAAACACACGTACACGTACTGAACGGAGCGCGGCGGCGTCCCCAGTCTTGCCTGTGCGGGATGCACTCGCCTTGCATCACTAACAGGCACGTAGTAAGCATGGATATCCTCACTCCCTGGCTCATCGCATATAGATGGCCAACAGGTGCAAGCACGCTTCACGCTCGTGCACCAGCATATATACACAGGGCATGCTTATAGCACACCAGCACATCGTGCGCACACCCACGGGGTCCACGCGCCCCAAACGATGCCCTGCAAACCTACAGTTTGGGCTGGCGGTACCAGAGCCATTGCGCAGCCCGGGAATGCCAGATCTGTTCCTCCACTCGCTCTCCCTCTAGGTCTCTTGCCGACTTCTCCCTGCGAACTCTCTGCTTTGCTTAGAAGACCGAGGCTGGGTCCCGAAGCGGTGGAGCCGATCACATTCTTCGTGTTTTTAGGATGGATGACGCCTCGGCCGGTTTCTGACATTTCTTTGCCGGGGAAAGCGGGCGGGGGGGGGGGGGGGGAGAGAGAGAAGAAAAGAATGCCGAAGAAAAGGAGGGGGCGGGGGGGGGAAGGACCAGACAGATCTGTTTTCTTCTAAGCCTTGTTTTGTTTTCTCTAATTGGTCCTCGGGGAGGCCGGAGGATTGGGCAGGAGGCAGGACTCCGCTCAAGCACAGTTGATTTAATTGGCTATCTTTTTTTAACTGGAGGGGAATCAAACAGCGGGGAAAGAAAGAGAGAGAGAAAGAGGGGGCGGATGTAAACAGAAGGTGCAGACAGATCTGGAAGGATTATAGATTAGATTCAGGGCAGCGGCAAGAAATTCGGACAGGATCTCTTCGATGTGCTCAAGATCGAGAGATTTACCTCCCCCAAAGGACGGGTTGGGAGGGGGAGGGGTGCTGGGAACAACAGACAGCTGGTAGAAAGGCAGGCTGGGCACTTAGTGCTGAACGACCAGCTAACCCGGTCAAGTTTGTGGGTGGCTGAATCGCCTTCCTGAAGGACATCAAAACCACCGAGGCTGTCCCACATATCGAACTACCCTAGGCGCAGCGCCTTAAAGCCTCTACAAGTGGCTTTTTTTTTTTACATTACATCCCCTATTTTTTTTTTTACATTAAAGCTGCATTCTTCTGAGAAGGGGCAGAGCCAGGAGTTACCAACACCCCCCCCCCCCTTCCCCGAACATCCTTTTGGCTTCACACTGAAACACTAAGTTCCTCGTCCCCGTACCAAGTTCTAAACCAAGCTAGAGAATTTCTCTCTCTGTCTGCAGGGGGGGGGGGGGGGGGGAATTCCTAGAAGAAAAAAAATAGAACTTCTTAACTGATAAAGTGCCGGTCGGGAAAAGACGGGGGGGGGGGGGGGGCTGTGGAAGGGAGCGAGCGAGCGAGATCTGACCTGCTAGCTGGGAGGTCAAGGGAGAGAGAAAGCCCAAACAAGGCGAGGGGCTGTTGTGTCTGGTCCCGGATCGTTTGTTTCGCCAGCTGTGCTGGCTGTGGGCAGGATGTGAGGCGCTGCAACTGCTGCTGCCGGCCAACTCCAGGCTGGAAGGAGCGAAGCTGGGTATCTGAGAAGCGATCCAGTGAGTTGCTTTAAAGAAAAGGAAAAAGGGGGAAAGGCACCCCGAAGCCATCCGTGCCTTTAATTAATTGCCAGGCCAGGCCAGGACCGACCGTGCGCGGCGGCGGCGGCAGCGAAGAGCGACCAGCGAGGAGAGAGCATTACCTATCCGGCCAGCAGCTGCATCTCCGACTCTTTCCCTCCCCCCTCCCCTTTGCCCACACGCTCACACACACCCCTCCTCCTCGCTCCCCCTTGTTGGTTCCTGGGGTTGCAGCCAGAGGCTCATTAGCGAGGGAGGGCGAGGACTCTCTCGCGCGCGCTTCTCTTCCCGATGTGTCGTCCTTCCTGGCTCTCAAGTTGGCAGGCAGTTTGGGAAGCCGGAGAGTTCCGAAAGCACTTGACGCTTCTCGCCGACCAAATCCGAACCCCGCCTTCTTGAGAGGATCGGGGCCCAGCCGGAGGAAGGAAGGGAAGGAAGCCGCTGAAGTTTCTGGATTTCGGTCGCCACTGGATCGCCCGGCTCTGTCTGGCTTGGGGCTGTTCGTGTCTGGGCTCGAAGCGGTGTGCCTTTCCTTTCGGGGGGAGCTCCGGAGCCTAGAAGCGGTCGCGGGGGGTGGAGGGAGAGCCCTGGCTCGCGTTACCTCCCCACCCATTCCCTCCTCGCACCTTTTAGATTTGCCATTCCTGCTCTCCGTTCGGGGGCTCTTTTCTCGTGCTGCAAATCGACTGTGCGCTCCGCAGCTTGCCAGCTTCCCGAGCGGCGGCGTTGGCAGAGTTGACTTGGCGGAGCGGGCTGAAGCGTCCAGCGCCTGAGCAAGGCTCGCCCGGAGCCGTCCATTCCTGCTGTGGAAAGCGGTGGGCATAAAAGAGCATTTCCGAGAAAGCTTCCTCGCCTGCTTCCTCGGACAAACCGCCTGATGCTGCCGGGGCTTTTTGGGGTTTGGCTGCTATTTTTCGCTGGCTATGAAGCTTCTGCCTTGAAGATGGAGACTATCTGGGTGTTATTCCTCTCTCTGGTCCCGGTATACACCCGGGGACAAGGCGCCTATGGTAAGCGACGCCGGGGCCAGGATTTCCTGCTTCAAGCTGAGGCCCGGGGTGGTGGTGGGGGGGCATGGTCAGATCAAAGTTGTGATTTATGATCTATTTTTAATACCTGCAGAGGAATTCTGTTGCCGGGGGACTAGGGATGTCTGCAACAAGAAGGTTTCCCCCAGCTCCGGGAGCGGCGCCTTAATTCCTTGTCTGTGTACCCGCCGTTGCCACCCCCCGGTTCCAGATTTACGCGTCCGAAGAGATGGGACCGATTAACCCTTTCAGAGAAGGGGGAGAGAGACGCGGGAGGATGTGCCTCCATGGCACATCAGCTCTGTGGAAAGAATCCAACTTCTTGTGAGAGAAAAGATACACTTCAGAAAGCCGGGGTGTGCGTTTGTGTGAGCCGCTAAACAACTTTTGCAGTAGCTGAAGGGGCGCCTGTAGTTTCATTGAGGCGCTTTCCCGATCCACCCCAACCCAGCAGTCTGTGGTGTTTTCCTGGGGTTACCCCCACTCCTCTTCACCCGAGCTGCTCGGCCACAGCTGGGTCGTCAGTGCCGGCTGTTGCTTTTGCTCTTGCTTTATTACCTGTTGAGGCTGGTCCCATCCGCGGGGGGGAGAGCAGCTTATGTGGGCTTCTGCGATCAGTGGTGGAGATGATGGAGTGCAGGGAGGTGGATCGGCTAGATTTCCTTAACAGTTGGGCGTTTAAAAGCAAAAAAACTCAACCAACCAACAAAATCCCCTCCCCGGTCCTGACCGTTGTTTCGGCCGAGCTGAGCTTGTAGCAGGCAGGCCCGCCGGGCCCAGGGAAGGAGCCTACTCTTGTTCTGCGCCCAGGAGGCCGATTGCGAAGGACGGGGCACAGGCGAACAGCTCGCCCTGAAAGTCGTCATCGAGCTGCCGTGATTTTGAAATGAAGCGGGATTCCAGTAAGCTCTGCAAAGTGGCACCGCGCATGCACGGCTATTATCGAGAGCTCCCCTCTGGAACATGGTTTTTTTTCCCGGGGGGGGGGGGCACCGGAGATCACCGAGGCCCAAACTGGGAACGGATGGGGCCAAGGTAGCATATCCAGCCCCGCCTTGTAGAGTTTTTGAGTTGCGATCAGGAAAGGCTTGAGTGGGAGATGGGGGAGGGCCTCCGTTTGGTACCCAACCCAGCGATCGTCTTACCACGCTTTAGAAAGATCAGGTTTTAGCGCGCATTTTGGGTTATGAAAGATCCGCTCCCCAGGATCCTAGAGGAGAGGGCTAGCCGGCCCGTTTGCAAATGGCTGCGGGAAAACTGTGGGGGGGGTGTGTGAGAGAGAGAGAGCGGGGGGGGGGGGGGCTTGTAGGAAAACAACCGACACACCGCAGGGGTTTTCTCCCAAGAAGCTCCGATGATTGAGCATCCGGCCAGATAGCCAAGGCCGAGGCACAAGCACGCCTGCCCTGTACATAGGCGGGCCCTTCAGCAAATGGCACACACGCTGGTTTTGCTTTGGCGCGGATAAATGCATTTAAAAACTCACCAATAACCGTGTTATCTTTTTAGAAGCAACCTCTCTCAGGAGTTAAGACGTCCAAGGTATCTTCCATTACATCCCCTTTGTTCACTGCTATAAAGAAGTCCCTTTTGAAAACAGGTCTCCTCACAGCCCTCTTTTACACACTGAGATTGGGGGGGGGGGGGGGGGGTCAGAGGAACAATAGACCTCCCGTGTTTTAAAATCCACCACCATTTGGCTCATGTGATGTATATGTGAGCTCTACAGACGCTGAGTTCAGCTCACTGTTGACCCAGCTTTAAGTTATGGCTTTGTAGGTCACTTTAATGATTTTTTTAAAAAGGGGGGGAAACTGATTTCCCTTTTTCTCCCTTTGGGGACAATATGTTAATTCAAGTTTAGAAGCATTTTGTGAAACAACTGCCTTAAATAGATGCAGTTTTGCTTCTACTCCCCTCCTCCCTGTCCCTGTGTCTGGCAAGAGGAAGGGAGGATGGAGGGATTTAAGGTCCAGAGGGAAATTAGAAGACGCACCCAAGAGCAGTGAGATGGGGTGTGTAATGTCTTGTGGCAAGAGAAACAGACTGTGTGCAGGTTTTTACATCCCCCTGGGTGTTTTATATGCTCCCAGGCAAACTTTTTATTTTTAATTAGCCGACTGCTCCAGTCCAAGCAGAACTACCGGCTGGTTTGTTTTCAAAGGCCTCTCCAGACCCTTTAAGGCTGTCAATCTTTGGGCACCTCTGGCTTCTCTTAAATCTTGCACCCTAGTTTTATATAGTTATACCCTTTTCTTATATATATGGACCCTTCAAATACACCCACAACATAGCCTGGCTTCTTTTCTAGTGTTCTTTCAGAGCTCTAGACTTTTTGAATAAAATTCTGATGATATTTCAGGGAAAAGAACAGGAAAAGCAGTTCATAAAAAGAAACTACACTGAAATGAAGCCATTGTTTAAAGCTAGCATAGTGTACAACTCCTATGCATCCTGTCTGCTGTTCCCCCCATCCATGCACTTGTACCAACAACCATCTAGCTGCCATCTCCCATCTCTTTGACAGAATAATGGTTTTAATATAAAACTCTTTCTCTGCATGTGGCTCAGACCACGGACACTGGCATGCCACAAACTTCTCCCTCCCCCTGGCAATCCTTCCTTGAGCCTCTTCTCCAAAGCTGTCTCCAATCACAGCTGTTTGTTTAGATGGTGAAATTGCAGCTATTGATGTGTGTGGTGTTCCAGCAAAGCTATTATTCTTGCAAGAAAATTTAAACTAGGATTAGAGAGGAGCTCCCCGTTTCCCCCTCCTTTTCTTTCGCCCTGAATGTTGGTCTTGAATTGTAGCCCCAAGCTATATATAGTAGGGCTATTTCATGTTCTCCGTGTTTGTCTCCTGTGGCATTTAATGTGGAAATGTTGGGAATTCAAATGCTGTGTTTCAGTTCACTTTTATTTTGCTTTCTTTTGAGCGTTAAGAGTGCTGAGGAGAAGAGGGCTGTGGGAGGGGACACGCGTGTGCTGGTATGAAGGCTATAAATATTTTTTTACAAAGATAAATCTAGTGAGATTAAATCAGATTAAACCAGATGAAATATCCATGTGATGTACCCTTTAAATAATAACCCACACTGACATTCATGAGAGGCCTCAGCCTAGGTTTATTGAGATGGATGAAATAAATAAGGGCATGTGTTAAAGGAAAAGGCTTGGAGTACAGACTTGCTTTAATTAGGAGTCAAAGTACTTCTCGCTTGCTACCTGAAGAGGCTTGTTACACAAATTGGTGTTTGATATAATGACTGAAGAGTGTCTGAAGCCCAATAATCTTCCTTCCCTTCATTATCCGATTCCATCCATTCAGCCCTATTTACTAAAAGGACACACTTAAGCTGGTCACAGGGCTTTTTCCCCTTCTTCCTGGAGTACAGCTGTTAAGAGAACTGTCAAAAGTCAAGTCTTACTAGACTCCAAGTGAAATCATAGAATCCTCTTGACTTGCACTGTCATGTTTACAGAGTTGCCTTGCTTTTAAAAAACCTCAAGTACTATTTAAATCATGCATTTTCCTGTAACTACAAACTGGTCTACATTTTCTGGAGGTTGCTTGAAATTGCTCCATGTGTGTGTATGCTCAGGGAGAAGGGGGGAGGATGATCCCACATCCCAAAGAGGGATTTGTACTGGTGCATCTTGCATCTGCCATGTGACAACCCTTGTGTGGTACCACCTGAAGTGACGTTTATGTGGTAGCTGTGCCATATAAATGGGCCCTGAGAGAGGCACCCACATTAGACAAGTTAGATTCGAGTCCAGTAGAACCCTAGAGACCAACAAGATTTTCAGGGTATGAAGCTCCATTAATCAGCTATTAATAAGGGATTAGACAAAAACAGGAGTACATACTTCCCCTTTAAAGAGAAGCTCTCAAAACGTTTGTTCTTGTGGATATGACTAGGAATTGTATTTATTTATTCAAATGTTTTCTTCCCATTGAAAACTCAAAATGGCTTACAACATCATTCTCCTTATCTATTTTATCCTTACAACAACCACCCTGAGAGGTAGATTGGGCTGAGATTGGCCTAGGGTGACCCAGAAAGCTTTCATGGCAGAGGGGTGATTTGAATCTGGGTCTCCCAGATCTTAGTCCAACAACACTCTAAATATTATACCACACTGGCTGTTTTCAGCCCTTGTCCCACCACAATGTTCTGTTGAGAAAGCAGAACAGATGAGAATTCTGGAATAGTGTCATTAATCACAATTGTCTGGAGTTGTCAACTCTTCAAAAATAGGCACACCAAGGAAGGCTTGGTTTGGAAACTGGCACATCAAGAACAGACCAGGTGGGTTGGGGGAGGTGTAAAGTCACTAGAATGCATTTTTTACAGCCTGTCTCTGAAGTATGGTGGATTTTCATACACTGATAGTAATTAGTATCAATAATATGTATTGCTGTTGAACTTACTGCATCCTCTAACTGCAGCAGGAAAAGCAAATGTAGTGAGATGTGTTGAGTGCTTTTTTCTTGCAGCATCCCATCTTGTTGTAAAAGTTTAGAACATGATGTTGTTACAATGACATAAAAATAGGACTAGTAAGTATGATGGAACACCCACTGGTTCAGCTCATTTCCTGCTTATGGGTGATGAGTGGGAAGCCAATTGTTTGATGAACTGTTTGGATGTATCTAATTTGGATGTGTCCATCTCACATGATTAAGTTTTGTCACTACCACCACTCTGCCACTCATCTGCCACAGCCTCCAATTGTTAAAAAAAACATATAATGAAATTGGGGGAAGGATCAGTTTCAGATTTTTGAGTTGAGACTTACTACTTACTGTATCAGTGTCTAGCTAATCTTGCAGTCATTACTTTTGATTCCTTCTTGAACAGATGCTGACTGCACAGGTACAAAAGCAACATAGTCTGTCCGCTGTTGCTTATTTAAAGGAAGCATCTGATTGCATAGCTGCAAAGAAGGGATGAGAGCAAGTGATTCCGTGTTTCATATAAGTTGGTTAATTTATTGACACAAGCAACCATGACCCAGAGGAAACTGCCTCTTCTTCAGTAAATGTGACTGCTTCTTGGACTGGGCAAAAGCAGCCACAGACTCTGGCTCCTACACAGGACAAGCCAAGGGGCATGATGCTATATTTGAGGCAAACTGTACCCAGGAACATGGAGGTGATCTGATCAGGAGCTTTTTCTATATGCAGTCAAAGAAATTCAAAGAAACTATATTCAATCTATTAATATAGTTTTGCTGTAAAGTTTGCTGGCTATTTAATTAGTAGATCACATTGGCATGAACAAAACTTCACTGGAGGTTGCATCCTCATTTTGTAAGCCATCTTGCTCCAGAAAATATATATTGTAGTCAAAGTCTTCAGAGAAATTTCAGTGCTGTCTGTCTAGTTCTGAAGAGAAAAACTTTCCTGGTATGTGGAGGGGCTATAGGGCGGTAGCAGAGCACATTATTTGGATGTAGATGGTCCCTGACATCTTCAGTTAAGGATCTCACGTAGTTGGAGAAGTCCTTTCCTTGCGGAAAGTCTTGGAGTGCTGCTAATATTCACAATAGGCAGTACTGAGCTAGATGGACCAATAGTCTGACATGGTATAAGGCGTCTTCATACTTTCATATAGGTGAGCGAGGGCAGTACACAAGTAGTGTGTGAACAATAGTGAAGTAAGGAATAGTGTTCCAAATAACCCCACAGAAATGTATTATGCTGTGCATATTTGTCCGTATAAATGCAGCTACTCTTACTTGGTCCTTGAAAGAGTCTATGACAAAATTTTGTAGCTAAAGGCTGAGGTAGATAGTGTTTTAATACAGCAATGAGTAAAAAAATGTAACAAATTGGAAATAAAATATATTGGAAACAAAGCGCATTTAGAGAACCTGTATTGAGACAGTTTGTGTGCAGATTTCCCTTTGACCAGACAGTTGATTGCAAATCTCAATCTCTCTCTCTCTCTCTGGCTATGGAAGGTGAGCTTCTGCTTTGTTTACGAACAGGATTTAACAGGCCTTGATAGGAGTGCTTTATTGCTAACATGGAGCCGCTGACAGCCCAACTTTCTCTTCTCATGCTGAGAAAAGGGCTGTGAGTTGGCAGTCCCTCATCATCGTCTGCTTGCAGAAAACAAATCAACACCTTCCAGGAATGTTCCAGAGTGGAAGATAAAAGGGCTAGGAGGTGGAATGATGAGTTTCAGAAAAGCACATCGGTTGACTATCTGAGAAAATATCCTTGATGGGCAATTGGATAGAAATCACACTGGGAAAGTCTCCATTACTGGAGATACTATAATGTCAATTGAACATACACAGCAAGGAGCAATCCACTGCAAAGAGAAGGGGGGGAAGGGTCTGGAGAAGTGAACAATTTCCCACTTTCTAAGAATATGGGGTCAATACTATATATCTGAAGCTGACAGGGTACATACAGTCATAATTTGCCCTCATTAGATGGGAAAGGTCTAGGTTTCTTTTTTCCAGGAGTGTCTTGATAATTTTGCTTTCATATCTCAGGTATCTCCCTCTGCGTTTAGAACTTTGTCTCCCTGTTTCAACAGGGCCACTTATTTTCTTCAAGCACTATATGTGGGTTTGATACACTGAGAAGAAGATTGGATTTATATCCCACCCTTCACTCACTTGGAGTCTCAGAGTGGCTTGCAAACTCCTTTCCCTTCCCCTCCCCACAACAGACACCCTGTGAGGTAGGTGAGGCTGAGAGAGCTCTGTCCTTGAGACAACAGCTGGTATAGAGCTATGGCTTGCCCAAGGTCATCCAGCAGGTGCAAGTGGAGGAGTGGGGAATCAAACCTGGTTCTCCCAGATCAGAGTCCGCGCACTTAACCACTACACCAAACTGGCTGTAATAAATGACATTCTCAGACCTGACCTAGCAGCCAGTACTGAGCCACTGCCATTAACCAAATATGCTACTTGCTGTAGAAGAGAGTCAGGACATAGGCAGAATGTAGGCACCTTGCCATTTGGTCTCCCCTTTTATTTTAAAGCTCTTTTCATAGAACTTGCACTTGCTCCACTTGTACCTGCTGGATGACCTTGGGCAAGCCATAGCTCTGTACCAGCTGTTCTCTCACGGACAGTTGTCTCAGAGCTCTCTCAGCCCCACCCAGGGGTCATTTCGTAGAAAAAGAGGTGCAGGAGCTCATTAGCATAACTCATTAGCATAACTTATTTGCATATGCTACACTACCTGACATCACTGGAAGTATGTCAGAAGGAAAGAAAGAAGAGAGAGAGAGAGAAGGGAGGGAGAGAGAGAGAGAGAGAGAAAGAGAGGAAGGAAGGAAAGGCTGACAGAGAGGGGACAGCTACTAATCCAAGCCTCAGAAATACCACTATTCTGGGAGGATAGTTTCAGTGGTGGCTGAAGCCTTCAGAAGGCTGGTCGGAGGAACAAGGACCTTTCCAAGGGAAGGGGGTCATTTTGCTGCAGCCATGACACAAGCAGGCATTCCCCCACCGGGGGGGGGGGGGCTGGCACCAACTTCCAGAGCTGAGCTCCCCCGAGCTCCTGCTTGAAATGACCCCTGGCCCCACCTACCTCACAGGGTGTCTGTTGTGGGGAGGGGAAGGGAAAGGAGTTTGTAAGCCACTCTGAGACCACAAGTGAAGGGCAGGGTATAAATCCAATCCCTTCTTTTCTTCTTCTTGCTCCAGTATCCTTCATAGTTATGAAATCAACTCTGTAGCCAGGGCAAATCTCATCACCAAAGGGTTCTTTCACCCTTGCTGAATAATACATTTTCAACAAAGTTTGAGTACAGTGACAGTGTTAAGACCAACAAAGTTTTATTCAAGGTGTGAGCTTTTGTGTACACCCATACCACCTCAGACACTTTGAAATGGAAGTTATCAGTCCATACTTATAGTTAAAGAGTGAACAGCAAATTAGCATATAACGTAATGGAGATGTTTTAACAGATGTGAGAACCAAACAGGAATAACAAGCTAAATGAGCCCATTCGCAAGGAGGGCAGAATATAAATCTGATAAATAAATAAATAAATAAATAAATGTATATGGTGACCATTTGTTTGGATTCTATGGGCGGGGGGGGGGCACAGTGAGGCAAATGAATAAGTCAAAATTGGAGACTGATGTGTAATTGTATCCTTCTGGTAGCATCCCACAATTAAGAAGGATGCAATTACATATCAGTCTCCAATTTTGATATATTTATTTTCCTCATTGTGTCCCGTCCCTGGAATTGAATCCAGACAAGTGGTGGCCATATAAACTTAGCTTGTTATTCCTGTTTGGTTCTCACATCTGTGAAAACATCTCCATTAAGCTGTGTGCTAATTTGCTGTTCACCCTCTACCTATATGTATGGATTGATAACTTCCATGTCAATGTGTCTGAGGAAATGTGCATGTACACCTTGAATAAAACTTTGTTGGTTGTAAAGGTGCCACTAGACTCAAACTTTGTTCTGCTGCTCCAGACCGACACGGCTACCCAACTGAATGCACTTTCAGTTCATTTTCAATGCCCTTTAGTTATTGTTTGCAAGTAGAGTTTTCTGTTTCATACAGTAAAATCCATTTGGAAAGTGGACTGAAAGTGCATTACTCAGCATGTAGAAGAGGAGATTGGATTTATACTGCACTCTTCAGTACCCGAAGGAGTCTCAGAGCAGCTTACAGTCTCCTTTCCTTTCCCCTCCTCACAACAGACACTCTGTGAGGTAGGTGGGGCTGAGAGAACTCTGAGAGAATGGCCCTTCAGAGAGAGCAGCTCTGAGAGAACTTGTGACTGACCCAAGGTCACACCAGCAGTTGCATGTGGAGTAGTGGGGATTGTTCCCTCTAAGCTGTGTTAGTGTGAGCTAGCTCACAGTTTTTTAGCCTCCAGCTCACACATTTTTGTCTTAGCTCAGGAAGGATGACTCCAGAGCAAACTAATTTATGCAGTAGCAAAATTGCTCACTCACAACTGCCAGTAGCTCACAAAGTAGAATTTTTCCTCACAAGACTCCACAGTTTAGAAGGAGTATTGGTGGGGAATCAAACCCGATTCTCCCAGATTAGAATTTGTACTCCTAATCACTACACCAAACATATGAAAGTAAGTTTTAGAATTTCCTAAGTAGTTGAATAAATATAATGTTCCTTGTTACAGTATATAACTTTCCTCCTATGCTCATTCAGGCTGGTTTTGGCTTAGATCTTCTAGGGATGCAATCCTTATCTCATTGCAGGAACACTTTGTGAAAGTTGTTGCTGCATAAATGTATATAATTTTCCTAAGATCCCTCCTGCCCTTTCCTTTCTATCAGATTTTCATTTTCTGTGAACTGAACAAGCCTAGCATCAAACATAGGTTTTACCTCCCTTTTCCATTGTGAGTGAGTGCCCTTCTTTTTGTCGGACAGCCTAATAATTCTTCCCTTTTGCATAGCCCAAACCCAGTGTTAGGTCAGTAGAACTTTACTCCAAACAACCCCCAGGCAACTCAAGGAACAATCTTAATATGCAGTACTTGGAAACTGACATTATCTACCTGACAGGTTGTTTGCAACTTACTGGTAGAAGTCAAAATATTTCACTAGAGGTGTCATCAGAAACCACTATCTTATGCTAATTTTTGTGGGAACACGAAGACAGATGTTGAATAATTTGACGTGAGCAACATAGCTTAGAAAATTATCACCATGTCAAGTTTTTGTCAGATTTTTGTGGAAATACATATTTCAGACAACTTGAAAAGACAGAGTGAGAAAGGGTGTGTGTGTGTGAGAGAGAGAGAGGATACATAACTGGTACCCCCCAACACCCCCCCCCCCCAAAAAAAACCCCAAACAAACCTTGAGGCATTGCAGATAGCAGCTTGGGCAATTAAGAAAAGATGCTCTTTCCTAAAAGTAGAACTTATATATAGCTCCTCCAGATGGAGATCGGGCTTATTTAGGTAACTGGATACTGCTGAGGCATTTGAGAAGTTGCTTCAGGTTTGTCAATACCTTTAGTTTGCACAGGAAGGTATCCCACCAAGCCTCCCCCATGACCTTCTGCTTACTGTTTCAGTTCACTGCATGCTTGCCCTGAGTTGTCTAATTTACCTGCATATCTAAAGTTTGTGCTACTAGTTACATGTGTACCTCTTCTGAAGTAAAAAGGAAAGGCACATTCCCCCCAAAATGCAGAAGCTGTTTATCTCTCTTGCAGCCATCAACTCCTTGGCTGTATAAACAAGCTGGAGACTGAAGTGAGTTCAGTCTCCTGTGCCCCCACCCCACACCCTCTCCTTGTATAAAGGAATTCTAAGGAAACACTGTTGCACATAGGATGTGATAGGAAAAGTGTTAGTGATGGCAAAGAGTGCTGTGTGTATCATGAACTTCCACCATATAGTGCAACAAAAAAATTTCTATGTATGTTCTTCATCAGGATTTGGGTTGTAGACTAGAGGTTAAGCCAGGGCCCTGAAAAACATATGTAAGCATACTTTGCTTGAAGTGTTCCACACCAGCTATTAGATAACTTCAGGGGGTACCCATGTTGGTCTGAAGCAGCAGAACGAAGTTTGAGTCCAGTGGCACCTTTAAAGACCAACAAAGTTTTTCAAGGTATAAGCTTTCATGTGCATGCAAACTCCTTCAGATTTGAAGAAGTGTGCGTGCACATGAAAGCTTATAACTTGAGTAAAACTTTGTTGGTCTTAAAGGTGCCACTGGACTCAAACTTTGTTCTAGTAGATAATTTGTTCTCTAAACACATTTTGAAGTATGTTGAAGACTCCATTTTTGTATCTATCTGATAATGCTAGTGCCAGATGGAGAAACAGAGTAAAATCGTATGAACTCACCACTTGTGAAATAAGCTTCCTACAAACAACCATAAATGCAGCAAGAAGGCATATTATTAAAAAAATATCTTTGTAGTTTTCAGAAAAGTGGCTGATATTACAATATGGGAGCAAGAAGAAATGTCTCTAAACTGAACATTAATTAATGCTGGAGTGTGAATTTCTGAGATGTTGTCCATTTAACAGTTTTGGGGAAATCAGCATTGCTAACTGTTACATTTTAGGGATATTGTTAGAATCTTAATGTGGGCACATCAGCTGTCATTTTTTCCCCTATTCCAAACTGGGATGTCAGGTGGCTTGAGAATGCGGTTTGCCTTCATACTTGGACTCTAATTAATCACCATATTTTAATTTGTTGACACTCTTTTTCCTCTCCCCTGTAGTACAAATCATGAAATGGAACTGTCCCCCATCCCCACCCTCCCCAATCTTATTCTTTGTCCTGGAAGCACCTCTCACATGGTCACTGGGTGCTGTTTGTTTGTAGCACAGCACACTACAGTCTGCACTGTTGCAGCTAATCATTTTGAATCAGAAGTATATTAGCTATGGTGGTGCCTTCTTTACTGCAGATTCTTTAAGCCTCATTCTGTCTTGCGGGTCTGTGATTCTTTTAAAACATTTAAACAAATGTGGCTGAGGTTAGGACTCAACTTTCATGCTTGTAATCCTTTGGGGATTAGCAATGTATCACAAGGGATTTCTTGAATAGCAGGAGCCAGGGGTGAAACAAGACATGGAGGGGCAGTTGCTGTGATGAACACTCTACTGTGAACAAGGTTGTTTCATTCACCTCCAGACAAAATGTTCTCTCTCCCCCCTTTCCCCCTCCCTCTTTCTCGCAATGAAATAATATGCTGCTTTTTCCGTGTTAAACCTAGTTAGGTGGGATTTATTCTTTTAGCAAGTGCTGTCCTATGTAATGAAATGCTAAATAAATGTTCCTCCTTCTTACAGAGACATGAAATGTGAAATGACCCTCCATCTAATAGGGACATGTCTCTTCAGTGAGTTGGTTGTACCCAACTCCAGTTAATATCTAGCGAGAAAGGCAGACTATAAATAAAGTAAATAAATAAAGTTGATACTTGTTTTTATCCTACAGGCAGTCATCTTCCCATGCTAACTGGCCATGTACCAGTGTATTCCTGGTTGGCTCTTACTTTGCTGTCCTAAGCAGAGTTACACCCTTCTAAGTCAATTTAAGTCAGTGGGTTTGTAATGCTGTAACTCTGCTTAGAATCACACTTAACCTCTTTTTGACACCAGGTAATTGCTAATGATGCAAAAAGTCTTGAAGGATTTGCACCGTTTAGGACAGATCTATTGTTTTGGTCTGGAAAGAAACCGGATTAACTGAACCAATGTTATGATGCAGAATGTCTGTGACTTTCATAACAGTGAAATTATTACTATTCATAGAAGACTAAATATTTACATGCTTTGGACATTTGGGCAGCTGGAGGCGCTGATCGGGCCTGTGACCAGCAGTGAGCTGAGTGAAGGCCATCGGCGCCGATGACTTCTGGACGGGGTATACCAGTGCTTCTGGGGCAGGGGAAATATAGCGGTGGGAGCAGGCAGGTAGTGAAGGGAAGGAGGCAGAGAAATGGAGAAGCTCGGCCCCCTTCCAGCCTGCGGCCCATCCCGAGAGTGACGGGCAAGGAGGCTTGGAAAAAACATCCTCCGTCATTGATGCTGTGTAACGCCAGGTCTATTAATAATAAGACTGCCACCTTGCAGGATTTTCTGCTGGAACAAGGGGCCGACCTGGCATGCGTGACCGAGACTTGGGTGCGAGAGGGGGAGACAGTGGCTCTCTCCCAGTTGGCTCCACCCGGGTTCTCGGTCCTCCATCAATCACGGACTGATGGCCGGGGAGGAGGAGTGGCAGTGATCATTCGGGAGGCTTACTCATACAGGTCGCTCCCGCCATTGAAGTTGGTGGGCATAGAATGTACGGGCCTGGTGTGGGAAGCTGGGGAGAGGTTGGCTATCTGGCTGGTGTACCGGTCGCCCAACGCACCAGCCAGCAGCCTGTCCTCGCTGGTGGAGGCGGTGTCGGGCTGGGCGTTGGAGCACCTAGGGCTGATAGTCCTGGGTGACTTCAATGTCCATGCCGACGATGCGGCCTCTGTTCCGGCGAGGGACCTGGTGTCTTCCATGGCGACACTAGGGCTCTCCCAATTTGTAACGGCTCCTACGCACCAGGCCGGGCATACGCTTGACCTGATCTTCGCGGCGGGGGTCACGGTGGGTCAGTTGACTGCTATGGCAGTGCCATGGTCTGATCACTATGCCCTGAAGGCTCGTCTGATGATGTCACCCCAACTCCGTTTGGGCAACGAGCGAATTTTAGCTCGCCCGCGGAGCCTGATGGACCCTCAGCGGTTTCTGGCGGCTCTGCGGGAATCCAAGCCTCCCAGCGACTCATTAAATGGATTGGTCGAGGACTGGCATGGCCGGCTCTCAGCGGCCATCGATGAGATTGCTCCCTGACGCCCTCTGCACCCTCGCTTGAAGCTGGCTCCCTGGTTTACTGGGGAGCTGAGGCTGATGAAGCAGGGTCTCAGACGGCTAGAGAGACGGTGGCGGCGCTTTTGCGACGAAGCATCAAGAACAGCTTATAGGACGTTTATGAGATCCTATGAGGTGGCAATCAAGGCTGCTAAGAAACAATTTCTTGCAGCTGAGGTTGCATCTGCAAGCTCTCACCCGGCCCAATTATTTAGAACAATTAGGTCATTAACGCAAGTGCCACAGGACACTTCAAATGATAGGGAATTGGAAATAGGCTGTGAGGCTTTTGCGAGCTATTTTGCAGATAAAATCTTACTACTCCGCCGCGAACTCACGGCCACAGTTGAGACAGTGTGTGAACTTGAGGCCCCATGCACGTCTTCAGGTTTAATCTTGGATCATCTCAGTCTTCTCAGTCTTGAGGAGGTTGACAGGTTGCTCTTGACTGTATGCCCAACCTCGTGTAGCCTTGATCCGTGCCCCTCGTGGCTTATAAAAGCTTGCCATGAGGGGTTGCGTGAGGCACTCCGGGAGATTATCAACAAGTCCTTCGCAGAAGGACTGTTCCCGGAGGCTCTCAAGGTTGCGATGGTCCGCCCTCTCCTTAAAAAAACATCTCTGGACCCGGCTGTATTGGCCAACTATCGGCCGGTGTCTAACCTACCCTATTTGGGTAAGGTCTTAGAGAGAGCGGTGGCGATTCAGTTACAGGGCTTCATGGATGACACCTCCATGCTAGACCCGTTTCAGTCCGGGTTCCGACCGGGTCACGGGACGGAGTCGGTTCTGGTCGCCCTCACGGATGACCTCCGAAGACATCAGGATCGAGGCGGCACGGCGGCATTGGTGTTGTTAGATCTGTCGGCGGCATTTGATGTCGTCGACCACCAGTTGCTGATCCGCCGCCTCGCCGATGCTGGGATACGGGGGCTCGCTTTACAATGGCTTGCCTCCTTTCTGCAAGATCGGGGACAGAGGGTTGCGCTCGGGGAACAGACCTCCCAGAGGCACCCACTGGTGTGTGGTGTTCCTCAGGGGGCGGTCTTGTCCCCGATGTTATTTAACATCTTTATACGCTCCCTTGCCCAGATTGTCCGGAGGTATGGGCTGGGGTGTCATCAATATGCTGATGACACCCAGCTCTATCTGCTGTTGGGCGGCCAGTCCGGCTCCTCCCCAGATGACCTGGAACGAGCACTGCAGGAGGTTGCGGGCTGGCTTAGACTGAGTCGACTGAAATTGAATCCTCTGAAGACGGAGGTCCTGTGCTTGAGTCGGACCGGGTCGGGGCTGGGGCACCCTCTTCCGTCCTTCGGTGGGGTGCCATTGGTGCCAGCTCCGAGGGTCAGGAGTTTGGGTGTGCTCCTGGACTCCTCTCTGACAATGGAGGCCCAGGTAGCAGCCACTGCCAAAGCAGCCTTTTTCCATCTGCGGCTGACTAGGCAGTTGGCTCCCTTCCTCGAACGCGAAGACTTAGCCACAGTGATCCACGCTATGGTCACCTCACGTCTTGACCACTGTAACGCTCTCTACTTAGGGCTGCCCTTGTCCCAGATCCGGAGGCTGCAGCTGGTGCAGAATGCTGCGGCCAGGCTTTTGGTGGGTCTCTCTTTGCGAGACCACATCTGGCCGGTGCTGCAGCAACTGCACTGGCTGCCTATAGCATACCGGATCAGGTTCAAGGTGCTGGTTTTAACCTTTAAAGCCCTTTATGGTCAGGGGCCCGCCTACTTGAGGGACCGCCTTTCCCCATATAGGCCCCAGAGGTTACTGAGGTCGGGCACCCAAAATCGCCTGACTTATCCCGGCCCAAAGGAGGCCCGGTTATCTAGTACTAGGGCCAGGGCTTTCTCGGTGGCGGCTCCTTACTGGTGGAATGAGCTCCCAGATAACATCAGGGCCCTGCAGGACCTGTTACAGTTCCGCAGGGCCTGTAAGACGGAGCTCTTCCACCAGGCTTTCAAATAGGGGCCGCCGCCGGGGAGAAAAGCCAACTATATCATCGTCTGGCCCTGGCATTCGTACCCTGTTGCAGTCACCCACCGGAGCGTTACTAAGTCGCCATCTTGTGGTAATTAATTAATCTTAACGCTGTTTTAAAGGTTTAAGGTGAAATGTTTTAATCTGAAAATTGTTTTATGGTTTTACATGTTGTAAGCCACCTTGAGTCGGTTGCAAAACTGACTAGGCGGGATATAAGCTAAACAAACAAATAAATAAATAATATTTTATATCATTAGGCTCAGTTGAGCACTCTAAAAGATACATGTAGGAAAATGTCCTCTTGCACATAGAGAGAATGTGGATATTGAACAAGCATCTCTTATACTTGTTTTTTTTAGCATGTTAACTATAAATGCAAGAGAACCCACTGAGAAGACCAAGTCGTTTGCTACTGAGGCAATTTAGAAGACATTATACGATCTCAGTGATATTTTCAGTATGGAATTCTGGAAGACATTGCAAGCCATCATCTAATCATGGAAAGGGTTATTATTAATGGCATGGACATAGTGGGTTGTATCCTACCATGCCACTCAGCTAAGTACAATATCCTTCCCCCATTGTAAAAGCTTCATACTTAGCTAAATAGAGTGATAGGATACAAACTGTTTTCTCTTGCTTTCCCATTCTCAAGCATTGGGAGCAGCTTAGTGCATTTTTATCTCTTTGGTAGCATGCAGTGCTTTCAGCTCCCCTTTAAGGATGGGCACGAGCCTGGAAAACATGGTTCAGTTCATTGTTCATGGGGTGCCCTGTTCACAAACCATGAATTGTCATGAACTTTGAGCCACATCACAAACTGTTTTCGTTTGTGAGGTTCGTGAGGTGCTTTCGTGCAGTAGAACAGCCCCCTCCCCCCCAATGGCATGCTAGAGGCACCAAACTCACAGGGGATCTCCAGCTGACTCTAGCCCGTTTGGTGTAGTGGTTAAGTGTGCGGCTCTACTTTGGGAAACCAGGTTTGATTCCCCACTATTCCACTTGCACCTGCTGGATGACATTGGGTAAGCCATAGTTCTGGCACAGCTGTTCTTGAAAAATAGCAGTTTCTGTCAGTGCTCTCTCAGCCCCACCTACCTCACAGGGTGTCTGTTGTGGGGAGGGGAAGGGGAAGGAGTTTGTAAGCCGCTCTGAGACTCCCTTGGATAGTGAAAGGTGGGATATAAATCCAATCTCGTCTTCTTCCTCTCTACTTGCCCTCCAAGTTTGGTGAGAATTGGATTTACTGGGTCCCTAGTTATGGCCTCCACAAAGAAGGTGCCCCCAGGAAATGTCTGCCTGTTATTTTCCCCAAAAGCACTTCCTTGGGGGCACCTTCTTGGGGGGGGCATAACTCAGAACCCAAAAAACTAATCTTCACCACACTTGGAGGGCAGGTCGAGGAGTGTCAGCTGGAGATCCCCTGTGAGTTTTCACAGGATCTATTCTATACACTCCTGAACCTGCACTGATCATTTTGACAGGTGCAGGTTCAGGTGTGTATTGAACAGGTCCTGTGCAAGGTAGAGACACTAAACTTGGAGGGCATGTAGGGGAGCATCCGGGGGAGGTTCCCCGTGAGTTTGTTGTCTCTTGCTTGCACAGGATCTGTTTTATACACTCCTGAACCTCCTGAACCTCTGCCTGTCAAAATGACCACCTGTGGTCATTTTGACAGGATCAGGTCCAGTAAGTTTAGGAGTGTATAGAATGGATCATGTGCAAGCTAGAGACATCAAAGTTGCAGGGGACCTCCCCTGGATGCTCCTTTCCATGCCCTCCAAGTTGTTGCTTTGAAGCTTTGTAAACATTTTGATTGAGCAGTCAGTCAGTCTGGAAATGTATCCACTCATGCACCTCCACTAAAAAGCTTGAAAGCTCATGGAAAGTTCATGCCAGTTGACCTGCCATGAACTTGACTTTGTGAAGCACGAACCAGCCAAAATTAGTCACAAACTAGTTCATGAGCCAGCTCATGCCCATCCCTACTAACCATGTGAGGCAGGTTAGGCTGAAAGAGATTTACTAGCCCAAGATTTACTGCCAACAAAAATCCGTATAGTCAAAGAAACAGTATTCCTAGTAGTAATGTATGGCTGTGAGAGTTGGACCATAAGGAAGGCTGAACGCCAAAGAATAGATACTTTTGAATTATGGTGCTGGAGAAGACTCTTGAGAGTCCCTTGGACTGCAAGGAGATCAAATCAGTCAATCCTAAAGGGAATCAACCCTGACTGTTCCCTGGAAGGCCAGATACTGAAGCTGAAGCTCAAATACTTTGGCCACCAAATGAGAAGGGGAGCACTCACTGGAGAAGACCTTCATGCTGGGAAAGATTGAAGGTAAAAGAAGAAGGGGACAGCAAAGTATGAGATGGTTAGACAGTGTTATCGATGTGATGAGCATGGAGTTGAGCAGGCTCCAGAGTGTGACGGAGGACAGGAGGGCCTGGTGTGATGTGGTCCAAGGGGTTGTGAAGAGTTGGACTCAACTGTGCGACTGAACAACAACAAAATGCCCAAGCAGTATCTGTTTGGATTCTTTAAATAGAAATCAGTTCCTGACACATCAGATTCCAAGCTGATTCCTTGAAACACTTTTAGCTACTCTGCAGACCAAGCAAACTAATTTTAAACTCCACCTACTCTTTAAAGGAAATGGGTCTGACTTCCCGAGTGAATTCAGAGCAAAGATGTATTTTTTGTGGCAACACACATTACTGAGCTTCAGTCATCTTCATTGGCTTCCACCATGCTCAAAAGAGGAGGACATGGCTCCATTCTGCAGGATAAATCAGATTCAGAATGTTTTCCAAGAATGTGTCAAGACATAGTGTTCACTTATTTCTAAATCTTTGTTTCACTTTTCTCTCAGGATGTGTCTCCTCCAGACCACCCTTTCTCCACAGTTCCATTCCAGAACTGGCTGCAATTTAGTGTTAGTACAGTGATAATCTACTTTCAAAACACTCTTCTGTCTAGATGCAAGACATCACAGACGTGTTATTAGAAACACAGGGAGAGTCGTGACTGTCCCTGGAATGCATGTCTGTATTTGTCTATATTTGACAGTATTTGGCAGTATGATCAATCATGTTTAAGTGAGGAAGCCAGTCCCACGCTTTCCACCACTCTACTACACTGGCTCTTATTTATCTATCAAGATCTGCTGGGACCCAGAGCTGAGAGAATGTGTCAGGGAATGAGATATATTTTAAAATGCAGCCGTATTTAATTAGAATGAACTATCAAGTAAGAACCCAGAGTGCTTGTTTAATTTTTTAAAATGGCTTCAATCTTCCTTTTTATTGAAGAGTCTCACAGGTTTATGTTTCTTTAGAACAGAAAATTAGAATAGTGGGCTTTAATTTTACTTTTTATCAGTTCCTCTGTGGAAATGATATCAAAATCACACTTCAAATAAGCTATGAAAGGAATCAATATTTGGAACAGGGAAAGAAAAGCTCAGGGCAGAAGTCACTACCAGTCGAACAGTAGTTTAAGCAATGATGGCTACCGAAAGGGTAAGTAATTGGGAACCTCACTGAACTTAGGCTTCATTTTTATTGAGAAAGCTAGGCCTTGGGCTGTACCACTTCACATGAATCACATCACAGGTGAAGCCTTGTGAGCCAGAAGGCTTTCCCATGTACCATCCCATCCCTATACCTCAGAACTTTACAAGTTAGGGAAAAGTCAGGCTACAAAGCTTTTCCCCCAGTAGGTAATTTTCCATGTGAAGCGTTCTTTTTTATTGGAGGAACATTCAGTCATGTGTGGCCCCACCAGAAGCCTGAAGTGGTACAATCCAGACATAGATTTACCACCCCAGTGAGAACTATGCTTTAGCCCTGCATGGTGCGCTCTGGCAATAACCTTCTTTGATTAGAATTATACTTCTCTTGAAACAGACGGTCTAATTCACAGCAGCTATGTTTACCACTTTGATGTTGATGTAAGCTTTATAGTTACACAACACTTTGTAATTTTGCTTCAAAAGAAAGATTTGGGGGAGACAGTGATTCAGTGCTACCACACTGCATGCAGAGAGAGGCCTGCATGCAGAGAGAGGCCCAGGTTCATCTCCAGGAAGAAGGATCATTACTGAGACTGATAGACCAGTGGTGTGACTCGGTATAAGGCAGCTTCATGTATATTCAAAAAGAGGGTTTTGTGGCTGAGCTCATCAGCACTACGTGTAAGATGGAGAAGTTTCCATTAGAATCAGTCCCATTGCAATGTATCTTCATGTTCAAGCATTCGTTTTGTTTTCTGTCTCTTCAGTAGTTTTCCATTCTGATTTTGGGGTTGACTGATTTGATTTACTGCTATGCAAGGTGGTTTGCTGTCCACTAGTTGGGTAGCACATGAGGGCATGGAGTTGGAGTCACTACCCCTACTCTGGCCAGGAGGGGGAGCACTTGTCCATATCATTCTTCAGTGTGACCCTTTATTGAATACTGGAGGCAAGTTTACTGGTCCTAAAAACTGCATCTTAAACAGCCACTCTAGTTTGCTCTTGGTGTTCATTTTCACTATATACATTAAACTGTTTCTGGAAGGCACATATGTATACCATACATATATTTATTTTCTTAATAAAGAACTGTGATCTTGCAGTGGAATGGTGGTTACAACCCATGCAGTATAAAATTGATGGAATACTGATGTGGGAATTGTAAGGTACATAGAGCTGAGTCTTCCTGCTCTTTCCTTTCCTGTTCTTAGAAGTACATCTAAGTTGACCTAAGGAAGTGGTAGCAGGACCATGTCAGAAAAACAGTGTGGTGGGGTGCTTAAAAGTGGGAAGGTATACAAAGAGAGATGGTTGGGAAATGGCTTGGTGGGTACCTGAGATGGCATTTGTAGTGTTTCACACTGAGGGGATAACTGGTTGGACCCCAACACTATTATCGTCTGGCCCTCTGATTGTAAACCTATTACTGGGAAATAACTTCTGTGGATTCCAGTGTGCCTTGCATGCTTCTCAGCCAGAGAGGGGGTGGGTGGGACTCATGGCTTTGAGAATGGGGGAGAAAAAATGCTTTGAAGTTCCTGACTTGCTGAGAATTTTAGGAGGGTGGTTGTAGCAGACCATCTCTTTTCTGTGTGAAAGGCCCTTAAAGGGTTACTTGCAGGAGGACTAGGGAAGAACTCTACCTGGGTCCTTGGGGAAGCTCTGGCAATTGGTGTAGATATTACCAAGGGTTTGACTCAATATAAAACAAAAGTATATAAGGATTCTATATGTCCTTCCTTTCATCCTATTCTTGAATATCATGGTGCTGTAAGGTTGCCCATTGACATAAACTTTGAATTAAACACTTTTGTTGCCACCATCACCACTGTTCTACATGCACACAGGCAAAATGCTTAGCTGGTCAAAATGGAAGTGGGGGAGAGCACTGAGTGACACAGAAGTAGCTGTCAGATTTACAGGAAAATCTTGGATGGCTGGATCCATGTCAACCGGAGGGAATGCTGGTTTCTTTTTTACCCTCCCTGCCCCCCAAAAAGGTCAAGTATCTTATGTAGGCTGCAGTAATGCAGATTTATTCCAGTCTGGACATTTGAATGTGCTGTCAAAATATACAGTTAGGCTGTGATTAGATACTATTTTATTTAAATCTAGCCTAATTTTGCATGTTTATATGCACTTGGAAACATATTTAACATATGCTGTTGCCAGTGAATTCATTAAAGCTGTGTTAAATAATATTCAGACTTCTCATGAATAATATATTAGGAACCCCATGTTCAAGCTCATCCACAGGGCCCTGGAGCTGGAAAGCAGCTCAAGTGACCCACCATGCTGCAGGGGGGAATGGGGGGGGCAGGGACTCCTAGACCCTGGAAGGATGCGGCAAGCTTCAGTGGAGAGGGCAATCCCAGGAGAGACCACAGTTGAATGTGTAATGCCCTGTTTTCATGGGAATGACTCTAAATGAAAGCCAAAGCTGAGACATAGCTGAAAAATGGGGCTTTGCAGACAATCCCTCTTTTCTTGCACAATATTCTAATTGTGAAGAACAAAGCCTTAGTTATTTCCTATATTTGGAACATTCTTTATGATGTATTAGGAATAGTCAGTGAAGTTATTTCTATAGCTTTAAAGTTCTGAGATGGCCATGAAAACGGGCATAAAGTCTTGTGCAGTTCCCTCCGGTGCCCACCTCATCCTGCCAGGAGTATCCTCTGGAAATTCTTGTATTCTCAGAAGTACATTTAGTATAACACAAGTTTGATAGAGTATTGGAACAGGTGCCACAGATCAAAGAGAAGAACATGAGAACATACTGGATTAGGCTGGGTCTGCTGTGTCCAACATCCCATTGCATAAAGTGGTTAGGCAGATGTCCTCACAAAGCCTACAAGGAGGGAGCAGAAGACAAAACCTCCCTTATTGTTGCCCTCACTACAACTCAGTGGCAGTGAATTCCACAAGCTAATTACTGTTGGGGTTGAAAAGTACATACATTTCTCAGTCGAGGATCTAGTGTCCATCAACTTTATTGGGTGCCTGCAAGTTCTAGTATCATGGGGCAAGGAGAAAAGATTTTCTAGAGCTCTAGCATGTCCCCAGTCAGTCATCTTTTTCTAAACTAAAAAGCCAGAAACTTAGCCTTAATTATATTGCTTGCTCTTCTCTACACATTTCCTAGTTCTACAATATTCTTTTTGAGCTACAGCAACACTAACTGTACACAGTGTTCCAAATGCAGCTTTAGATCTATATAAAGGCATTATTATACTGTTTTGTTTTCAATCCAGTTTGTAATAATTCATAGCAGTGAATTTACCTCTTTCACCACTGCTGCACACTGAGGCCCAAACCACTTTATAGTATGTAGGGTCTGTGTTCCCCTGGCCTGACTTTGACAGTCAAACTTGTGGGCCTCTGATTCAAATCTCTGGGTCTCTGATTCAAATCTCTGGGTCTCTGATTCAAATCTGGAGCATGGTACATGGGGAGAAGGGGCTTCAGCCCCCCTCCTCAGTTTTCCAATATTTTCCCTGCCTGAATCCCCCACAGCTGCTTTGGGGTGGTTAATAATGGCATATATATCATGAAACCATCAATGCTACAACCATTTATCTGTTAGGCTCTTTGAATTACCATCTTTCATTTAGAAAAAAAGTAATTCTTTAGGCTCATTCATTGCAGAGATAGTAAGGAAAAAGCATATCTCCCCAATGAAAGGGTAGGGATTTTTTTTTTAAATGAAAGCTATGAACTCACAGGTTATTGATGTTATAATGATATGTCAATTGCCCATTTTAAAACAAAGTGGGACTGGTGCAGGGGAAAGTTGAGTCCATGTAGGCGGGACTTGAAAGAACCAAGCTTTCCTATCCCTGTGTGTCAGCCCAGGTTTGCAGTGATCTTACTCAAAACTTCACAGCAAAATAAGTTTGGGAAAGGGGGGCAGGGAGGTACACAGAAGCACCACAATGCTGTGGGGAAGCAGGAAAAAAATGAATTTCACAGTAGAGTCCAAGATGGGTCAACAATCCATGTGTAAGTTACCTACGTTATGAAAACTAGCTGCCAAGAAGGAAGATTAGATTGGTGAGTATTTTAAAAACCTAAATATATTGATCAAAATCAGAACTCTAAAGCTGTTTCACATTGAAAATATCCCAGTGACAGTGGTGTCTGTAATTTCAGAAAATAAAAGTTGCTGATATTTCGTTAACAGAAAATTGATGTAATATTGCAAATTATAGTCAAAAAGATGCAAGATAAAGGTTTTAAGATGTTTGCAGATGAAGGCAGAATGCAAAGGTGGCAGTTTGCTGTCATTGTTCATTGTTACAGAAGGAAATGGTCCTTCACTAATTGGCAGAAATTGACTTAACAAGATAAATCTGGATTGGAGTATTGGACATCATTTTTTGGAACTGCTGCAGAAATGTAAAGCAAAACACAAATCTGTTTCCAGTACAGACATGATTTTAGTGAACAGCCTAATAGCAAAAGTGTCTTGTACTTAAAATGCTATTCCATGTTTCCTTAAAATCCATTCTGTGTCCTTTGTTCTTTAAAGAGTTTGTAGAAAGCAAAAGGATAGCATTACAAAGAAGGAACCACCAGGTTTTCTGTGGAGATCCTAATGAGAGAAATGTGCTAAATGTGCATTTGTAACAGCTAGGAGAGGATTTGTAACACTTGAGAGACGTAAGTGAATTCTTGTGGGTGCTGTGTGTTGAACTGCAAAGAATATCACAACTTACACGAAAGTACACCATGTTGTCTTTAAGGCGGGTTGGCTTAAACCAAAACCAAAACAACACACACAGCACATACACATGAAAATGACAGAAACAGCATATAAGTGGGAAGCAGTTATTTTAAATATGAATGATCATCCTATAAATGTACCAACTTTGAGAAATCATTTGATAGGTGGTTATTTTCTTCTTCACATGAACAGATGCAGCCTTACAGATCATATACTGCTGGTCTTCTATTACGAGCCACCAATCACCATTTTTGTCATACAGAGCAACTGAATTTGTTTCAAGGGCAGTAGTTGTGGAGAGCAGCGCTGAAGCTGCTATATGATGTGGTATTTCTAAAACAACATTAACATTTGAACATGCATAATATAGGTTAGTGCAATAATATAGTTATAGAAATCCCCCCAATTCTTTTGAAGAGGGCTGTTACTTGTTCCAAGTGCCATTGCTTTTGCTTAATGTAAGGATGAACACATATGGGCCCAAGTGATAATGAGAATTTTTCTATTCCACTCATTTCCTGTTTTGTTTTTAAATTGGGTCTCAGACAAATGCTTTCGATGGACATTTCCCATGCAAAAAGGAATATGTGGATGGATTTGAAATGTTCACACAAAGCTTGCTTTCTAAAAACCTGTTTGCCCACTGTCTGCTGGGTCTCTGAGCACATTTTTGGTTGTTTACAATATGGTCTCAGCCAGTAGGAGTCCACGTTGTGAACAGGGTCACAATGCCAAACATTAACATTGAGGGCAAATGTAGCTGATTTCATTGCCATCACTTTAGGTGGGCAGGAAATGGAGTTGGAGAACAGCATATTTGCCATTAAGGTCTTTGTTATCTCCTGGGCAGCTGTCAGTTATGGGAGGATGGAGAGTGTAGTCATCCCACTGCCAACACCAGGGTGACTACAAATTTTGGGTGTGTGTGTGGGAGAGAATAGTCTAACTGTCAATGTAGGAAGCTGCCACTGCTGTATGTGTCTAAACTCCATTTTCCCTGCTCTTCACTGTTTGCAGACACCTCAAAGAATTGCTGGTGGGAGGGGGCTATCCTTGCTTGTATTGATTGTGAATATGGCTATGAAATTTGGAGGAGCTGTAGAAAGCTGGCTTACTGAGTGGCTACGTGCACTGTTTGGTAAAATTAGCACTTGGTAAAAGGTAGTGTATATTAACTTCAAATGCCATTATATTGACAGAGCAATCCTATCTTCATTTTATGGCAGCTGGCTGGAATAGGATCATGCTCAGAAGTGTGTCAGATGTGGGCAGGGTACCCACAGTGATCAGAGGCAGGTTGCATGCATTAGAGGAACAACTTCAGCTCTCTCTTTCTTCTTGTGCTGCTGTATTGCTGCTTGTGCACTCACAGGATTGTACCTGGCCGAGGGTGGCAATCACACCTTCTGCACAGGATCAAACTACCCTGCTTAAGGAGCTTCTCTTACGGAAACCTTACACAAACTTTTATTACATGCCCTCCTTAAATACCTGCTCCACCTCCAGTAATATCCGAGACACTGACATTAATAAAATCATTTCTCTTCTTTGCAGTCCTGATTCTGGAGAGAGAGAGGGAGGCAGCAGGGAGCTATTTAAAAATATGGACCCTAGATGTCTGCCGATTGCCTTGCCCTAAGGCAATCTCTTTAGATCCCAAGTAATATTTAATTTAACTCATTGGTGGTTTGATTGTACGTGCTAAATAGCAGATTTTCATATCAGACAGCAAAGACATACCTTTAAAAGACTTCATAACTTTAGTGTTGAAGCGGAGAGACAAATGTATTTCTTTTACCATTTGTATTTAAGGGCTAGCATACGTTGTAATCTCCCTAAGGTAGAGAATTCTGTTTTACTTATGGTATTCCATAAAAAAACCCCATGCACTAGGGTTGCCAACAGGCCTGGTGTAACAAATGTCCTACCCCTTTAATAGAAGCCTAATGTGTGGAAATGGGCAGCTGAAGGTTTCATGGCATGGAGGTAAATAACATCCTATAAACCTCTATTGAAGGTACAGGACATGTTTCTCCAGACTGCTGGCAATTCTCCCGTGAACATTTTTATTTTTTAAACCGGACTAATCAATACAGTCTACTTAATTGTAACATGAATTTATGACTGCATCCAAGGATGTTTGAGTGACGATTGTTTTTACGTAGGCTAAGGTAATGCAGGAGGCGTATTTCCAATTTACTGTAATATACCTAAACAATGCCTTGAGCTGTTGAGATTTGCAGCATAGCAATTAAAATATATATGTGAATAGGTGCTGATTTTTTTATGAATGTTGCAAAACTCAAGACCATCTTTATAGCACAAGAAAAAAATGTTATCTATGGTTGTGAGCTGATACAGCAGTATCTGCTCAGATCTACTCTCAATCTGAAAATTAATTCTAAGACAAATACTACTCAGTGAAGTACCTGTTTGCTGGCTTACCACAGTGCTGTTAACTCTTTCACAGTTGACTAAACACATAAGCCATGGAAGGGGACAGAGCAGAAGGGCTAGCTGAACTTCTGAAGTTTTAGGGGGAAGGCAAATATCAAAGGGTCATCAAAACAAGCACAAAAACCCTTTATGAAACCTGATGAATACAACAGGAAATGGAGTAAAGTAGGATGTGAAATCAAAAGAGGAAGAGGAGTAAAACAATCATGAGCAACTGAATTGTGTATCCAAACTGTTCAAACCAAGATTTCTGGCAATTGGTAAAAGAGCTGATCCAAGACAGACATGCCCCCTTTCTCAGGAACAGAAAACAGACTTTGTGAAGGCAAGATGGTAATGGGATCAGCACTCAAGGATTTAGGACAGAAAGACTAGATTCACTAGGGAAAAGTGGTATTGGTAGCCTAGGTGGGAAAGATGGTGGATGAGGCATGGAGGAATCCCTTCTTTCTGACTGTTTTCAGAGCATATACACCTCCCCAGTCACATCTGATGAAGTGGACTGTGACTCACAGAAGTACCCATTTCTTTATTTTGAAGATGTCACAATATTCTTTGTTATTTACACTGCTACAGACAACATAGCTACTCCTCTGTAGTCTGAAATGAGCTGAAAGTGTCTAAGACTATACATCCCACTGATTTCAATAATGCTTGTCAAAGAGAACTTCCAGGTGGAATATGGCTGATAAGGGATAGATTGTGCTACAGGTTACCATCAGGCAGCTTCTACTTCATGTGTAAAAGAAGCAAAATAGACACAGTTGTGCATGTGGTCATCACATGTGAGCATCTACACATGGTTTGCATGCATTCTTCTATACAGAAAATTTATATCACTAGGAAACAAAGTTTTGAAGTTTATTCAAGAGTTATTTTTGCAGCAACATATGACTTTCTTCACCACAAGATAAGTTTGAATTGTAATTTTCAACATGTACATAAATGAAGGAAAAAGAAATTTCTTTGTTACACAAATTAACTTCATAATAATGAGCATTATAAAAACTTTTAAGTAAATAGTTAATTTGTTGGTGTTGAAATATTTCAGTATTAAGTATTTGAAAAGAAATACACCTAGTACATAGATCAGGACATTTTTGGATAAGATGTTGGGTTAAGTGTTGTATAGAAAACCCTCAACCCAAGAACTCACTCCAGTATTTAAATTATTGTGACTGCTCTCTGCACATGGAAGGGACCCTTGCTGCAGAGTGATAGCTGAGAGAATGGAATGAGGTTGGAGACAAGCTGTTAAGCTCCAGCACAGAACACTCAAGTTTTTAGTTTGGCTTACTACCTCTCCCCTGCTAGTAAATTGCACCTAGGGTCATAAAGCTGGAAAGACTGTAGGGTTGTCATACCCCTGGTCTGGGTGGGAATTTCCCCATTTTTTGAGGTTTCTGCCCACTGCTGGCCGGCTGGCTGGTGGGGGAAGCCCTGCCCCCAAGTAGGGACGTTGCACAGCAATGCCCCCAACGTGATGACGTCACATGAAAGTGACATCATCATGTTGGGGTATTGTGCGGTGACACTCTGCTTTTTGGCCAAAACTCTATGGTTTTAGGCCAAAACCCCCATAGAGTTTGGCCAAAATGTAGAGCAGCACTGCATGATGTCCCCACCCATCCCCAGAATGTCCCCCAAATCCCCCCACCAGTGAGCCAAGGGGGCCTGGCAACCCTAAGAGACTGAAATGATAAAAGGAATGGCCGTCCCAAGGATGACTATCCCAAAGGAGGGAGAAGAAATAGAAGTTTTAAAAACTCTGTATATGGGGAGAGGGTTCTCCTCCATTTTGTGCAGCTCTTTGAATGTGCACAAGCCATAAGAGAACATAAGAGAAGCCAATGTTGGATCAGGCCAATGGCCCATCCAGTCCAACACTCTGTCACACAGTGGCCAAAAACACCAGGTGCCCTCAGAAGGTCCAGCAGTGGGGGCAGGAAGCCCTTCCACTGTTGCCCCCCCCCAAACACCAAGAATACAGAGCATCACTGAGAGTTCCTATCTATAATTTGTGGCAAATAGCCACTAATGGACTTCTGCTCCATATGTTTATCTAATTCCCTCTTGAAACTGTCCATGCTTGTAGCCGCCACCACCTCCTGTGGCAGTGAATTCCATGTGTTAATCACTCTTTGGGTGAAGAAGTACTTCCTTTTATCTGTTCTAACCCAACTGCTCAGCAATTTCATAGAGTGCCCGAGTTCTTGTATTGTGAGAAATGGAGAAAAGGACTTCTTTCTCTACCTGCTCTTTCCCATGCATAATCTTATAAACCTCAATCTTGTCACCCCTCAGCCATTGTTTCTCCAATGCACTTCAACCTTTCTTCATAGGAAAAGTGTTCCAACCCTTTTATCATTTTAGTTGCCCTTTTCTGCACTTTTTCTAATATCTTTTCTGAGGTGTGGCAACCAGAACTGTACACAGTACTCCAAATGAGGTTGCACCATCGATTTATACAGTCATGATGAACTAAGCTTTCACCAAGAGACTCCATCTTGTCCATGAGGCAGGAGACAATGTAGAGAGATCCCAACCTGGAGATCTAAGGTAACAAGAAAGTCTAACTTACTGTAACTTCAGGTAAAACTTGTCTGACCTAAAATTCAAGGTGAAGTACCTAGTGCAGGGATAGATGATTGCATGTTTTCACCTTTTCTTTGTTCTCTTGTTAAGCCCAAATTGCTTGAATGGAACATGTGTGTTCTTTTATCCATTTGTTAAACTTCCTTATATTTTAAATGGTCTAAGCCTTATCTCTGAATAAACACCATGTCTATTAGGTCCTCCTGTCTGAAATATGGTACTGAGGGAAGGGCAGCATAGAAACTCTCAGGTTTGAAGGGTAGTAGGCAGTACGGCAACTGAGCAGAGCCTCTAAATGATAATGCAAGTACCGAGTGCTAGGCTCCATTTGGCAGGAGATACTCATAAGAGTAACTGGTGGCAGTTAGTGGTTACCCAGCTTGTAACTGGCACCCCGAGGGTTCTTCTGACCTCCCAGGGGTCTAATCAGAAGGAACAGCAAAAAACTTGAAAGCCTGATCCTTCACGTGTTATAAACCAACAGTGGTTGCAGCCAAGGTACAAAAGTGAACTTTAATCTTACCCTAGTGATGGGACAGATCTAATCCATTTTGTTCAGCAGTGTTTCAAAGTCTACTTGAAGGCTGCATACTCTGAAACAGATCCCAAAATATTTGAAATAGCTGTAGGCCCAGATATACCTCTAATGAAGCAGCCAGAAGTGTAATGCCCTTGGAATGGACAATGCCTCTCCCAGGATGCATCAGCCCATCGCTGCTACCCTGTCCCAGAGGAATGTCTCTGTGTGTATAGCAGAGGCTGTACAGAAGGCCCACTATGGACCTGGAGAAGTACAGCAAGCTTGGAAGCCTCTAGGTCTCATCATGCTCCCAACCATAATATCAACCAGAATGCATCTATGGCTAGGGGTTTTGCTGACTTGGGAAAAAACTTTTTTTTAAAAAATTACTCTGGTTAATTTTAGCTTCCCAGCTAACCTTAATTAATTAATTTTAACATCAGTTTTAAACCACAAGTAGCAGGTAGGGGAGTTCTACCTATTGTGATTTTAGCTGTAGTTAATGTCCAAATCATAGGGCCGTGGTGGCTCAGAGGTTAAGATGCTGAGCTGCATACCGGAAGGTCGGTAGCTCTGCAGTTTGAGATCCGAGTCCCACGTGATGGAGTGAGCTCCCGTCTCTGGTCCCAGCTCCTACCAACCTAGCACTTCAAATGCAAGAAATTGCAAGTAGATAAATAGGTACCACTTTAGTGGGAAGATAACAGTGTTCCATGCATCTCGGCGTCTAGTCATGCTGGCCACATGACCATGGGAAAAGTCTTCGAACAATACTGGCTCTTCAGCTTAGAAATGGAGATGAGCACCGCCCCCTAGAGTCGGATTTGACTGGCTTTCGAACAAGGGAAACCTTTACCTTTAGCAATGTCCAAATCTGTATTATTGAGATGACCCTAATATTTTGCTAGAAACAGAATCTTGAGAAATGTTTTCATACTACTTCTTGAAAGAGAAATACTAACTATTAATACAAATACTGTTGTGTTGAATACTGTTGTGTCAGATTTTTGCTAATCAAAATGTAGGTACAACTTTTTATTCTTATTCCTGTAGGAAAAAAGACTATTGATTCTGAGATACATAATGAAATTATACATACAAAATATTGGTTGAATTGAATGACCACTATTAACACAAAAATAACAATTAACAGCTTGTTTTGAAATGTATTTTCAATAGTCAGACATTATTGTTGAGATTCCGTATTCGTTATTGAAACATGCAGCTGTTGGCTGTTGAGCATACTCCATCTCAATATACCGATTTTGTACAGAGGCTAAGAAGAATGCATACTGACTTTTACTTAACGCTTATTCCAGGTGGCCAACAGTGATATATACTTCTCCTCGAATACCTGAGTTGCTCACGCTGCTAAGACATTGCAGACTATGTCTGTAGCATATGCCTTTGCTTAAGAGATTGCCTATGATAAAAGAAACATTCTGCATCAGTTGCTTATCTCTAGTTAACATGGGACCACAAAAAGGGTTTTGTAAAAATGACAAATCTAGAGAGAATGTTGAGTAGAAGCAACGGGCTGTACTCTAGATGAAATTTGCTTGCATATTTTTGCAGGCTCTTATCGAGGGTTCTTGAATTTTGAATTGAAAACCTCACACTCTCTGAATGCAAAAATTGAAAGGCCGTGATGGAAAAATATAAAAGTCTATCTATCTATTCCAATCCCCAATACACTTCTGCGTTGTCATATTCCAGAATGATTGATTAACCAAAAAATGGGATCAAACTGACCCAGAATAGTGAGAGAAAATGATAAAAATGATGTTTTCTGTCTTCTACAACTCCACATTCTGTGTGTATTCCTCAAACTTTATGAGGTCAAGTATTGTGTGGTGGTTCATGCCGTCGTCCACTTTATTATTTTTTTTGTAAAAGGCAGTATACTTTCTAATAATGTTGAGGTCATTTTACTTCTGTTGTATTAAAACTGAAATTGGTATATATAATGAAATTAACAAACATTTTCTAAATTTCTTATGTTTTGTGTTTTTTCCCTAGTATCTTTACTATTCTTCTAATCCTTTACTATAAAAATAGACATAGCTACTGCATTTTTTTTTGGACAGCTGGTGGTGTGCACAGTCCAAGTGGCAGGTTTTTTATTTTTAAGATTTACTTTGAGTGCTATCTGACACTCAGGTCAGATTAATAAAACATACTTTTTGTCCAGGCAAGGATTAAGGAACAGGAATGATTTGAGACTATGTAAATAAAAGAGTGGGGTTATGCAGATTGCATAGGTTTGATTGATCATGAGTTTCAATAGCTGTTGTTGGATCCTTTGAGACAAAGTAAATGGGCCATCAGCAATGCATTTGGGTAGCAAAGAGACACAACTTTCCTTATCCACAAAATCAGAAGGGGCAGGTTTAGCCCACAGCCCAATAGTAGCTGCTAGACTAGAAAAAAGCTCTATAGCTGCTGAGCCCAGGAGATTGGGGCTTACATTTCCCCCATTTGAAAAAAGGATGGATTTGGATCACATGTAGCAAATGGAATCAATTACAAGGAAGGGGAAACACACACACACACACAAAGAGATGAATGTGTTACACATCATTTATGTCTCCTTAATACCCAGATCAAACAGTTCATTTTCGGTGAGGAAGCCTCCTGGAAAACACGCTGCAAGACAAGTGTTTGGGCCAGTGATAGACCTAGAGAAGTAAATTGCAAAATGATGAAGGAATATCATCTGGCTGTTGCTATTAGACAGTGGCCAGGAAAATAAAGAAGGAATTGATGGGGACAGTGTAATTATGGAGAGAGGATGTTTATCCTTTTTATGAGCTGAGTAGTGATATCAATGACAGTGTTACGGTGGAAAACAAATTTGAAAATTAAGAAACAGAGCATCCAGCATTCTTCTTGGCAGGGATTTCTCACTCAAACAACTCCAGACCTCTACACAGAAATGCCTATAATATAAACACGATACAGAGGTGCCTGGTAGAGGAGATTTCTGGAGGCTGGATGCAGCAGCCACACATGTATGTTTGAAGGGACAACACCCTACTTTGCAGCTATCCTTTAAAAGGTACAAGCCATAAGCAGCACAAATCTCAGAGGCAAGGAAGGACGCAGAGCTCAGGGAGCAAGAGAGAGTGGGATGGCTATAGATTGCAACCCACTTACTGTGCTAACTTGTCTTATTCTGCTCGCTTTTGTTCTGATCCAATTAAGGATGCTCTAATTAGTTTGCAAGGCATATTTGACTTATTGGATTTCCCAAGATATAATGGCTTGCTACTTGCAAGTCTTCAACTTGCACCTGCTCTCTTTAACTGACACAAAGAAGTTTTTTATTTTATTTTTTAAAATTCTCATTAGTCCTGCAGGAACTGAAATAACTTTAAAGGAGTGAACTGGGAACTGTGCTGGATTGGCCATTGTCAAGATAAGTGCCAACGACATTGCTTCTATGTGACATATGATGATGGCAGGAACAGCCAGCAAGGATGGTCGGATGTGCTTGATTTTGCACAAATGAATGCTTGTTTTTAAAAAAACCCAGGAACAGATTCCAGAAGGGGAACTATGCTCTTTGTAGTTGCCAGAAGGAAGAGTTCAGTGACACCATAGAGAACAACTAACTCACTAGGCACCAGCATTTGTAGGTGATGGCAAATGCATCTTTATAATGGCAAATGCATCTTTATAATGAGAAGTACAGTTCTTGAAAATCTGGCCCAGCCAAGTTTCCCAGATGTGTACACTAGTGTTTGAAAACGTATCTACTCTGCTCTGTGATTTTTGTCATGGGGGAAAAAACTGTTGTAGAACCAGTTGTCTCAAATATCATAATGTGGGGAGCTGCCCTTAGTTTTGTGGACCGACTGACAGCCTACATATGACTGTTGGATGCTGGGTGGAGCAGCAGTTGGATATCTAGGTTAGGACTTGGAAAAGAGGAATCCCTCCAGAAAGATTACATTCTTCTAGTGGAAACCTTTACCAAGATGTCACAAAATGACTGTTTTGTGGGAGCATAGTGCAGTTGGACTCCACATTCAGAGGCGATGAAAGTGTGTTTTTCAAAATGCAAAGTCAAGATTGGCATTATTTCCTTCAGAGAAGGTCTTTTGTTCTCCCTTTCCATGACATGCTCTTTTCCCTCCCCCAACCATCTGCAAAACTTCGTTAATCTTTATACTATCTAGCACATTTACCTCCCGAAAGGATCTGTATTGTTATCTTTATAATTTAATCAGTGTACTTACAATGGATCATTATTTTGATGCCATACCATAAAACCATTCTGCATATCATGCTGATTGCAGCCCACATGCATCTTGTGGTAACATACGCCAGATTGGGAACTGTCATTATAATTGCTATTGATATAAAATTGATACGATGAAAATCCCTAATGTAATTATTTTTTCTGGCTATTAAGGAAGCAAAGTACCTCTTTTGGAAGGTCTTAATATCATGCTTGCCTTTGAGGCACTTATTCCAGTGAGATGCGTACTAAATAATCAGGAAAAAAAACCCCTTAAGTATGGGGTTAAATTGTCGCATTATCACTAAAGGAAGATTTGAGTTTCCTCTCAGCTCCTTCAGATCTGAAGGTCTTCTCCAACTGTCAAGGTCAAGTCTCAGCCACTGAGTAGGGATAATTCTTTTTCTCTGCCTTTACAGCCAGTTTGGTATAGTGGTTAAAAGTGTAGACTCTAACCTGGTAAAACTGGGTTTGATTCCCCACTCCTCCACATGTAGCTGCTAGTGTGACCATGGGCGAGTCACAAGTTCTCTCAGAGCTGTTCTCTTAAGACCAGTTCTCGAAAGAGCTCTCTCAATTCTACCTACCTCACAGGGTGTCTGTTGTGAGAAGGGGAAGGAGATTGTAAACTACTCTGAGGGAAGGGTGGGATATAGATCCAATCTCCTCCTCTCCTGCCTGGACAGACTAGAATAATTGAAGATCTGGGTGTCCCTCCACCCCCAGGCTAAGAGGATGCTGCCAATACAAAAAAGTCCCTTCATAGGTCTAGGAAGGAATTTAGGACTCTAAATGGGAGATACTGTCTTCTTCCATCTCAACAGAACATATGCAAATTCCAAGATGTGAGATTCATCTTGGAGGCTCTTACTACTTTTTTCCTGCTGGAGCTACAGCACAAAAATGGAATAGTTACGTTCTAGGAACTATTTATATATATTTTTTAAAAATCTGGAAGATTCAGTGTGCAAAAATGTATGTATTTCCAGCCTGCCCTCTTCAGCTTTTCCTGTGTCATTTAAATGAAAGAGCAAAAGGCTAATGACTGAAAAGCAATGTATGTCTTACTGAATTAGTGCTGCATATCTGCCGTAAAGCTGCCATAAAGCAGATTGCTGGGAAATGTGCTAAGATGCAGCAGGTACCACCATTAGCAGAAGTAAGTTTGTCATCTGCTGAGGTTCCTTCTCAATAGTAAAACCGATCATATAGAACTGCCCCAAGGGAAGTTTGCCAGCTCTACACTGTGTCTTGCCAATTTACTGTAGTTTGTGCCTGATACTTCTCATTGTTGATTTTAATAACTTAACTGATACTGATGTCTTAGTTATAGTTACTGCTAGCCACTCTGAAGATCATACTGGCAAAAAATAGCACATCAACAAAAATAATTTGCTTTGTAATATTCTCACCCTGTAACCTCTTAATTCAGGCAACATCACTTCAGACTGATTGTTTGGCTCTCCCAACTTGATTTAGAGACTAGCCCCTGCTGATAAAGCTGTGCGTTGGAGATCAGTCCCAATATAGTGGTGGCTGCCCCTCGCCCTAGCTTGTGCTGTCAGAATAATGGAGAATGGAGACTTTTTTAAAAAAAAATGCCCAGAGCATGCATGACATTTGAGAACAGCAGACTTTTATAGTATCAGGCACCAAATTTTTGGAGAACATAAATCCCACTGAATATATTGCTAGAATGAATTTATGCCCATAAATTCCTCTTTACAAATTTTGATGCAGAATATTCTAATTCCTTTCTTGTGTCTGTATGTCATTCTTCTCCAAGGGATTCAGGATGGTATATGTGGATGGGGTTATCTATTTTTTCTCCCCTTACTTCCACTATGTAAGGTAGGTTGTGCTGAAAGAGAGTGGCCTAAGATCACCTAGTGTAGCCAGTAGATCTTTAGAATTTTTAAAATTCGAATACCATCAACCACTAAGGTATCTGGTCTCTACTAGAGTTTGTGTGGCACTTAGGAGCTATGTTATTTTATACTGTGTTCTTAATCTGGTTTTAATTGTATTGTATTTTATACTGCTGGAACCCACCCTGAGCCCGTTTGTGGGGAGGGTGGGATATAAATCCAAATCAAGCAATCAATCAATAAAATAGATACAGCACCCTACCACTACATCATACTGGTATATTTCTGCTGCTCTGTGGAACCTGAATACTTTTGAGATTTTGAATCTGTATTTTACACAGCAATATTTGAATGTCAGTATTTTGCAGAAAGTGATTGCTGACATACAAGTATATTTAGTATTTGACAGTACTGATAACTGATGTGCAACCTTTAGAAAATGATCTATGCATTGACAACAGAGACATGTTCTGAAGGGAACTCTCAGTTTGCAGGAGGCAGTGGGACTTCACCCTCACCCTCTATACATTGAAACGGTGTTCTAGAACACACTCAATGTGCCACTGTGGCTGTCATTGCAGAGGAAGATCAGCAGTCCTTACAGCGTTAAATATTTGTCCTGCGCTGCCTCCCAAAAGACTGGGCAGTGCACATGGTGCCCCTTTCATTTTTACAACAGTCCTATGAAGTAGGTTAGGCTGAGAGATAGCAACTAGGCCAAGGTCATCCAGTGAGCTTTTTGTGGGTCAGGAGGGACTTGAATGTAGATCTCAGTCCAGTGCTCCGCGCTCCTTCTGAGTAGTATTTGGCAAGGCTGGACTAGGTCTGGATTTAAATTTGGTTGCTAGTAGGAGGCCTGTGGGTGGGGATACAGGGAGGTATGATGCTGGCTGTACTGCCGTGTCATGTCCATCTTCTCCGTAGTTTCCAATGATGCCTAGAGCTACCTCGTTTCTCTCCTGGCTTCTTACCAGACATGACATGGCACCACATGTGATGTTTTAATTGTTCTGCCACTACTTGGAGTGGTAGTGGGCAACATGAGTTGGGGGGGTGATCTCCTGCCCTCACTGGGAAAATGGGACCCCTAATTGCCAGCCAAGCTCTAGCAATTGGTGGGGAAATTCAAATCACTGTCACTTCAACAGCATGACATCCCTTTCAGTGCAACTAGGGTTCCAGGTCCCCTCATCACTCCGGTGGGGAGATTTGGGGGGGGGCATTCTGGGGGGGAACGTCGCATGGCAACATTCTGGTATTTGAGTGAAACTGTATGGGTTTTTTTTGGTTACAAACCATAGAGTTTGCCCAAATACCAGAACATCCCCCTATACAACGTCCCTGATGCCATGACATCACTTCTGAGTGATGTCTCTGTTTAGGGGCGAGGTTTCCCCGCTAGCCAGCTAATCCACAGTGGGGAGAAGCCCCTGAAACTGGGGGATCCTCCGCCCAGACCTGGGGGCTACCAAGCCTAAGTGCAACCCTGAAGTGATATTGTCATGTCAGGGCAACACTCAAGGACTTTTACATTGCACTGGAAGTGATGTCACACTGTCAGAATGCCAGCAATTTCCCCACCCTACCAAGTGGCTGCTGGGGAGCTGAAGGCTGCCACTAAAGTGGGAGACCTGGCAGCCCTAGTTTAAATCCCTGTTCTGCCATGAAACTCACTGGGTGACTTCGTGCACATCGCTCTCCGGCAGCCTAATCTCACTCACTCGTTGTAGGTATGAGATACAGGAGGAGATAACCATGTGGGCCACGCAGAGCTCTTTGTAGGAAAGGTTGTATAAAAATATAATAAACAGATAAAGATTACGTGTACTTGAGAGCGGACATAAAGTACTTGTAACGGCAATGAATATTTCAGCTGACCACTTGTGCAGTTTCATATCTGATTTTGAAACTTTCCAAAATCAAAACTATCAAGTGATGTTAACTGGTCTATAGCACAAATTTTAATTTTCAGTTTTAAAAAGTCATATTCAGAATACAATTTGGCAAAGTTTGGCAAATTTGGAATATTTTTGATTATCTAGTTGTTTCAGATCTAATTAATTTTTGGGTATTTTTGCATTTGTGTGTGCATGCATATGTATGTGTGTGTGCCTGTGCCTGGAAGTCATGGCAACCTCTGGCAACTCCTACTGGGGCATGAAGGCTGTTCAGAGAAGTGGCTTGATAGCCTGCCTCTGCCTCCCTACCCTGGTATTCTTTGGCGGTCTCCCATCCAAGTACTTGCCAGGGTTGGCCCCGCATAGCTTCCAAGATCTGATTTATTTTATTTTTTATTTTATCAAATTTCTACCCCGCCCTCCACACAAACGGGCTCAGGGCGGCTGATGAGATCAGGCTATCCAGGTCAGGGCCAGACCTAATTAAATTTTGAATGGCTGTGCCTCTTATTTTGTAGATCTGAAATGGCCAAATACTGTATTTTGGGGGACAATTATTTTCTGTAGTTTGTAGACTGGTACAGAAATGTATTTTGTCACACAAAGTATCTCATTAATAGTTAGACTCTATAATATTATTGCCACCATCTAGTAGTAAGAATAGTGATAGATTGTTTGCTTTTTAGCTCTCCCAAAGGTTTGTTTTTTATTCCAGCCTTTCTGAGCTTTATCAAAAAAGATAACCCCCTGCTGTCAGCCCCCTGTCAAACAAATTTCCCCCTTGAGATGGGGAGGAGGCAAGGGAGAAGAGGGCTTGCTGGATCTGTGTGCTCCTGGACATGGTTCAAAGTGTCATTTCCTGACAGCATTAATATGATTTGTACTTTTCTGTATCCCCCATTCCCTAAACTTGGCCAGGAGGCATAGGAAACAACACATTCTATGAACTCTAGGTAGACATGATGTTTTGAATCATGTTCAGGAGCCTCTGGTACTTTATTTATTTATTTTTATTTTATTTTTCGTATTTATACCCCGCCCTCCCCGCAAATGGGCTCAGGGTGGCTTACAAGGGCACAAGGCCAATTCAATACACTATAAAACAGATAAAATCAGTGTAAAACAATTCCAAATAAATAACATAATTTACAGTAAAAGCTTCCAGTTATCAATTACTCAGATGGCTAGCCAATGGTTAGGTCCGAGCCCACTTGCCACCAGGCCTGGGTTGCTCTAGGGTCAGCTGCCATCACCGATGTCATTCGTGATGGATGGTATTGCTGGTGGCGGCTCCTATTCGAAGGCCTGGCAGAAGAGCTCCATCTTGCAGGCCCTGCGGAACTGCATTAAGTCTCGCAGGGACCTGATCTCTTCCGGGAGCTCATTCCACCAGACAGGAGCTGCCACTGAAAAAGCCCTGGCCCTAGTTCCAGCGAGCCTGGCATCCCTGGGGCCCGGGACACAGAGTCAATGACATGACCCCGACCAAAGTGCCCGCTGGGATATATACGGAGAAAGGCGGTTTCTTAGGTATGTTGGACCCTGGCCATATAGGGCTTTATAGGTAAGAACCAGCACCTTGAAGTGAACCCAGTATGCTATAGGCAGCCAGTGCAGCGCCGCTAGCACAGGCCAGATATGGTCCCGCCTTGCGAGACCCATCAGCAGCCTGGCTGCAGCATTCTGCACCAGCTGCAGCCTCCAGGTTTCCACCAAGGGCAGCCCCATGTAGAGAGCGTTACAGTAGTCCAGCCTCGGGGTAACCGTCGCATGGATCACAGTGGCTGGGTCATCACGGTCTAAGTAGGGAGCCAACTGCTGCACCAGCCGGAGATGATAAAAGGCCGACTTGGCAGTGGCTGCTACCTGGGCCTCCATTGACAGGGAGGGATCCAGGAGCACTCCCAAACTCCTTACCTGTGACGCAGGCACCAACGGCGCCCCGTCAAAGCTCGGGAGTGGGACCCCCTGCCCCAGGCTGCAACGACCCAGACACAGGACCTCCATCTTCACCAGGTTCAATTTCAGCCTGCTCAGCCTGAGCCAGTCAGCCACAGCGTGCAATGCCCGGTCTAGATCTTCTGGGGCAGAGTCAGACCGGCTGCCCAACATCAGATAGAGCTGGGTGTCATCCGCATACTGGTGACATCCCAGCCCAAACCTCCGGGCAATCTGGACAAGGGGGCGCATATGGATGTTAAACAACATCGGGGAGAGCACCGCCCCCTGGGGCACACCACAGTCAAGTGGGTGCCTTGTGGACTGCTGCTCCCCTAGCACCACCCTTTGTCCCTGACCTTGGAGAAATGAAATGAGCCATTGTAAGGCCCGTCCCCATATCCCCACATCAGTGAGGCGGCAGGTCAGCAGGTGATAATCGACAGTGTCGAACACAGCCGACAGGTCGAGCAGCAGCAACACCGCCCCACCACCTCGATCCAGATGTCGCCGAAGGTCATCAGTAAGGGCAACCAGAACTGTCTTCGTCCCATATCCCGGGCGAAAGCTGGAATGAATGGGTCTACGACCGAAGCATCATCCAGATAACTCTGCAACTGTAACGCCACTGCCCTCTCTATTAATTTGCCCAAATAGGGCAAATTGGACACCGGCTGATAGTTCGCCAATTCTGCCGGGTCCAGATGGGCTTTTTTCAAGAGAGGGTGGACTATCGCTTCCTTGAGAGCCCCCGGGAATTTCCCTTCAGAGAGGGAGGTGTTAATAATTTCCCGAGCGGCACCTTGTAGCCCCTCATGGCCAGCTTTAATTAGCCAGGATGGGCACGGGTCAAGGATGCACGTGGTTGGGTGCACAGTCAAGAGAAGTCTGTCATCTTCCTCTAGGCTAAGCAGGTCGAACCCATCTAAGCCCGGAACCGAAGACATGCAAGGGGCCTTGAGTTCACTTACTGTTTCAAGTGTGGTGGGGAGGTCGTGGCGGAGCGACAAGACTTTATCCGCAAAATAGCTCACAAATGCCTCACAGCCAATTGCCAATTCCCTAGCATTTAGTCTGCGTTGTGGCAGAGTTGTTAAGGACCGAATTGTTCTAAACAGTTGGGCTGGGCATGAGCTAGCGGATGCCATCTTGGCAGCATAGAATTCCCTCTTTGCTGCCTTGATTGCCATCTCGTAGGCTTTCATAAATGTCCTATAAGATGCTCTTGTAGCCTCGTCCTGAGTGCGACGCCACCGTCTCTCTAGCCATCGTAGCTCTCGCTTCATCTGCCACAACTCCTGGGTATACCAGGGTGCCAGCCTGTTGCGAGAGTGAAGAGGGCGCCTGGGAGCGATCTCGTCAATGGCTGCGGCAAGCCAGCTGTGTCAGTCAACCAGCTCATCCAACAAGCCACCAGGGGTCATCGGTTCCTGCAGTGTGCAATTAGTGTGCAATTAGCGTGCAATTAGTGTTAGTGTGGCAGGTTCTTCTAGCAATGCATGCCTGAGTTGTCCATACCATTCCTCAAAATTAGTGAGAACAAACTCCTAGGTTTCCTGGGTCCAGCTCTATTTCCACACTGGCTGCCCCATTGGAATGGCTGTCCCAAACCCACACAGCCATTTGAAGAGTACAAGATTAATTATAAATAGGATCACAGTCTCTATCCAGTACCCGGAGTCGACCAGCTTAAATCAGTGCCCTATCTGATAAACATCCAAGACTTTGAACCAGTTCTCTTGCAAGCCTCTTCAATGAGCATCGTTTCTGCCTCCAACAAAAGGGGCTCCTTTCCTCAGAGGCCAAAGCAGATTCCTATTGCTTGAGAGCACATCATCTAGAATGCACTTTTTTCACTGCTGTGTCAGTGCTGGTAAGGCTCTGTCACTGCCTATCAAAGTCCTACCTGCAGTAACAGGGTTGTATGTAATGCCACTCGGTGTTTCAGAATCTGTAAAACTTGCTCACGTTTGATGTGCAAGTAAACAATTAACAAGAATAAAAAGTTAAACATACCAAGAGAATTGCAGATAACACAGTGCTCATTCATGTAAGCATGACTCAAAAGCAGATTCATCTAAAACATAGCAGCTTTCAGAATGGCTGCCAGAATTTTTGGCTCATGATTTTGAAGCAACAAAATTATGCCAGGAGTGCATGTACCTGTGTATGCATCCTGGTGCATGTATGTGTGTATATACGTGTATGTGTTTCTGTGCACAATTTTTGCTATCAGTTTCCACCTGCAGTTGTCTTTCCTTGTACCCTGTGCCTATGTTCCTTTTGTAGCAGGGCCACCTCTCTGCCTAAGCCGAATGGCTATTTTTGTTTAGTGAGCCTTAAAACCCTTTCTTCTGTTGAGTCTTTTACGTTTTCTGAAAAGGGAGAGAAAGACCACTCTCTCCACCTGCCATGACAATATGGATAAATGTCATTGCTTGTGTCTGGTTTCTCAGCAGAATATATATGCATGTGGTGAATCCCACTGCTAACTCCTGGTCTTTCCTCTCCTGAGGGAAGCAGCAACCCTGCTATTTTGCCGGGAAATATTAATGCATGTAAACATTTTTCAAAAGGCATTACATCTTCCTGTGTGTATTTTATTATACTCCCACAAATCTGACTAGGTTTGATAGATAGGTGAACAGGGAGCAAGGAGGGAGAGGAGCTGAAAAGAAAGGGAGAGAGCGAAACAGTCCCACCAAGCTGCTGTAATTCAGAGCAAGGCAAAAATCAGATTGTGTGCTTTAGCTAATTTTCTTATTCAGCTATTGATCCAATGGCTGCTCCAGAGTCTATTAGCAGTCAGCCAGTGAAAATATTTCCCATCGGGGGCTCTGACCTGAGACGGGGGTGAATCTATAGCAATTTGTTCAAACAGAGGAAAGCTTTTTCCTCTGATTTGTATTCCAATTTGCACCATGTACAGAGGGGGCATTTGATGGAAAGGGTTTTGTTGGGTGGTGCCTGTCAGGCTTGAGCTAGGTAAACCTGCTGAACAAAGCCCAGTTAATACCTGGAGCTTTGCACCCTCTATTCATCCCTCTTCATTATAGAGTCTCAGCATCTGAAAGCCATGTCTCCCAGAAGAGCATCAAAGCTCTTGGATCAAGCTATCCCCACCTGGACAGAGGCTGTTTCCCACTCACTCGGGAAACCTCCAAATAATCATGATGTGTATTTAGGATGGTGGTTCCGGGATATGTTGACACAGCTCATGGTGAAGAACCACACTCCTGGATCTTTCAGAAAAAACAACACATAAATCTCCTGTGGTATATGAAGGGCACTTGACTTTTCTCCTTTTTATCTTTTACACTTATGAGCAGTCGAACATTGTGCTGATAAAAGATAAGGTTGAGTAAGGGCTAACTGCATCTCTGTTACCCTAGCTCTCTGCAGAAAATTTACCTGTTCCTAACAATGGGTCTTTGTCCATTTGTGAGAGGTAATGATAAAGACAGGAAGGATAGTGGAACTACATTAAACAACATGGAGGATACCTCTGGATATTAGGACTAGAACATCCAGGTTTATGATACCACCTGAAGTTATTTTTCGAAACCCAAAGGCTATGGGTTGGATCCACCAGTACTTATCTTTGGGCAGAAGGATTTGCATCAAAACATTCCTTGAATGCTGTTTCTGGTTCATCCCTATACATTTTAGGACCATTTGGGGTTGCAGTGAGAGGAGGAGGTGAGAATTTCACACTCTGCAAATGGAAATCCTTCCATCCATGGAAACACTCCTGTGGATCCAAGGCTATGATTCCTTGGAATATCTCATAGGAAATATATAATTAACAGTGAACACTGAATTTCTCACACTTTGATTCTTAGGGGAGCATTTGTGAAAGTCAGTCCACTGTTGCAAAATAGTAGCCCTTGAAGGATTTATGTTTGTTTCCATTGGGCATATGGGGTGAAGTTGCATTTCATTCTCTGCTCCAACATCTGAATTTTTCCTAGGTGTGGCATTCCTGCCCAAGTAAGGAAAGGATTTTCTAGTCATTGCCTACAGCAGTAAAACAGTAATGATGTTATGTCCACATCAAAGGAGTAGGGTGGCTGAGAGAGGGTGGGAACCACCATGTACAGAGGCAGTCAGCCTCTGAATCCCAGTGTCAGGAGGCAACTTCAGGGGAAGTTTTGAGCCTTTATGCTCAGTTGTTGGTCCTCCAGAGGAACTGGTGTGTGAGAACAGTGGACTAGATGGATCACTGCTCTGATCCAGCAGTGTTCTTCTTATGTTCTTATCTTGCCTAAGACAACCCCATGTTCAGCTTATAGTTCATTCTCTGAACTATTATGCCCCACCCACAGGGCTGCATTTTGGTGCTGTGACATTCCTGTACAAGTCCTTTTGCATGCAGAATAGAAAAGAAGAGTTTTTGTGATGGGGAGTATAAACTGTGTCCATGTAGGGGATAAGGAGGAGGCAGGCAGGAAAACTCCAGGTATTCTGGGTATCGAGCAGTCTGGACATTTCTTCATCCCCCTCCCTATAGTGGTTGGCATCAGTTTAGTGCTAGACTTCATGACACATGGACTTATAATAAGAGAAAGAAAATTGTGGATGGGGGTGGGAGGGTAAATAAATAAGAACTTTAAATCCTAAGTCCATTCAATTTTTTAAATCACAAGTTTATATTTGACTTAGCCATAACTTTCAAGGAACAGGCCTAAATTCCAGAGAGAGCTGTAACTCTGACTTCAGGAAAAAGAGTGTGTGAGTTTACGAGGTTTTAAAGCAGTCAAACAGAGGTCCCTACAGGGGCTGATGTGAAAAGAGTAGTGGGAGAGCTGACATTTTGTAATATTTAAGGGGAGTATTTAACAGTGTCAGATCTAGGGACTGTGCCGTTGCTACTTTTATAGGCCACTGAAGGCTCATTTATGGATGTGTTTGTATATGTGTGTGTGTGTGTGTGTGAGGGAGAAAGAGTGAGTACACATCTGTGTGTGTATGTGTGAAGGCTAGGACTGAGGGCTGGATTTATCAAAAGAAGCTGCATTCTTTCTGTTCATCCAGGAGAGTTGTTACATTGGGTAGATACCAAGGAGAGAGATTTGCTCTTCATTTTCTGCTCACTCCCAGAGTTTGGGATACAGCATCCTTGTAAAGTGCACTTGGTACTCTCAAAGCAATAGGGAACAATGAAACTCCAAGCTGATGCTTGCTTTGTAAGTGCCATTGATTACATCCCACCAGGAGTACAAGCTTATGCATTGCTTGCCACATAATTGATCCAATAACTCTTAGAGTCGTGCTTGGAGAATGACCAGTCCCTTAAGTTTTAATGGAAAGTGGAATGACTTATGCGCCACAGTAGGAAATAAAGATGGTGAGCCATCTTTGTATTCTATTTCTGCTGCCACTGACTATCATTTTATTTGTTTCTATGCTGGGAGAAAGAGGTAAAGAATATTTCCTGTTTTCTCAATAATCTGATTCCTGTCTATAGACCTGAGTCCCTCAATTCAGAAGGGAGGTCTGTTGTTTCCTGACTCGCCACTTCCCCGTGTCATAAGGTGTTCTGGGGCAACCTTTTTAGAAGAAGAAGAAGAAGAGGAGGAGATTGGATTTATACCCCGCTTTTCACTTGTCGTCTCAGAGCGGCTTACAAACTCCTTCCCCTTCCCCTTCCCACAACAGACACCCTGTGAGTTAGGTGGGGCTGAGAGAGCTCTGAGACAACTGTCCTTGAGAGAACAGCAGGTACAGAGCTATGGCTTGCCCAAAGTCATCCAGCAGGTGCAAGTGGAGGAGTGGGGAATCAAACCCGGTTCTCCCAGATTAGAGTCCGCACACTTAACCACTACATCAAACCAGCTCTAACTGCTTTGTGAGGGGAGAACACTGAAGATTCCTGGCTGGTATTTTTGTTCTATACATACATAGATAACACACACTTATATAGAAGAGGATCAAAGGAGAAATAAGCAAAAATCCTGGTGGACAGGATTTGGATCACCTCTCCCCAAAGCAAACATCATATGCTCTGAGAACCCATTCAGCTGCTAAACTCATGTCCATATCATTTTCTGACCACATTCCAATGGTCCATGAAGAACACTGTGATCAGAGGAAGTAACTTTTTCACAGAAAAGCAGGAGATGGTCTTCAAGGCTTCAGGCAAAAGCATGGGGGGAATCCTGTGAGGCATCTCCAGAGAACCTCTAGCAGGAGCCAAAGTTGATAGCTTCTGGACGCTAGTTCTTTTGGTACCTTTGCTTGATCAAACAGTATATATTCATCATCACACCTTGCCTTGGTTTATTCCAGTAAGTCAAATGAGAATCATGGACAGAAGATCCTTTTCTGAACTTCTGTTGTTTTGATCCATTTACCTCTCTCTCTCTTTTTTTTTCTTTATATAATTTTTTTTCTTTTATTAAAGAGAACAATTTGACAAAAAAGAGTTACACAGCTATGAACATTCTGCAAATAACAATATGATATCAACAGATAAGCAAATTACTGTTACATAAACTTTCGGATAATAAGACAAAGATACCAATCTTGCAAATAGAGTTACAGCATAGCTCTTAAAAATCAAGGCTAAACAAGGAATAATCACCCAAGTTACTGTTGTGTTCTAAGAAATGAGGTGACAGCAGTTAGTGAGGAAAGTAGCAGAGAAGAGACAGGTAAGTAAGTTCAGAGGTGAAGCCAGGTAGAGTAGTTTGGATCTTGAGGAAGTAGGTTCTTCTCAGTCATGTATTGTAGGAAAGAGTACCAGGTGTGCACGAAGTGAGAGGAAGTAGCATCTGAGGAGGCACTGGAGGGGTCAATCCATTTACCTCTCTCTCTAAAGGCCTTCATTCCACACATGCACTCCCAGTTAAAGTTATATTTACTGGTTAACCTGGAATATCAGGAAGGGCTAATGTTGCTGCTGGAGGGTAGCCTTGTTGTAATGAAGTGGTGCATGTAATGAAGTGGTGCTGAACAGGGGAAACAGAAAACCTCAGGGGAAAAATGAGAGGGAATGGAATCCAGGAGAATAGCTTTAAAAATACTTCTTCTTTTTCTCCTTCTTTAAAAATAACAAGTTGGATTTTTCAGTATGCTATACATAACCGGGAGGGGCACTTGTGACATTCCACCTGCTGAAATCATCCAGCTGATACTCAGCCAGGACACTGGTGTCTCCTTTATGACCACGCAAAAGGACCTGTAACAGTTGTAACATTGCTAACTGGGAGCAGGAGTCACAATTAACCAGCAGCTCTAATCAAAGATGTGATTGCTATCGAACAGCTATTTCCTTGCAATAGGAGTCCATCCAGTAACGGGACAATGGCTGGGGCTTCAACCCTTCATCTGGGACCTGGTTCTATTAGCAGGGAACAAACAAGCTGGAGTCTTGTAACACAGCTTCTCTAACAGGCACGGAAAGAATTTCCTTTTCAAGGCATACTGTGATTTTAAGTTGTTTCTTGCAATACTAGAATCCCACTAGTAGAAATATAAGGCAAGATTTTAAAATTATGAGTCAATAAGATCTCTTCAAAAGAAGCAGTAAGAACCAACTCACTCATTACTTTTGTTCACAGGAATAGCCTACTCGTGAACTAGGGAGCCCATGAATCTAAGCCAGTGACAACTGGGAAGGCACTTTCCCTACTTCAGAGAGCAGATGTTGTTGGGCTAAGCTCCCAGGTCACACAATGTGACTTTTGCATAGGAATTTATGAGCTGGCCCTTTGTTTGTTCAGTCAGAGTGTCTTGTGGATTCCATTGGACTGTTAGACAGGGAAATGATGATGATAACCCAGGCTTACTTCTGAGCCCCTTTTGCCCCCTTTGTTTGTAAGGCAGAAGAGCAGACTTGGAGGCTCAGTCAAAGAATCAGAGCCAGGCAGGAGCGATCAGGCTAGAATGCTTCTTGACTGATCTGATACTCTGCCCTGGGGTCATTTCAGGCCACAAGAGGATGAAGTGCTAAGACTATAAGTTTGTCTGCTCTCTGAACCGTGAGTTTTATTGTGTTTGCAGCCAGTCATCAAGAGGTTTTGGAGGCAAGCTAGAAAAGTAAACTGGGTTTTAATGAGCTTAAGCCAAAAACACCTTGAGGCAGATTCTGATATTATAGACAGAAACAAGCTCTTCATGCCTTATCCTCACTGAACAGGCCCTCTGGTGCACCACTGACAGGAACTCTATGCTCTTTCCAATTTTATCTACCCTCTGTCCTTCTCCCATCTATATAGTTCTTTGTTATGAGCTTGTAAAGCTTCCCCACATACTGCTAAAAATGACAGCACTTCTTTTCACAAATAATCACATCCCATCATGAAGCCAGATTGGTTTTTACCTGTATAGCAACAACCCATATCATCAGACTGATTCTATTAGAACCTCCTTATATTTTTGCCCCACCTTCCTTCCAAAGAGCTCAGAGAGGCTGCAATATAGACAGACAGACAGACAGACAGATATAGATATAGATATATATCTTTTTGCCATCAAGTCACAGCTGACTTATGGTGATCCCATGGAGTTTTCAAGGCAATAGACATACAGAGGTGGTTTGCCATTTCCTGCCTCTGCATAGTGACCCTGGTATTCCTTGGTGGTCTCCCTTCCAAATAGTGACCAAGGCCAAGCCTTCTTAGCTTCAGGTTAGCCTGGGCCATCCAGGTCAGGGCTGCTCCCATACAAATATGCCTATTTAGGTAAGCATCTGGGTTTCTGACATTCCCACAACTTGGATTAGCACATGAGTAAATGTCAGGGCATTCAGAGGCCACTGTGGATGCCAGGTCCCCATTGTTCATGTGATCTAGCAAAGTTCATGCTCTCATCTTGAAAGACTGCATGGCTTTTGTGAATGTTCCTTGTTCAAGCAAGTATACTAGTAAGGATTCCAAGGATCAGACTAGGAGCTTTATCTCTGTCTATTCTCACTGTTTCCCCAGTTGTTAAGGAATGCCACCCATTAAAAAACTTGGGGATGAAAAATTGAACCTAGCATCTTTCTTTTAAAGATAGGTTACGGGTTTACACCTATCAAGAACCAACGTACAGAAGCTATGGTAAGATAGATGAGCTATATTGCAGAAGTAGACTGGCTCCCAAGCTGCTTCCTAAGAGTAGGGTCTGAATCAGAATTCAGCTTTTTTATGAATGTAATTTGATTAGTCCCTTGTGGTTTCAGTCATCTTGTTCCTCATTTGTCTCTCTATAGCTCTTTGGCACATCTGAAACATTTGTGTGCAAAAAGCAGCTGTGAAGGACAAAAGAGACATCAAAACAATTTACTTGGGTGCAGGTGCATCAGCTTGCTGAGGTTTTTGATGGTGAGATGGTGTGTTTACTTGAAAGACTGTGCTGTCTAGCTAAGAGTGCCTGACATAACCCTGCCCAGTGCAGTGTAAGACTGCTGGGCTCTCCAAACGAAAGCAGACAAGTGGTCTTCTTGAGAACATCTCTGCCCTCCTTTTTGTTTTTAAGCATTCTGTATGTAGGGTTGCCATCGTCCAGGTGGGGCTTAGTATTCTCCTGTAATTACAACTGATCTCCAGGGTACTGAGCTAAGTTTCCTTGTACGAAATGGCAGTTTCAGAGGGTTGAGGCTACAGAATCAGATCCCTGCTGAGTTCCCTCCCTTTCCAAAGGCTGCCCTCCCTATGCTCTGCTCCCGAATCTCCTGGAACTTCCCAAGCTGAAGTGGCAGCCCTGAAATCCAGCCTGTTGAAGCATTCAGGATCATTTAAAAGATCTCACACTAGCTTTGTGTCATTTTCTTTGACCTTAATAAAAATATTACATAGATTTGGGACTGGGATTTTTCTTTGGACCACTGCATCTCCCTAGAATGTCTATCACTTGTGAAAAGGCAAGCTGCCCTACCACATGAAATGGCTAGCCTGAACATTTAATAAATATGCAAACTCTGCTCACATTTTCCTTCTCATTCGGAGCAGAAAGAACTAGATCAGGGCTCTTCTTCATGAGGAAGCAGCTATATTACCAAATTTACATTTAATGAGATAGTCTGTGAACTCCCAATTAGTAAGAACCCATACAGAAGAAAAAAGTAAATGAGATTCAGGTAGGGAGAAAGAACATGATACAGGAATGGAAGAAAAAAAATGAGTTCTGTTTCCCAACTGCATATAGTCCAGATCGCTTTACACAGAACTGTTATCCCTTTAACACTAACTGTCCTTCTTCCATAATCACAAAAAATGGCTAAAGCCAAGTAAAACTATGGAACTTTTCAATGCAATATAAGAGGTGATGTGATGCTTACTAGTGGCAATGGGGTGGCAGTTATCCACAAATCAATCCTGAGTGGAAGGGTGTGACTTCGTGTTGGAAGAGAAAGACCAGACGCCATCTCTTGGTGTCAGCCTCCAAAGGGGGGGGGGCTACAAAAGAGTCAAATAAACAGACAGGCAAACGGTGAGTTTCCCTGTTTCATTCTCCCGCTTGTGTACCTCCCGAAAATGCCCTTCCAGAAAGACAGATTGGTGTGCTTTCTGAAATTTTGTCTTCTTTCTCCTTTCTTTCTGAGTTTTTTCCCTCCCTGACGGTCTACCATCATCGTTGCTGACAACTAATAAAATTATGCTGTTTGGCTAACATGTCCACTAAACAATGTAATCTCCACACAGTGAGAACAATGCATCACATGGGTCCGCAGGGCCCAGTGATATTGAGTTACTGTTAGTCAGCAGAGGAGGGACGCTGAATTGAATGCAATAACATTCACTCAGCACTCTCTGGGGAGAAGGGGAATGGAGATTCAGCCCTGTAAGGAGGGACATGAATTATATGCAGAATCTCACTCAAATGCTCTTAATTCATCCTCAGAATTCCTGGGCTGCTTCCCGCCTGAAGGCCCTGCACTGTTGTAAAGGATGCTTGGCAGCTTGACGGAGATCGCTCTGCAGCAGCAGCCTGCTCCCCTTTGCTGAATGTGCCTCCCCTTTCCCTCCCCCAATCCCACTGTGAGGCAATCAGTAGAAACAAACAGTGCTTTTCAAACTCATGAGTCATATTCAACTGTTTGATTCCTTTGATGAAGACTTGGCACATAAACATTTCCCTTGATAATCACTCAGGGCTTGTGTTTAATCTGCTTTACTGAAAAGTGAACCGGAGCTCTCCTTTTGTTGACTGTTGCTTTTGTTTTGCTTCTGTGTAAGCACCATCAGTAAATCACAAGTTGCATGAATGTAATCTAGCATTCTCTAATAACAAATAGGTAATTAGGAATGTGCATATACCTAATATTGAAATTGTGTGTTCTTTAATAACAAAGTAATGGTAGCAAAGGAGATATATTCTGGGGGGGGGGGGGACACACAGAGCCATATGGGGTGGAGATTATGAATAAGCATATTAGCTCATATATCACTCGTGGGGAAGGAATATCACCAGGGATATCTTTGTCTGCTCTGACTATATAAATGTTTCTGAGAGAGTAGGTCTAGCAAAAGCCCCAGAGCTATGCTACTGGATGAAACTATGGGAAAGGCCAGCCCAACTGCCACCCACAGTGGACGTTCACCTGCTACTTGCAGGGCTAGTGCAACTCCAGACCTAGCCACCAAGATGCTTGCGCCACAGAGTTAGAGTGGTTCCACACCATTCAGTGGTGGTGCAGCTGTCATCAGTCGTAAGCACAGTGAAAGTGGTGCTTCCAGACCATCTGCAGCTGTGCCATTCTTTCCCCCAGTACAGTTTCAATTTTTCAAGGAGTCAATTTGTTGTGATTTTTTCCTCCTATTGTGGAATAGAAAGCACTATTTTTGCGGTGTGGCTGGTCTTTGTGTTCCTATTCACCACATTTGCAGAATAACATGTACTTTGACACAGCTTGGGGGCATGGTGCTTATAGGAGGCACCAAGAAATTCCCCCATGTCCTGGTCGATCTTTTGTGTTCATTACAACTTCCTGCCCTGCCCTATTAACTGTTGCTTCCAAGCAGTGCAGCAAGAGCTGCTGCAGATGCCTTTAAAAATTCAACTGGTATGGTAACAACATTAAGGAATAGCATTGATCCACATCCTACCTGTAGTCTTCAAACAGTCAATGGCAGCAGCCACAGCTGCAATTTGATTTTGTTTCCTTTACACTTTAATGCTATTAGGAATGAGTACTGTTTTTCAGAATGTCATTTATGAGGGGGATATTGAGAGGGAGAGCTTGGATTTCTGGCTACAGTGACAATCCCTTATGGGGCTTTAAGTTACTTCAGACATCATGTGAAACATTCTTTAAGTGTAACTGTGGTTAATAAACCAACTTCAGATCCTGGCTTTGGAGCCTGGCTTGATGGACTGCAACTAACCAAAATTGGTATAGTGTGAGGGCCAGCATGGTGGTAGTGATCAGAGTGTCTGCCTAGGATCTGGGAGGCCCAAGTTCGAATCCCCACTTTGCCTTAGAAGCTTGCTTGGGCCAATCACACACACTCAGCCTTGCCTACCTTGCAGTATTGTTGTGCAGATAAAACAGAGGAGAGAACAGTGTAAGCCACTGGGGAGAAAGTCGGGGTCTAAATGAAGTAAATACATGTTAATAAAAATAAATCATGTAGTGGCCTGTATTCAATCACTGTAATCATATTTAGTAGCAGTAATAAAATATATTGCATATGGCTAAAGGCCATTACAGTCTTGTTAAATTAAAAATACATAAAATACAAGGGTTAGCAGGAGAACAATAAAAACAGATCAGATGAAAGTTAATAATGGGTAAAAAGATAGACTGGCCCCAAAACACAGATTGGGCTACATCAGTTAGGCCAACAGTGTGAGTTTATCTCACATTTCATGGGCTCTCGACTGATCTAGGCTCCCAACAAAGAGGGCAGGACAAAACACAGTGAGGAAAGTCCTCTGTTTCTGGGCTCCATAGGGACACAAGCACCAGACAACAGGTTTTGGATATAACAATCCATTAACATGGCTGTTGGCATAGTTTGTAAGTGGATGGTGATGAAAGCCATTCTGTGTTTATGAAGAGTGATGTTAGAAAGGTAAGAGGCTCTGCTGTGATCCCTTTTGATCAATCCAAATCATGGGGAAAATTTGGAGCTGGCTATGGCATGCCTATCGAACTTGACTTTGAGACTGAACATCCAGGCTCTATGTATGAAACTGTCTGGAGTAATATCCTGAGAATTAGCTAGTAAAGAAAATGGTGTTGCCAAATTTGGGTTGAGAACTTCTGAGAAATTTGGGGGTGGAGCCTGGAGCAGGGGTGAGGAGGGGAGGGACCTCAGAGGGGTATAATACCATAGAGTTCACCATCCAAAGCAGCCATTTTCTCCAGGGGAACTGATCTCTGTAGTCTGTAGTTCAGATCTAATTCCAGGAAATCTCAGTGCCTTGGCAATAGTGATAAAGAATTTGGCTGTAGCCAGCAACCCAGGCACGATCTGTTTGCAGCAGGCTAAGGCATTCCCTTGAGAACTGACCAGTTAGAATATTCCTGTACTTACAAGATTTTGGAGAGTCTCCATTATAAGTCCATCATTCCAGCCCTAGATTTCAACATCATATAAGATTTGTACCATTGCCTTGCTCCAGAACAATTTCAGAATAGGATCAATCAAAAAGCAGTCCCTAGTGTAGTAATTTTTTTTAAATAGCTCTGATTCTCACAGCAAGGGAGATTGTTGCCATCAAATATGCCTTACAAAAAAAGGGGTTTCCCTTGATAATTAATTATCCTGATATGGTTAGTTGATCCATGTAGCAATATCATGCAGGGGCCATTTTAAAATGTGTGCTGAACACACAAAGCACAATGAATTATGAGCAGAGATGGTGTGGGGAGGGTGGCAGCAAAAGAGCAAAGTCTGAGGAGTCCCATGGTGGTATCTAAGGACACCACAGAAGCAATCGGTCAGTTTTGTTGTGTTCCGACCATGCTGCTGTCATATTAGATGTACCAAGCAGGCATACTGTCTGTATTAGAAACAGCCATGGTGGGGTAGGGGAAATTATAGAGGGCAAAGGGATCAGCAGAACTGTTGGGATATGCTTGAGCACTGGGATAAATACTGGGTCTGGTGGTCAGGGCCATTCCATGGGAGCAACCTGGGTCTAAAGTCTGATTCTTGATCATAGCCTTAATAGGTCTCTTCTTGTCCTGACCTTTAAAATCAATACAAGAGTCTCCCTCCTTGTATGTAAACAAGGCTGATCCATTGCATTTGGGCACGGTGCTGTAGAAATCTCGCTCATTCACAGACCCTGGAGAAACTCCCATTACACTCTGAAGCAAAGCTTATGCTTGAGATCCCTGCTGGCAGTGAAGCCTTCCCCGCCATGTATGTTTTTAAATTAGCTTCCCCTTGGTTCTTAAAAATACACCTCAATAACCCATATTTTGTTTTGCTTTTGTGCTGGAAAAGACTGCATTATGACTTGAAGCGTATTGAAAGAATTTCCAAGTGGGAATGCTGCCGGAGTCCTATTAACAAGCTTTCAATTGCCTCACCTCTTCCACATTTCACATCACCAAAGCTATTATCAAGCACAGCTCAACAAGTAATCTGTATTGAATAATATCGTCAGGTATTTCTCCCCCCTTCTTTATTCTCTTTATAATCCTTTAGGGTAGGAAGGGATTTCTCCCTTCCAAATACTCTTTCAGGCTTCTGTTTGACCAGATATTAAGCATGCGGCTACCTTGCACAAGGAGTCTTGCTGACTTCAGTAGAACCATGCTTAGCTGTGCAGTTTGTGTGCATTAGTTTCTCAGACTTTTCCCGCATGCTCAAGTTACTCCTGATTTTGCATCAGAATCCGTTTGGGGCCGGGGTTCTTTTGCATGTCTGCCCTCTCTGTGTATTTTTTACAGTTGTAGAGTCAGTCTGTTTTCTTCTGCTTGTGGCTTAAATACTGAGGATTTTCAAGTTAGGGTGCTGTCGTCATCGGTGTCATTATCAGTGGTGTCACAGAAAAAAAAGGCCCTAAAATATTGGTGACTGAAATCACTCATCTTCAGCGGGGAGAAGGAGTGGTTTAACGATGACGACAGTCCAATCATTGAAAAGTGGGGTGGAGACAGGTAGAACAAACAAGGCTGGTAGAAACGTTATGCACAAGAAAAATGTCAACTAAAAAATCAGCTTCCAGAAAAACATCAGGATAAAAGTTGTCTGAAAAGAGCCAGAAAAAATTGGGGAAAAACAAACAAACAAACAAAACAGTGAAAACTAAAGGCATAAAAATGCATGTGGAAATCAGGAGATAAACCAAAGCAGTATGGAGACCAGAACCAAGAATGCGGGAAAGAGATCAGTTGTGCTGCAATAATGGCTGGGGTTGTGCCCAAAGTATTGCATTCTGCTTTCTAAGGGTGAGACACTAAGTTACCTTGAGAAGCAGGCTGGTGGTGTGGAAGCCAGGATGACTTCAGGAAGCTTCATTCCAACAAGATTCCATGGTTTTATTCATCCACAAGCATTCAGATTCTCCACATTATTTTATCAGGTTATTTTATCAGGTTTTTGTACCATGTGTGCAGGGAGAATGGAATAGTAAAGCCTCCTGAAGACAGGAAAATCTGCACCTGAATCCCTCTTCTCCACTACTCTTTGAAGCACATGTGGCCTCTTCTCCTTTAGATGTGAACACCCAAACAGAAGACTGAACTGGCTAGTAGCCTAGCAAAAACTTTTGTGTAGCATTTTTACTGGAAAAGGTTGGTCTTTGTGGAAGTAAAGAAGCCCTGAAGCAGCATTTTTGTCAGACTTCTCCCACAGCAGACCTCAAAGCTTCCCACCTTGTGCTGTTTCAAAGTATAAATGATTTCTACCCTGTAAAAGGTCAGGAGAGAGTCAGAGTCACAGGGGAGAATGCATGGCAAGGTTGTAACTTGGATGCCTTAGAAACCATATTGGCAACATACATAAATCAAGGAGATGGGGCTCAGTGCAGGAATTTTTCATCAAACGAGGATTTGAATGAGTGAATGGGCTTTCACAGACTTGGCACCACAGACAGAACTTTCATATTACATCACACTATCATGGGTACAGTGTTTTCTCATGAATTCGTGTCACCCATTCAGCACACATTCAATTGCCAAGAGCTGGTTAATCCATAGATAACTGGCATGTGTGAATGGTCAATAGACAGAACTTTCAAATCACCTCCAACTACAGTGTTTTCAATGGATTCAGTTCACACATTCAACTACCCATTATGACATGCAGTGGAACCAAATGATATGCCTACATATGTGACTCAGCCCTACTGCTGGCAAGTCAACTGATCAGTGCATGATGAGCTTGCAGGACCAGAAATTAGATTTTTTTTTTGTGATTGTTCTTTACGATCAGAACCCCCACTCCTTCACCATATGCTTAAAAAGTTGTCACAGTCACTGCAAGTTACCACAAGACAGAAATCTTCAGCTTGAAAACAGAGATGAGCACCGCCCCCTAGAATCAGATCCAACTGGCTTTCGAGCAAGGGAAACCTTTACCTTTAGCTTTAGCCATCTACAACACATTCTCATGTGTTTCCTTGATTCTACTGATTTCTCAAGCCATGGCATTCTCTTCTTGCAGTCTGATCCTTGCAAGGGAGGTACACAGAACGCTTTCTTCCAATCACTTTTGGAGACAAGCCACAGTCCTCTTTCCCTCCCTCCTTTGTGGGGGGCAGAGCCCTTTTGTTCTTTGGAAGTACTATACCTTGGGAAAAAAGAGAGCTTTCACAGCTTGTTCTGTTTGAGAGACAGTGACCGTAACAGCACACAGTATTCCAAATGAAGGTGCACCATAGTTTTATATGGAGAAATGAGAATATTGGCTGTTTTATTTTCACTCCGTTTCCTAATAATTCCTAGCATAGAGTTTGCCTTTTTCACTGTGGTGGGACGCTGGGTTGACATTTTCATTGAGCTATCCACTACTACATCAAGGTTTCTTTCCCTCATTGGCAGCGGTCACACGGCCCTTAAATGCGGGAGGAAGGGCTATTTCCTCCTGCATTTAAAGGGGCCGTCTACAATGGCCACAGAAAGTCCCGCACCGAAGCGGGCCCAAATGCGGGTTCCTCCCTCATTTTCTGACCCCGGGAAAATCGACAGTTTTCTCGGGAGTCGCGGGAGGAACCTGCATTTGAGGTATCTGGACGGCCCTCTCTCGCAATCATTGCGAGAGCAGGGCTGTCCAGATGGTCCCATCGGCCATTCCCTCCCCCTTTTACACTTGGGCGCTTGGGCAGTCAAGCGCCCAAGTGTAAAAGGGGGGGAACCCCCAAACTTACCAGGTGGCTGGCGGGTCCTTTGCTGCTTCTTCCGCCACCACTACTTCTTCCGCCGCTGTGGCCGCCTCCTTTGCCACTTCTTCCACCGCCGTGGCCACCTCCTTCGCCGCCTCTTCCGCTGCTGCCGCTTCTGTCGCCGGTGGCACTTCTGCCGCCGCTGCTGCATCCTTCCCCACTTCTGCTGCCACCTCCTTCCCTGCTTCTGCTGCCACTGACGCTTCTCTGGTCTCCACCGCCACTGGCCGCCGCAGGGGTTGGGATGTGTAGACATCCCAACCCGAGGTAGAAAAATGCGGCCCCTTTAATCCGGGAGGGCTCCCGGATTTAAAGAGGCTGTGTGACCGCAGCCTTAGTCTCAGCAAGTTCAGACCCTTTTTGTCAAACTTGGGTTCTTGTTTGTCATATTGTCAGAAGATTTGGAGTCTGGAAAGGGAGAGAAATTCCTGAGGAAGGTGTATGCATGTCTGAGTGTGAGAATGGCTTTTTTGTAGTGGTGCAGTAACTCTTCTGAAGATACCTTGCTTCTCTTGCAGGGATGTCCTTGAGCGATGCCTGTTCCTGCTACGCTGTCATAGATAACATAGGCTGGGAAATTAATGGTGGGGGGCAGGGGTGCAACTGCTAGGTGGGAAATAGCTGAGTGGTGTGATTGGAGAGGCTTACTTTGAACTCTCTATAACTGGGGCTTTTCACGCCTGACTCTCAGTTCTGACTCAGCAATGGCTTGGCTTGGAACATCTTTATTTTTCAATAAACAAATCATCTTCAGTGAGTGTAGATGAGAGTAACTTTGTCCAAGAGTCTGACACTATTAATGTGTACTTAAAGTTGGGTTTTTTTGTGTTCCAGTGTGACCTTGGGCCTGTCACACTCTCAGCCTACCATGCCTCACAGGGTTTTTGTGCATGCATGCATTTATTTAATGATATCCCACATTTCTCCACAGTTCAGACTCATAGCGGCTTTTAGAACATTATTCTCCCCTCCTTCATTTTCTGACAACAGCCCTGTGAGATAGACCAGGATAAGAATTTGTGATGAACCCAATGACACCCAGCAAACTTTTATGGCAGAAGTGGGGACTTGAACCCAAGTCAAGCAAAGGGTCCTAGTCCACCGCTCTATCAGCTAAACCACACTGGCTCTTTTGTGTGGATAAAATGGAGGAGAGGAGAACAATGTAAGCTGCTTTGGGTACCCATTGGAGAGCAAGGTGGACTATAAATGAAGTAAGTAAATAAATAAATATGTATGGAGAAACTGTGTGAGGGGGTAGAATGGTATATAACACACCTGTGTTTAAGAGACTACCTGTTTGCATAAAAAAGTGAAGACCGTACTAATAGTCGGGTGATATTAGAGCCATCCTGTAACAGATGGTATTGGAACCAGCTACAGGAAGGGAGGAGGAAGAAGAAGAGGAATAGGAGGAGGGGGGGTTGATTTATACCCTGCCCTTCACTACCCAGAGGAATCTCAGAGCAGCTTACAATCCCTTTCCCTCCCCACAACCGATACCCTGTGAAGTGGGTGGAGCTGAGAGAGCTCTTTGAGAACTGCCCTTGAGAGAACAGTTCTGAAGGAACATATGACTGACCCAGGGTCACACCAGCAGCTGCATGTGGAGAAGTGGAAAATCAAACCTGGCAATTATAAGCCACTCTGAGACTCCTTTGGGTAGTGAAGAGCGGGGTATAAAAACCAACTCCTACTCCTCCTCTTCCTCCAGACAACTGGCAAAGTTTTCCTGTAAACTAAAAAATAGTTCGCTTTGGTTCCCCTACCCTCAGGCTGCCATTGTGCCGCAAATGGCAGATATTGGTTTGTGCAGATAGATGGGTGAGTAAATATTTTTGTGGGCTAATTACTTCAGTGGACCTATTTGGGCGGCTGCTTAAGGCCACTGGCTCATAGGCGTCAACTACGGGGGGGCTCGAGGGCTCGAGCCACCCCCAAAATTTTCAGGGGGGGCTGAGCCCCCCCCCCCGGAAAATGGTATGCCCTCCTCTGTGCCTCCCCGGGCCCTTCCTAGGGCCGCCACCGCCTCTCTCTCCCCCCCCCCCCGGCCTGGCCACTTCGTCCCTTCCTCCATCCATCCAGGGGCCAGCTAAGCAAATGCCCAGCTGGCCCCTGGATGGACGGAGGGAGGAACGGAAGCAGGAGAGGTCAGGCCGGGGGGGAGGCAGCGGCGGCAGGAACATGGTCCCAGCGGGGGCGCGCGCTTTGTGCGCACACACGGAAGAGCTCCACCCGCCCCCCCCCCCCGATTTTGAAAACTTGACGCCCCTGCACTGGCTTGTACACAGACTGAATTATTACTGGCGTTCTGCACTAGTCTTGCCTGGAAGCACCTTGAGAAGGTGTCATGCAGAACAGCAGCTTCTAGTCATGTTCAGCAAGTCAGAATACCACAAAAGAAGAAGCCAGCACCCTCAGGAAAGTCAACAAACTTATAACAGTTATCCCCCCATATCCCCTTTGAGTCATACTGGTTCAATCATTTTACACCCAAATGCAACAGTGGCATTGTGTCAGTCTCCTTGGCAGCCTGCCTGAGACAGCTGGCATCAGAAGGACTCATGCTCACACAGAGCAAAAGCAAACTGGGTCATATTTGTAATCAGTTCTTGAACTCTGTTGTCGTATGCATGACTTTTGGATGTGTGTCCATAACTAGGATTTGTCATGATGGCTTCTTGAATTGCAGCCTTGGTGCTGAACATTGTGTACATCCTTTCCCAGCAAACACGAATGGTGTTATTGATGATTTGTGGCATTCAGTGTCCAGAGGGCTATTTTGTTTAGTTTGTGCAGTGAAGTTGTTCAGCTTTACAGCATCTGCTGTGTGGGGGAGGCAGCTGGTACTCGAACAGCTAATGGAATTGCCAGTGATTTCCTTTCTCTGATGAGAATAATTCTCCGAGATTCTCCCAGTGGTTTCTCTCATTTCCACTCCACCCTCCTCCCCCTTTCTCATTCCCCACCACCACCATTGCCCATGCTAGCTTTCCTGCATGCAGTTTCTCTATCTGTCTCTTTCAGTTGAATGCAGCTGAAGCTGCTACCCCAAAGCCAGATAATTCAGAAATTCTCCTTATCAACCTTGGCCCAGTTTCACCTACCAGTCCACCTCTCCAATTTGTGGTTGCAGACCCTTGACCAAGTCATTCCCTCACTCTCCCTCACTAACTTTCAACATAAATATCTTATGCAACACTGAAAACCATTTTTTGTGAGCCAGCTGTTACGCTGCCACTGAATGCTTGGTAGGATCCACTAACTTATGCAGTTTATTGCTGAATGAATATGGTAGTGTTAAATTCTCCAGTTTATGAAGAACAGCACTCCTATGGCTCACTGTTGGCCATTACAACTGAAAAGATTTCTGATAAGGGATTCAGGACTCTCCTCATGGGTCGTTCTGGAAAAGATATTGGGTTGGTTCCCATTGTTCAGCAAAGTGTGGAGCCTTCTCCAGTGCAAGGAACAACCTCATCCACTGGAAGAAACACGCCTTACATTAGAGGAAGACTTCACACTTTGCAGACTGGAGTGGTAGGATCCCCAACCCATTGCTAAGAATTTATAACATGCATGCCAGTGTCTTCTGTGTGTTTAAGTGTGCTGGACTCTTCTTGGAGGAGATGAATCTAGTGCAAGGTATGTTACCTGTAGGGATGTCCAATGGATTTGTTTTTGGCCTTTTGTTCATGTCCCTGACAGCAGTGGGCATGGCTGTTGAGTTCGCATGCAGAAGTGTCCGTCTTGCTTCACATTCAGAATGAGTTTCTGAATGATTAACAGAGAGTTGGCAGGTTTAGGTGGGTCATTAACTTGGGCTGGTTTTGAACACTTTAGCTTAAAAGTGACAGGTTTCATACAATAAATCTTAGAATTCTAGAACTGTATGTGACCTTGAAGGCAGAGCTGTAGTCTCCCGGAATTCTCCTCTGAAAATGTTGGTGTTGAATATTCTAAGAATACTTGAATTTTCAGCAAACATTTATAACTTTATATCAGTGTTTTACCCCAGATGGTATTTCATATTTGATTCCATTATTTGACATTTGATAGTATTTGATAATTATACTATAATATTTGATTTTTCACAATTGAAATGCAATGCCATTTGGTTTTGATACTATAGTTGCTGACACATCTGCTACTCTTAGAGTTGCCAGTCTCGGGGGGGGGGGGTCTGAAAGTCTCGTGGAATTACAGCTGATCTCTAGACTACAAAAATCCCTGGAGAAAATGGCTGCTTTGGAGGGTGGACTCTGTGGCACTGGACCCTGCTGAGCTCCCTCCTCTCTCCCAAGCTCTGCCATCCCCAGGCTCTACCCCCAACATTTCCAGAAATTTTCCAACTCAGGAGCTAGCAGCCCTAGATACATTGAAAATCCTTCTTTGAACAATGACAGCCAGTAGCAGATATTTAACAGCTTTTGATACCTGACAAAAACTAATCTAGAAAGACATTATTTGAAACATTTTTATCCCTCCTTTACACCCAGTCAGGACCCTCAAGAGGGGCTGCAGTGGCTCCGAGGTTAAGATGCTGAGCTGCAGTCCAGAAGGTCTGTAGCTTGGCAGTTTGAGACCCTGGTGCCGTGTGACAGAGTGAGCTCCCGTTTCTGGCCCCAGCTCCTGCCAACCTAACACTTCAAAAGCAAGAAATTGCAAGTAGATAAATAGATACTGCTTCGGTGGGAAGGTAATGGCATTCTGTGCACCTCAGCATTTCGTCATGCCAGCCACATGACCATGGATAAGTCTTTGGATAGCGCTGGCTCTTCGGCTTGGAAATAGAGATGAGCACCACCCCCTAGAGTCGGATTCGACTGGCTTTCGAGCAAAGGAAACCCTTACCTTTACCTTAAGGACCCTCAAGATGGTGAACAGTTAAAACATTAAAAACTAACTTTTAAAACTATATAGATAGAATATAAATTACAAGTGTAAACCTCTCACACTTCAAATGTCGGCATCTTATTTCATTTTTAAAATCCCAATTTTTTTCTTGCTTCAAAAATTGCATTTCAGTTCTATTGTAAGGCCAGTTCTTTTAACCCTGTCCTGTGAATTGAACCTCCCTGACATAAAAGGTCACCTATAACAACTCCTGGAGTATTTTTAATTGAATGGGCTACCGTATTTTTCGCTCCATAAGAAGCACCTCACCATAAGATGCACCTAGTTTTAGAGGAGGAAAACAGGAAAAAAATTATTCTGAACCAAATAGTAGGTAGGTGGGGGGGGAGAGAAGGAAGGAAGGAAGGAAGGAAGGAAGGAAGGAAGGAAGGAAGGAAGGAAGGAAGGAAGGAAGGAAGAGAAAGGAAGAAAGTAAGAGAAAGGAAGGAAGGAAGGAAGGAAGGAAGGAAGGGGGGAGAGAGAGAAGGAAGGAAGGAAGAGAAAGAAAGGAAGGAAGAGAAAGGAAGGAAGGAAGGAAGGAAGGAAGAAAGGAGGGAGAGAGAGAAGGAAGGAAGAAAGGAAGGAAGGGGGGAGAGAGAGAGAAGGAAGGAAGAAAGGAAGAAAGAAAGGAAGGTAGGTAGGGGGAGAGAGAGAGAGAAGGAAGGAAGGAAGAGAAAGGAAGGAAGGAACAGGAAAGGAGGGAGGGAGAAGAGAGAGAAAAGGAAGGAAGACAGAAAAAAAGACAGACAGACAGAAAGACAGAAAGGGTGTTTCCCTCCCCCCCTTGCTTGGGCCCAAGTGGCTTAAGGCCACTCAGGCCCAGCTCTTCCCTCCCTACCTCCCCCCCCCGCAGCCAGGAATGGTGAGGGGGGAGGGATGGGGCTTCTCCCCAAGCCGGCCGGGAAAGGTGAGCGAGGGAGGGGGGTTCTACAGCGATCTGTTCCCTTGGAGAAACTGGCTGCTTATTAGGGTGGCGGGCCATGGCAATTCTACCCTACTGAGGTCTCTCCCCCCGGCCCCTTCCTCAGGGTTTTCCCAACTCCTGCCCAATCCTCTCTCTAAGCTGTGGAGTCTTGTGAGCAAAAGTTCCACTTTGTGAGCTACTGGAATTAAAGTTGTGAGCCAGCGATTTGGTGACTGCATGAATCATTTTGCTCTGGAGCCCTCCTTCCTGAGCTAAGACAGAAATCTGAGAGCCGGAAGCTAAAAAACTGTGAGCTAGCTCACACAGATTCAGCTTAGAGAGAACACTGCCCAGCCTTCTTTCTGCAGCCCACGCTAGATCATGTGACACCTGAGTCGCTGCCGCGGGTGGCTCATCATCGTGGCTCCCCGGAGATCCCGCACGGGCAGCGTATCCCCCGAGCGAGAGGAAACTGACTGACACCTGCTCCCCCTCCCTGTCCCTCCCGGACACCGCGGCACATGGCCCCTCCCTTCGCACGCTGAGAGGCTGGAAGGGCACCAGGGAGGGAGGGAGGGAAAGGCTCCCCCTCCCCTCCCACCACCCGGTGCAGCATTCCAGGCACAGGAGGTCTGCCCAGCCCACCCGCCAGTCCCACGCAGCGGATCTTGCCCTATCGCACGTGTTCATCGCGGCTCCTTCTCCATCTGGGTGCCCAATCGATTGTTGTCTTGCGGGGCCGGGGGCGGGGCCGGCTTTGTCTTCCTCAGCAGAGGGGGGTTAGGCCGTCGAGCCGGTGGACCCCGGAAAGGTGGGTGCCCCTGGGGGTGGGGGTGGCGCGTGATTGGGAGGGGGAAAGGGCGCATGCAAGAAAAGCCCCCCTCGGAGCCCCGCCGAGTTGGGCTGAGTGGCAGCCGTGTGACGTAGAGAGAAAGGCCATGCCGCGGCCTGGGAAAGGTGAGCAGGGGAGGGAGGGGGGTTTCTCCCCAGGCCGGCGGCCATGCTGCGGCCCAGGAAAGGTGAGCAGGGGAGAGAGGGGGGTTCTCCCTGGGCAGTATTCTCTCCATAAGACGCACACATTCCCCCCCCCCCTTTTTTGGGGAGAAAAAGTGCGTCTTATGGAGCGAAAAATACGGTACATTATCCTGGTAACAGAGGAAAGCAGGAGTGCACAGCATGCTAAATATAGCAAGTACCTGGAGGACACTGGATATACTTATGCTTAAAAACACAAAGTGTCTAAGTTAATTATTTTTCACAGGGTTACATTAGCCACTGCGCTAAGCATTCTTCCACACAGGATACTGGCAAGCTACAGCTTTATAATTTCCCTGGAAGTTTGTTATTGTTCTATTTCCTGTAACAAACACAGACTACTTGTCCCCACAGACATGATTCTGTCCTTACTCAGAAGTAATTCCCCACTCAGTTAAATGGACTTGCTCCAACAGAAGTATGTTTAGAAGTGTAGCATACCAGCCCTTTAATCTTGACAGCAGTCGTTCCAGTCACTGGCAAATCAATGGCCCTTTCTGTCTGTACCTCGAATGGAGCACCTTTCTTCCCCTTAGCCCTAGGCCAGCTTGGAAAGGGGGAGATCCAAAGTGGGGGAGGTCAGAAGCACCAAAGAGCAGAGCAGCCTTCCTGAGATTATGCCTTGGCATTCTGAAATGGCTTCTTAATAATTTGAGTGGGTGGAGGGAAGCTTTAATTACTACTTTTGTCTTTGCAGCCATAAACCATTGCTCATTAATTTTATTTTATTTTTAGGATCATAATTCTGCAATTACAAAATTATGATCCTGGGGAAAAAAGACCAAAAAAAAAATTAGGGATAAAATCACAGCCACAGGGAGTGAACAGCATGTAATTAACAGTGCAACGCTAAGCTGAGTTACACTGTTCTAAGTCAATCGAAGTCAGTGGGCTTAGAAGGGTGCCACTATGGTTAGGACAGAGCTGAAAGTTACCTGATAAAACTGAACATGTTTTAAAACAGAGAGACATTTTGAAGGGATAGGCTGTTTGGAAAGCCACAATAACACTTTTGTCAGTTCACACAGGCAATGATTGTTCCGCAGTTATGTTTAAAGTGAAAAAGAAATGTCCACAATCAGTTCTTCCAAAACATGAAAAAAGCAACACTGGAAATGTGGGAGTGCAATTGGTTGCCAGTGATTTCATCTGAATTCCATGTAGGGCTGAACAAATAATGTCTAGTTCAGATAAAACAGTATGGGAACACCTGACATGTGGTTTACAAATAAGCTGATATGTTCTGAACTGTTTTGAAGGATCTGATGGACTGTAACACAATTTTGTTAGGTCCCTGTTATGTTGTTTGGCACACATATGTCTTCACCTGTATCCTCTAACTTGTCCTTTATAAGAAGAAACAGTGACTCTCGCCACTGAAAAGTCAGACGAAAAACAACAACAACACCCTCCCTGCCTTACCAAATAATAATTGGATAAGTCTCAGGATGGAATCAGCAGCCATCTTCTCATATCCCCATCTCGTAACCCAGCTGGCTACATTTTAGAGCTGTAGCATATCAGCAAGCTATACTCAATTGTGTCCTTAGCTGACATATATTCAGGCTGGCCTTATGCGTCCTAGTAAATGAAAAAGAAACAGAAGCAGTCGGGCTCCAGGACTGCTCAGTTTATATCACTCAGGAGAGCTCACCTTGGAGTCCTTTGCTAGCCCTAATGCTGCTCCACTTTCATAGTTCACTAGTTCAAAATTGAGACCTTGGAGAATAGCTAAAAGCCAGGTTGCTCAGAAGTCTCCTGTGTTTTGCTGGGTTGTAATAATTGGGAGTTTTACCATCCCTGTTTCACTCCCTGCAATTCAATACCATGGGCAGTGATTGCAGCATAACGTAGTATAATGTTTCTTTTGACTTGTTTTGTATTCTTTAATTGCAGAATAATTCTTTTTGGGATATTTAGATGCCCCAAAGGGTTTTAAGGTTGCTGCACATCTTTGCCCAGAGCGATGAAGCACTCTCCATGAGTCTGAAGCAGGCATGCATTTCATCAGTTTAAAAGATTTATGTAGTAATGCAATATATTACAGCATATTCTCTGGTTTTCAATTAAAAGTTATAAAAGCAGTTAACAATGAAATTTTAAACAATAAATTCAGCTCGTAAATAAAGCTACCACAAAACAAGTTATCAATATTAAAAATCTACATGAACACAGCAGCCCATTAAATTATAACTGACAAAAAGATGAGCAACAGCAAACTTAGTCCAGACAGAAGTTAACATCTCACATACAGTAGTTGCAGGTTAGTCTGAAGTAGACTATGAAGCCCTTTTAAGCAACTAGTTTTTTTCTGCAAATAGCACAGAAGACAGACAGATTTCCCCATTGTGGGTGTTCCATAAACATGGTGCCATCACTGAGAAGGCTAGCTCCCATGTCCCAAATCCCCACACCCCAGTGGAGAGATACACACTTATAAAGCAAGATCTCAGATACTGTTACATATGAAGAGATGGTCTATCTGGTTCAAAACAATCCTTACAATAGACTTTTCCATTTATAGGTCAAAATTATCAGTTTGAATTGGCCCATAGACAAACATGCATTTGGTGTGGCTAAAATAAGATTGAAGTTATATTTGCTGTTCGTTGTGTTCCAGTTAATAATTTAGTCTCTGTATTTGGAACCAATGCCAGTTTCCAAACAGTCATCAAAGTCAGACTACAGGTGGATCCATCCTTGTTGCCAAACATTGCATAGTTGAGCTACAACAAATACTCAGTTGCCATAACTTAATGATTTATTTATTAACACTGGCTTGATAACTTGGCTTGAAAAAAAGAAATATAATGATGCTTAACTAAAACCTATTTCTTCTAGGCATCACAAACTTCACAAACTGAAGTGGTTCGTGAGGCAGCTAAGAGTTCGTAACAGTTCATCCTTCACAAATGGGGCATGCCACAAACTGAACCACATTTTCCTGGTTCATGCCCATCCCTTGTGGCTACTACTAGTTTTATTTAAATTCGGGTAGTAGGAAGGAAGGAGGGAAGCAGCGAAGGTGCTCTTGTCTGCCTTGTATAGGATCATGTAACACACTTGACTTGCCCTCTTCAACCAGCAGAACCAGCACACTTCCTCCTTGCTTTGTTTTTTGGCCACCATCTTAGATTTTCATTTCATCATCTTTTTTTTCAATTAAGCACTGCACAGAGAATTAAAGCTCACAGCAGATTACAGAGCTCTTTAATCCTTTGCACTTCTCTAGCGCATTTGATTTGATGATCTGGGATTGTTTTACAAACATTAATTATGAAGCACCATAATCCTCCTGTGAGGAAGTTAATAACAACAATAATACTAAGCAATTTATACAGCACTTTGCTTGTTCAACAAAAGGCATTCCAACAATAAGCTTTTAAAACTCACAGGAGATAGGGATAGTGTGATTATTCCCCATTACCCTCATGGTAAAACTGAGAACCGTGGAGTGAAAAAGTTTGCCCAAGGATAAACACTAAGACATCAGTCATCAGAAATGGAATTCTGGGGCGTCTTTGCTATATTTGTTTGAAATTTGCAATAGTCCTGCTCTCTCTATCTGTGTAGGGATGATTCTCTTAATCAGAATTTCTAGCCAGATTTTGGAGTTCTGAATGACCTGGTCTAATTTCCAAAGGGGAACCAATGCATAAGGTTCTATTTTTAAAAATTCTGGATTTTATACCAAGCATGTACATTTTATTGAAACTTTTAGTCCTTTCTATTTAGTACTTTGACACATGTGTATTATGTGTGTGCACTGATAAAATATGACAAAACAGCACTATCTGGATACAGTTGTATGTGCAGTTGTATGAAGATTTTTTTAAAAAAACTGGTGTTTTACCAGCGCTCATGGCAAACCCATGAAGTTCCACCTTGTGGGGTTTTTAAGGCAAGAGATGAATTGCTATTTCATTTCTCTGCATAGGACCCCAATCCTTCCTTGGTGGTCTCCCATCCAAGTACTGACCCTGATTAGCTTCCAAGCTCTGAGAAGACTGGGCGAGACTGGACTATTGTCAGAATCTGCCAATTCAGCCAATGTATTAGTCAGATCTAGATTTAACTTCTTGCATGCATGTCTTTCACTATCCTATGTATCTAAAGTATATTGGGACCTATGTAACCATGATGCATTGTTTCTGTCCTGGCCGGGAGGGTGACAACAATGATTTGCGAGAACAAGGAGGCCTCACATCCCTGCCTCCGCATTCCAGCTGCTCCGGCAGTAACTTCAAGGGAGGATGCCTCTCATCTCTTATCAAATGCAAAAGAACCTTGGAGCCATTTATTGTTATGTGAACTCGAAACATCTGAGGGGTCTGGTTTGGGAGAGGAAATTTACTGCTTAACACCTCACTTTTTTCCTGTGAGAACCAAACGGTCAGGACACCTTTTAGCCCGCCAATTTTCCCTTAAGGGGATTGGCTATCTATGGGTAATTCAAACTCCTTGGAATGGTATAATAGACCCGCTTGTATAATCTGTCTCATCTCTGACAATAATCCGAGATGCTGTACTAATGTAGAAATAGGGAATAAAGAACTGTGGTTAACCAACCAAGGTCTGATCCTTGACTACTTTGAGCAGAACTCTCACAGATTGTCAGAGATCTGTGACTGGGACTCGGCCGTTCCTGACTATGTCAGACGACGACGCGGTCCCCCTCAACCCTACCCCCGAAGATGCTCCCGTTACCCCGAAGGATCCGGGGAACGGGGGTGGCGGCGGCGGAGGAGGCACCGAAGTGCCGGTGACTACGAGCCAGGGGGCTCACTACATCCCGCGCCTACTTCCTCATCAGAGCGTGACCCCCAAGTACGCCTGGAGCCATTTCGGTCGTCGGACCGTGGATTCGTGGGTACACGACCGGAAAGGGGTACGGGTTTCGCTCACCGGAGACCAGCTCGATCGAGGGAGACCGAGCTACCTTGGAGACGACCGCGAGCCGATCTACCGTGGAAAGCCGCGTCGCCCGCCTTTCGAAGGAGAGGGGACAGGTCCGTATGGGCCCGATCCGTATGGAGAGGAGCAGATGGCCCCCCTGGAGCAGATGATGGGAGAGTTGCGACTTCAACTCACCGCCGAACTCCGCGAGTTGGCCCTCGATCTCCAGCACCAATTTCGAGACGCTATGAGGGCAGTGCCAGGAGCTCTCCCCGGTCAAGGGGTGGGAGTCCCCCAACAGCCAGCGGCGCCCGGAGGGGTCCCAGTTCAGCCGCAGGTGCCCGCTCTGCCGGCACAGCCAGTCCAGCCGGTCGTTCCGGCCCCGGTGCCAGGGCCCGTTCCAGCACCCGCCCCGGTCCCGGTCGCGCCAGCCGTTCGCCCAGCCCCCTCCGACCCGTTGACGACCACTTTCGATGGGGACCCGGAGAAGCTGCGTTTTTTCATGCTGGAGATAGAGAGATTCCTGGACAGCTGGGGCCACCTCTATCCCACCGAGAGAGAACGGATTGGTTACATCGGTTCCAAGCTGAAAGACACCGCCAGCGACTGGTATGTGAGCCTGCACGACACCCCAGGACCTGAGTTGCGTTCCTTGAACAACTTCATGTGGGCCCTCCGCCATCAGTTCGAAGACCCCCTGGGCGAGGAAAAGGCCCGTAATCAACTAAGGAAGCTGTTCCAGGGGAGATCGACGGTGAGGGATTACACTGACAAGTTCAGGCGCATCGCGGCAAAGATCCACGGATGGCCGGAGGAGTTATTCATGGAGAAGTATTGGGAGGGCCTTAACCCGGAAATCTACGAAACCGTGCTGTTAGGGGGCCGCCCGGGCACGTTGGCCACTTGGATGAGAGCCGCCACCGACATGGAAGAGAGGTTCGCCTTGATCAAGATGGGAGCTTCGGCGACGGCGGCCAGCAAAGCAGCCCCCAGAGCAAAGCCCCGATCCAGTGTGCAAGACGTCCGAGATGCCAGGTTTTGGCAAGGGCTGTGCATGAAATGTGGGTAGAGTGGCCACTTCGCCTCCGCCTGCCCAAGAGGGGGAGGGAGAGGCCCGAAGACCTCGACGCCGGTGGTGGGGAGCACCCCTAGCCGGGGAAAAACACCAATGAAACCCCGGGCGTTGCAGCTGGAGGGAGCTACCAGTGACCAGGGGGAACTAGAGCTGATGGAGACGCAGATGTCGGGAAACTCCAACGACCTGCAGTGAGCGGCGCAGAGCTGCAGGTCCCCCGCCAAGAAGCGCCATCCCCGGTGAGCATCCCTGGCCCCCTATTATATATGGTAGTGACTGTGGTGACCCCTGGATCAGGTACCCACATGAAGGTCCGCGCATTAATTGACTCTGGGTGTGCGCGGGACCTGATTAGCCCATTGGTAGTGGAGGGGCTAGGACAAAAAGTCACCCCATTGGTGGAACCCCTAAAGTTTACTCAAATGGATGGGTCTGAGATGAAGGAGGAGTGCATAGCCGAGACTGAGAGCCTGATTTTGGGGACGGGGGAACACTGGGAGAAGCGGGCTTTTGTCATCACCCCAAACGCCCAGTTCCCTATGGTGTTGGGAAGCCCCTGGCTCGGTGCGCACGGCCCTTACATTAAATGGAGCGAAGGGAAGATCTCTTGGGTGGACGAACGCTGCCTTACCCATAGATGGGACCCGGAATGGGGACCCGGACCGCCGGCCACTCCTCACCCGGTCCCCGCGCTCGCTCTCACCCCCACCATGGTGCCCAAGGAGTATAGAGATTTACTGGAAGTATTCAGCGAGACTGAGGCGGATGAGCTGCCCCCCCACCGACTGTCGGACTGTGCTATAGAGCTACTCCCAGGAGAGAAACTCCCAAAGGGGAAATTGTACTCCATGAGCCCTTTGGAGCGGGAAGAGTTACGAAAGTTCTTGGACAAAAATCTAGCGCGCGGTTTCATCCGCCCGGCCAAGTCCCCCTTCGCCGCGCCGGTGCTGTTCAGGAAAAAAAAGGACGGGGGTTTGCGATTATGCACCGACTATAGGGGACTGAATGCGGTCTCCACTACCAACGCTTACCCCCTCCCCTTAATAAAAGACTTGTTGGCGGAAGCTGCTAAGGGGAAGATTTTTACCAAGCTGGATTTACGAGATGCCTATTTCAGGGTGCGCATCAGGGAGGGGGATGAATCCAAGACTGCCTTTAATACCCCCCTGGGACAATTCGAATATCTAGTAATGCCGTTCGGCTTAAGTGGCGCGCCCGGGGTCTTTATGAGTTTAATCAATGAAGTGTTGCACAAGCACCTATTTAAAGGCGTGTTATGTTACATAGATGATATCTTGATCTATTCTACTGATAAGAAAGCACATGTGAAATTAGTCAGGGAAGTCCTCGCCACCTTACTAAAAAACCAGCTATATGTTAAGTTATCCAAGTGTGAATTCCACTGTGAGTCTGTGGACTTCCTGGGCTATCGCATCTCTCAGAAGGGGTTGGAAATGGACCCGGGGAAGGTGGAAGCGGTGGTGCAATGGGAGGCTCCGCGAACGAGAAAACAATTGCAGAGCCTCTTAGGATTTTGTAACTTTTACCGAACCTTCATCAAGGACTTTGCTAAGGTTACTCTCCCCTTAACGGACTTACTAAAAACTAAGGGGAGAGGGCCCGAGGCAGGGAAGCCAGGAGAAAAGATTGCTTGGAACGGGGAGTGTCAGAGGGCGTTTGAGACTTTAAAGACTCTTTTCACTTCTGAGCCCATTCTAGCACACCCTGACGAAACCAAAGAATTCGTAATCCATGTAGACGCGTCTGATGTTGCCATGGGGGGGGCCATATTGCAAAGTGGTCCGGAAGGGAAATTGCACCCACTGGCTTACATTTCGAAAAAATTTAACGAAACGGAGAGGAATTGGTCGGTTTGGGACAAAGAAGCCGCAGCCATTAGGTTGGCGCTCACTACGTGGCGGCATTGGTTGGAGGGTGCGCAGACTCCGTTTGAAATATGGACTGATCATAAGAATCTAGAGGCGCTGCGCACTCAGAGATCCCTCAACGCCAAACAGCTGCGGTGGGCCGACTTCTTCTCCAAGTTTAACTTTGTGCTTAAGCATTTTCCTGGGAAAACTAACTCCTTGGCAGACGCACTGTCCCGATTGCCCCAACATGAGAGTGTCAAGGAAGAGGTGTTTGACTCCATGTTCTCCCCCCAGCAATTAGGGGGGGCAGTAGTCACCAGGAGCCAAGCTAAGAAAACACAATTGGACATTGGGAAATGTGATTGGGGGGGGGATTATGCTCCGGAGGAGGTAGAGGAATTGGAAGCTCTGGAGGAATGCTCCAAGAGAGAAGATCAATGTTGGCTGCATGGAGACAAACTAGTGGTGCCGAAGGTCAAACGTAAGGAGATATTGTTGACCTGCCACTCGTCTAAACTCGCGGGGCACTTTGGCTTCCTTAAAACGCTTAATTTGATCCAGCGTCAATTCTGGTGGCCGCGCATGCGCCGAGACGTCTCCGACTTCGTCTCGGCTTGCCAAACCTGTTTAATGTGCAAAAAGCGGGGGGGGGGGGAAGTTCCTGGATTGTTGCACCCACTACCCACCCCCTCGCGACCCTGGGAGGCCATAGCCATGGACTTTATCACCAATTTGCCCCCCTCCAAGGGAAAAACGGTTATTTGGGTGGTGGTAGACACATTTTCGAAGCAAGCGCATTTCACCCCCTTCAAGCAATTGCCCACCGCTAAAGGGATGGCCAAAGCTTTTTTCAATCACGTGATTAAATTACACGCTTTTCCGAAGAGAGTGGTATCCGACAGAGGCAGTCAGTTCGTTGCCAGCTTCTGGCGGGAGCTCCTGAAAATGATGGACATAGAACCAGCCCTGAGTTCGGGTTACCACCCAGAAACCGATGGCCAATCCGAACGAACTAATCAAATATTGGAGCAGTTTTTGAGATGTTACACCAATTATCACCAAGACAATTGGGTGGAACTGCTGCCGTTTGCAGAATATAGCTACAACAATGCAGTGCACTCTTCCACGGGAGTCTCTCCCTTCATGGCGGTAGGGGGGTTTGAGGGGAAACCATTGCCTACCATTGAGAATGTCCCCAATGCTTCCCCATCGGATTTTAAAAATTGGTGGTCCAGTCTCCAAGACTCCTGGCCATTAATAGGCAAAGCATTGGACCAAGCAAAAGAGGATTACAAAAAATATGCTGATCGAGGGCGAGCAGCAGGCTGGGATCTCCAACCCGGGGACTCTGTCTATCTCTCCACCAAAAATATTCATGGGTTGCAGCCCAGCAGAAAACTAGGATGGAAATATGTTGGACCCTATAAAGTATTACGTAAAATATCGGATGTGTCTTTTGAACTGGAACTGCCTAAATCACTGAGTTCTGTGCACCCTGTGTTTCATTTCAGCCTACTGAAGAAAAATCCTGGGCCGAATGCTTGGCATCCAGCTCCTCCAGTTCCTCCTCCACTGATGAAGGAGGGAGCCCCTCACTTCGAGATAACTGAAATCCTTGATTCCAAGATGCGAAGAGGCCGATTATATTACTTAGTTAGATGGTTAGATTTCGGCCCGGAACACAACGAGTGGATTCGCTCAGAACATGTTCACGCTCCTAAACTGACAAAATTGTTTCATAAAATGTTTCCTGATAAAGCTAGGTGAAGTGAATTATGAGGAGGGCAGGGTGTCAGAATCTGCCAATTCAGCCAATGTATTAGTCAGATCTAGATTTAACTTCTTGCATGCATGTCTTTCACTATCCTATGTATCTAAAGTATATTGGGACCTATGTAACCATGATGCATTGTTTCTGTCCTGGCTGGGAGGGTGACAACAATGATTTGCGAGAACAAGGAGGCCTCACATCCCTGCCTCCGCATTCCAGCTGCTCCGGCAGTAACTTCAAGGGAGGATGCCTCTCATCTCTTATCAAATGCAAAAGAACCTTGGAGCCATTTATTGTTATGTGAACTCGAAACATCTGACGGGTCTGGTTTGGGAGAGGAAATTTACTGCTTAACACCTCACTTTTTTCCTGTGAGAACCAAACGGTCAGGACACCTTTTAGCCCGCCAATTTTCCCTTAAGGGGATTGGCTATCTATGGGTAATTCAAACTCCTTGGAATGGTATAATAGACCCGCTTGTATAATCTGTCTCATCTCTGACAATAATCCGAGATGCTGTACTAATGTAGAAATAGGGAATAAAGAACTGTGGTTAACCAACCAAGGTCTGATCCTTGACTACTTTGAGCAGAACTCTCACAACTATTAGGGCTGATAGCAGTTGCGATCATATTGTTGCACAATTAGCCCCGACATAGGAGTGAATGCCGGGTGGATTAAAGGAGCATGATCAAACAACATCTGGGAAGTGCCTGCAGCCGTCAGCAACCCGTTTTGCTCCACCACACAAGCAGATTTAAAAGACACCTTGGAAAGTCCAGTAGCAAATGGGTTGCTACAGGCCACAGATGGACCTTCCCACATCTGATTGCTCCAGTGCGCTCTCATGGTGTCAGGATGGTCTGATCAGGCCATCCTGACTCCGTGCCATTGTTTTTTGCCCTTCTCAGTATGCGAATCATCGATTCCTTGTCTAAGTGCATCGAAGTCAAACGGGGGGGGGGGGGGAGACCCTGACTCACCTGCGGTTGCATCTGATCACACAGTGCCGGGCTGTGTCCGCAGCTTCAAAAGACTGTGTGATCATACAACTGCAGGTAAACTTCCACTGGAGGAAATAGCCTCTCTTCCCCCCCCCCCCCCGCTTTATCTCACGCGTGTGACCACACCCAGCATTTTCCTATTCTACTGTTGTGCTTTGGAAACTAGTTGTGGCTTTCCTGTAATTTTAAGGGAACCCAAAAGTGTTACAGTGAGTACAGTGAAATCTCTTGGGGAGTTCACATCTCTTCTTCATACAGTCACAGCAAAGCAGCAATAAGCCTATCACTTCATGAAAAATGCTGTATGTGTCTCAGCTCATTCCTTTATAGTCAATCCAGTTTCCCTAGTCAGAAGAAGAACCTTTCTTCAAAATAAAAAGGGTTTTTTGGGGGTGGAGGGGGAATCCATATATGCAGAGATGCTGTTTTCCAGGTTTTTTAAAGCCCCCAATACTTGTGCCTGTCAGCACTTCAGGGTCTCACAGCTTCACTTCCTGGGTGTCAGTCATCATCCTGTTTTCTTTGCACACCTGTCAGCTACACCTAGGATTCTTCCTTGATAGAGCTGACGTAGTCTCAGAGCCATGTGTTGTATGGGAGTCTTGACAACAACATTTGCACAAGTGAACTCTCTTTGGGTGGGGATTAATCTCTGTCCTCTTCCCCTTTGCAATGAGCACAGTGAGGAATGTATTCCTTTTAAGTCTTCTTTCCCTGCCTTTCCATATTTAAACATTTCTCAGCTTTCTATTAAAAATCTCTGGTCTTTAAATAAGACATTTAATCCTCATTAGGTGATGCACAACAAAAGTGATCCTTGACTTGCATAGACACAGAGGTCAGTATTGCGATTACCATTGTTATCTCCAGCCAATATAATATTTACTTACTAAATTTTTTCTCAGTAGGAAGCAGTTCTTTCTTGTCAGTTTCCCATATCTTGTCCTCCACAAAAAAATGTGTCCTTCTCCTTGAATGATGGGTCATCTCTATCAGAGATAGCAGTTCAGGTTGAATCATGTGAGATTCTCTGATCGCTTTTTGTTGGTCAAGATATATCCAAGCCCATTCTGCCTGTTTGTGTTATGGGGAAGTTGGTTGAGATTTAAAAAGCAAGAACTGGAAATTCAGTTTGGAGAAGTCTTTCACATGACACAGTGGCCCAAAGCAATTGCCAGTTACAGAACAGATACTGCATAGCTTGTTGGTTAATGCTATACCCTTGGACAGCAACTCCACTTACACCAAGCAATAGCCCTAGGTATAGGTAATGATTACAGAAGGCCAATTCAGATAAATACTTCTTTAAGGAAGCTACAAGCTGGCCATGGCTTCATCGCTTTTGACATTTCTTGGAATAGCTACTTACCCACAGGGCATTGCTCTCTCAGGGGTGGGGGGAGAATGTTGACAAGCAGGGATACAAGAATGACTAGCATCTGCACAGTTGTTGCAGCTTGGCCAGCTGTCTTGCACAGCTGGAAGAGCATATGGGAAATCTATTAATGGGGCTCAGTGTAAACTGTTTGTTATGGTGCTGAAGACGCTTCACTGTATGATCACACAGCAGATGAAATATAATACAGTTGTACACAAAGGTGAGGAAATTTAATGCAGAAGTTTTTACTCTTCTTTGTACACAAAGATGAAGAAGTTTAATGCAGAAATTTCAGCTCTTCATTTTCTGTCTTTTGTGCAGTTCTATAATGACTAGTGCAACAAATTAGCATACAGGCTTGTAGTATGTATATATCACTGTCAGAGGTGAAATAGAGTGCAGTGATAGAGCTGTCCTGACCATAGGTCTTTTAAAGACCCATCCACATGTCTCATATATAAGGGATCAGATTCATTGTTTCATTTCATGTGGCTACCACATTGCATGTGGGAAGGGAGCTCTGTGGCTTTCCAGAGGACTGATCGGCCCAGTATGGGCTGTTCTCCCCATACATCTACTAGTCTGCTGTAATGGTAGAAAAGGTACTTAACTTTATCAGGACATTTCTGCACTCTAATGTCAGAAATGGACCCCAGAAATCCAGCATCTTTTTTGTTTGTTTTGTTGTAAGTCATAGCTGGCTTATGGCGACCCCTGGTGGAGTTTTCAGGGATGGTTTTCCATTGCCTGCCTCTGCATCATGATCCTGGTCTTCCTTGGTGGCCTCCCAACCAAATACTAGCCAAAGCCAATCCTGCTTAGCTTCTGAGATCTGATGAGATCGAGTTAGCCTAGGCTATCCAGGTACAAACCTTAAAAATTGTCATCAAGAGAAAACTCTCTTCAGGGCTTTTACACACAGCATTTTTGAATGCTTAAAAGTTTGTAAAGCAACTTGGAAATGTAAGACGCTAAATCAATTTTGATATCTTTTCTATGGGCTATTAATGTGACTCATGCCTTTATGGCCATATTTGCAATATGGACAGGTAGGACAGCAGTGTGGAATGGAACCAGAGGCAGCTGCAAAACACAATGGATAGACTTCTTTTCTCTTTGAAAACTGCCATCCAGAAACACTTGCTGTATAAGGAAACCATGCTCAGAAAGCTCCACATTTGTGTCATATGATGCCTTATTTGGTGCCTGTTTTCTTCACAGCATTGACTTGTGTGCACATAATCTTAATGTAAAGCACGTGGATTTGCACTGTGGCCATCTTAAATCCCACTCAGCCAAGGATATGGCTCTTGCAAAGGAAGATTTCCCATTATTGTTGTCATAACAGCAGAAGAAAGTGCTGTAGAATGCCTAATAGGCTTGTGCCAGGTTGCTGTTAAATCAAGCAGACACAAATCAATGTTTCCTTGATTCACTGTCACAAGCACATATGGAACCCAATTAAGGGTGGGGGTAGTAACTGGAGGAGAGTTATTTGGAACAGAATAGCAGAAGGCAGGGAAAGAGTTAAGCACTCACTTCCCCCCAGAAATCACTTTCTCTCAGAGCTGCTTTTCCTGAAAAGGGGAGCTATTGGAATACAGGTACATGTGTCTCCATGTAATATGTACTAAAACCCTTATATAGGCAGCATAGGCGTGAGGCTCTGGTAAGTTGCCATGAGCCAGTGACTACTGTACAACCTTTCGAGTGATAACTCTAGTTTATAAGATTTAAGCATCATTCTTCAAAAAAATCTGCACAGGTTTCATGGGAAGTGTAAATGGAAATATGAATGCAAAATGTTTGAATGCAGTTTCTGGAAGTGTTTACATGCATAGTAGAATCCCCCTGTGTGAAAAACTGCTCAGAAATTGTTGTGACTCATTACTCTAGGCTTGTTTATGGAATATGAAGCAACCCCCTAGCTTGCTTCCAAACTTGGGGAATAGTCAACATTTATATAGCACATTTATATAGCACATTTCTGGTGTGCATTGCATAAATTCTTTCAGCAGTTATTACAACAACCCTGTAAGGTTAGGCAGTGTTGTTATCCTCAGACGGTAAGGGCTGAACTGGAGTGATTGATAGTTCATTTAAAACCATCTAGTGAGCTTTGGTGAAATATGGGCAACCCAGCTCACTGTTCACAGATACAACACTGTACAAATTCTTAATAAGATGACGGAAGTTTTAAGATGCAAAGGAAAAATAAAGTCTGCATAAACATACTGTTTCCTTGGTCATGATGTCACTATTATAAGGGACCTAGTAATTATGAGGTAGCTAAATGTGATGTGGGCAGGAGGGAAGGCCTGTCATCTAGTAGTTACTCCTTCCACCCCCCCTATGATGTCATCAACAAACCTGAAGTGAGTTTGTTGAATTGGGGATAATAATCTTAAATGAATGCCTTTAACAGCCTCAAGAACCTCAAAAATGTATGTTCCACCCAGGGGTCCTTTCGTAAAAAAAAAGAGGTGCAGGAGCTCATTAGCATAACTTATTTGCGTATGCCACACACCCTGACATCACCGAAAGTGTCAGAAGGCCACACACCCCTGATGTCACCGGAAGTGTGTCAGAAGAAAGAAAGAAAGAAAGAAAGAAAGGGAGGGAGGAGGGGGAAGGAAGGAAGGAAAGGAACAGGAAGGAAGGTAGGTAGGTAGGTGGGGGGAGAGAGAGAAGGAAAGAAGGAAGGAAGGAACAGGAAGGTAGGTAGGTAGGTGGGGGAGGGAGGGAGTTAGGAAGGAAGGAAGGAAGGAAGGAAGGAGGGAAGGAAAGAAAGAAAGAAAGAAAGAAAGAAAGAAAGAAAGAAAGAAAGAAAGAAAGAAAGAAAGAAAGAAAGAGACAGACAGACAAGGCGCTTCTCTCCCCCCCCCTCAGGCCGAGTGGCTGTTTCCCTCCCTTCGCCCCTTCTTGCTTGGGCACTGGGGCCCAGCTTTTCCTCCCTCCCTCCCACCCCCCTCCTGCCCCGGAATGGTGAGCGGGGAGGGAATGGGGGCTGAGCGAGAGGGGAGAGGGATGGGGGCTTCTCCCCGGGCCGGCGGAAGGGTGAGCAGGGGGGGAGGCTTTCCTCTGGCTCCATGCTGAAGCGCGGGCCGGGGAAAGTGAGCTGGGGGGCGGGGCTTGGTTATGTGCCCGCCCCCCAGGCTCCTCTCTCCCAGAGCGGCGCCCCGGCCCCAATGGAGCTCTGGTTCCACCATCACATTTGTATCTCTTCTTTTCCCTCCAAGGAGCTCCGGGAAATGTGGGAGGTTCTCTCCTCCCTCATTTTATCCTCACAACAATCCTGTGAGAAAGATCTGAAGGTGAATGAGTGGCTGGTCCTGAGGATTTATTTAGTATTTCGATATATTTTTAAACTGCTTTCTGCCATTAATTTAAGGGTGTTTGTGTTGCAATTTAAATCAACATATAATATAGAATATACTATTCATAACACCAAAGCGAAAGGGTAATGGCAAACAATAATATTTAGGTATTAATCCTTACAAGCGGTCACTGGGGGCGTGGAGGGGGAGTTATTTGTGAATTTCCTGCATTGTGCGGAGGTTTGGACTAGATGACTCTGGAGGTCCCTTCAAACTCTATGATTCTGTGATTCTATGTATGTATGAGTGATAGGCTCAAGAGGATGACTGCAGTAGAGGAGAATGATGTAAGCCACTTTTGGTTCCCATTGGGCAGAAAGGCAGGGTACGAATGAAGTAAATAAATGTAACTTTCATAATAACCACATGGAACCGTCACCTTCTACTTTAACTTGCTAAGCAGTATGCCACATAGGCTTCATTCAAGTTTTCTTATATCCTGTTTGAGCTGTTAAGAAATACTCCCCCCAGCAGGCTCATTCATGCTAGAGTTGAAGGAGCAACACATTTATTAAAAAAAATTAAACTGGAATATTTATGAAAATTCTGCTAAATCACCCATGGATAACATGGGGGCCTTGTAGGGTTGCCAGCTCCAGGCTGGGAAATATCTGGTGATTTTATAAGTGGAGCCTGAGGAGGGTGGGGTTCAGAGAATGTGGGACTTCAATGGGGGTTAGAGTCCACCTTCCAAAGAGGCCATTTTCTTCAGATGAACTGATCTCTGTTGCCTGGAGATCAGTTGTAATCGCAGGAGCGCCAGCTACCACCTGGAGGTTGGCAAGACAGGATCCTACCATTTCCCTTGCACTGCAGCTGTATAGCATGGGATGTTTGTAACCACTCTGCAAGCCGCCCTGAGCCCACTTACGGGGAGGGCGGGGTAAAAATGTGAAAAAATAAAATAAATAAATGTTTTGGTTGATGGAAAGCTTTTGTGGCCATTTCGCTGACTCAAGGAGCCTTCACAGTCTGTTCAGACTGGTATTCTGCATGGAACACATAAGTCTTTCCTGGAAGAAACCCAGGGCTATGCATGGGGACTGTGGAAGCAGCATGTTGATTTTTCAGCCAGTCAGGGTAGATGTTGGAAGCTGAGCCTTGGAGAGACAGCTGTGCGTGCTGCCTGCTGCATACTTATTAGAAATTCTTATCCTCAAAATTAATAAATGAACAGGAATTTGCAGACACCATAAGAACCAGTTACTCTTCCCTTCTATCAGTACTTCCGAATGATACGACTGAGTGATTCTGCAGAAAACTGATTCATGAAATTCAACAAGTGAACTTGGTAGTAGAAAATACCTTTTTTTTTTCTTTTTTTTTAAAACCAGTGGTACTCTTTCATAGTTGATAAGTATTGGAGTCGGGAGTCCATGGAGTAGTGAAACAGCTAGATCCTTATTGCTGGTCCGGATGAAGCATACAACTCAGGGCTTGAAGCCCTTCTTTTATGCTGGTCAGGGACAATCCCCTGACCTCACCCAACTGGCCTGATAGGCTATTATACGTCTATTTACATCTCATAGGTTCCTTGGGAGGAACCTAGGTACATGGTTGGTGGCCGGTTCGAATCCACCTGGCCTTTGTTCTACCTGGCTGAAGCTCAGGTAGTTTCTTGGCCATGTGCTCTGGCCACATGGCGGTCGCCATTACGGGAGCACATGGTGACCGCATGGTCAATACATAACAATAGTATACAAACCCTTGGCCTTTGCAAGGAAGCCCTGAAAATATAAGCCACTTCGGATATACTAATAACTTTTGAAAGTGTTAGTATGCACGTAATGTTTACAGTGTCAGAGTAATAGACTTGTTGTTTCTTTGGAGATTATAATCTGAAATTGATGTCTTTAGCAACCCCAGGGCTTTCAGAAAAGTGCATATCTCTGAAAGTTCATCATTGTGTCACTATTTCCTTTCTCTATCACCTGTCAACCATTTTTGTGTTCTTTATCAGTTTGTTCAGTTAATTGTCTTTTAGAATGAAACACAAACACCCTTAAAACAACAGAAGCATGTTTTTAAAAACCCATCGGCATCACAATTCTTCAAAAAGAAAATGTATGCAGAAAAGGTTTCCCTGGCCTAGCTATTTCTCAAAGAAGAGGAAGCAAAACAGCGCTCCAGAGTTTGTCATTTTAAAGTCGCATTGAAGAATACATTACAAGGAGCCAAGCTGATTATATCTGTTTTGCTAGGAGGAAGATTTAGTTACAGAACCTTGCACGAATGATAGAAGTCCCTTACTCCAGTTCCCTTTTTGATTTTTAAAAAGAAATTGTATAAAATAAAAGCGTTGACTGAGATGAATGAGCCCAATGAGGCTAAAAAGCCTTTGGAACAGCTTTAGTAACCTCGCTACTGAGAGGAGTTCCTTTTCGTCTTCAGCTGCGTCCCCTTAGTCTGAAGCCCCGGTAGGATTCCAGAGAACTCCCCTTCGAGCAGACAGGCTCCTGGCACTCCTTTGTTGCCTGTTTTGCTGTGGCTAATTAAAAGAGAAAAGTCTTTTAATATTTAAGCACCATTAACTTGGCTGAATTATTAAATGTCAATTTGCATTATGTGCATAAAAGGTTCAATAAACATAAAGAGAATAAAACAATGAAGACGGCCAGGGTTAGGGAGATGTCAGCTCCTCTTATTGGTGCAGAAAGGAATTGTTTGCCTGCCTGTCTGGCTACGGTTGTTTAATTACTGGCACATGAGAAGAGAAGGGATGGGGCTGTATGGGACCTGTTCAGTGCAGCAGCTTTGCAAAGACTTCATTTGGCAGGATATTCAAAGGTGCTGAAGCACAAGCATCCTTTAACCACTTTGAAGTTCTGTCCCTTGTTCCTGTAGTTGAAAAAACAGCTTGGCTGATGAAACTTGGCTGGGTTATCTGACTTTGCCTAGTCCCCTCCCCACCCCACCTCCTGCTACCAGACCCTTCTGTGCTGTGGAGGAAAGCAGCAGCAATCCAGGAGTAATATGCATTTGTTTGTTAGATAGTCTAAAAAATCCACAGACACATTTTTTTTTCCATTTGGGGAGCATGAACGGAGCCGTTTGATTAAGATTATTGTCTTCTTTGTACTTGAGGTTGTGGGGTTTAGAATTTCAGTGTTTTTGAACAGCACTTAACGCTGATTCTCATGTGTGTGCAAGAAGGAAATGTCATCTATGGATTTAGACTTGGAAGCACACATGTTGATAATACAAGTCATGATTTAGACAGTGTTCAGCACCTTTAAAGTATAGATTTCAACAAGAGAAATTTAAACAGCAATTTAAACTCTCCCATTACAATGAATGGGATTTGAAAGTGGCTTAATTTTTGTTGGATTGTGCCCAATTTTGTAAATGATGGTTTCCAAAGCAGATTAAGCAGCAAGAAGCAGACAGCCAAAATGGAACACAGCATATGACTATCCAAAGGGCTTTTCTTCCTTAATTCTATCAATATCTTAAAACCTGCTCCGAAACATGTACACTATCATTATTGCAATGTGATGTTTTATAATTTCATCAGATCTTTTGGAAAACACCTGCATTTGCATAGATGGCACAATACTTACAAACCCCTCCCCCCTTTTGGGTTAATATGCATGCAGATGGGCCAGTTGGAGTTACCAAGTAGCCAACTTTTTCTTTAAATTTACCTGGCTCTTGTGCCTTTAACGACAGCATGATGCACAAAAATGTATACAGTGAAGCTTTCTTGGAATTGAATCTGCTTCATTTGTACATGTCAAGTTATTAAAAAGCAAAGCCAGTAAGACAATTTAGGAACCCTACTATCAAAAGACCGATAAAAAGATGGCAATCCAATTAAGATTAAATGAAAGAGTCCAGATTATCAATATTTAGAACAAAACACTACATCTCCCATGCATACGCTTGTAACAGTAGCTTAGTGCCCTGGTCACCATTTGGATTAAAACCCCATGTTTGTGAAAAATGCCTCTGAAACCCTGAAGGGGAGTATATTTTTCTGGGGGTGATTTGATCTTTTTTCGTTCTGAGATGGCATCATGTTCCTTACTACTGGCTGCTTTTCTTCTCCCATTTTGGGACCATACAGTATAACACAATACAACAGTGAATGTCAATACAGTGAAGTTATTAAGATACAGTCACTTGTAGTAAGATAGTGAGTTCAGGTGGGTAGCAAGTAGAGGTTAACGAAGGTTTCCAGAATAAGTCTTCGTTTTGTGAAGAGACTTCATCTGAACCAGATTTTCAAACAGTGTTTCTAATTGTTTTTCCAAGCTTCACAGAAAGAAAGAAACAGGCACAAAATATCTACAGAGTTACAACATACTTCCATTCAAGCCTTGAATCCTTGTTGTACTGCCATACAACATTCAAGTCTTGAATCCTTGGTTTGCCCGTTGAATTCCTGTATCCTCTGATGTAAAGCAGTATGTTGTAACTTGTGTGATGGTACTTATAGGTAGAAGGTACTGAATACTGGTGCCTTTACAGGTTCTTTCGGAGCTGTTCTCTTAAAAGCTGTTCTCAAAAGAGTTCTCTCAGCCCCACCTACCTCACAGGGTGTCTGTTGTGGGGAGGGGAAGGGAAAGGAGATTGTAAGCCACTCTGAGACTTCTTCGGGTAGTGATCTGCTGCTGCTGCTGCTTTTTCAGGGCTCTCCCAGATCCTGATCCTCATGTGCTAGCCAGCCCCACTCGGACAAAGAGAGTGGACCCCCACCAACACCCTAGTGGGGATCTAAAGAGGGAGGAGGAAATTGATGGCAATTGATACAAACTTAAATGAATACTGGCACCTTTTTTTAAGGAAACAAAACACCATACGAATGTGTGTGTGTGATGTAGCATGTGAAAAGCCCTTATGACTAACTACAGCTTAGAATCCCTCTGGGAGAGACACTTGGAAGATATTACAAAGGCTACATAGCTGAATTTGTGAAGGCCTAAGCTCAGCTATACCTAAAAAGGCAAATAGACACTGTTTTGCAACCACTTAATATTTATATTTGTGGCAACAGCAAGACAGAATCATGTTTCACACACCCTTACTTTGTAACCAAATATCCCTCTCACTTCATCCTTGAATCTACTTAATCCCGTGTGTTCCAAGAGTGTGCTGCTCTGTCATGCATTCTTACACTGGGATGTCCTGTCTCTTTGGGGTCAGGAGTTCTGAGAATTCTGTGGTGTTCTATATTAGGAACTAGAGAGCAAGGAGCTGAAATCTGAAGTATTAGATGGCTCAAGTCTGCCAACTGCTTACTCCATCCATATGATAAGCAGAACACACATAGAGGAAAATGCTTTGTATTCTGGAAGTGTTTGGGATCAAAGTTCTGGTGCACACAGGAATGTCCAGGCTAGGCTCCCCCCCCTACCCCCCAGTGTTAAAAGTTGTGGGGGCATCGAGATCTCTGCAAATTACTAAGAGCACATGAGTGCACATGAGATAGTAAACAGATGCTTAGTCGTTGGATTCTTGACTTATCTATTGATAGCTGACCACAAGAAAATGAGTGGATACCTTTAGCACAGCAGTTGGAATGTGTTCTCTAAGAACTGGACTGAGACCAACCAATTCATTTCAGATAGCCTACCAAATAGCCTTCAAAGTAACAGGTTCTGCACAATTGTATAATGCATTTCCTTACCATACTCTTTATCAAAAGAGCCTACTATTCATGGAGAAATTGGTGCTTCCACACTTCTCACACTGCACTGAAGATAATCTTGAGCATTTTATTATATAACAGCAATGAAACATTTCTGTTCATTGAATCTTTCCCCAAAGTCTTACCTTGCAAGATATTTTGAGTAGCATCCCCACACAAAGCACTGAAATGGTCACTTATAGGTAGATGCCCATGCTGAGCTCTTTCTTTGCAGTGTGTACTTCTCTTTTTGGCATATCATACTGCTAGAGTCTTATGCCCATTGGTTAACATATTTACATATACCAGCTGTCTCTGTCCAGCAGTCTAACGGCCATCTGCTTTTGTCAAACATCATGTGTGCTTTAAAAAACCAGATATTCCACCATCTAAACCAAGGATAGCCAGCTGGCAATTCACTAGCTGCATCGGGCATATTCTCCCCTGCTGCTTCTCATCTGGCAGGAGCTGCTCCCAGCAGGAAATGGAAGGTGCTGTCATATTCTTCTAGAAGGAGCCCCTGCCGGATGGAAAATAGCACCTTGTATAGTTTCTTCAGCCTGGCTAGGACTATACCTTGAGTTCACTTGGTACTCGGGATACTTGCCTCCAGGTGGGAACTGGGGATCCTCCAGAATAACAGCTCATCTCCAGACTACAGAGATCCATTCCCCTGGATGAAACAAATGCTTTGGAAGGTGGACTCCATGGCATTGTACCTCACTGAGGTCCCTGTCCTCCCCAAGCTCCAGCCCCAAATCTCCTGGATCTGTCAATCCTACCCCCCATCCCCCACCAGTGTCCAAGGGAAACCTGGCAACCCTACAGTGCTAGACAGAAGAAGGGGCACTCTTGATTGCTCATTGCTTCTGACAGATGCCCCTTCCACTGTGAAAAAATGGAAAGACTTCTGCAGACTGAGAGGAAAACAACCAGCCACTCTTGGAGCAGCTGCCTCAGGGAAAGTGCTAGACAGTATAAAAACAGTGTGAGGTAGTGCTTCCTATCCACCAGCAGAAGCCCTCCCCTTCAGGTGAATTGATGATTTCCCCTTAGACCCTTTTGCAGTGTACCTCTTAGTTACTAGCGGGACTCTGTGTTCTCTGTTGTATTAGCAGATGAGATGCTGGTGAGTGGCTGAAGGGTAAGGACGTAACTGCATAAGAAGAGCCCTGCTGGATCAGACCAGTGGTCCATCTAGCCCAGCATACTGTCTCATACAGTGGCCAACCAGTTCCCCTGGAGTGCCAACAACAGGGCAGAGAGGCTGAGACCTTCCCCCGATATTGCCTTCGGGTTTTGGGATTTAGAGGTTTAGTGCCTCTGAATGTTGAGGTTCCCCTCAGTCACCACGGCCAGTAGCCACTGGTAGATTTATCCTCCATGAATCTGTTTGGTAGGACCAGATGCCCTTTTGGACACTTTATCTTTTAGAGTCTCTTACCTGGGGGGGGGGGAGGGATATCATTTACTATATCCAACGGAAGTAGATCATTCACTTGCACCACTTCATTACCTTACTATGTAAATAAGCTGCTGTCTTACAGCCCAAACATACACGTGTTTACTTGGAAGTAAATCAGTTTGTGCTCAGTGGGATTTATTTCTAAGTACCAGTGAAATCATCTGTATATTTAACATAAACGTACACCCTTTTTTAGCTGACAAGTGTAGTCGTGTGCTTTAAATTTTGATCAGAAGGCTTTTGCTCCCCTTTTGTTAAGACAAGAATGTGTCCTGCCCTGCTTGCCAGGGACTGCCGTATGGCAAGCCACACTCTGCCTTTGTGTCTTTCTTCCAACATAGAAGCCACAGCTGTTGCCCAGTGGCTTTTGATGTGAAAAGGCCTCATCATCCCTCATTGATCAGGGCACACATATGTACCTTTGCAACAATTCCAGTTCACAGATGATTAGCAAATTGACATTTTTTCTCTTCCCTTTGAAGGGATAAATTCTGTGTGTCTAGGCTCTTTTTTCATGTCCTCTGTGGAATAGCCCAGCAGTAAAATAGCATCTGAGTTTCAAAGTAACCCATTTTCTGGATCCTGAGACCCAAACATTTTTGTATGAAAGGATACTGTTTGTTGCACCAAAGCTGCAAAAGAAAGAAGGGAAATAAAATACACAGTGCTGACAGTGACCTTGGGAATTATCTGTTCTCCAGCACAGGCATGGGAAGAGACAGAATGACAAAGCACATGGAGTGGTGGCAGTAAAAATGTTTGCCTGTAAGAGACTGTTAGCAACTAGTCATTTCCCGCCCCGATTAGTAGCCAGTTTACCTGGCCAACTTTACAACATGAGGTCATTGGAGGAAATTCTGGGGAAGAGACAGCAAGACATATGTGAACACATCTTGGCAGTCTTCAGTGTTTCAGTATTTGTATGATTTTCCCCATTTGGTATTTGTGTGATTTTCTTCTCCTTCCTGTCATCTGGTGCTGAAATTCCCCTTTTATTTGGATACCTGGTAACTGTGTGGTGCATTTATTGTTGCCAGAGGTGCTGTCTTTACTCTTGGGTAGCTCCAACAGCAAGGGGCACCCGACTTCTAACTTGAACCAGAGACCCACAAAACTCAGGCCAAGGCAGACACTCCTGGTTCTGGAACACAGAGCAGGCCATAGCTCTGGAAACAGGGATTTCATATTCAGGTTTCAAAAGGCACCCTCAAAGCAAACCTCCAGTCTTCCCCCTCCACCCAGAAAAAATTACGCTTACGGGATACTACTGGGTTCCCCCAGGTGAAGTATCTACATTTCTAAAGGCTCTTCAGAGGCCATCTGGCAAATAGTCCTTCTGTCTCCAGAACCTCACCCAGGCCTTTTTGTGTCATTTCATGTCTATATTCGTTGTCTCTCCTTGCCCCATCCCTCAGGATACCAAGATACCAATCAAACATTCAAATTATTAATGATCCTTTCTGATGCTAATCAGGGACCCAGCTCCCTCTTTTGTCTGTATCTGGGAACCCATTCAACTGCCTTGGCAGAACCATCAGTGGTCATAAAATCATTCAGCTAGCCCCAGCACACTTGGCTCCAGTTGTTAATCCAGACTCTGCCCCCACTGGAAGCTCATTGGCCACATCTAGGCCTTGCCCATCCTGATGTCACACACCTCCTGGGACTCCTGATTGGCCCAGGTAATCTTTTGTTGTCACCCCCAAGACCTTCCATTGGTCTGCATTCTTTTCCAGTGCCTTTAACCGTCTAGGTCCATGGCCTCAGACCGTGTATGTTTCTGCCCTGATGCCAACTGGCAGGCCACCCCTTTACCCTCTGGGTTTAGGCCATAATCCTTCCTTCATGGACCTCTGCACATCTGGACAGGTAGTATCACCCCACAACCCCTCTATTCCCTATCAATCACCCTCTGCTTCCTTAGTTCTGTATTGTGTGTATGAATGTTTGATTATTGTTTATAAGTTTAAGAATCCTTCAGTAAAAAGATCACTGTTTTTGTAATCTAATCTCCGTGTCTATTTCTGTGACCTGGATAAAGTGGGACTCTGGTATATAAAGGCCATGATCCTGTAGTTATGCCAATTGCACATTAATATCATAATTCCCCACCTTTTATTAAAGCAAATAGAGCAATTTGGCTAACAGATTACCTTTGCAACACCTGCAACATCAGATCAACAGTCCCCATGTCCACAAACACAAAATTCAATTCAATCCAACAATGAGAACCGTCAATGATGTATTAAACCCACTCCGATCTATTGGCTACCCATGTTGTGCTGCATTGCTGTCCCACATCTCCAAAGACAAGATGTTTTTCTTTCTATATATAGGAAGATAATTGAAAACAGAGAGTTGCCCATCCACAAAGACATGGCTGACACGGGCCTATTCAGACAAAGATCCCAACACCCAGCACTAAGATCTGTACACAAAATGTCAATCTAGGAAATGAATGGTTGTGAACATGGATGCAATCAGTTCCACCCAATATCCATAACCTGCTAAACACCAATGGGAAGCCCATAGGATTTGACTTGCCACGTAAAGTATGGAAGACAGCTAATAGAATACAAACAGCCTTTGGTAGTTGTGCAGACCTGTTGGGTAAAATACCTGGACCTGAATGCGATTGTGGTGCAGCCCGCCAAACTATTTTCCTTCTGTCACAGGAATGTGAGTGTCATGCTTTCCAGGGTGATGTGATGGAGCTCTTTGAACTCTCCCCAGCTGCAATTGAGTAGATTTAAATTTTAGGTATTATTATTTAGGGGAATTGACTGATTGGTCTGCATACCTGTTGTATCAACTTGGTTATATGTTTTATATTATTATATGCTTCCTGTGTGTAACTCTGCCATATGATAAATAAATAATAATGCAACATCAGATTGTCATAAGGATAAATTAGCACTGGGGGTGAGAGGGTATGGCATAGATTTTAATTTAGTTGCTTTCTTCCTATTTGCTTTGCATTTTTAAAAAGAAATATGGTCACCAGCCATAAGGCAGAGGGATAGGGTAGGACAGAAACCAAACAGCTAAATAAGTGTACCATTCTCTCTCACTTTACAGATAACAGATTGTATAATAAAAACTCTGCATATAAAACAAATGCCACTTTTACTTCATGAAGCTGTCATCCTCGTGGTGTGTTAGGAGGACTTTTTCAGAACCACCATGTTATATCATCATAATAAGCTTCAAAATACATTCATCTGTTAACAGGAGTGTATGCTGGCAAAGTATTGTATTTTATTGTGCATGCAATGTACTGAGATCCATAGCATGATCACATACTTTGGTGCCTTTGTGGTTCTCTTCTAGACAGAAGCTGCAGATAATGAAGGATATTCTGGCAGTGTCTATCAGCTGTTTCACATCAGAGACACATTCTGACTTTGACAGTGTCCTGAAAATTTAACCCAGTGTGTGTCTTGTCAAGAGTCTGTTGCAAATATTTTGAGTTCAGAAAATTACCATGATATCCTAAAGCAAGAAGCTTCCACTTTCATGACATCAAAGTGTACCAAATGCATATGACGTGCAGGAGGGAGGGGATCCATAACAGTTAAATGCATTCTGGAGGAAGGCTGAGAATATCCTTTTGCCAGCTGAATGAAATCTGGGCTCAGCTTCTGTTCCTCCTTTGTTTAGCCTGAATGTGGTTAAAGATGCAAGACTCTGCTGGCAAGCCCAATCTCGTCAGATCTTGGAAGCCAAGCAGGGCCGACCCTGGCAAGTACTTGGAAGGGAGACCTCCAAGGGATACCAGGGCTGTGATGCAGAGATTGGCAACAGCAAGCCACCTCTGTGAAATGTCCAAGCCCCAGTAGGGGTTACCGAAAGTCAACCATGACTTCCAGGCACATGTGTGCGCAAACACACACAGTATACCCCCCCCCCCAAAAAAAAACAAAGATGCAAGGCTTTGGTGCAAGCTGAAAGGCAAGAGCCAGAGGGCTCTTGGCCCTTGCCTTGTCACTTATGGCCCTGAGTGAACTGAGCCAGTTTTCTAGCCCAGCATGTGATTTGGTGTAGTGGTTAAGCCAGTTTGGTGTAGTGGTTAAGTGTGCAGATACTAATCTGGGAGAACTGGGTTTGATTTCCCACTCCTCCACATGCAGCTGCTGGTGTGACCTTGGGCCAGTTACAAGTTCTGTCAGAGCTGTTCTCACAAGGGCAGTTCTCAGGAGCTCTCTCAGCCCCACCTACCTCACAGGGTGTCTGTTGTGGGGAGGAGAAGGGAAAGGAGTTTGTAAGCCGCTCTGAGACTCTGAGTGACGGGTGGGGGGGTATAAATCCAATTTCTTCTCTTCTTTATTGTACTGTTTTTTTCTGGTTGTTTTATTTAAATTATGAATATTTTAGTAAGACAATGTTGGTCTCCACTATGGGAAAAAGAGGTAATTTTAAAAAAAAATGAGAAATAAGCATGCCACGTTCCTAAAGATAATGCCGTCCTCATTTAGAGCTGAAATCTCACACACTTACATGCACACATTGTGTATCCTATGTTCATTGTTCTAAAACAGCTGGAGATTCTGATGAAGGCGGCAGCCATTTTGTTCATGTGGCAGTAAAGAAAGCACAAATAAATGAGTCACAGTGATTGTCTCCTTTTTAAGACAATTGATCTACAAAAGTTTGTTTACTTGGCACCAGTGCCTAGGCCTCCCTTTTTTGGTTCAGTTCAAAACTGGCTGCATTGATTGAACCAAAATCCTAGGAGTGTGAAAATGCCAGGACTTCATCTATAAACTGCACATAATGTCAGTAATAGTATACAAAAACATCAACAGCCCTGGTTATTTACATGCTGCCTGTTGCCTCCTCTTCCTTTCTCTGTTTGTATTGTGGTGTTAACCGTATTGACGGGCACAGAATGGTCTTTCTCCAGCCATTAATACACTATCGATCCCCACCCCTCATGATGGAGTTAATGGACACTGATCGTGTATTATTATTTCCATAATCAGCCTCAAGCTGGAGTGAGTTTCCCATTGCAAATGCTCCCATCAATATTGTGCCTGCTCTCCAGGCTGAAGGGGAAGAAATCTGATTATTTGTTTTGTTTCAAATTTCAGTGGTGCCTCCAGCCTTCATCCTTGATAGGGTAATGAATGTCACCAGTGGAATAATGAAAGAGACCTCCTTGTAGGTTTCATCCACCATCTTTTCCTAGACAGAAATAACCATACCTTCTGCAAAACACCTCCTTTTCAGTGCAACCATAAGGATGTTTTCTGGAGAGTAAGCCCCACTTTCCTGAGTAGGATTCTGAACAGATCTGCTTAGGATAGCACTGTTAGTATTGGAGATGATTCCTCACTCTATCAGTCCTTTATTCTTCAGCATCTGAAGACAACAGTTAGCTCACCCTCCGGCCACCCCACTCCTTTCAACATTTATCTGAATCTGAGGATTACCCAGAGGTATGAGGATTGGAGAAAATTAGGAACATTTGGGCTGGCTAAATAAAAACCTGGGGTGAGCATCTTTGAAGCCTGGGTTTGGTGTTTCATATGAGCTGCAGCACAAGAGCCAAAGGGATTTTCTCCTGTTGGCCCTGTGTGACCTGTATCCATGGAACCAGCACAAGTTCATAACATAGGCTTGCCAATTTAAAGCCGAGGCCTGGATATTTTTTGGTATTACAAATGATCTCAAAAGAATAGAGACAAGTTTTCCTAGAGAAAATGGCTGCTTTGGAGGGTGGTCACTCTGACACTGTACCCTGCTAAATCTCTAGGTATTTCCCAACCCAGAGCTGGCAACCCTAATTAAGATTGTACAGGAAACTTGTTGGATTGTATGTTTTTGTTTAAATTATTTTTGATGTGCATTTCATCTTGTAAGCTTCTTTGAGTCCCAATTGTGTGTGTGGGGGGGAATTAACAAAATAATTTCATATACTTTTTGGTGATATAATGCCCTCATTGCCCATGCATATTTATCCCGTTTTTGTCTTCTCTGATCAACAAAGCTTGGAGGCTTCTGAATACATGAACCTCTAAAACTTATTTGATCAGGGACCATAAAGGCTGCATCAAATGTTCACAAATCTCTATTTTTGCTGTTTGAAGTAGTGTTTTAAAATGGAAGAAGGAAGAAATATTTCCTGGAAACCCCTGAGTTGTTCAAATGGTCACCTGTTTGGAAACTGTGATTGTTTCCCCTGTCTGTTGCTGTTAGTTCGATGCCATTTTTTCCTAGTTAGAGCTTTGTTGTGTTTGTTTAGAATATGAAGCAGTAATAGCTTGAAAAGGGCTCTGGTATCCTAAAGCTCCAATTCCTATTGGCTGATTAATAAAGACTCCCATTGGTCTTGAAGCCAGTCTAGATACCCAATCGCTGAGCCCTGCTTGGGTCCAATAGTATTGCTTGTATATAGTTACATTGTTGAAAGTTATGTGTTGGAACAGTATAAATGAAAATGTTGCTCTCATAGAGCTGTCTTTTGAGCTGAACAATGTCACTGAATAAAAGCCTGTTTGTTGAATTCATCACCTCCTGCTCAATACTTAAAAAGCTTATTTCTCCTTTCTATGGTGTTTCCAGCCAATCAGAAACCTCGTTGTGAGTGTGATGGCATCATGATGCTACATAAATTATCAGATCTGGCTATGTGTTGATGTCACTGACGGTAAATGAAGTATCTTCAGAGTGTGACCAGTGCAGAATTATCGTAGAGTCCCCCAAATTTCCTAGAATATTACAGACTTTAATATGAGGGACTTCCAGGTTGGGGGAGGGGTCACTTATAAGTTCAAGATTATGATGGTGGTGTGTGCCTCTTAGAGCTTCCAACCTTCAGGTGGTGCCCAGAGATCTCCTGGCTTTACAACTGATCTCCCGATTATAGAGATCAATTCTCCTAGAGAAAATGGCTGCTTTAGAAGGTAGACTCTATGACATTATATCCACTGAGCTCTGAGCCGGTTTGGTGTAGTGGTTAGGAGTGCAGACTCTAATCTGGGAGAACCAGGTTTGATTCCGCACTCTTCCGCATACAGCTGCTGGTGTGACCTTGGGTCAGTCATAAGTTCTTTCAGAGCTGTTCTCTCAAGGACAATTCTTGGGAGCGCTCTCTCAGTCCCACTTACCTCACAGGGTGTTTGTTGTGGGGAGGGAAAGGGAAAGGAGATTGTAAGCCACTCTGAGACTCCTTCAGGTAGTGAAGGGTGGGGTAAAATCCAATATTTTCTTCTTCTCTCCTCCCCAAAATCCTAGGCTCTGCTCCCCAAATCTCCAGGAATTTCGAACTCCAAGATGGGAGTGACATTAGCTTCCTTCCACTCCTTAGGAATGGAGGCAGATTTTAATGAAAGATTACATATTTTTTGTCAGGAAATCCACAAATTCACAAATGAGTTCTTTCAGAACTCTTGGATGTATGCCATCTGGTTGCGAACCGAGAGGGTCAAGCTAACAACAGAATAATTATAATGAAAAATATAGACATTTATTAGGGTGTACACATAAATAAAACAAAAGAAAATTAAAAGAGACAGTCCAAGTATCAGACATATAAAACTAGGTTCATAAAGAACTAATAGCAGTACATATCAAGCTGATGGATAAAACCTTTGACCTAAGGACCATACACGTTTCAGCCCCTATGGGCCTTCCTCAGTGGTCAATATTCCTTATAAAGTGACACACATCCAAAAATGCATGCAGAAATTGTATAGACATATATGAGTATATATAAGACCAGGTGTTGCAGTCTGAAATTGTAGGGGGGAAAAGGGGGGGCGAGGAAAAAAAGCCAGATTACTTTAGTGTAAACAATAAATATATGTAATAATGGGTTAGTAATAAATTTACTCTGGAATTACCTTGACTGCTATATATTTGCTTACCACAAGTCAAGTACGCCTGCGGTGGTAGCATGAATTCTCCAAATTAGTCTAACTAAAAATAAAATAATCATAATTACTAGAGTTTAAAGTTAAAGATGTTACAGAATTTAAAGAGTTTAAAGATGTTACAGAATTAATTTAGCCTGGAAGTAATTACCAAAAAATAGTTAAATAGGCAACAGACCTGGTAACAAATGTCCCATTCGTCAGTGATGTGTGTCACTTCCATCAAGTGAAATAGAGTCAAGTCACAAACTGCTGAGATTACAATCCTATATAGTGGACCCAGAGATGATGCAGTCACCTCCATCTATTGCACCATGCTCTAAACCAAGGAAGGGATTACAAATTGGGCGGGGCAGATGAACAGGATAACATTTTTTTCAAAGGCAGCAGGTCTCGGCAGGGGCCGAAACGTGTATGGTCCTTAGGTCAAAGGTTTTATCCATCAGCTTGATATGTACTGCTATTAGTTCTTTATGAACCTAGTTTTATATGTCTGATACTTGGACTGTCTCTTTTAATTTAATTTTGTTTTATTTATGTGTGCACCCTAATAAATGTCTATATTTTTCATCATAATTATTCTGTTGTTAGCTTGACCCTCTCAGTTCACAGCTATTTGTTGGGTTGAGTTTCTCCCACCCTTTTTTTTTTTTGCCTTTTGTATGCCATTTGGGCCTGGTGATTTATCAGTTTTTAAGTTGTCTATCAGTCATAGGACCTTCCTTCTCATCACCTCAATCTGACTCAGGTCTTTCAACATCCCTCCCAAAAGCAACGGTTCTAGAGTGGGCAAGCACATCTCATCTTCCCCTGTGAAGACAGAGGCAAAAAATGCATTCAGCTTCTCAGCCATTTCCCTATCATCCTTCAGTACATCTTTTACCCCTTGGTCATCCAAGGGCCCCACTGCCTCCCTGGCTGGTTTCCTGCTTCTAATGTATTTGAAGAAAGTTTTATTGTTGGTCTTTATGTTTTTTTGCAATATGCTCCTCATATTCCCTTTTCGCCTGCCTGATCACAGACTTGCATTTTATTTGCCACAGCCTGTGTTCCCTTTTATCAGCCTCACTGAGACTAGCTTTCCACCGCTTAAAGGAATCCTTGGCCCTGTCCACACTGTCACTTTTGTTGCTCATTTCTCCCTATTGCTTTGGGTTCCTCCCCCTTTTCCACATGTGTTTTGCTCCCTCTGGGACTACTAGAGAGAACAAAACATATGGGGGGTTGGGGAACCTGAAGCAATAGGGAGAAATGAGCGACAAAAGTGACAGTGTGGATGGGGCCCTTCTTACCTTTTACAGCTTCCATTACTTTGTTCGATAACCATGCAGGCCTTTTTCTATACCTATTTGTGCCTTTCCTAACTTGTGGTATATATTTTTTCTGAGCTTCTAGGATTGTAGTTTTAGACAGTCTCCAAGCTTTCCCAATGATTTTGACCCTTTCTACTTTTCCTTTCAGTTTCTTCCTTGCATGTCCCCTCATTTCAAAGAAGTTACCCCTTTTAAAGTTAAAAGTTGTTGTGTTTCTCTTTCTGGGCAACTCCCTATTTATAGAAATGTTGAACTCAATAACATTATGGTCACTGTTCCCAAGCAGTGCAATCACTTTTACATCTCTCACCAGGTCTTGGGCGTTACTTAGGTCCAAATCCAGGATCGACTCTCCCCTGGTAGGTTCTGTGACCATCTGCTCCATAGCACAGTCATTGAGAGTGTCTAGAAACTCAGTCTCCTTTTCCTGACTTGAACACATATTGACCCAATCAATGTGTGGGTAGTTAAAATCACATATTACAACACGGTTATTTCTAGTTGCTATCTTTTTTACAAGCGGCATGAGTCTAGTGATATGAGACTATCACTATTCTTGGATCATTGGAAAAAAATGACAGGAAAAAATGAGTTTCTCTGGCAGCTCTCCAAGAAGCCTCTTTGCAAGCTCTGAAAGGGGGCAGGGAAAGACTAGCATCAGGTTGTGTGTCACCGATCAAGATCAGCAGTGAGCACCACAGCCACTGCCCAAGCTTGCTGATGACTGTGGGAGAAATGGAAAGAAAGCACTAACCCAGCCAGCCAAGTATCCCAAAATACCCAGCAAGCCTTCCGAGGGCTTTGGTCATGAGCTCACTATTTTCATTCTTGTAGCAAACTGGATTTACAGAATTTGAATCCAGCAAGTAGGGAAATGCCTCCGAGCACCTTTTTGGAAATCAACTGGGATGTCATGCTGGACATCCCCCCCTCCACCCATCTCCCCTCTTCTCCTTTCTCTTTCTCTGGCCTCCTATACATGAGTGCATCTAGATTTGGCATTACTGAGCACTCTCTTGCATCTGAGGGATTTATTTTTTTTTCCAATAAATTTTTATTAAGTTTTAACAAACAAAACCAAATCAACCAACAAATACAACATCATCAACCAATGTCATACAGGAGTTAGAGTATAAATTGTGCTAAATAACAAGAGGTTTCAAACACAACCATAACACCATAACGGAGATGTCACTATATAGTTTTTTCTTCCTTTTCCTTTGTTAAAGAAAATTAAAAAAACAATAATTTCTCATAAAAAGGATTTTTTGGGACAATATTACACTTTGACAAATAATTAACAATAGGAAACCAAACTGCCTGAAATTGTTTCTGTGTAGACTCTGTCGACTGTTCAGAAGTACGACTGTATACAAAATATTCCCAAAGTTTATTTTGCCCTTCATACAGGGTTGGGACCTTTTCATTTTTCCAAAACTGTGCAAGAGATATACGTGCTACTGCTACCAGTATGGAGACCTGGCATTTTGTATTTTTCAACTCAATAGAAGAAAATCCAGACTCCAAAATTATATTCTCAAAAGAGAACTCTAATTCACAGCCAGTGATCAAAAAAATTTGGGTTACAACTTCATTCCAGAAAATTTTAACCTTTGGGCAATGCCACCAACAATGAGCATACGTACCCGTCTGATTACATTTTTTCCAACACTCTGCCGAATACATAGGGTTTATTTTGTGAAATTGTTGGGGGGTGAAATACCATCTATTTACCACCTTGAATGTGTTAAAGCGGATATTAAAAATTCTGGAGTTGGAATTAGGTTGTGCCCAAATTTCCTCCCAAATCTTAACAGAGGGGAGTGAAACGCCATCTCGAAGGCATAAAGTATGCAACTGGTTTCTCTTTTCTTTACTACATGTTATGAGTAGAGCATACATTTTGGACAATAGGCCTTTTACATCTCCATCATGATTTTTTAAAATGAGTTCAAATTCTGTTAATGGTTTGGAAAATACCTCTTGGGAAGCCAATTTTTGCATCAAATTGTTAATTTGCAGATACCGAAACCAGGGAATTACCTTTCCTAGTTTAGCCTCTAATTGTAATTTAGTAAAAATTCTACCATTATATAAAAAATCTCTAAGTCGATATAAGCCTACCAAATCCCAAGCTTTAAAAAATTTGGAATCTTTCCCCGGCATAAACCACTCTTGGTTAGTAATGATAGAAAATTGGGAAACTGTTGGCAAGAGAACCTTCTTATATTTTATCCATATTCTCATGGAGGCTTTCAAAAAGTCATTTTTAATATTTTCAATCTGATGCATATTAGGAGGATTCCAATAATATTCAGTTAAAGAGAACCCCTTAGTTTCTGTTTCTTCAATGGGACTCCAGATTATTTTATCAGATCTAAATAGTATCCTTGTTATTTGTGATAAACAGGCAGCCTCATAATATAATCTTAAATCTGGAAAACTAAGTCCACCTTGTTTTGTTAAACATCTTAAGGTAAAAAAACGAATCCTGGGTTTTTTATAATCCCAAAAGAATTCATTAATAGTGGTCTGCCACCTTAGTAGTTCCTTAGTAGAAATAAAAGCTGGAATTGCTCTAAACAAAAAAAGAAATTTTGGTAAAATAAAACTCTTTATAATATTTAACTTATCTGCCCAAGCATAACCTTGTTTATGCCATCTTTTCATTCGTTTTTTGGTATCTTTAATTAACTCAGAAAAATTACATTTTACTAAATCATTTAAATTTTCAGGAATCATTATTCCTAAACATCTCCACATAGAGCATTTCCATTTAAACTGAAATTTATCTTTAAGACTGTTTGTGATATTCTTGTTAAGTAAAATAGGAATAATATTGGATTTTTCAACATTAACTTTTAAACCGGTAAAGTATTGTATTTCTTTAAAAATCTCCTGTAAGGCCATTAAAGAACTTTCTGGATTAGATAAATAGATAATCAAATCATCAGCATATAAACTAATAGTATGAACCATAGAGCCAGTACGAATTCCAAAGATATTAGGGTCAGATCGAATTGCAGAAGCTAAAGGCTCAATTGCCAGAGCAAATAACAGTGGGGACATTGGGCAACCCTGACGGGTGCCTCTATGCATAAAAAAAGAATCACTAAGAGTACTCCCGACTCGAACTTTCGCTGTTGGGTTATGATATATAGAAGCTATCGCATTCAAAAACAAAGGGCCAAAACCCATTTTTAATAATAGTTGCTTTAAATATTTTATATTAATACTATCAAAGGCCTTTTCTAAATCAACCATTAATAAAATAGCTTCTTGATCATTATTTTTACAATATGTAATGATATCCAAGGTTCTATGAATATTATCCATCATAGAGCGTTGTGGGATAAATCCAGTTTGATCGGGATTTATATAATTATTAATAATTTTCCTAAGTCGGGCCGCCAAAATGGTGGAAAAATTTTTGGAATCACAATTTAACAAGGCAATCGGCCTATAAGAGGCAGGTAATTCTCTATCTTTATTTTCCTTTGGAATTGTCACTATATGAGCTTCTCCCCATGTAGGGGGATGATTTCCAGAAAGCAAGATATTATTGCACACTCTCGTTAAGGGTTCCACCAAATCATTAGAAAAAGCCTTAAAAAATTCGGGCGTGAAACCATCACAGCCAGGAGCCGTATTCGGTTTTAGCTTCTTAATTGCATCCATGACTTCTTGTTTTGTAATCGTTTCATCTAAAAGGGTTTTGTGTTGCTCAGATAAGATGTTATTTACTTTATACTTCCCAAAAAAGGAATCCCAATTTATTTCTGTTGTAGGGTTAGTTGCATACAATTTTTCATAAAATTTTGCAAAACAATTAGCCATTTGCACTCCTGTAAACACCGTTTTACCATGCTCATCCCTCATTGAAAAAAGTGTTCTTTCTGATATTTTCTGGTTCAGTCTCCATTTCAATGAGCGAAGAGCTTTAGGGTTTTTTTGCCAAAATTTTTGTTTTAGAAATAAAAGCTTCTTCTGGATCTGTGTAGTTTCCATAATGTCTAGCGACCTGCGAGTTGCTAATCATTCTTTATAAAAATTTTTATTGCAGGTCCTTTTGTGCCATGTTTCTAGATGTTGGATTTTATCTAATAATTCTTTCATCTTTTTTTGTTTTTCTTTTTTAAGGAAAGAAGTCATAGCAAGCAATTTACCCCGCAAAACTGATTTAAAAGCATCCCATAACATAAAATCATCAACCGCACCATTGTCATTCAATTGGAAATAATCTTTGATAGCGCTACTCACTTCGCTTCTATTTGTTTCTCCTAATAAAGTTGCATTATTCAGCCTCCAGATTCTGTGTTTTATTTCTACCCTTTTTTTAAGAATATGACAGTCCACAAAAGCATGGTCTGACCATCTAAATGGGCCTATAAAGGAACCTTGAAGCCTATTTATTTATTTATTTATTTATTTATTTATTTATTTTATTTGAAACAGTATCTGAAAGAAAAATATAATCGATGCTTGTATAAGAATGAAATCTTGGCGAAAAATAAGTATAATCTCTTTCTTGAGCATGAGTTGTTCTCCACGCATCTATAAAATGGTATTGTTCCAGAATATCAAATAATTCTGTACATTGTCTTATTTTTGAATTTGGGTTTTTAGCTGAATTTTTCCCTGACTTATCTAATTGTTTATTTACTATAAGATTACAGTCCCCTCCGACAATCGTTAGGCCCTCTTGAAAACCTTCTAACTTACTGAAAACTAACCTCAAAAATTGCCCTTGTCTGTCATTGGGGGCATACAGTGATACTAATGTGACCAGTTCCTCATCCAGTAGTCCTTTTACAAAGAGAAATCTACCCTGATCATCTTTTAGTTGTCCCAAGCAAACAAAATGAAGATTCTTTGCCAACAAAATAGCTGTTCCTCTAGCTTTAGAAGAACCAGGAGAAGTATATTGAAGAGGATACCACTGTGTGTTTAAGATTGGTAAATCTGTTTGTTTTAAATGTGTTTCTTGCAAAAACACCACATCGGGTTTCGTTCTTAAAAGTTCCTTTAACACTCTCCGTCGTTTGGTACAATTATTCAAACCTCTAACATTCAAAGTTCTAAATTTATAACAATCCATATAGCTTATATTACTGCCTATTAAATATAAGTTTTAATGTGGTGCTTATACTACCGACTATATACTCTACAACTCTAACCTAACCCTCCCAAACCAAACCAAACAAAAAAAGAACAACTTCCCACCCCACTCCCTATCCCTCACCCACCTAAAACACAACCCCCTTAATCACCTTAAAACTACTTATTCAACTGTTGATTTTCACAGCTAACCAGGAGCCTCCTCAAACAGGGGAGGAAGACAGAATAGCACTGTCACCTGGAACTGTGATATATGGGAGCTACCAGAACCACCCACCCCCCTCCCTTTCCCCACGCCAAGTTATACCAAAGATATAAATTGCCCAATCTGCTTAACTACCATGAATTTCAAAAATAAAAACAAAGATTATTGTAGCATCATAAGTCTTTCAAATACCATATTTACAGGAACCTTCCTTCCAATGTACACTAAAAATAATAAAGTCATATCCAGTTTTAAAAACTGTTCATTTAAGACCAGAGTGTATAGGAATTTTGCTGGATTTCGTAGGAGTCATAGGAAAAAGATACTTTCTTTTAGCAGAGCGCTTCCCTTCTTGTTCCATTGGAGTTTCGCTTAACAAAGCAGCCAAAAGTTCTTTTCCACTGTCTTCATCCCAAGCTGTGAGATGTTGTCCTTGGTTGTAGACATACAGCTTTCCCGAAGGCATCCATCTGTATTTATGGTGCATTTCCTGTAAGGCTTTAGTTGTTGTTTTCAGTTTTCTTCTGATAAGCAAGGCTTCTTTTGGAATGTCAGGAAATACAGCCACCTGCTCACCTTCAAATTGGAATGTCTCAGAGTTTTTAGCCTCCATTAAAATACGCCTCCTCACCCTAGCATCTGGAACAGTAATAACAATGTCTCTAGGAGTAGATCTCTTTACAGCTGTTTTAGAGCCTATTCTGGTTGCATTGGATAAGACTGGGACCACTCCTTCTTCTAATTGTAGAGCTTTAGCAAGAAAAGAAGCCATAAAAGCAATTAGATCAGTATTTTGTTCAGCTTCTTCAGGGATCCCCCGAAATTTTAAATTAGGCATTTTCATTTCTGCTTCTATATGAATAAGTCTATCATTATGTTCCAAAGACGTTTCACACAATGAGGAGATATTCTCCTGGTTTCTTGTACTCTGCTCAAAGGCTAATTCCGCCTGCGTCACTGCTTGAGACACCGACAGTTTAATTTCATTTAGCTGGGAAGTTAAAGAAGACATACCTTCCAACAGGCTAGTTTCCATGTTCTTTAAATAAGCTAAGACTGCAGAGTCTGCGGAGTCCGGAGGAGTTTTCTCGGCCGGTTTAGTTGCGGCCACCATTTTGCCTTCCTTGGAAGGCTGAGTTGCACGGCCCGGCTCCGGTTCAAAATGCTCCTTAATGGAGCGCGACGATGCTGAAGAAGTCTTCGTTTTAAGGAGGTCCCCTTTGCCCATGATTTGGGCGCGTTTTAAAAGCAAAAAGCTCAAGCGGGCGCTTACTACGGCATTTGGGGAGTCGGCGGGAGACGGAGCAACAGAACTATGCGACCGCCATCACTGACGCCTCGCCACGCGCCCCCGCATCTGAGGGATTTAAATCAACATTTTATTGCTAGTCTTGTACCGCTTATATAAAAAAATTCAAACTATGAGAAATATAATCTTAAAAAAAACAATTCAAAGTGGTACTTGTGTGACAATGAAAGAGGGGGATGGTGGAGGGTGGGGTGACTCTTTCCCATTTTTCACAGTGGCTGATAACACAACAGAGAATCCACTAGCACTTGGCAATTAAAAAGGGAGTGTTGCAGCTGCGCTAGACAGTGTTAAAAATAGTTTGGTCAATTTCAGGATTTTTAAAATCTTTGCCTGTTGTTCCTTTGTGTTCCCCTTCATTCAAGGAACTGAACCACCAGGATTTAAATGGAAGGCGCCTACTTGATGCTACTGTGCAGCTGCAATAGAGCTATTGTGTAAATTTAAAAAACTTTTGGATGCCACACCACACACATCACAAGTGATGTTCCCACCCCCAATTAAGAAAAAAATTCTGACCTGGATAGCTGAGGCAAGCCCGACCTCGTCAGATCTCAGAAGCTAAGCAGGGTCGACTCTGGCAAGTACTTGGATGGGAGACCTCCTTAAAACACGAGAGGCAGGAGGCGGGGGCAGGCTTTATTCAGCCACCTCTCTGGATATCCTTCAGGCCCCCAGTAGGGGTCAGTCACCAGAGGCCACCATGACTTCCAGGCGTACACACAGTCAGTCACCAGAGGTTGCCATGACTTCCAGGTGCACACACACTTGCACACACACATGTACATATAAAAAAATTAAAAAGAAAGAAAAATTGCATATGGCAGGCACAGAATCTGAAGTCAAGCTTAAAGGCTTCACTGCTCTGATTCTTTGCAGTAAACTGTGCATGCATAATAGGTCAACGATTGCACTGCTGGACTACAGTGTAACATAAAAAATTCACACATGAACATTGTGAAGGTTCCTTACATGGGTCAAACCACTGGTGCATCAAACCTAGCACTTCGTACTCTGACTGGCAGTGGGGCTTCCAGGATCTCATGCAGAAGTCTTTCTCAGACTTGCAACTTTTAAACAGAGATGCCAAGGAGTGCACCTAGCAAATCCTGCATGCAAAGCATGTGCTCTCTCACTGAATTATGGCCCCTCCAGAGTATTACTAGAATTGTGTTACCCTCTTGACAGCATGGTGTGCACCCCAGAAATGATCAGTAGTTCTCGGCAATTTCCTTCTTCCTTATGGTAATCATAGTGACAAGTTCATCGGCATAGATTTTTACTGCGTTTCCTATTTCCTATCCTCTAGTAATTGAGTTGTGGGTAATTTAGCTACAAAGCCGGCTTCTTCTATATATTCCTTGGGAGGTAGTAGAGACCTTTTATTCTGCATTATGGAATGTAACCCAAAGATCCCTTTGAAGGGAGAAACATTGCCATGTTTTGCATCATTACCAGTGTAAAAAGAGTATGCCTGTATAGTAGTCACATACATAAGGAATGCTACTGGAATACTACCAGATGATTTATTACTGCTTTGCCATGAGATTAACAAGACATCTGAAAGCAGCCTAAAATATCAACCCAGGGATAAAAACAAAGTGGATTTTATAATTAAATGCCAAGCCGCCAGGATTTAGGATTTACTTTTTCCTGGTGCCAGGTGGAAAGCATATATACTGGCTGCCTCTTGCTTCAAATCCAGAATGTAGGAAAGTTGGCAGTCGAGGTCTTGAGGGCCCAAGCAGATGGTTCCAGTCCAACTGGTATAGCAAATTCCCCATGTTCTTCCCAGTGTTCACTGCAGTTGTCTGCTGTGCATCCTGCTGCTCAGACTTTGGGTAACGTTGGATTGTCAGACTAACATCATCTTTGCTATGAGTCTGTTCTTTCAACAGCTCTCAAATTATATAGTGAATCCTGTGTTTACATAGCAACAGGCTCATACTTGAGGTGGGGGATTTTGCCCCACCAGGCTCCCTTTTGTGTCTTTTCTTTCCTTGGTGGGTTCCCTGCTTGTATTTGCCTTTAATAAGTCACAATATTCAGAGTGTTGTTTTGAATTCTTTGTGATGTGGAAATTTTTGTAATTATGAGAATCATAAGGAGAAATCTCGCAGAAAGAAAGAGCAAAAATTAGCCAACTTTCTCCTCTTCCAATTTCATTAATTGGGTAGAGAGCAGACTTCTTTGGAGTGAACCAGTTTGAATTGACAATGGAGGTGGAAAGGAAACAAGAGAAAAGTCTTCATTTAGCATGGACTCGTCCATGACATAGCCTTCTGAAGCCTGATTTTGATGACAGGAAATATTTGACATATTAGTGATGTAGTAAGTTAGACTTTGATCTGGGAAACCCACCCTGCCATGCTGGGAGATCATGAACCAGTCAGGCATTCTCAGTCTCATGTCCTCACAGGGTTGTTGTTGCATGTGTAAAATTCATGCAGTTCAGAGCTCATGGAAGAAAGGGTAAGATAAAAATGCACTAGACCAGGGGTGGGCAATTGTTTTGGCTCGGGGGCCACTTTGTGGGAGCGGAGGTTAGCGGAGGGCCGCACCTTTTAAAATGATTGCATTCATTAGTTAACTTTGCATTTCAGAAAAGGTATAAATTGTATCATAAAAATCAATAAGTATAAATTAAATAAAATAGTGGTAGTTTTATTCAATTTATTTATTGTGCTAATTTCATATCATCTATAGCTGCAAGCATATTTAATTTTAGAATCAGTTTAATGGGACAAATGTACCCTATCTCACCACGTGGCTGACTGTCTTGGCGGGCCACAAAAAACTCTGTGGCGGGCCGCATGTGGCCCCCGGGCCGCTATTTGCCCACCCCTGCACTAGACAGAAGAGAATGCCTGAGCCACGTATGTTGTTGTTGTAGTAACATTCCATCATCAGTACTTGTCAACACCACGTGGTTGGGATTAGATCAAGGGCTTCCTGAGCATAGTTCAGATAGACATGATAACATGATCTACCTGGTCCATTTCAACAGTGACCATCTAGATCCCCCTGGAATTTTACAAGAGGAGTGCAAAGGTGATGCCCTTCTGTCTTTTTGTTTTTGTTTTTGCTGCCATCGTTTGGCACTCAGAGGTCTATTGCATCTATACTTCTAATTTTATAAATTAAGCTCTGGGAAGGGGGAGAGAGCACAACAAGCATGCTCACCTGCTAGCCCAGCACACATGCCCACAATGGCCAAGCAAGGGGTTTGAATCAGATCTGTTTTTCTACCTTTATCTTTTTCTTGTTTCTGAATAAGTTTCAGTTGGAACATTGGCTGCTTCTCAAAGCAACATAACTTTAATATTGCAGAAGCAACATCTGCTAGTATCTACATCTGATTATCAGATTTTTGAGCATAGTCAATTTATTTCATGTGCATTAAAAAATAAAATCATAATTTAAACAAGCTCTGTAATTTAGGAGCAACTTTGCATGTAGTTTTCAGGTTATCACAGAAGCATCGGGGAATTTCACACAGCCAATATGTTCCGTTTCAGGAACTCTTCAGTAACAGTTTCTGTCAGGCATTTCACACAGAACCGTATTAGTACCAGTTCACTAACGGAACATATTGGCCCTTTCACTCAGAAACATGCCTCTCCCATTGGGGAAGTGTTCCTGAGCCAGTTTACCTTGAAACCTCCTCCCAAGCATTTTTCAGTTCTTGTACTGGTCCTGAAGCACTACGGGGTGCGGTGTGAAATGCCCCCAAAGCACTTCCTCCGATGATGAGTGTTTTCATGCCTCACCCATGCAGGCAGTCTCCATAAAAAAAATTTTTAAGAACCGATCCAGGCTGAGTCTTAAAACGCTGTGTGTGTGTGTGTGTGTTTGTGTGTAAAATTCTTGATTCCTCCCCCCCCCCAAGATGACACCTAGACCGATTTCCCACAAGTGCTGCCCCAGTGTCATTCCTCCGTTTGCCCCAATTGCCTGCTTGGATTTCCCACTGTTTGCTATGGGGCGCATTTTGACCTGGGGCTTCACATGATTTCCCCCGCAGCTTCAGTGATCCTGTTTTTTGAGAATCACTGAAGCCGCGGATTATATCTAAGCTGAGAGAACTAAACACTACCTACATCGGGGTGGTAGCAGAAACACTGAAGACAAAACATCAAGGGAAAATTTACTACATTAAAGATTTTGCTTCAGGGAACTACCTTCTGCAACAACTTAATGTAGAACCAGTTAGTGACCAGCTGAAGAAGTCAGTTAAAAGGAAAGCAAGATCCCAATACCTGCATCGACCTAGCTTGCTATGAAGTCACCAGATGGTCTTTAGATAATATGCAGATTAAGCTTCAGTTTGACACATAATGTTTAAGCTTTCTTTAACTAGCATAATTGTTTCCTTTTTGCACTGTCTCCAACACATTGTTACTCTGTTTTATACATTGTTTCTAATAGCCTACAGGAAGTTGTGACTTGCTTTTCTAACTATGCAGGGGTGGGGGAAGTGGGGTATTTTTCTCTGCCAACCCTCCTAGTGTTTAATGCACCCTAGACTGAAAGGTGGTCCTTTCAACACCATGGGTACCGTACCCCCGTGGTGCTAGCGTGCACTTTGTCCATGTTGGACTATTTGTGTCGGTTATTCATACACAGTTGATTTTGCATTACTTCATTTATTGCTACTGGGGGTGGGTATATGGGTGGGGGGAGGGGGAAGTGGGGGTTGGAAGGCTTTTTAGAACACCTTGTTGATAACATACACTTATATATTAAACTTAGAATACCTAGTTGGTTTAAAGGTTATACAGAATATGTCAAGTTTAGGGCTACAGACTTAGTTTACATGGCTTCATTAATTGTGTTAACATTAGATACATACACTTGGTATCTTGTTGAAACATTGTTTTTATTGTTGGTTTTATCAAGGCACTTTACATTGTTCCAGTTGGTCAGAAAACGAAACATGTTCATAGACTATATTTTAATACCATGCAATGCAAGATGGTTCGAAAAGTCTTGTAGGTATCTTAGAAGAATTGCCTTTACACAAACATATAATAATGGCTAATGACTTAAAAATCATTTCTCTGAATTGTAGAGGGCTAAACAACAAAATCAAAATGAAAAGAGTGTCAGTGAACATAGTTAAACTACACCCGGATGTGATACTCCTTCAGAAGACACACATAACCCAGACTGATTCCAAACCTTTTTAGTCACGCTGGTTTCAGCAGGAGTATTTAGCCCCAGGCTCATCTAAAATCAAGGGGGGTAGCAATACTATTTTCAAAAAAAGTCAGATTCACCTTAAAAGACTCAGTAATAAATCCTAACAGTTGATTTATCTTTCGAAAGGGACTTTTAGAGGAAAAAATGACAACTGTGGTGACAATATATGTTCCTAACCAAAATCAATTCTCTTTTATTGCAGAGGTCTTCAATAGATTAGAAATGTTTAAAGAAGGTGAAGTGCTAATTGGGGGAGATTTCAACCTGATAATAGACCCAAAGGTAGACAGGACACATAAGAAATGGCTAAAATCTACACAAAAACAAAACACCAAGGTAAACTTGGCCATCCTCTTTAAGAGGTAATGACTTACATGATATCTGGTGCCTCCATCACCCCAAGGAAAGAGACTACACTTACTTCTGGGGGAGGCATGAAATTTACACCAGGATAGACTTCCTTTTGACATCATCTCCATTAATAAACCAGTTTGTGAAAATGGGCATTGGCACCCCAATATGGTCTGACCATGCATGGGGGAAAGGCACTCTGAGATTCACTGAGGTTAACACTCATACTGCAGATTGGAGGCTGAACACTTCTCTAACATGTCAGTAAATAAAAAAAGATCTTCAAAACTACCTCAAAGATAATAGTAATGATCATATATCCATAATCACAATCTTGGAGGCTATGAAAGCCACGATTCAGGGCAGGTTCATAGCTATTGCCTCATATTATAAAAAACAAAGCAACATTCTCAGAGAAAAAACTCTATTGAAAATACAGAACCTAGAGTCAGAACAGAAGAGAACAAATAACAAAACAATGTACAAAACCCTTCAAGCTGAAAGGAAAGTATTAGAATCCCTAGAAACCAATCAAATACAGAAAAAATTATTAGTGACTAAGCAAAAATATTGGCATACTTCTCGCACACTGAAGCTCCTAGCCTGGAAGATAAATCAACAATCCTCTTCTAGTAAAATAGCCATGCTGAGAGATGACAAAGGGACCCTACAAACAAACACACAAAAAAATTATAGATTTCTTTTAGACCTTTTATAGGGCGCTCTACACTACGGGAAACCCTGACCTCACCCAGATAAATAACTATCTAAGATCCACAACATTTGGAAAAAGTAAATTGAAAGACAGGGCTTTCCATAAGATCTTTATGGCTATCACCCCTGAAAAGGTATCTGAAGTCATAAAATCATTAAAAACCAACAAAAGCCCATGTAGGGACGGATTCCCTTCAGAATATTATAAAAAGTTTTCCCATATCCCAGAAGTCTGCAATCATATCAGGCAAGGTGAGCTTCCCAGATCCTGGACAGAGGCAGCAATAACAGTTATACCAGAACAAGGTAGAGACTTAACGAACCCAAGTATAGGCCAGTTTCTTTATTTAATCAAGACATGAAAATATTCACTTCTTTACTGGCAATTCGAATGAACTCCTTTATTACATCTTATGTTCACCCAGACCAGTCTGGATTTATGCACTCTAGAAACTTGGCAGATAAGATAAGGAGAAAACTGTCATATCCAGGGCCTTTTTTGTAGAAAAAGCCCAGCAGGAACTCATTAGCATATTAGGCCACACCACTGACAACATAGCTTATTAGCATATTAGGCCACACCCACATGTTACCAGAAGAGTGGTCATCCAGCCACATCCACCTTTTGCTTTTTATTCTGTATACCTTGTTTGTTGACAAAACCCAGGGCTTTTTTTGTAGCAGGAATTAATTTGCATGTCAGTCCACATACCCCTATTGTAGCAAATCCTAATGAGTTTCTGCTGTTGGGTGTGGCCTGTTATGCTAATGAGTTCCTGCTGGGTGTGGCCAACTCAGGAGCCAGCCGGAACTCCTTTCCTGTGCGTTCTTGCCCAAGAATAGCCCTGGTCATATCTTATTGCAATCAACACAACACAGAGGCAGCTATATTATCATTTGATATAGAAAAAGCCTTTGACAGATTGGAACCTCTGTTTTTGAAGGAAACCCTGTCAATTATAGGCTTTGGAGATAAATTCTTTAAGGCAATAGGAGCAGTATATGCAGGTCCCACAGCACATATACGGGCCAATGGTTTTACATCCGCAGAAATCCACATAACAAGAGGAACACAACAGGACTGCCCCCGTCCCCGCTTTTATTCAACTTATCTATGGAACCATTTGCTTCCAACATCAGAGACAACAGCACTATATCTGGAGTTGAAATTAACAATCTAAATTGTAAAGCTTGTCTCTATGCAGATGATATGTCTCTGTATTTAACAAATCTGGGCAGATCTTTACCTCAAATAAAGGAAGTCCTAAAGGCATTTAAGAAAGTTTCAGGCTTGCAAGTGAATTTAAACAAAACAGAACTTTACCCAATTCACATTTTGTCAATGTCTAAAAGATTTATTAAGGGCCATTTTAAGTGGATAACAACTGGAGACAACCAAGAGTCTGGATTCCTCTCAATAAAAAAGATATTCTAAAAGCCAACCATATAAAAATCTTTAAAGAAATCACAGCAGAACTACACAGATGGGACAAGCTCCCATTAATTTGGGCTGACAGACTCAACCTAGTGAAAGCCTTTGCCTTCCCTAAACTCCTGTTTTACTTTAGGACCATCCGGATTACAATTCCTGACACCTATCTCAGGCAATGGAAATCGACATTGAATAAATTCAAATGGGGTTTCCACAGACCAAAAATCAATTTTAAAATTTTGAGGCGACATACAGAAATGGGTGGGATGGGCTTACCAGATCTTAAAAGATATTATGAAGCAGCCAAAGTAGCTCACCTGGTGACAGCACTATCTCCTGTGATGGATACTGACAGGAAGTGGATAGAACAAAGTTACTCTCCATCCCTCTCCCTACAGGGAGTGATATAAGCTAGGAAACAGTACAGACCTGTAAACATAAACAAAGCAGAATACCTGTTACCCTCTATAAAAATATGGGATGCAAAACATTCAAAACTAGTGTCAAATCCATCTCTACTTTCTCTGTTTTTGGGCCAGGGATGGTTTCCTTCAGCACTAAATGCAACCAATTTTTCAAAATGGGAAGAAGCAAAACGAACTAGACTATTAGATATTACACACAAGGAAAAATTATTGGACAAAATTGAACTAGATCAAAAGGCAGGATGTAAATTACCCTGGTTCCAATACTTCCAACTTCAACATCTTTTTAGCTCAGCACAATTCAAAAATGTTGGAATGAAACCACTCACCCCATTTGAGACCCTTATAAAATCTGAGACTATGACCCAGAAAGGTCTAATATCCCTATTATATAAAACTGGGACAGATCACTCTTGAGGGACCTTTCTCTTACCAGAATAGTTGGGAACAGGATTGTAATAGGATCATATCGAATCAACAATGGCAATCCATTTGGAGGTCCTCAACCCTAAGGTCTCAATCCATTAATATTAAAATGCAACCATGTAAGATCCTGACAAGGTGTTATCTTTCACCTCAAAAGCTACACTATATCTACCCCTATACAAGCCCCCTATGCTAAAAGGGTTGCGGGGCGATAGCCACTTTTATACACTGTTGGTGGACATGCCCAAGTATAGCGCAGTTTTGGAATATGATAATTAAGCAGATCAAGGAAATAACAGGCTTTCTTGCTCCAAACAAACCGGAACTGCTGTTGCTATCTTTATGGGAAAATTGCGATTTACCAAATATAAACAAAATACTAATCAACTTCTTACTGGCAGCAGCCAGGGCCTGTATTGCCATCGAATGGAAACATAATCAACCCCCATCAATCTTGCTCTGGTATGATAGGATTTGGTAAATTTATGTCATGGAACTGATTGCTTTCAAGAACGTTCTAAATGACAATGCAAAGCTGAAAGCTCAATTCTCAGCAATCTGGTACCCATGTTTAGAACTCATGACAACTATTGGTAAAGACCCGAAAGATGCTTACCCCATAGACTTGTTACAATTGTAAGCCAAAGTTTTCACTGCAATTTGTTAGTAGGCTGTATTGATTGTTTGCTTGTTTAATAAAAAATGTCATTAATAAAAATAAAAAATCAGTGGTCAACTGATAATTTTTGTCTGACCAGTTAGACAGTATCCCAGCCAACCCTACCCCAAACAGTCCAGGGCTACGGTTAATGAATCTAATAGACTATGTGACAAATTGCACAAATAGGTATAGAAAAAGGCCTGCATGGTTAACAAACAAAGTAATGGACACTGTAAAAGGTAAGAAGGATTCCTTTAAGCAGTGGAAAGCTAGTCTCAGTGAGGCTGATAAAAGGGAACACAGGCTGTGGCAAATAAAATGCAAGTCTGTGATCAGGCGGGCGAAAAGGGAATATGAGGAGCATATTGCAAAAAACATAAAAGACCAGCAATAAAACTTTCTTCAAATGCATTAGAAGCAGGAAACCAGCCAGGGAGGCAGTGGGGCCCTTGGATGACCAAGGGGTAAAAGATGTACTGAAGGATGATAGGGAAATGGCTGAGAAGCTGAATGCATTTTTTGCCTCTGTCTTCACAGGGGAAGATGAGATGTGCTTGCCCACTCTAGAACCATTGCTTTTGAAAGACCTGAGTCAGACTGAGGTGACGAGAAGGGAGGTCCTGTGACTGATAAATACTTAAAAACTGATAAATCACCAGGCCCGGATGGCATACATCCAAGAGTTCTGAAAGAACTCATACAGGAACTTGTGGATCTCCTGACAAAAATATGTGATCTTTCATTAAAATCTGCCTCCATTCCTGAGTGGAAGGTAGCTAATATCACCCGCATCTTTAAAAAGAGTTCCAGAGGAGATCCAGGAAATTACAGGCCAGTCAGTCTGATGTCAATACTAGGTAAGTTGGTGGAAACTGTTATTCAGGAGATAATTAGTAGGCACACTGATGAAGAAAAACTATTGAGGCAGACTCAGCATGGGTTCTGTAAGGGAAGATCTTGTCTCACTAACCGGTCAGTGTTCTTTGAGGGAGTGAACAAACATGTGGACAAGGGGGACCCAATAGATGTTGTTTACCTTGACTTCCAGAAAGCTTTAGATAAATTTCCTCTTCACAGGATCCTAAGTGAGCTCAGTAGTCAATGGGATAAAAGGACAAGTCCTCTTGTGGATCAAAAACTGGCTAATTAATAGAAAACAGAGGTTGTGGTCACACACACACTAAATAATCCTCTTTCAGTGCACTTTCCAACTGGATTTTGCCAGTTCACACAGTGAAAATCTCATTTGAAAGTGGATTGAAAGTGGATTATTTAGTGTGTGTGACCACAGCCAGAGAATGAGTATAAATTGGGCAATTTTCACAGTGGAGGGTGGTAAGCAGTGGACACCGCAGGGCTCAGTACTGAGTCTGATGCTTTTTAACTTGTTCATTAATGATTTGGAGTTGGGAGTAAGCAGTGAAGTGGTTAAATCTGTGGATGACATGAAATTGTTCAGGTGGTGAAAACTAGGCAGGATTGTGAGGTACTCCAAAGGGATCTGTCGAGGATGGGTGAGTGGGCATCAACATGGCAAATGGGGTTCAGTGTGGCCAGGTACACAGTCATGCACATTGGGGCCAAAAATCCTAACTATAAATACACATTGATGGGGTCCAAACTGGCAGAGACTGGACAAGAGAGAGACTTTGGAGTCGTAGTGGATAACTCACTGAAAATGTTGAGGCAGTGTGTGACTGCAATAAAAAAGGCCAGCACTATGCTGGGGATTATTAGGAAGGGAACTGAAAACAAATCAGACAGTATCACAATGCCTCTGTATAAATCAATGGTGTGACCTCATTTGGAATATTGTGTGCAATTCTGGTCACCATACCTCAAAAAGGATATTATAGCATTGAAAAAAGTGCAGAAAAGGGCAACTAAAATGATAAAAGGGTTGGAACACTTTCCCTATGAAGAAAGGTTAAAGTGTTTGGGGGTCTTTAGCTTGGAAAAACGACAGTTGAGGGGTGACTTAATCGAGGTTTATAAGATTATGCATGGGATAGAGCAGGTCGAGAAAGAAGTACTTTTCTCCCTTTCTCACAATACAAGAACTCGTGGGCACTCAATGAAATTGCTGAGCAGTCACGTTAGAACGGATAAAAGGAAGTACTTCTTCACCCAAAGAGTGATTAACACTTGAGATTTACTGCCAAAGGAGGTGGTGGCTACAAGCATGGATGGCTTCAAGAGGGAATTAGATAAGCATATGGAGCTGAGGTCCATCAGTGGCTATTAGCCACAAGGTATAGATAGGAACTCTCAGTCTGGGGCAAGTGATGCACTGTATTCTTGGTGCTGGGGGGGGGGGCAACAGTGGGAGGGCTTCTAGTGTCCTGGCCCCACTGGTGGACCTCCTGATGACAGCTGGTATTTTGGCCACTGTGTGACAGAGTGCTGTACTGGATGGGCCATTGGCCTGATCCAACATTGGCTTCTCTTATGTTCTTATTGAAAATGAAAAAGAAATAATCAGCTTAAAGAAAATAGCCGCTCATAGAGAATCTGGCTAGCTTAACTGTGAGGGAAGAGGTTTTAAAATAAATCTGGGCTGAACTGCCCTCAGCTGTGAATTCTTGCTAAGTTAGTCTTCCACCCTGGTAATGCTCTAAGAGGTACCAAAAGTCTTTTTGAGAGGAAGAAGCTCCTAAAAAAGAGCTAAATTATGAAAACAGAGGCAGGATTGTCATCTTTTTAAAGACTTTTTAATCAGCTACATGATAGGCAGACAACAACAGAGTCTTATCCCAGAATGGAATCAAAGTGATGGGGAAGTTTCACCTGTTCAGTTTTGTTTGTTCTGCCACAGAGCCTATAAAAGGGGAGAATATCAGAAATATTCAGGCACAAGATTCCACTCCTTATATTTTGCTGTACATACCTGGGGAAACAGCTATATTATGTCCTACTATGCGCCAACAGTTCTTCACAATCTGTGTGGAAACTTGTACCAAACACAGACCACAGTTCTTGATGTCAGCTGTGTAAGTGGATGGGAGATCTTTGCTAATAGGGCACAACAACTATGTTGTATATAGGGATTATAAACCCCTCTGTGTGGACATGTGCATAGCTGCATAAAGCACTGGTTTAACATTGGTACACATAATGAGGTAGTTTCTTGCTGGATTAAAATAACAAGGGATGGTTAGGTAGTAAATTGAAGGAGCGCTTGGGGATTTCTCTTCTCTTTAATGCTGCCACCTTCAGGATGGACACTGGAAGCATATATGTAAGTTCTTCCAGTGGTTCAGATTAACTTGATCTCATCAGATCTTGGAAACTAAGCAGGGTCAGCCCTGGTCACTATTTAAATGAGAGACTACAAGGAAGTCCAGGTTTGTTGTGCAGAGGCAGACAGTAGCAAACCACCCCTGAATGTTTCTTGATTTGAAAATCCTATGGGGTCACCATAAGTCAACTGTGTGTTAGCCAAGTTGCCTTATTTTTTTAATACTAGCTTGGGGAATTATTAATATAAAATGGCAATAGGCATATAGTATGGATCATGACCTGGGTATACTGGAATCAGAAGTCCCAAGAACACAGGAATAGACACAGAGACTGAGTAGCTAAAATAATGATTTCTTTACTAAATATTCTGCATACAAACAATAATCAAGCATTCACACACACAATACAGAACTAAGAAAACAGAGGTGATTGATAGCTAATAGAAGGGTCAGTTATGGGGTGATACTACCTGTCGAGACATGCAGAAGTTCATGAAGAAGGGATTTATGACCCAAACCCAAAGATTTGGGGGTGGACTGTCAGTTGGCATCAGGGCAGAGGCACACATTCTGAGGCCATGTGCCTGGATGGATATAGACATTGGAAAACAATGCAAACCAATAGGAGGCCTTTAGGGGCTTGTCTCAGGTGAAGACAAAAGATTACCTGGGCCTATGATGAGTTCCAGGGGTGCATAGCATCAGGATAGGCAAGACCTAGATGTGACCAGTGAGATCTCAGAGGGGCAATGTCTGGATTTACAATAGAAGCCAGGTGTTGGATGATTGTACTGGGGCTAGCTATATAGATTTTATGTCAATTAATGGTTCTGACAAGGCAGTTGGATAGGTTCCCAGATATAGAGAAAAGATGGGAGATGGGTCCCTGATTAGCGTCAGGAAGGATTGTTAAGAATTTGAATGTTTGATTGGTTTATCTTGGTATCCTGAGGGATGGAGCAAGGAAGGACAAGTATTGAGACAAAGAATTCACACATAGACATGGGAAAACGCAAAAGGGCTGGGTGAGGTTCTGGAGGCAGGAGGGCTATTTGCCAGGTGGCCTCTGAATAGCCTTTAGAAATGTAGGTATTTTACCTGGTGGAACAGCCATTGTTTCATATACATATATTCCTGGTGGGGGAGAAGTCTGGCGGTTTGCTCTGAGGGTTGCCTTGTTGTCACCTAAAAATGGAGATCCTGTTTCCAGAGCGATGGCTTGCTCTGTGTTTCAGAACCAGGAGTGTCTTCCTTGGCCTGAGTTTTGTGGGTCTCTGGTTCAGGTTAGAAAGTGGGGTGCCCCTACTATTGGGCCTACCCGAGAGTAAAGGCAGTGCCTCTGGGCAACATGTGACTTGATGGCACTTTGCACCACCAATGCAGCAAGAAAGAGGGCAGCTGTAGTTCCTACTGCCCATGCCGTCTCCATTGTCCACCCATCCCATACGTGCTGCACAGCACACCTGGAGCCCTTTGTGCCACAGCAGGCAAGGTTAAGGGAGGTTAGTAACAGCAGGGAGGGAACAGGAAGAAGGATCTATGTCTGCTTCGTCTCATGCTGTATCAGAAGATCTGTAGCCAGCATACCTAAGCAGGGTATGCATCAGGATGTCATCTAATATTGGAGGCACTAAAGAGTTGGCTGCTGAAGAATTTCTCTCCTACAACAAGTTCCTTTTCAAACTATTAATCTTGGATTTTCCTTTCTCTTGTAATATAATCTGGAAAATGCCTGCACTCTGATTACACGTTTAGCATTGACTGGAGGTATTATGTGGAATAAAATATTATAGTGTTGACATAAAATAATTAAAGGGTGGTGGGTTTTTTAACCATTGTCCCAAATTCCCACCTCTTTCCCCAGTGCTGCTTTTATGAGAATGGCTATCCAATAGCAGAAATCTCATAAACCTTACATATTATGGTGATAATAATATTGTACAGTACATTGCTTTGGGCATAAAGGTATTTTATTTTCTTTCCTTCCCTTTTATTTTAATGTATAAATACATCAAATGAAGGGCTTCTTAACAGCCTTGCTGTAAAGGTCATGTGCATGTGAGAGCCGGGCATTTCTAGGGGTGATGTGGCATGAGCATAAGATTCCAGAGTAGTCCTGACATGAGAATATGGGGATGAGAACCAGAGTTTCTAAAGTGAACATTCATTTAAGTTGGCACTTAAAATTCTGAGACAGTCTCTCTTGACTAGTTGTGACAGCAAAGAACTTCATTAGCTAGAAAACCAAAACTGTTGATCAATACGCAGAATTGATGAGTTTTAATGTGGCTCATCAGTTGTTGGTCTCCTCATGGGCCAGAATGAGATGTCAGGTGCAGTTTGCTTTCATACTCAGGTCCTAAGTAATCACCATATTGGAAACTGGGAGGGAATTTCTCCAAGTCTAGTTGACATGTGGGAAGGGGTAATCATTCTGTAGGACAGGTTCATTGCTGGATTTGCCTTCCTCCTTCTAAATTTCTTTTTGCTCTGGAAGTAGCTTTGGTTTCAAACACAGGTGGTTTTTGTCTGTTCTCTGTTGGTTGCTCAGCACACTAGATCCTATAATATGATGGCTAAGATCTTTGAAACAGAATTGTAGTAGCTGTAGAAACAGAATTGTAGTAGCTCCCTCACTGTATGTAAACATAGGTTATGAGAATCAGTGCTAGGAACCTGCAGCTCTCTCTTTGGTGGGGCTAGGTCACACTGAATCACATGGCAGAAGATTCTGAATGCGTAAACCATGGAATAGAATGGGATGTTCCACCTGAAAGAGCAGCCTGGATACTTATGCAAGAGTAACACATGCGTGCCCCAGCAAGAGCAAGCTGTGTTAAATACTCTTCTGAAACCACTCTTATCCTATCATGTGTGTGGCCACTTGGTTAGGTAGGGTTACTTTCGAAAAAATTGAGGTGGGGTGGAATAACCTTTTATGAAGTAAGGGGAGAAACATTCTAACCGTATCCAGAAAGTTAATAGCAAACATTTCTGACTGGAACTGCTGTTCATTTATTAAAGTTTTAATATTCTCAGAATTCTTTTTTTGTGTGGTGATTACCATGACCACTGGGCTTTGACAGGAAAAAGTACTCGGACAATTCTAATTTTCCCTATTCCTAGAATGGCCACCATCCTCTCTCATATTCAGGAGACGATCCTAACATAGCACCTAACACAGTATACAGTTTTCATCCGTTGGTGTGTGGCAAGGGGCTACATCACTCTGTCATGTCGAGAGAACCCAGACCACACAAGTAGGATGGAGACTTTGGTGAGGAGGTGCTTCACAGGTATAACAAAAGAATTAGTAACTTGCAAGCCCCTCCCCCCATTCTGTCATGCAAACAAAAGCTATCTTCCCCCACAAATCAGGGGAATTTATTCTGAGCTAATTATAAATCATATTAGACTCATCACCTTCCCAGAGACATCACTGGGAGCAGTGTGGGGTTTGATCCTCTACTCTGAGTCCCCAACTCCTTTCCCCAAAATGTCTTGCCTGGAACCTGTGGAACCTGAATCCCTCTGACCCTGTGGCCAGAGGGATGAATGGAGATCTCTTGCTCTCTGGTCTTCCCTTCTCTTTGATTCCTGAAAATGTTGCTATGAAAGCCATCCAGGAACACAGGCTGTTCTTGAGTTGCTTCTGGCACTTTACTTGGACATTATGTGTATAGCAGGGCTTTTTTTTTTCCCGGGGAAACGTGCCAGAACGGAGTTCTGGAACCTCTTCGACAAAATTCTTTTTAAAATGTTTAAAAGTTCATGGGTTTTCAGTATACAGACTGAAAATTTCGTTTCCCTTTTGAGAGTTCCAGCACCTCTATATTTTTTTTAAAAGCCCTGTGTATAAAGGAGATATATGGAGGGTAATGCCATGGCATTGCCCTATAGTTTATGTTGTGTACCTTCTGTGCATAGGTAATATGGGGACATCATCGATGTGCAACTTCACAATTAGTGAGTATACAGGTACATACAGTTGAGTGTCAATGCTGAGAGGAATGGCAGTCAATGTTTGAATGAACAACTTGGGCTGTGCCACAGGAAAAAAACAGGCATACAAATATTTATGTAGGAAACACAGCAGTAAAAAAAAAAAAGAGGAATGTGCCCCCCTGTGGGGTGGCTTGATTTTAACTTTAAGCAGCAGGCTGCTGTTTTCAGAGGGAAAACAGAGCCATCAACAGACAAATTGCTCCCAGTAAAGTAAAAGAGTCTTAGCAGGAGCTTAGTTCCTATTGCAAGGCTAAAGAGATCTGAGGCTTCTTGGGGTAGGACAGTCAGTTGAGGATCGAGGACAGAGTATCTTTTAATGTGCAGTTCAGATATTTGTTCTAAACTTCATTTGGGAAAGCCTTGAAAAGTGCATTGCTGAAGAATAGAAGAACTATTGCAAACGGGGGCTTGCTATCAAGGCAATGATATAATAGAATGGATAGAAATTCAGGAAAGAAGAAATAGCTATTTCCTAGAAACATAGGGAGGATACTAACACAAAAACCCAAACACAGAGGTTATTAACCCTCTTCCAAATCCTTTCAAAGCTGTCCGTTTAGACGTATACAAGTTAGTTTTCAAAATAATTTTCTTCCACCCAAGGTTTGTGGGTTTGTTTGTTTTCTAGCTATTGTAAATTACTCTTCCATAAATGCCTGGCTGCAGAATTATAGATAGGTATGCTTGAACACCCACTGGTCTGGTTTATGTCATTTTTTTGTCTGTCACAAAAAGGAGCCGATTTGGGGGGAGATCAGTTTGACTGTTCATGGACCATTTCATGGCTGGTCGAGAGGCTGCCTCGTTGTATTCCTTCCTGAAACCATGGCACGATTGGCTTTTTTTGCAGCTATTGCCACCATTTTGCTTACCATGCCATTGAAAATTTTAGGAGGTCTTTGAAAAAAAACAATAATTGCTATTGTATTATTGTGATCTGACATTTTATTGATGTCTTGTGGCCATCATAGATGTCCCAGCTTTCATTTCTTTTTTTAAAAAGTAAGACTCTTCCATTGGAGAGCTGTAAGAACAACTAGGCAGCACCTTTCCTCTTATAATTCCACAATGGAAGTTGTGAGAGACTTAGCTGGGACTTTGGCTGTCATGCCAATACACTGCTAGAACAGTAGATTGCAGTAATGCAATAGCGGTTGCTTATTTTTTAAAATCAAAATAAAATAAACCTTGAGAAGCCTTCTAGTGGCATGTAAGTGGGAAGATGCAGGGGAAATGGTGTCTCACTATGTGGATGCAGCTATAGATAGTTAAATCAGTTGTAAATAAATGCTGTGTTTTTAAAATGCTACACATCAGTGTTTGTCTAAGTAGTGGTTGCAGTCTGCCTGAATAGGCTGCACCTTGCGCATGCTCAGTTTTGACAAAAAATGCAAACCCATTTGACAGGAATTTGAGTAGTTTGCTGCCAGTTAATCAGACTGGGTGATCAGCTCCACTTCTGATCGGTACATCAGAAGTTGGGGAGCCAGTTTGGTGTAGTGGTTAAGTGCACGGACTCCAATCTGGGAGAACCGGGTTTGATTCCCCACTCCTCCACTTGCACCTGGCTGGATGACCTTGGGCAAGCCATAGCTCTGTACCAGCTGTTCCCTCAAGGACAGCTTGGGAAAGAGCTCTCTCAGCCCCACCTACCTCACAGGGTGTCTGTTGTGGGGAGGGGAAGGGAAAAAGGAGTTTGTAAGCCGCTCTGAGACTCCCTTGGGGAGTGGAGGGCGGGGTATAAATCCAATCTCTTCTTCTCTTCTTCTTCTTCTACATTCGAGCATGTTAAGTTTGACTGTTGAACACATTTGATGCTGAATTCGTGGCATCCCTACTTACAGCTAGTGGTCCACACAACATTTAATATAGTATGATATTCCCTTTGTCCTCACATGAATGGCCCAGGCTAGCCCAGTCTCATCAGATCTCAGAAGCTACGCAGGGTTGGCTCTGGTTGGCACTTGGATAGGAGACCACCCAGGAAGTCCAGGGTTGCCATACAGAGAAAGGCCATGGTAAACCATCTCTGAATACTCTTGTCTTGAAAACCTTACGGGGTCTCACCACCATATTCCCTTTAAAATCCTGCAATGGCCTGTCCCCTTAGGCCCAAGGTCTTGTTTTACCATTCTTCCCTAATGAATAGCCAGATCCCAGGGCATGATACCTGGAACCTGCCCTGCAGTGGCAAGGCAGGGCAGAAGTGGCAGGCAAAGGGTGGGCAAACAGTTTTTCAGGTATTCCAGTTTTTGCTGTAATGAATTTTGTTGGTCTTTAAGGTGCCACTGGGCATGTTTTCTTTTTCCTGCAACAAACTAACATGGCTGGCCCTCTAGAAAAACTAAAAAAACCCTATGGATCAGTTTGCATATTAGCAGCCACCATGAGAAGGTCATTTTTGGCCATGCTATGGGGTGGCTGCCACCATGTGGCTGGAGTGTGCATGTGATTGATCATCGAACAGGTCAGAACATTTGGGCGGAAATGGTTTTGGGGGGAGACTGAAAATTACCAGAGCTGTTTGATGAGCTGCTGTATTCAAATGGCTCACTGTGTATTAAAAGCTGTCAGATGGAATAACTTAAAGTGGCCTCTCAGCACGGTAACTGAACCACATAAAAGTGCCCCTTAAAACCTGTCATGAAGCAGCTTCAGTCCCAGAAACTGGAACGAGTTGGACGCCAGCAAAGAGTCAGCCACAGACTTCTAACTATGGAACAGATGCTAAGAGGGGAATATGGAGGGGGAAGAACAGTGGAGCTATTCTACACTGACTTTCCTGTCTCATAGTTTTTGCCTTCTCCAAGCCCTAAATCCCCCTTTTTAGGTTTATATAAATGTTTCATCCTCCCACTACTGCCTTGCTTAGTAAACAGTAATCCCTTTTCCACCTGGGAAGGGCAGGCCTCCCATCTGCTCTGCTCTAGCTATGGAGCTTTGCACTCTGTCTTGGGTATGTTTGTATTTTAACGACAACCAAGATTCTTGTGAGCATAATAGCAGGAGGTCTCTGCAGATGTTGAAGGCAGGGAAGGATGGGCAGAGATGAGATCTGGCATATTTGCTGTAAACGCATTCTAGTAAACACTCTGAATCTATTAATCCACAACTGTTTGGATAGTACTTGTGGAATAATCCTGCCAGTAAATCACCAGTCAGATGGAAAAGAAAGGTGTGTGTGTATGGGGGTGAAGCTTCTGTGTAGCAATTGTGTGATGATCCCTGGAGAATGGTTGCCCATTCATAGATTTCCACCTGTTAGAACAGGCTGTTTAGTTATTAAAATGCAGAGCAGGTCTCACCTCATGTTTCATTTGACAGACACTCTGAATATATCCCGGGTTTTTTACACAGAATTAGGAAAGCGTTTATATGTTGGTTGGATAGTTTATGTAGTGTACAAAACATTGGATAGGTGGGATATCGATAGCAAGATTCACATTCTACAAGACAGGTCTCACAGGGAAGGAAACAAGACACCACTGGTTGTGACCTCCAGTTCCCAGGAAGAGTTTTTAAACTAAGCCATCAGGTAATGTAATCCTGGGCTCAGCTCACCACAGTTGTTCCCCATAATATATGATAAATTCACTTGACAGACACGTTTGTGCCAAAGTTCACAGCATCCCTAATTTCATCTTCCCTAAGTAAACAGTAACACATTTAGGTTACCACAAGAAGCTGGACCTGCAGTATTTGCGGGGGGGGGGGGGTGTCCCATGGCTTCTGGCCTGCAGAAGCAGGAGGACATCTGTGCTGAGGAGGAAGCAGCCACAGATAAGTCTAGCCCCCCCCCCCAAACCTTCCCCCCTGAGCACTGGTGGCGAGACCTGCACAGCTCCAAGCCGCTGGGCTCAAGAAGCCTTCTCCCACCCCACCCCCGCCAAGCCTTCTCCCGGCTGCTCCACCGGCACGGAGGCCTGAGTGGCCCCCAGCTGCCGGGGCCACCAAACCCTCCCCCCTTGGCACCGGCGGTGAGGCCTGACCAGCTCCTAGCTGCCGGCCCACCAAGCCTTCTCTTCCCCTGGCACTGGCAGCGAGGTCTGAGCAGCTCCCACCCACAGGTTCACCAAGCCTTCTCCCCCCCTCGGCACCGGCGGCAAGGCCTGAGCGGTTCCCAGCTGCCGGCCCACCAAGCCTTCTCCACCCTGCCACCGGCAGCGAGGCCTGAGCGGCTCCTAGCCCCTGGCCTGCCAACCCTTCTTCCCGCCCCGGCAATGGTGGTGAGGCACGGTTCCAAGTGCATTCTCTGCGCATGCGCAGGGAACACTTTTTTACTTTTAGGGGAATCTCAGTATCTACTGTATATTTTTTTCAACTTTTCAGATTTTTCTGCTCAACTGGGGAGTCCCCCAAGTAGGCAGGAAAATCTCTGTGTCCCCTGTGTGCCCCTATTTAGATAACCGCACAGAGGGAGCATCTTGGCTATTACTATATAGATACTTCAGCAACTAAGTTTCAAAGGGAAAGTCAAGTGTAAGGTCACTGAGTTGGAATTCATATATAGCTTCGATGCTATCAAGCTTAGGCTCAATAAGAACTTGTAGGGTCTAGTTCATTTTAAAAAGTAATTGCCCCTTATTGGTTTATTGTGCACTATTAATCATTGCCAGTTTATCAGCCTGATTGGCTCGTTTACTCTTTTGACTGGATCTTGTTCATATGTGCTCTGTAGTGTAAAGTAACATACCTGTATCTTTTATATGTAACACATGCTGCTGATGAATTGAGCTATGTCTAGGGTTGCCTGGGGGTGGGGAAGGGAACTTGCTAGGTTATAATGCCATAGCGTGCACCCTCCAAAACAACCATTTTCTCCGGGGGAACTGATTTCTGCTCTCTGGAGATCAGTTGTAATTCTGGGAGACCTCTAGGCCCCACTTGGGAGTTGGCAACCATATCTATGGTTCGTGGTTACTTTTATACCATGGTATATTTATTAGTGTTGAAGGTGTGCAGGACTTTCTGTAATAGCAGAATCATGCAACTCAATTGGTCCCCAATTTATAGAGAGAATGGACTCCCCAGGGTGCCTCCTAGCATGATCCTAGATTGAAGTATTCTCCTCTTTCCACTTTCAAACTCTTGTTTCACACTAGAGAACCACCATAGTTTTGGGGAGTGTAAGCAAATAAAGTGCATGTGTTGCAAGGCTCCAGAATTAACTTACAGTTTCCTGGATGCTTATTTGTAGACTCTGGTTGAAACTCCTATAGAGTGACATTCTCTCCCCCCCCCCCCCCCCCGGTCAAGTTGCAGCTGAGTTACAGCAACCCCATAGGGTTTCCAAGGCAAGGTGGTTTGCCATTCCCTGCTTCTGCGTATGGACCCTTGTATTCCTTGGTGGTCTCCCACCCAAATACTAACCAAGGCTGACCTTGCTTAGCTTTCGAGATCTGATGAAATCAGGCTGCATCCTCATTCACAGAAAACTTCAGGGGAATGAACTTCTTGAAACAGACCAGGCACTGGGGAACTTGAGCACGATCCTTCTACATAACATCTCTCCTAAATAAGTTTCCTATAAGGAAATCAGCTCCTAGGGCTGTGTGATCTCTGCCCTGCACACATTCATCTGGGGAAAGATCAAATGCTGTCCTGCTGCAACTCTGCTGTAGGGCAAACACTTCCCTGTTTGTCTTCTCCCAGAGAAGCAGAAATAAGTTTCAACTCTGATCTTAGTAGGGGGGCATGGCAGGATTAGGGTTGCTAACTCTGGGTGGGGCAAACCCTAGAGATTTGAGGCAGAGCCTGGGAAGGCAAAGTTTGGGAAGGGGAGGCGGCTCAGCAGGGCTGTGATGCCATAGATCCAAAGCAACTAATCTCTGTAGTCTGCACAGATCAGTTATACTTCCAGGAGAAGTCTCCAGGCCCCACTCAGAGGTTGCCAACCCTGGCCAGGATTGGAGCTCATCCCATCCTATGGTAGTCTGTTTTGATTCAGAGGCTTGTGTACCTAGAAGACCTTCCATTATCCACACTTTAATTATCTAAGATTACTTCGTCAACTGAATTCATCATGTGTCTTTAGTTATTAAACATTTGTATTGTACCTTTGTTTTTAGAAAGTGGAAAACAAAGCACCGGTATGTATAATGGACCAACATACATAACAGTACATGAAGTACAACAGACATAATTTAAATTCAAAAATACTGGGATTACCCTATTTTTAGTGCAATCCTGTGCAAAATTGTCCAGTCCAAACTCATTGAAATCAATAGGATTAAATGAAGTAACTTGGTTTAGGTATTCTGCATGACCTCTTTTTATACTGGATGCCTCCCACACTACAAAAGCATATGACATGATGCTGCATTTGGGGATGTGATGACTGTATCTGATAGAACTGGGATTAATCTTTATGGGATTCTGTCATGCATTGGGTGATCATATTTCTGTAATTTTGTGGTCAGGCCTCTTAAAATCTTTGTCCCCATGTCTTTCCTCAAAACTCATTTTGTTTAAGGTGTCAAAATTAAAGAATGGAATGGGGATATAGATTAAGAGCTATTCCAAACAGTCATTTTGGTGGATGATTATCACCCATTTTACTGCCACTTGCTGCTGTTTCACTCACATCAGAAACACATAATCTACGTGTCCCTATGACCAGTGTGAAGCAAAGAGTGCCTATTTGCATTTACCGTGACAGCTCTATTTTCCATTGCCTGTCGTCAACCTTATTCTGCCATTTCTACAATTGTTTGGCTTTCTTTTGTATTGTGAAAGAAACAAAGCTTGCCTAAGCACTTCCCCTGTGGCTCTGCTTGGGCCACCCCTCTACTTACTCAAGGAAAAGTCTGTTCTCTCTATTTGCTGTAGTTGTTTTTATTTTGTACAATTGCCCCAATTTAGCAATCTGTGAGTGGTAAAGCACATACTTTGTGTTCACAAACACAAAGCACGTACTTTGTGTTCACAAACACAAAGCACATACTTTGTGATCACAAACACAAATTTTGTTTGATTCTTGGTATATCTTTCCATATTTGATTCTTGGTATCCTTAAAAAGGATCTCAGGTAGCAGGCAGTGGTAAGACTAGTGGTCAGGAAGTGAAAGGTAGGTTCATATGTTGCCACGCTGTCAAAGAGTTCATATCTCTTTGGTATTACTATCTGGAAATGGAGCACAAAATTGAACATTCAGTGCCTGGTTTTGTTTTTTAAAATACATATGCTGCTCAAAATTGATGTCAGTTGTGTTCTTTTTCTGGAGATTCATATGGTTGTAATCTCTAGGCTTTGTGGCATTAGTTCTAAAAGACTAGGACTGGTCAGCCTAGAGTCTATCACAGTCTCTGAAAGCTTGGAAGACTCCAGCAGCAACTCTGTAAAAACACGGAGACCGATCTGAGAAGACATGAGTCAGATGGACAATGGCTTCCCTAACTCTTGCTTTTCTTCCATAGCTCCTGCTCAGGCACAGATCATCCATGCTGGACAGGCATGTGTCGTAAAGGAAGATAACATCAGTGAACGAGTGTACACTATTCGGGAGGGTGATACCCTTGTTCTGCAGTGTTTGGTTACGGGACACCCACGGCCACAGGTAACCTTTCTGGCCCATTCTGTCATTTATGGTCCCTTGTTACTTTACCAAATACTAGGCAGACCACTGTTTACCAGAAAGGATGTTGTCCTCTGAATCACTGTTCACAGCAAAGCGCCTAGAAATGGCCTCATTAAGCTTAACATCACAACTTTGCTGAATTCATTTCCATGCTAGCAAAACTTAAAACTGATAGCATTCCATCAACAGAATAAAGGGGGTCTGGATAGTACAGCTATTCCCCCGAGCAGAAAACTTGAGTCCCCTTCAACTGATTTGTTTTTTGGCTGCTCCAAGCATATTCATTTGAAGCTTTTTAATGTAGATACTTGATTGTATTAAGTCTCACTAGCTCATTTGCCAGAGTGGCTACCACAAAACTGCCAGTGGATGTTGAGTTGCTGACAGGGGCGTCAAGTTTTAAAATCCGGGGGGGGGGGGGGGAGGGCTCGTGCACACACGCATGCCGGGACCGTATCCCCGCTGCTGCTGCCTTCCCCCCCCTGGCCTGGCCACTCCTGCTTCCGTCCCTCCCTCCATCCGTCCATGGGCCAGCTGGGCATTTGTTTAGCTGCCCCCTGGACAGACTGAGGGAGGGAGGGACGGAGGCAGCTGGGGGGGAAGAGAGAGAGAGAGGCGGCGGCCCTAGGAAGGGCCTGGGGATGCGCGGCGGCGGGCGCTCCATTTCCTCGGGGCGGGGGCTCAGTCCCCTCCCCGGGAAATTTCGAGGGTGGCTCGAGCCCCCCCGTAGTTGACGCCTATGGTTGCTGACATTTAAGGAGTCCCACGGTACAGGGATGAGAGGTGTTCCTTAACAAAGCAGGTGAAATGTGCAGACAAAACTTTCCACTTGGTAACACCATCTCTAAAAGCCCAACAGTGACTGCATAATGGCCCCTGAAGATCATGTTATGATGTGAACAGGAGCCTCCAGGGAACAGGGTATATTAAAGGCAGGTAAAAGCTATAGCACCTCCTTTTGCTCCCTTCATATCCTCTTCCATAGCCTCACTACTCACACAAGCTGAAGTGCAGTGGCTGTCAGCATCTAATTTCTCCATGGCATAGATTCACAGACAAGAAACTATTTGACGTAGGATATAGGACACACCAAATGAAAGAGAGCAGTCCAGGCCTTAAAGGTCAAGTTTTGAGAGCTATTTGTCTCGCAAACACCCATTCCCTTCTGCCAAATCAAAATATAAAGCGTCCTCAAGATGGTGTTTTCTAGTCCCTTATTAATCTGAGTTAAATACCACCCTACACTCCTTTTGTCACAAAAATGACCATATATTATGACCTCTGTGCATTAGAGCTTGTTCTAAAGGCCACTTAATGTAGAGCGGCTGTCCCTTAACAAATTTGGTCAGATTGTCTCCAAGGGAACATTCATAAGATCACTCAGTGATTAATTTCTTCTCCAAAGCCAGCATGATTAAGGTATGGTAAAAGTTGCATACAGTTTCCCTTTCTTCCCAAGAACATATATATAGAAGCTTTCTCAAAATCCTGAATGTACCCTGTGTATAGAAGCTTTCTCAAAAGCCATTTTAATCAAGTTATTTAACCTGGATGTTTATGCCTGGCCATGAGGAAAACAAAACCAAAGAAACCAGAGCACAAATGTTTGTATTTACATTTATTTAGATGGTACACTACAAGTAAAAAATATTAAGGCTGTAATCACAAGAACTGAAGAAGCTGGCATGATGTAGTGATTACAACAATGGACTAAGACCTGGGAGACCCAGGTTCAAATCTCCGTTCTGCCATGGAAGAGGCAAGCAGCTCTTTCCCGCACTCTGAGTGTCCTTGGGCAGGTCACATACTCTCGCCCTAACCCTAACTCACAGGGCTGTTGTGAACATAAAATGGAGGAGGGTAGAATTGTTGTAAGCTGCTTTGGGTCTCCATTGTGGAGCAAAATCGGGTATAAATGAAGCAATTAAATATGAAAGGGCCAAATGAGACAAGACAGAAGCTTAACCTAGACATTGCAGCTTTTAACAAGTTGTGTCTGGATTGCCAGGGACATTTCTTCGGGCAGGTGAGTTAGAATAAACCATATGGAGGATCCTTGAGTCTGAATGTCAGCTTATTTACACCACTTGTATTTAACATGCACATTCTGCTTAGAGCATAACTATACATACCCTCAGGCCATAGAAGCAGAACACTTGGGGTGGGGGAGATTTCTTCTGTTATAGAAGAGCACAGATAAACCATAGGTGCAAGAAGAGTTTATAACATGAAGAATGCTAACACAAAGATAAAAAAAACGTGTGCACAGACAGAGGAAAAAGGAAATTATGCATCCAGTGAATATTGTTCCCTGGCCTCTGCCCCACTCAGTTTTATCTCTGTTCCATCACTTATCTCCTTAGGTTTCTTTGGCATTTTGCATAGTTTTCATTCCAAACTAAGTTTTCATTCCCTGTAAATATACCAGTAGCATTTTTTTCCTTTTTTTATATTTCTTTTTTTTCCACATAGATGGGCAGTTTTAGTACAACCTCAATATTGGTCCATGGATAGTTTTGAAATTACAGTAATATACTCTTTCACGCGCACACACACACACACACACAAACTCACACAGTCAGTCCCTATTCTCTTGCTTGTCTAAATCAAAGCTTTATCTCTTAACCTTTGTTTAATCTTCTCTCTTGTCTCAGTTAGTTGTTAAAGCTCCAAAATGTGGTCAAACTAAATAAATGAGGATAAAATGAAAAAAGCTGAGGAAAGATTAAAGAACTGACTGAAGCAGCCACGCAAACAGAATGCTCTTTGAGAGGCTTCAGGCTCCTAATGAGAGGACAAAGGCTAAATAAATCCCTCATAGGCAGCCATTAGCTCTGAATAGTATGGAAGCACTGGGTGCAGGCCATAGAATCCTATCATCTCATCTCCATAAAATGCTAGCTGCACTCCACCGTAGCTGGTAGAGGCCATTAGGCAGGGAGAGGAGCTGATTAAGGTTGATGCCTTGTGGTAGTAATAATGCTGTCTGCCTTATTCTCAGCACACAGGGTAAAGGTTTAAAAGGTTTCCCTTGCTCGAAAGCTAGTTGAATCCAACTCTAGGGGGCGGGTGGTGCTCATCTCTGTTTCCAAGCTGAAGAGCCAGCGCTGTCCGAAGACTTCTCCGTGGTTATGTGGCCGGCATGACTAAATGCTGAGGCGCACAGAACCCTGTTACCTTCCCATCGAAGTGGTAACTATTTATCTGATTGCAAATTCTTGCTTTTGAGCTGCTAGGTTAGCAGGAGCTGGGGTCAGAGATGGGAGCTCACTCTGTCACGTGGTACTCGGGTCTCAAACTGCCAAGCTACTGACCTTCCGGTCTGCAGCTCAGTGTCTTAACCTGTGAGCCACCACGGCCTCCCCCTAGTCCAGTTCCCTACTGTCCAATATAGGTCTTGCTGGCCTTTAGCAAGCCATTTGTACTCAATTTATCATCTGTAAAATGGGATTATTACCTGTTTCCTTCATTTATTTCGCTGAGACGGAATGTATGATATATAATTATAGACTAAAGCAGAAGTCCCACCAGCTCACCCATGTCCTCCCACTTCAGCAGGAGACCTACCACCCCCAACCAGCTCTTCCTGCCACTGCTCAGCTGGATGGCAGGGGAAACATAGTGAGGGACGCGGGGGGGGGGGGGGCAGTCAGCATCATACAGACATCATCATACCACTTCTGGCATGGCCCAGGAGTGATGTTATTGTGTAAGGCAGCACTCTACCATTCACCCAAAGCTCTATGGTTAAACCATAGTTGGGGGAAAATGCTATAGTGTTGCACCTACACCAATGTCACTAATGTGTTGTGCCAGAGGTGAGTCTCCTGCCTTCGGCTGGCAACCCTACCTTCTCCATACCATTTTTTTTTGGATGGAATGCTTTTCTAGAACTCCAGCACACTGTACCTGAACAGTCCCACAATTTTTTACTTTTTCAATTATCTCCAGACTACAGAGAACAGTTCCTCTGAAGGAAATGGCTGCTTTGGAGAGTGGACTCTATGGTATATCATAGAGTGTAGGAGAAATGTAAGTCCTAGAGTGACATCACATGCCTGCTGAGCTCTTTCCCCTATCAAAACACTGCTGTCCCCAGGTGCCACCCCATAATTTCCACCAATTTCACAGGCCAGAGTTGGCAACCTACTACGCAGTTATGTGGTACCTGTCTGTATTAGAGTTGCCTGCCATGCCTGACAACCAGCAGGAGCTTTGGGGGTGGGGCATGGGGGCTGCACTGTCATCTGCACCATAATATCACTTCCAGGGAAAACCAGAAGTGACATTGGGCAATTCTAGGAATTGCCAGGAACTCTAGAGTTTCCAATGATTCCTCGAACTGCTCAAAGTCACTTCCTGGTTTTCCCCGGAAGAGACATGGCAGTGCAAATGGTGCCACCCTTTTTCCTTGCACTGCTTGGAGCAGCAGCAGACAATGAGGGCTCCTAGTGGGTTTCATGAGCCGGAGTATAATGCTGTAGAGTCCACCTCTGGAAACTGCCATTTTCTTCAAGGGACCTGATCTCTATTGCCTGGAAATCAGATTTTAACTCTGGGAGAACAGCAGGCCACACGAAGAGGCTGGCAACCCTATAAAGTGGTGATCTGGAAGATGGACTGCTTGATAAAGCCCTGAGGTTTGTGATTCCAGCAAATGCTGACCTCTTTTCTTCAGGCCTTTGCTTGCATCTGCAGACATTGTTAGCCAAATTGCTCTATTTGCTTTAATAAAAAGTTGGGGAATTATGATATCAATGTGCAATTGGCATAACTACAGCATCATGGCCTTTGTATATCAGAGTCCCACTTTATCCAGGTCACAAAAATAGACGCAGAGACTAGATAACTAAAGCAGTGATCTCTGTACTGAAGAATGCTTAAATCCTTATAAACAATAATCAAACATTCATGCACACAATACAGAAATAAGGAAGCAGAGGTGATTGATCAGGAATAGAGGGGGTGAGTTGTGGGGTGATACTACCTGTCCAGATGTGTGTGCAGTGTAGGGTGCTAGGTTCCTTTTGTCCCCCACACCACACTACCCACTCCATTGTTAACATAAGTTTGCTCCTCAGATCAGAGAATCTGACGTTTGTTAGGAAGACGCCTGGAATCAGGGTCTTTTCCTTTGGTGGCTATCAACCATTTTGGGTGTTGTGATAAGACACATGCCATGCGAAGAAAGAGCACCAGCACTTAGGGGTGGAGTTGCCGCTTAGTTTAAACGGTATTCAATCGGTCTGGAAAGGACATCCCCATGCTCCTGTTTTCCCTTCTTTCTATCGTTGGTTCTGGGTGGCCCAGAAAGGGCAGAGACCCCAAAACCTTACTAGTTAGGCAATAATCCAGTTAGGGCAGAGCATAAGTCCCAAAATCCCACTGGTTAGGTGATTATCCAAGCGAAAAGCCGAAAATCCCACTGGTTAGGTGGTTTACCCAAGCAGAGTTGCCAAAAAACTCCACTAGTTTTTGAGGTTATCAGTTAGGGCAAGGCCCAAAACCCACAAGTTAATAGGTAATCCCGTTAGGGAATAGGAGGCTGATCACTTCCATTCCCAAAACCTAATTTTAATTCGGCTAGACACTAAAAGTATTTGAGTGTTTCCTTTTTTTTCTTGTGTAAAGGAGACCATAGGGTCCCCTTTTTGCTAGTAATAACCAAAGAGAGTAAGGAGTATTCTCTTTTTAGAAACACCTGAAACTTAAAGTAAAATGTACCGCGCCAAGGAAGCAGAGGTGCCGAAGTTAAATAAACTAGAACCTTTCCAGGGAGCACTAAAGTACTCACTGGTCTGACCATACAAGTTTTAGAATACTTGGAAACCAAAAGCTCCATTTAGGTTTTGTTATTAAAATTGTGTTTGTGTTTCCACACCATGTTGATGCCCCTGAAGTCAGGGTCTTCTTACTTTTGCTCGGTGGCCCTTGACCGAGATTGGTTTGTTGGTTTGTAATATAAGCTTGCTCCTCAGATCCGAGAATCTGAAGTTAGTTAGGGAGACCCCAGGAATCAGTGTCTTTTCCCTTTGGCCATCAGCTAATTTGGTTAGCGTAACTTAAGGTTTTTCCTCAGATCCGAGAATCTGAAGTTAGGCAAAAATGCTACATTAAAAACAAGAGAAAGTCTGACCTTGTAATTAAGATCCTCTTTCTCAAATTCCTTTCCCAAATGGAAGGAGAACTGGAAAGGGTGATGGAACTGTAACACAAAATGCCAGGCAGTCTTTTTAGCCATCAAAGTGCCTGCTCCCTAGCCTCTTAAGTAAAACCCAGCAGGCAGAAATAAGTCACCAATCTTGCCATGCTGAGATCAAGTTCCCCTGAAAACATCAGCTTGAGACCCTGGTTGCATTTGCACCCCTTGAGACACTGCTAGAATTCCCATAAAAGAATAGAAAGGAAAACAAAAATCCCTAAAATCCCTCTAATCCTGAACAGAATAGTGAGAATCCTGTAGCTTCTGTTAAAACCAAGACAATGGTAAGGGAAAAACAGAAAATTAGAAAAACAGGAGCCCTAAAATGCCTCACTAAAATTCCTGGGAAAGCCCAGGCCAACTCCCAGTACAGCCACTTAATGGCTGGAGCAAAATAAAACCTCCCCCCCATTCCAACTCCAAACTGGGCAAGAAATGGAGTGAACACAGGACTTTCCTGTGGAAGAAACTTAGAGCTACAAAAGTGGCAGTGCAGGTCTCCAGGTAAGACCTAGAGCTCTCCTGGAGATATAGCAAATCTCCAAGCTACAGAGTTTAGTTCCTCTGTAGAAAATGAGTGTTTTGGAGGAGGGAAGACTCTGTGGCTTTTGCCCCACTGGAGTCTCCATCCTTCTTCGGACCTCAGCCTAGATCTCCAGGAATCTCCCACCTGGATCTGGCAACCTTAATCAGAGCTCGAGACCAACAAGTCCAAAATATGTAACTTTAATATAAGTAAAGAATCTTAGCTGCAGAACTCATGCCGGAGAAAGAACTTAAATTCAGTGGTTATAAAACAGTGCAGTTATGTTTCCAAACTTCCGAAGACAAGCTTAAATGCCAGAGAAATGAAGTATAATGCAGAAGTAATATCAGAAATAGTCTTTCTGTAATTACTGTTATAACTGAGGGAAACTGAGAAAATTCTGTACCTCTAGTTTCACCTTTTAAAGTACGGAATCCTACAAGTCTCTCCCTTCAACTGTCTGTAAGAGAGAACTTGGCCCCATCTGAGCCATTTTTAGAACCAAAAGCCTGACCATTTAAAACTTCCCTAATCAGGAAACTTTAGCAGCCCAAAAAGAAACTCAGAAATTACTTTCCCCTTCCCGAACCTAAATGGGCAGGGATCACAGCAGGAAAATCATAAAATAAGAATTGTGACTTTTATTTTGAAAATGGAAGCTCCTAAGCTTCATTCTTTCTGTAAATTCCCAATAATCCATAGGAATACCAATCTCCAGGTAAGAACTGGAACTTCCCAGAATTATAGCCTTAGGCAGCTATATGGAAGCTATAGTTCACCTTGAACATTTGGGGAAGGGGGAACTCCCCCCCCCCCCGCAGAACCTTCTTCCATTTGAAACCTCTGTAGATCCAATGTGGGCTGCAGACACATTGGCAGTCTGCCGCGCCGCGGGGCGGGGGGAATTTCCCCCACGGCGCGGCATTTGCACGCCACCGGAAGGAAGCCGCCCGCAGCGTTCAGACTGCGGGCGGCTTCCTGGAGCGGCGGTAGGGCTGCCAAGTTCCCCGGTAGGGCGGGGGAAACACCGATTTTTAGTGCTTTCCCCCGCCTTTTCCAAGTTGGCCACCGGGGGGACAAAATGGCTGCCTTAAAAGGGAAATGTCTGCAGAGAGCCTGCCCTGCAGTAAAAAGCCTCACCAGACATTTCCCCTTTAAGAAGTCAGCAAGAGAGCTTCCACAGCAAGAGAGGTCCACCCAGAGATTAAGGAGGGACTGAAGGAGCTGCTTTTGCATGTGGCTGGCAAAGTAAGTTTCTCTTCCAGCTCCTTTCCTTCTCTCTCCCTCTTTCTTTTTTCTGTCTGTCTGTCTCTCTCTCTCTCTCTCTGTCCCCATCCAGCAGAGGTCTATCAGTGGCTATTATAGCCACAAGGTCTAAATGGAAGTAAGTGCCTCTGCCAGTTTTTTTCCCTTCTCTCTCTCTCCCTCTTTCTTTCTTTTTTCTGTCTGTCTGTCTGTCTCTCTCTCTCTCTCTGTCCCCATCCAGCAGAGGTCTATCAGTGGCTATTATTATTATTAGCCACAAGGTCTAAATGGAACCCTTTGTCTGGGGCCGTGATGCTCTGAATTCTTGGTGCTTGGGGGGCAACAGTGGGAGGGCTTCTGGAGTTCTGGCCCCGCTGCTGGACCTCCTGAGGGCACCTGGTATTTTTGGCCACTGTTGTGACACAGAGTGTTGTACTGGATGGGCTGTACTGGATGGGCCGATCCACTGTGGCTTCTCTCCTGTTCTTATGATATGTGGCTTCTCTCCTGTTCTTATGATATGAAAATCATATTTAGCACTTGTGTAGCACTTAGTACTTCATATTCTGCCGAGATGAGGAAGGATTCAGTAGGGCTGTTGCTCAGTGATAGATCATCTGCTTGACATGCAGGAGGTATCAGCCTCTTCAGCTAAAAAAGGATCAGGTAATAGGTGACATTAAAGATCTCAGCCTGAGACCCTGGAGAGCCACTACCAGTCTGAGTAGTCAATACTGACCTTGATGGACCAATGGCCTGATTCAGTATTAGGAAACTTCATGAGTTCATGTGTCAGCATGTGGAAGCAACATCACAGGATGTGACATCACAAAATGATGTCACTTCCTTTCTCCTGGCTCCACCCCCAAAGTCTCCTGGCTCCACCCCCAAAGTCCCCAGATATTTCCCAAGTTGGACTTGGCAGCCCTAAGCGGCGGGCGGACACCGCACGGCTGCCCCTGCCCGCGCGTGTTCACACCTGCTCTGACGGGTGGAACGCGTGCGCGGGGCGCGCTGCAGCAGCCGAGCACCACTTTGAAGTGGTGCTGGGCTGGTGCGGAAGGAGCGCGGCGCCGGACGCGATGCGTCCGGGTCGCCTCCTGGGGGCAGATGCGGCCCTCTGAACGGCCGCTCTGCCTCCGCTTCTGAAGCGGAGCAGCCGAGACGGCCAATCTGTCCTCAGCCGTGTTGTCTTTGTTTTGTGTTAGAATAACAAGCCTTTAAAGGCTGCCCCTTTTAGGCTTTAGAAGAATGCCATGTTTTCCTTGGAAATATTTGTTTAAATTTTTTTATAGCCCACAGTCCAGGAGTAATGGAGGGGCAAACATAGTTTTTTAAGTGGCACATTTTCAAACTTTTGAGCCCCAGCAGTGAGTTAGTTTCCCATGTCTGCAAGAAGCAGCAAAATCTTCATTTTGGGCACAAACGTAGAACCTCCAGCTTTAGGAGCAGTGACTCCTGATAAAGCATTGATTAGTAAACCCCAGGCAGACTCTTCCTTCCATCTGTCTTTGAGAAAAATTGAGCCCATTTCAACCTTACCTGAAGATGCTAAAAGTAGTGAAATCCTAAACCTCATGGCATGCAGGTCTCCTGTCCTCCATGCCCATCATTTCCCCTTTTGGGAAATTGCATAATCAAAGAGCTGGCAGCATGAGATAAGATAAAGGGGTGCTGGTAATGGTTGCTTCTTCCTGTTCTGTTAGGGCTATTTTCCCATCTCAATCCTAGAGAGATTTTTTTTTTTAATATCACCCCCACCTTAAAGGGGGAGCACAACATTGCATTCTGTTCTGTGCATGCAAATTGGGAGCCTACCAGCAACACATATCAAGAACATGATAGGTACAATCCCCATCTTGTGTGAACTGGGTAATGTGTGGATTTTCCATGTAATACAACTTCCATTTGTGGTTTTGGTTCATGTGAATGGAAGTTGGACTTTTATGGAAAATCCACACACTGTGTAATTCACCCAAGATTAGCAACTGTGAATGTTTCACTTCCAATACACATGGCTGGCAGGCTCCTGGTTTATGTGAATCAAACAGAACATAATTCCTGCAGAGGGTTTAGGAGAGGGAAATGTGCTATGTAAGCTGAATTTTTCAGGTCGTCATGGTCATGAGCTGCAGGTTCTGTCCTTGTACAGTAGACATGCCATGGGCAGGGATGCAGAGAGTTATGTGGCCATGATTGCACCATGTAGAACATCATTTGCTGTTTGAATGGCAAAGCTGACATTTATTTAAACTCATGAGATTCTCATCAGCTGTGAGAAAAAGAGAGGGAGAGAAACAAAGTGCGAGAACATATTTTGCCCTTATGTCTACAGGAAACAATGCCTGAAATGTGAACAAAGTGTCTGAGAGAGATTTGGTAATTAGAAGGATACATATGAGATTTGAACAGTAAAGGAAAAAGAGTTCTACACTCAAACATCCACTATTCTTTGGTGTCCTACCTCATATTTTTTATGAATACCCAATACCTTAGACTCCATCTCATTTTCTATCACAGCCATTTTGTCCTGCACTTTTAAATAAATTTTGTGAGGAAAATAAACCAAACAAGCGAACAGTCTGATCCCACATACGTTTACTGAGAAGACAATAATACCACTTTCATTGGATGCTTACACCCAAGAAGTATACATAGGATTGGATTTGCAGCCTCGGTACCTTTCTGTACAGCAGGTTCAGAAACCTTTTGTCCTCAAAAAGTTTGCCTCTGTTGAAGGGATTAACAAAGTGCCAGTATAAGAAAGACCTATATGCATACATGAAAATATACTTAATGTTACTGATAACAGATATTGCAAGTAGATAAATAGGTACCGCTTCTAGGGCTGCCAAGTCCAACTTGGGAAATATCTGGGGACTTTGGGGGTGGAGCCAGGAGACTTTGGGAGTGGAGCCAGGAGAAAGGAAGTGACATCATTTTGTGATGTCACATCCTGTGATGTTGCTTCCACATGCTGACACATGAACTCATGAAGTTTCCTAATACTGAATCAGGCCATTGGTCCATCAAGGTCAGTATTGACTACTCAGACTGGTAGTGGCTCTCCAGGGTCTCAGGCTGAGATCTTTAATGTCACCTATTACCTGATCCTTTTTTAGCTGAAGAAGCTGATACCTCCTGCATGTCAAGCAGATGCTCTATGACTGAGCAACGGCCCTACTGAATCCTTCCTCATCTCGGCAGAATATGAAGCACTAAGTGCTACACAAGTGCTAAATATGATTTTCATATCATAAGAACAGGAGAGAAGCCACAGTGGATCGGCCCATCCAGTACACCCATCCAGTACAACATTCTGTGTCACAACAGTGGCCAAAAATACCAGGTGCCCTCAGGAGGTCCAGCAGCGGGGCCAGAACTCCAGAAGCCCTCCCATTGTTGCCCCCCAAGCACCAAGAATTCAGAGCATCACTGCCCCAGACAAAGGGTTCCATTTAGACCTTGTGGCTAATAATAGCCACTGATAGACCTCTGCTGGATGGGAACAGAGAGAGAGACAGACAGACAGACAGAAAAAATAAAGAAAGAGGGAGAGAGAGAAGGGAAAAAAACTGGCAGAGGCACTTACTTCCATTTAGACCTTGTGGCTATAATAGCCACTGATAGACCTCTGCTGGATGGGGACAGAGAGAGAGAGAGAGAGAGAGAGAGACAGACAGACAGAAAAAAGAAAGAGGGAGAGAGAATGAAAAGAGCTGGAAGAGAAACTCACCTTGCCAGCCACATGCAAAAGCAGCTCCTTCAGTCCCTCCTTAATCTCTGGGCGGACCTCTCTTGCTGTGGAAGCTCTCTTGCTGACTTCTTAAAGGGGAAATGTCTGGTGAGGCTTTTTACTGCAGGGCAGGCTCTCTGCAGACATTTCCCTTTTAAGGCAGCCATTTTGTCCCCCCGGTGGCCAACTTTGGAAAAGCGGGAGTTAAGCACTAAAAATCGGTGTTTCCCCCGCCCTACCGGGGGACTTGGCAGCCCTAACCGCTTCGGTGGGAAGGTAACAGCGTTCCGTACGCCTCAGCATCTAGTCATGCCAACCACATGACCACGAAGACGTCTTCGGACAGTGCTGGCTCTTCAGCTTGGAAACTGAGATGAGCACCGCCTCCTAGAGTTGGATTCGACTGGCTTTTGAGCAAGGGAAACCTTTATCTTTATTTTACCCCTGTTTGGCTGATGCACAGTGTTTGGTTGATATCACAGTGGCACATATCACAGTGGCAAGACAGGGCATTGTACGTTAGCTGAGAGCACCATGGCATGAGTTATTGCCCATGGCAAACATCTTTGGGAACTCTGAAGAATATTTCTGAGTTTCTGGATGAAGCCCATGGTATTGCAGGAACATGTTTGGGTCAGTTTTTAAAAATCCATAAGCCATGAAGTATACTGCTGGCAGATTGCATGGGAAATCCCAGGCAAGAAATGCTCAGAGTTTACTGTGTCTGGCCAGAGCCCCACGCCAGTTCTAAGTCTGTCTGTGTCCTACCACTGTGCTTTCTCTCTCTCTTCATCTCTGTCTTTCTCATTCCCCTCCTCTAGGTGAGGTGGACCAAAACTGCCGGCAGCGCCTCGGACAAATTCCAAGAGACATCGGTGTTTAATGAGACGCTTCGGATTGAGAAGATCCAGAGGCTGCAGGGGGGTCGCTATTATTGTAAAGCAGAGAATGGGGTTGGGTCCCCTGCCATCAAGTCCATTCGAGTAGATGTGCAGTGTAAGTCATTTTTTGGCCAGCCAAAGCTTCCCACAGTTCTACTGCGTGCCTGTATCTGATTGCTTGGCCAGTGAAACTCTGCATTGACCTAGAGCCATTCTTGTATCTCAGAGACAAAGGGATGTGCATTTATTCCCATTCACTCTCCTTAAAATGTTTATCTTGGAATTCTAGAGCAAAAAGAACCCTATTTAACTAATGATAGAATTATTCACGTGGGGCTGTAGATGGAAGCACCCTGCCCTAAATGGCGCAGGGTAGCTCAGTCTTATCTAGAGCTTGGAAGCAGAGCAGGATCAGTCCTGGTTAGTACTTGGATGGGAGACCATCAAGAAGATCCAGAGCTACTACGCAGAGGCAGGCAATGGCAAACCACCTCTGAATGTCTCTGGCCTTGAAAACCCTATGGGGTTACCATCAGTCAGCTGTGACTTCATGGCATGTCCCATCCACCACAGATAGAAGTATGGTGTACTGAATTCATTAGAGTGTCTTATGCCAGGCAGATGAGAATTCAGCCATGAAGATCCCTTGGAAAGCCATGAGCAAGTCACTATTTATCTTCCTAACCTAGTTCACAGGCTTGATGTGAAGAGGAAAGGAAATGGTTGCATATGTACTGTCATGAAATCATGCAAAAGTGGCAAATAATATAATCAATACACATGGAACCACAAGAAGAATGCTAACTACCCCAGCATTTTATTCCAGACAGAAAAAGGCCTTTCCTCACATTTCTGTAACTTCTCCTTTTCTTTGAGTATCTCATATTTCATATTTCCTAAACAGAGTTATACCCTTCCTAAACCCATTCACTTAAATGGATTTAGAATGGTTTAGAACTGTACTGCTGACCTCTTAGGTTAGACCCTTTTCACATTACCATTTTTATATAGAGAATTCACCTCAGGTTGACTCTTTGAGATGGATATAGTTTTATCTTGTCATGCACATGATGATGCTTGATCAAATTGATCCCAGTGGAATTCATTGTGTCTTCAGAACATACATATTTAATTCAAATCTCCCCCTCCCCCCACAAAGAACATTCAACTTTAGACCCAATAATAATTGCTTTCAAATAGATCTGGGCATGTGGTAAATTTATAAACTTCTCTGGCCTTGAAGGCTTATGCTGGGGTGTGGAAGAGTTGAGAAGATTGCCCTCATAAGGGAATTTATCTCTTGTGGGGTGCCCTTTGCTTCTAGGATGCAGTTTGGATCTAAGCTGATGCAGAGTCCTGCTGTTCTTCATGGATCTCTGACCTTTAGAGCTATGGGGTCAATTGGGTGGCCAAGGGCTTTCCAATACTAACATCTACTCTGCAGATGGACTTGGTAACATGTCTCCTCCTTATTGCTCATTTGTCTTTCCCCACACTGGAGAATAGCCTGTATTTTATGATCCTTTGTAAGATGCAAGAATGAGAGGGCAGGAAAGAGCAAGGTTAGCCTTTACCATTGTCGGTCTTTAACTGCACAAACCATTGACTTTCCCCTCCTATCCTCAACATGTTACAAGGCAAATATCCACTCACACTCAGTTTTGATTCTAGCATTTGTGTTTTTAGTGACCAGAGGCAATGCTCTCATAGAATGCTGTCTGGAAACATATAGTATGATGTAGTACAGATTACATAAGAATCTCCATTTGATAAGAGTTGCCTTGGAGAAGGACCCTCCAAGTAACTTATGGTGAGTGAGCTCATTGTGAGATGTTGGACATTGTCTCTCTTTGGCCCCAGCTGGGTTGACGTGTGATCAGGTTATGACCAAATCACAGCTAGCACTCTGTAAAACAGCGGGCCACTCTCTCTAAAAGAGCAGGCCGTGGATTCCTGATGTGACTTCAGTGAAGCTAGGGAGGTAGCAGTAGCTGTGAACCTGGCCTCATAGTTTGCTTGTGACCATCCGGGCTCTGAAGGCAGTACTCTTCCAAAAACAAAACAAAAAAGCAATAGCTAAAAGTGCTTGAAGACTGAAATCGTAAGCAACTTTCAGCTTATGTAAGAGCATAGGTCATGTGTTGGCATTTCCCCCCCTCCCAATCTGTTTTCATAGCTTACCCTAAATCCCAGAAGAAAGCCAAGCAGTGGGCTGCTGTGTTTCAGTTGATGCCAGCAAGGCAGGTGTGCTGGGGATCTAGGAAGCTGCTGTCAGTAGCAGTAAGTCCCCAGATATCGGCATTAATCAGGGAAGCTGCTGCTTGGAGCCTTTCCATGTTGGAAGGAAGAGAGAGGGAAGCCAGATGGAAGGAAGGGACATTTAAAAGTTATGTTGGTATTGAAACACCCCACACGGTTGCATCAGTGGGCAAGTCCCCAACTGTGGGTTGAATTCATCTGTCATATAACTTTATTGTTGCAGGCGTATTGCAAGAGGTAGGTGTTTCAGACAACTGACAGCAGAGAATATGTCACTGAAACACCTTAATTTATAATACATTGTACACTCAGAGAATTTTCCAAACAGAACGTCTTTCAATGTATTGGTCTCACTTACCCACTCATGCTAGTCTGTGGTCAGTGAAGGGCCTACAAGTGGAAAGAGTATCTAAAAATGGGTTGCACAATGGCTGCTGCTGTCTGATCATTGCAGTATAACCCCTTTATATTGGTAGCTTGGGACAAATCAGGAGCATTGAGAAAATCAGATATTTAGCTGAAGCATGGCTGGTCTAGCTGCAGTAAGGGTGTCAAAGGTACAGGCTGCAGGCGTTTATGGAATGCATGGGCCTAACTTTAGCACAGCCTCACATTTCACCTGCCTCTTCTGTTGCTCCTTAGATCTAGAAGCAAAACTTCTCCAAAATATGGGAGTGTGTGCATATGTGCTACCTTATATATTGGAGAAGAATTCTCATATTTTGGACTTGACTTGTGACCCAACTGCCAAATTTTTTTTGCCAGCACTGAGATAAAGACAAGCACAATTATCATGGTTTTCAGTCCAATCTGACATTAGCCACTAATTTCTTTTTCACCATGTAGAAATGGAAACACCCAAATGTGCACCCAAGTGTGACACAGATGTAACTTCTTGATACATTTTAGGTCTAGGTCTGTTAGTTAAATGATGGCCTTCTTGGTGGGAAGATGCTGAGAGACTTTGCTGGAGAATATGGAAACCTGCAAACAAAGACAATTTCTGGGACTGTACAAGGACTGAGATCTGGGATTGTACAAGGACTTTCCTTGGAGTCCCAGCATCTCCCCAACAGACCAGCTGGAAAGCAGGGGAGACTGGAAGCTGTGCTTGAGTTGAGCTTTGATATCTTTGGAGTTCCAGGGGTGAGGGATGCTTTAGTTTTCTCACAGATTTCATTGAGGAGATGCAGATGGCTTAGCTCCCACAAGATTGCATCTGCTGAGTGTTCAGGGTCTGCACAGTGGGCAGAGTTGCCAGTGGGAAGAAACAAAAAGTAAAAGGGGTGACATCTGGGAAGCTGCTTTCTCAGCAGACAAAGCTCACAACAGGTTAGAGTGGCACTAGCCCATTGGACTAGAAACACACGAATCTGGAGATTCAGGCTCAGTTCTTACATTAATTTTGATCTGCTTAAGCAGCTACAACTGCACTTTTCTCTGCCATCTTGACTCAATAAGCTCCCCACCCCACCATCCTCCTAAGCATGGTGAGGAATAGTAGTTACAAAACCTGGATAGAAAACTAAAATTCTCCAGATGGTGGTATGTACAAAATCTCACCACACGATGTATATGTGTGTGTTCTGCCTGCTTTATCATGCCAGAACAAATTAGCCAAAGAATCAGGATGTAGTTAATTGAGATTTGCATCAGGTGAGTTTTATTGTAGCCTAGCATGCATACCATCTCAAAAGCCCACTAATGCAATTTCAGCTGTTTCGTTGATTTCGGAAAGTGGAGCAAGGGAGAGGGAAGGCCTGAAACCCATCCAACTAGGAAGTACTGCAAGGAAGGGAAACAAAATTCAATGGCAGTTTTGGGAGAGGAATAGTGATGAGCCCAATGGGAAGCATATTTTCTCCCTTGAATGCCAAATGTGATCACAAAGCACTTGGAAAAAAAGATAATAACTGAAAGTTTAGGTACCACACTAAGGTCTCATTCTCCTATTAATATAAACAAAAATCCCTCTGCATGTTGTAGTAAATGTGTACAATGGCTCCATAGTATTGCAGAGAGATTTAATCATTCTTCCAAATAAGTTTGCTACCCCAATCTTACTTTACTGCATGTTCTCAGAAACAAAGATTCATGAGGGAAGGGAGAATCTTGGCACTTAGGAACAGGGGGAAGTGGCATTAAAAAGCTTAAACCGGAGGGATCAGGGTTAGCATATATCAGCCAGATCTGTGCTTACCAAAACGTTTAGGAAGGGCCTTTTATCTTGGTCTGCATCTCTTTGTGTTCCTTCTCTCTCCCTGTCTCTGTCACCACCCAGCCAACAGCTTGGCTTCTGAGCTTCAGGCCTCATGTTATCAGCCTAACGAATCTCAGCTTCCATTACGAAGGCTGTCTCTTCAAAACACGCGCCTCATTAAAATATGCAAATAGCCTGGTCCAAGCATACGTCTCGATGGGAAACGTCTGCTTTAGCAGAAAGTAATCTCTTCTCTTGAAATCAAATCTCCAGACTTAGATATGTCTGGATCACTGTTTTACATTTCTAATGGAACATAAGAGCTTGGTGCAAGAGAAGGAAGAGCAGGGACAGGGACACAAACTTTGCCTTAAAGTGCTCTGTGGACAGCAGCACCAGCTTCAAAGGTACCAGCGTAGATTTTCACCTTGAAACAAAAGACCTGATTTTTGCCCTTTGTCTGGGCTCCCGATGTTGAGTTCAATGGCTGTCATCCTCTCCCCTCCCCACAGTCTAGAAGCACGGTCTTATGGAATGTGATGACAAGTTTCATTAATCTGGTTTAGCCCTGTCTCTCCTTATTAGTGGAACATTAAATGGAGCGAGAACATAAATGGATGCCAAGAATAATACTGTTTGATTACCTGTTCAAGGGCTCCTTGCTCCTTTATCTACTGGATCTTGAGGATTGCCCTGAATGGAGACCTATCAAAAGGACTCAGCACAAAATGCAAGAGGGGACAATGATTCTGAATGCCTCCTGTATCTAAAATAAAGCTTCCAGCTTGAAAAAAAAAGCAGTATCAATGGAAAAGGATCCAGCCTAACCTTCTGTCCAATGTACTCAATTTTTATATACAGGGAAGTTTTATTTTAATGTGAAGGGAAAATCAGCAATGTGATTCCCTAAGGATTCTGCAGTGTGATTGGTTGGAGAGAACAGATTAGTCATCTTTCTAACATAATAAAAACACCACACAAGTCTCCCTTTAAATGTTAGGTATATTCCTTATGGGAAGGAGAAGGATACATTTTGTTTAAATGGAAGGTGAGTATTAATATACCTTTTCTCAAAAATGGGAACAGATGAGCCATAATAACACAGGAATAAGAAGGGTGTTCTCACTATGGCTTGGTGGAAGAAGGAAGAAACTTCATTCAGATTTATGCTGCAACCTTGGTATTGGGGCCATACTAAAATGAGAGAGAATGTCTATTGGAATCCATTATTTCCTTCCAAATGACTATAGGAATGCATTGTATTTTTCAATGGCCATTGAAACGCATTAAAGGGAAAGGAGTGGTTGCTTATAAGGTGATCTTTAAGGACTGTCTCCGAATGGCAGATTAAAATACCTTGGCAGACCCTAATGGTTTTTTCCAGCATTCATGAAAAATCCAGAGGTACACATACACACAACATGAGCACTTCTACAGAACGTAAAAATTTCAATAAATTAAGATGATCACAAAATTTATTATCTGGTTCATATTTTCTTATTTATTTAAATAATTGATCTCTAAATGAGATCTACACTGCACCATTTAAACAAAATATTTTTAAAGTTGTTAAGTTTACATTTTTTTCCTCAGGCCATTCCTTCTTAGGAGGTTCTGAGTAAAATTACAATGCACAAGTTTATTGCAAGCACACTTTCTATTGCAAGCACAGTTTATATCATTTTATTCCTACATTAATAAGAATCACCATTGTTTAGAAAGAGAAGAAAAGAGGGGAAGGAATCCTTAAGGAAAGGGGATAACAAGGCATGGAGGGCCAGGGAAGGGAGATGAAAGGGGAGAGAAAGAAAAAAGGCAGAAGGGAGAAAAACAGGAAAACTGAGGTGAAAATTCAGTATTAGACAGCTGTAATCTGATTTCCTGTTTCCTTAAACCTGAAGCACTTGTGGGGGCCATTTGGTTAAGAGAGCCAGTTTGGTGTAGTGGTTAAGTGCGCGGACTCTAATCTGGAAGTACTGAGCGGTTTACAAACTCCTTTCCCTTCCCCTCCCCTCCCCTCAACAGACACCCTGTGAGGTAGGTGGGGCCGAGAAAGCTCTGAGACAACTGTCCTTGAGAGAACAGCTGGTACAGAGCTATGGCTTGCCCAAGGCCATCCAGCAGGTGCAAGTGGAGGAGTGGGGAATCAAACCTGGTTCTCCCAGATTAGAGTCAGCGCACTTAGCCACTACACCAAACTGGCTCACGCAAAAAACTTGTATGTATAATCATACAAAAACTTGTATGTATAATCTCTTCAGAAATTTTATTAATGTTGGGGGACTCTGCCAAGGCATTTTGACCTGCCATTCTTAAGAGTCCATAGAGGTCACCTTGAAAGCAACCAATTGTCTTTCCATTAATTCTTTTCAATGGCCATTTGGACATGAAATGAATTCCTATAGTCATCCGGAAGAAACCAATGGATTCCAATAGCCTTTCTCTGTCATTTGTTTTAGTATGTCTCCAAGGAATTGTTTTGTTTCCTTTCTCAGTAAACTGTGGTAAAAGTGTGCTAAGATCATACTAGAAAACCTAGTAGTGGTGGATGTCTTGGGCAGAAAGCAGGTGCACTCTTGACTAAAAGTCCCTTGTCCAGTTCTGTGCTGACCATGAGAGGTTTCCTTTCTGCCTGATATACATAGACAAAGTTCAAGTCATTTGAATTCCTCCACTGGCAGAAAAGTAGGTTGCTTAAATGATCAGGACACAAGGTTAAAAATAATCTAGTTACTGTTTTCTTTTGCCATCTGTTTAGTTATGTGGCAACTAAACATTCAATTCACTGAAGGGAGGAGATTACACTTCCTACCCCACCCCTGGTAGAATCACCCTTTCAGCCCACTAGGACAGGCAGCCAGCCTATAACAGACCCCTGGGCTGCAGGTCTGGTTAATGACCAATCTACTGGACCTGAATGGAGATGTGGCAGATCTAGGGGAAAGGAGGAGATCCTGAGAGGAATGGAAGACATGACCCCACTGCTTGGGGAAAAGGGGGGAGACAGAAATCGAGTAAGGTTTGCGTGGCATGGTAGACGAGAGGAAATGTGAACAGCTTCTAAAAAGAAAATGGACAGGTGAGGGGGAGGAGGAAATAAACATTATACCACTGAAATGCAATTTCATACTTTGCAAAACTTTCAGCTTTTGAATCAGAGTTTTTAAAGATCCAAATACAGAGTTAGGTTTTCTAAGGTCCATATGTTTAACCAGCAGAACAGATAAATGATTTAATGGGGCTTGAAAGAAGAGCAGAAGGCAGGAAAGTTGTATGTTTTCTCATGTTTTGCTTCTCATAATTTACATGGTCAGCATTCCATTTCATTCTTCCTTGCCTATTAAATGAATTTCCATTACAGTCTTGTTTTTTGTCCCCCACTTCTAAGTTTCCCCCCAGTCTTGATACTCATTTAGGGGGGTGGGGGGTGGGTGATCTCAACTTCATTTAAGCAGCTATCTCACAACCTTGTTAGGGAAGACATTAGTTTGAGAACTACTGAGTGATGACTTGATGGTCCCATATAAAAGCATTTTAGAGCCTACCTGTTTTTATTATCTGACTGCCTGGGAGGAAGGAGGCTGTTTTGAAATTTCCCTTTACTCTTGGAGTGCTGGCTGACTATGTGCATTTTGGCTCACCCCTCACTAACAGTTGCCATGGCCACCTTCCCTTCCCTGCAGATTTGGATGAGCCTCTCCTCACTGTCCACCAGACCATCAGTGATGTACGTGGCAGTTTCTACCAGGAGAAGACAGTCTTTCTCCGATGTACAATCAACTCCAATCCACCTGCACGGTTCATTTGGAAACGAGGTTCAGAGACGCTCTCCCACAGCCAAGACAATGGAGTGGATATCTATGAGCCATTGTACACACAGGTGAGAGGGACATTATCTGTCTGTAAGCTATGTTGGCTGTGGGTGGCTACTAAGTGGGGCAGAAAAGAAGATGTTGGAATGCTTTCTAGGAATTAGCAACTCTGGGACTCTCTTTCTTTGAACATATATACATACAGAGAAAATAAAGACTTGCCATATTCTTTCCTTTCACAGAAAGAGTCGTGAGGAAGGTATTCTGTATGGTAACTCTAGGAGATGGCTTCACGATGGAATAAATGTTGGGACTGGGACTGTGGAAATAGCTAGAGAAGGTAGAGAACAGCAGCTACCCCCCCCCCCAGCCCCATCGTCTGCCATTTCTCTCAACTGTGTTGCTCATAATTTTGTCTGTTGGGCTATTCTGGTGCCAGAGATTTAGTGCTGCAATGAGGAAAGCCAAGAAATTCAAAGCTAATTTTGATACGACATTTGTACACAAGTATGGTACAAGTATGTGGAGTATAAGAATATTGTATCAGATACAAGATGCACACTTCTGCATTTTTCTAGCACGTCTCTGTAAAATGCAGGTAAGTGGCAACTGCAAGGCCAGGCCTGTGTGTATTTCTCAAGGGCAAGCACTAGAATATACATGAGTATGAATAAACCCTGACACAGAATTTGTACTCAGGTATATTGAAAGTGGTCTCTGGGACTGTGTGCATGCTATTTAGCCAGCACGCTTGCAGATAGTAGCTCCTACTGTTGCAGCTAGGGTTGCCAACTCTGGGTTGTGAAATTCCTGGAGATTTGGGGGGCAATGTCTGGGAAGGGAAGAGTTTGGGGAGGGGAGGGACATCAGCGGGATATTGTGTCATAGAGTTTACCATCCCAAACAGCTATTTCCTCAAGGGAAAATGAATTTGGTAGTCTGGAGATCAGTTATTCCAGGAGAGCTCCAGGCCCCAAGTGGATGTTGGGAACTCTAGTTAGACACTAGGCCACCTAGGAAGAGGAACAGGAAGTAGGTAAACTAGGAAGTATTTCCTCGCACGGGATGGGTTTTATTGTTGCAGCCACGATATTCAGGTGCTGCTATTGTCTAGTTGTATTTGTAGTTGTGTTTTAGCAGCATTGATTCAACATTCCTGATACATGAACATCTCCATCTGGAAACATTCTTACCTGACTTATCATGCATGCTGGGAGGAAGATGCACAAGAGCATGGAACATATGCCTTGCCGCCAGTCCAAACCAACTGTCTTTAGATACTAAGTCAGGGCTACTGAATGTCAGTATTCTCAGGGGGCATTCTTCTCTCTAAACAGGAATCTGAAGGGCAGAAGTTTAAGTCAGTCTTCTGACCATCTGTGAAACAAAAATTTTTCTTTACACATATTCAGAAGACTCCATAATAATGGTGATGCCTTCTAACAGTAAGGGTTTCGTGGTTAGGGAGATCATGAGCTCTTGCATAGCGTTGCTTACAAATGCATAACTGTTGCTTACAAAATGTTGCATACAAAGAGAATTGTAACACTGAAATCTCTTGTTTCTTACAACATACAATACATTTCTCTTCCTTATAAATGATATAAGGCAAAACTTTTAGCATGTTTTGATGATTATAATGTAGGCTTGCTGGGGAGGGTGTCATAAAAAATTGCCTTGGGATTTGGATCCACCAGCTATGGTCGTCCCCCTGAGGAAAGATCACGAGAGTACAAGGATTACTTGTGCGTGTGTTTGGAATGGGGCACGGGTTTTCTTTAACCACCAGTTTCTCCCTCCAAAACATCTGCCAAGACAGAAATGGAAAGCAAAGAAGGGAGATAGAATAATGTACTGCCATCTATGTCCTTCTCTTGGCTGCTAGCTTTCCATAGCTTCTGAACACACTGAACAACGACAAAAAAACTGAAAATTATTAATCTGACATTGAAAATGGCCTACCTCAATGCATTTTGATTCATCGTAGCAGTTCGCCTATGTGGTTATATGTTTGCAGTGCAAGCCTTGAGTTGCAATGCAAACAACCAACTAAAATGGTAGTAATGATGTGACCCTTGGCCTGATGCCCAGGAATTGACAAAAATTCACCCCAATCTGCCCTATTATACATTGCACTTTACAAGGAAAGGGAGCAACATTCACACTTCCTCAGTATAGCTCTTCTGTCCTGTCATCATTTTCAAGAGATGCATGATCATAGGATCGTTATCTATATCACATCTCCATTCATTGAAACTAGACCACAAAGAACTTTTAAAAAACAACAACGTAATACATGTCCATAGGTAGCCCCGTATTTCTTAATGTGCAAAAAGGTAACAGATATATATATATTAAAAAAGCAAATATTTTACATGGAGCCACTGCCACTAAAACAGAAGCAGTTATACAACTGACTTCTTTTAAACTAAAGGACTTAAGAAAGCTAGCACATATGTGGTCAACAGATGCTGGACTACAGGAAAGTATTATTTAGCTTCTTACTCTGCTTGTACTTCCTGGGGAATCTGAAATAGTAGTCCTTGGAAACAGGATGCTAGGCTAGATGGACCCCATGTCTGATCCATGATCTTATCTTCCTGTGCTTTTATTGTTGGTGGGACAACTTCTTACAGTCAAGAGCTTCTTCAAGAAAACCTGTTGCATTTGGAAACCTGATTCCTAGAATAAGTACAAGATTTTTTTTCGTGTGGCAGGACCTTCCGATACAGTGTGCCCTTAGGCCTTTTTCTGCTTGGCTAATTAATGTGTGATGGAACACATTTAGAGTCCAGTGGTACCTTTAAGACCAACAAAGGTTTATTCAAGGTATGAGCTTTCGTGTACATGCAAGTTTTTCAGATACATTGGAAAGGAATGTGCGATAGATTCAGGTTGGTAGCTGTGCTGGTCTGAAGCAAAAGAACAAAGTTTGAGTCCAGTGGCACCTTTAAGACCAACAAAGTTTAATTCTGGGTATAAGCTTTTGTGTACATGCACACCTCTTCAGAATTAAACTTTGTTGGTCTTAAAGGTGCCACTGGACTTAAACTCCATAATGTCTGAACTCCCCTGTTGCAAAATCAAGTTGGCTGAGAGTGTGAAGCTTCCTCCCTGTTTCTGCCCCCACCCCCTTATGAGCTAGCGATATGTGCATAAGTGCACAATCGCCCCTGGGTCTTTAAGCACCACTTGTGCATTTTTGTATTTTTCTTAGGAAACCTCCAAAGCAGAGTTTCAAAAACACTTCCCACATGCTGCAGTACATATCTCAGTAGCCCCATTCAGCAATCCCATTGGCCACCATCTTGCCAGGAGTTTGAAGGCATGCCCTTAAAGGAGCAGTGCCAGAACTGTCACTTTGGAATCCTGATTTGATTTCTGGTGAAGATGAGCTGTCAAAAAGGAGTGGTGCTTCAAGTCCATGCTTATGCGCCTAAGTGAAAAAACAAATTTTAGAAAGGCTGCTGCCTGCCCACCCACTTTGTGGTTGCCACGCAGCAGTAATCTGAACGGTCAGCCATGGGGTAAGTGTGCAGTGAAGCTGGCTCAGAGTGGAATGTCTGATCAAAACTCCCAGTGATAAAATAAACAGTGTAATTAGAGATATGGCCAGAGCACACCAAGCCTGTCGCCTGACCGCAGCCAGTGCTAGGAGACCTTTTGCAGGATCAATGTTATTTAAACAGGACTGCACTACAGCCCTTATGATCTGAAAACCTATTGACTTAAAAATGGCAGGTAAGCAGCAAGACAGTTTAGGCCATGGTAGTCACAAGGCAGAATTGTGTCATATCCAGCAAGGCTCGGAACTGGCCAAGCTGCTTCTACCAAGCTTCTCTTTTCAGTTGTGAATACTGCCACTTCACAGTTGGGTGCCAAAACCTGTACAGAGCCCTTTAGGCAAATCTAGGAAATTCATATGCATTCCATGAGGCTTGTCAACCAAATAAGTTTGAAATACTTTTTTTCAGGTTGTATTTGCCATTAATTAAATTTTTGCATCACATCTTTAGAATGTGAAACAGCTTCTGATTATTTGAACATATTGATTTGATTTTTTAAATTTCTACTCTGCCCTCCCAGCCAGGGCTGGCTCATATAAAATATAAAACTGCTATTTCAGATCTGCTATTACAGGTCCCCCATTTTGTTATGTCCATGGAACAAGATCGAACATGATAATAAAATAATGATACTCCCATTGACAGATAAAGAGTGGAGATCCTTTGAGAATAGTAGATAAGTTTCAGGGGTTTAGATAATCAGTACATAGGCACAGGGATCAGAGAAAATATACCATGTGAAATGCACCCTTTGTTAACTAATATTTTTGACAACTAAGATGGAAGAGAAAAGACTGGGTCACAAAGGTCTATACATCACTAAATAAAAGACATTTGTATCACTTCCACTTTTGTGCTCATTACATCTGCATATACCGGTCTTTGAAACAAGGTTTAGATGCTGGTTTACATTAACAACTGAACAGTACACTTAACAGCTTGGGCTTTGTAGACTGATGTACATCCCAGGTTTCTACACATTTACTGATCAATAAATTGGATGCATACAAACCATGCATAAGTTACTGGTTGACAGGCAGGCTTTAAGTGTGGTTCATGCAGCATGACAACCATTATCTAGGGAGGTTTTTTCTACCCCACAGGGGTATTGTATCTTAGATATTTATCTTATTCACCCGGTTTATATTCTCCCTGCCCCCTTACATATTTGCATGTAAGCTCCATGTCCTGATCTGCATAAGTGAATCTGTGTTATTGACTGGTTTTCATAAGACCACTCTTACCAAAATATCTTCTAAGACAGATTTATTTCAAGCAAAACAGCAGGTATGAGCTTACCTGTTCAGACAGGAGCCACACACAGCATGAACAATGGGGGGTAATTCTTAGAGCTCCCTGTTAGCATGCCACTTCAATCAAAATATCGACATCTCTTAGGTGGCAAGACTAATGGCTTGACAGCCTCAAGAAGTTAGTAAAGTATGAAGGAAAGGTAATCTAAATGGAAGAAAAGGTCAAGAAGACTAATAGGCTTTGGAAAACCATACCCATAAAGGGGGAAGAAAGAAACAGATCAGCATAAACCAGTGGGACTTTTTGAATTACCTCAGAATCGAAACAGAAACTTAAACAAAGTGAAATGAAGCACAAGTTCCAGGAAGGGCAGTATTTGCTTGGCATAAGCAATTTGTGACCAAGTCAGAAAAGTAAAGATGGAAAATGTTGTTGGCTAGTGAAAGGTATTAACACACTTTTCTAAAATGCTTTAATCCCAGAAAAATCCATATAAGCAAATGCTTGTGTCCATCATTCTTGAAAGAGAATTACCATCTTCATCATCTTGATTTCTGTAGACAGGAACATATTCAAATAGTAAAAGAGTTCATAAGAACCTGGAGAACAATGGAGTGGCCAGCATATTTTTTTATTGAAACCAATTATATCAAACCATTTGTGATAGTTTCCATTTTTGATAAAGTAACTAATTCTGCAAAGATAATCCAGTTGATATATTGCAGTTGGACCTTAATAATTTTGTTTGGCCAAGGTTTAGGTTTGTCAGACTACAAAAAGTCTCCCCTGGTCAGGTGTTTTTGTTTGTTTTTTTGCTTAAGGGAAAGGTACTAAAAATTAGACAAATCAAGAGGAGGAAAAGCCAACACCTTTGTTGAATAAATAGTGTGTGTGTGGTCCCTTGGGTGCAAGCCAAACTACTGGGCTGCACCCTGAGGTCAGTCCCCAAATATTTGGCCAATTCTCCCAGGCATAATACAAATTGCTGGCTCTGCTCCAAGTCCCACAGGGCCTCACCACTAGGCATTTGTCTACTAGTAAAATATTTGATTTCAAGAACTGATGATTTTACCTAGTTCTACTTTATACCATTAAAGCAACTGTGAGATTTCTTGAACAGAAGAAACAGGGCTTTTCTGTATGTTCAACTTATTCTTGATTTTCTTGGCAGTCGATCCACAGGCATTGGAAACAGTTTGGGCAAGTCTCTTCCACACATCTGCCCTCCCTATGCATTTTCACAGTTGTGGAGTTTATTTTCTTCCACATGTACTTTAAATAATCAGGATTTTTAAGGAAGGGTGTGGTTATCATTGGTGGCATCACAGTGCTCTCCTCCTTTAAATTTTTTGTGCATGCTTGTATCACTATATTGTCTCCACAATAGAAGAAGCTAGAGATTTTTTTTTTAAAGAAAGCTGGGAATTCAAAGAAGCTGCTAAACAAGGGTATATTGATATATCAAGATAAGGGTTGTATTTTTAAAAAACAAAAATGAAACTATTCATATTTGGGAGGGAGTGGTTTGATTATGACTATGGTCCAATCATCAAAAAGTGGGCTGGAAGTGGATGGGAGTGGGCGGTACAAAAAAACCCGACAGAAGCATTACTCATGAGGAAAAGGGCAAGTCAAAATCACGTTCTGGGAAAAGATTGGGTGGTCTCAAAAGAGAAAACCAGGGGAAAACCTGAAATGGAAACTAAGGGAGCAAAAATGAGTATGGAAATAAGGGGATAAACTGAAGCAATCTGGGGCCAGAACCACCCCACCCTCAAATGCAGAAAAGCCCACAGTCAGAAATGATTGTCCCATTAACTGGAAAAAAAAATCTCAGAGCATAGTGACAAATCAATCGAGGCTGGGATAGAGAGAAGCATTCTGCCGTGTACTGCAAGGATGTTCTCAGTTCAACGCTATATACAGTAATTCTGAACAGCAATCCTGTTCAGAATTACTCCAGTCTAAGCCCATTCATCTTAGACAGGAGTAACTCTTCATAGCACAGTACTGTTAGTGTCTTTATTTATGATGTTGATGAAATGGTTATACAGTATTCATAGCAAACACATGAAAACGTTTCGGAAATATTTTTATGGTCAGTTCAAAATAGGAAGGCTGATTACTGCCTCTCCCTTCCCACCATAGCCTCATACACTCCACCAAAAAACAACTCCTAGATGTCAAGAAACCCTCAAGACCCTCATGGGGTGCAGTGCGGAGGTCTGCAGTGGGAAGGAGGAATTGACAAGAACCATTCCTCGCCCTCTTCATGAGCAGCAGAGGAATTTCAGGGTCAACCCTATGTATTTGACTATTTTCAAATATTCAAAAGCATAGCAGGAAGAAGAAGGGAACGACTGTTTAGTTAATGAAGAAAGGATAACAAGTAAAGGTTTTTACACTAGAGAGCAGTTCAGCTGTGGAATAAATGGTGCAGAGAGACTGTAGAGGCTGCTTCTGTAAGAGATTGGAATGCATCTGTCAGGAATTAAGTAAATTGTTTTAGGAGAAGGAATTGCAGTAGTTGATCCATTGATTCTATTACAACTCTATGATTGTGTGTCAATAACTGGCACAATCAGATTTGGGTAGCTCCATGAACACCTGTTAAAATAAGCTGGATTTAGATTGGTTTGCATCTGAGTGGAATCTTAAGCAAACTAAAGATCTGATCATTCATTTCAGTGCTTTTTTTCTGGCTTTATCCTGTCGGACTTATTTTTGTATATTTTTTCAGCCTAATTGCCGACTCTGGCTGTACAGTTTTTAAAATGCCTAATGCTGTTTTATGTGGGTCTGACCATCTTGCGTTCCTAAATAACTGCATTAAAACTGTTTTCAGTATCCCTGTGTGAAACACAAACCTTTGTTGTGAAGGGTCGGTCCAACTGTATAAATAGATCCAGAAAGCAAATTGTTGATGAACCATCTGCAAATCTTTTCAGTGAACTTTCCAGGTCATGTGATGATCTGCTAATTTATTTCCTCACCATATAAAGTTGTTAGAGGCTGAAAATATAAGCAGATAGAACTTCTTGCCTCATCTAGACAGAGGATTAAGTTCTGATCTGCTTTGCATGCTAAGATACTGTTGATTCTGAGCATCTGTTCAAGGGGTTTGTTTACTGGGAATCTTCCACATCATCTAGTAGTTTGTTGTCATCTCCTTGTACAACCCTTTTGCCAGATTTCTTCCATGCATTATTTCAGGCTTGTAACCGTGTGTACTAGAGGTATACGTATACACAAGTATATGAGAAAACAATGGAAGACGATGATAGAGGGGATAAATGAGTCTCCCCTTTTGGACCTGTCAGGATGAGCACCAGAAGAACCATATTCCTGTGTTACTAATGCAGGCAGTACTTGGGTTCACACAGTACTTTCTCCATGTGATCATGGGTAGATGTGACCCTATGGATGGATGCTGGCAAGCACAATATGATCACCCTTAGAAAACTTATTAGCACTGCAGAATGTATGAACCAGTCCTCAGACTGTTTCAGTAAATAACCATTGGGGTCATTTCAAAGGGTTGATGCCACTAGCCATTCATCATTCTTCCTCTCTCATCCTGTTTCCTTCCAAACCCTCCAGGGAGAAACGAAAGTCCTGAAGCTGAAAAATCTGCGACCCCAAGACTATGCCAGTTACACATGTCAGGTGTCTGTTAGAAATGTCTGTGGCATTCCTGACAAGTCAATCACTTTTGAGCTTACCAACACAACAGGTAAGTCAGGGAATTCCAATAGGTAATGTCATTAGGAAATTCCTGGCACCATATAGTTGCCACCCACTAAGATCAGCAGGGAAGGCCCTATTAAGAAGTCTGCATGGGGATCTTTGGGCAAGAGGGATGTAGGTGCACAGCCATGGACCCTTAGTGAGACCAGTGTATTGATACCCCTATAAAAGGAAACAACTAGTAAATGACTAATCCTGTCTATCCTCCAAGGGGTTTTCTTCTCTTTTATCCCCAAAACAAAGCTATCAGGCTGAGACAGTGACTGGATCAAGGCAACCAGTGAACTTCATGGCAGAGTGGGGATTTAAATCCTGCATTCTTCAGGTCTAACCCAAAACTCTAACCATTGCACAGTACCTGCTGGGATCCTATACCGCACAGAGTTGTGCTGCTGAACACCAACTTTCCTGTCTCCCTCTGCAGCCTTTTATGCCCTCCAAAATTGTGCCCCCATGCATCAGTGGAACCCCAAGAACACTTTGGTGATTGAGGTGGAGGACTGTCAAGGGGGGCGGGGGAAATCAGTGATGATCACCCACCCCCTCTTCTGCTAGCAGAAGCGCCTGCCACAAGCAGAATGAGAGATTAGGATCCAAGAAACTGGTTCCAGAGTCAGACCATTGCTTTGCCTAGCTCAGTGTTGTCTACTCCAATTGTCCACAGCCCTCCAGGATCTCAGGCTGGGTGAGATCCTTTAACTGGAGATGCCAGGAATTGAAGCAAGGAATGTCATAGGTAAAACACAGGTTCTACCACAGAGGTACAGCCCCTTCCAGTGTGGTGGAAGCATCCAACAATAAGAACAAAAGGGGCATACTGGAGTTAGGAGGGTACTAGATCCTGCCCCAGTCTCCAGAGTACTTTCCTGCTGGACGCTCTCCTGAGACTACTTTCCCCTCAGTTGTGCTTCAGTACCAGAACTGTTACCTGGCTGGGAGAAAACCACCTTGGGAGACAGCCTGCAATAGGGTTTCCAGGTCCTACCTGGCTTCCAGCAGGGGGCTCCTGGGTCCATTTGAGCCCAATTTTATCACAGGGCTTTGTCCAAAAGCTAGAGCATTGCCCCCGATGTCAGCGACGTGATGATGTCACTTCCAGGTGATGTTATTACATCGCGTTGAGGGCCATTTGCAGGTGAGTCCCCCTCATGCATCGGCCAGATGGTTGGCAGTGGAAAACGGCCTGCAAAAGTGGGGGAGCCCCCACCCGGACCGGGGGCCTGGCAACCCAAGGTTGGCAAGCAGAGGGTTTTGTGCTCCAAAGCACAAAATTGTAAAATCCAACCTTACCCCTTCACACACACCTCCACCATCTGATATATGATTGTGCCAGACTAGAGCCTGGTATAGATGACAGCCCCAAATGTTCACTGAACATTCAGAAAAGGAGATCAGATGCAACTATTTTGGCCCCACCACCTGCCTCCACAGAGTCATCTGGTCGCCTGCAGGATATGACTTTGCTGAGGAAGTGGCTGCGGGTATGCCCCTTCCTACTTTCTGAATGTTGCTGATCATGGGGAGGGAGAATTTGTGTGGCCATTTCCTCCACATGGTCACCCTTGCAGACACATAAGCGGGAGGGGGAACCAGCATTCTCATACACAATCTCCCTCCTATTCAGTGAATACATGTGGCCGTTATTTGTACCTGGCTCTAGTTTGGTCTAAATGGGTTTAAACATCTATGTCTGGTTTGAGCCAGTCAGAGAAAGGCCTTTTCCAGTTCTTCACATCATTCATTTAATGACTAGCAGGAGGATGAGGAAGGGGGGAAAGCAGTGCCTCCCCTGTGTTTCATACTACATGTGAGTATTCCTCAGGTGCATTTTTGGACTAAATGATTACTGTGCTAAACTGTACTCATGGGCCTATGTACTAGGTAACTAAGCCCCAGGTACAAATTCTTTTTACTTCCAAAGGGGAAAAAGGGTTGCCTTTTTGGACACGTCATCACTGGAATTCTTGTGAAGTCTAAAAAAGAAAGCAATAACAACCAGAGCTCACAAAATATACTGCTTTTTTCTTGAGCTAATGCTGAACACATTCAAGAAAAGGCCTTAGGACCTCACTGAATCTCTCCCCATTCAAAAGGAAATGGTGCTTTGGATAGGCAGGATTGAAGCTGGGGCTTTATAGATGCAATGCATGTGCTCTGCCTGTGAGCTATGTCCTTTGGGGAATAAATGGCTTGGTAGCAGCATACGTTAGAAGGCTTTAGGAGATATCAAACAGAACACAAGTTAACAAGGTGGTGTTGGTAGTATGAGAGTTGAAAAAGCCAATGGAAGGGCATTTAAAAAACAGCATCTGATCTGGGACATAGGAAGGAGCAGTGCCTCTCTAGTGAGCAACAGTATGATTGCATGTACCAGATGCAATTTTGAGAGCTTGCCAAGAAAAACGTTAACACATTGGGAAGGATTTAGAGAACAGCTGTAGGAATTGGGGAGAGGTTAGAGCGCAAGTCTTTAGAGTTAAAATAATAGCTGAGTTGTGAACTTGATGGTGGGACTTGGAGATCTATAATCAGATCTTCCTAGCATATTTAAAAAAGTGTATTTCAGGTATGCGTTGCCAAAGTTAAATTGGGTACTGTCAGACATCCCCCCCCCCAACTACACTCCTATTAGCATTGGAACAAAAAAAAGATGCCTAACTTTTTCCCATTGAGGGCTATTTGGAGTGGTTGCATGACTGTCTCAAGGATTTAGGCATCTCGGCTAGTGTGGGGAAGCCACCCCTGAGAGGCCTGCCAACCTCCAGGAAGAATCTGGCATTCTCCTGGAATTACAGCTGTTCTCCAGGCTGCAGAGATCAGTTCCCCTAGAGAATATGGCTGCTCAGGTGAATGCACTCTGTGGCATTATACCTGCTGAGGCCACAAACCCCCCCCCCCCCCCCAGGTCCACCCTCCCCCATCAAAAGTGCCAAGCCCCTCCAGGCAGGAACTTTTGGTTCAAGGGGAGTGTGTTGCAGAAGAAAGTTACAGATTTCCAGAGAGAGTCTAAAACTCACTCTAGTCTGGTAGGTGCCACCAGGTCTTTCAATGTATCCCAACAGCCCAGGAGAGAAAGACCAAGCCTCCCGGCTTCTCAGGTAACTTAACAATAAAAGTCAGCCCTGCAGAGTGGAACTGCAGTCTTGAGTTTCCAAGGCAAAACACTTAACTTGGTAGGCAGTCAAGAGGTAAGACTTTGGATTTAGGCTTTGAAGTTAATTGAAGGCAAAACCCATGACAGAGTAAAATATAACATTCAGAGTGCAAAAATATATAAAAACGAGACTAGACTTGTGAAGGGATAAAATAATTAAGCCTAAGCACTTCCAGCATTGCTCAACATATGAAGACACAGTTCCAGTTACCCTTTCCAGGCTCAGCAGAGGCAGTCAGTTTCAGCAAATCAAGATGTTCACACAATCAGCCAGTCCAGGCAGGAATCAAGACAGAATGCCAAGCTGGGTGCTCTGGGACTATTGGCAAAGCCATGTCATATAGTCTCCACGCTCCACCATTACAGTGTGAATGTTAACTAGATTTATAGGGAAAGGGTCTCTGACCAGTCCTAGGCCTTCAAACCAATCAGAAACCCAAGAGGTGATGTAACTCTCTGTTACTAGGCACATGACATCCCATAATGAACAAGAGCAAGAAGGGGAGAAACAAAACTATCTGCAGCTGGGTCCGGCTCACCCCCCCCCCACACACACACACAGGTGTCTGTAGCTCAATTGCTTTGGAATGTGCTAATTGAGAGCTGGTACCATCCTCAACTGAAAACAATTTAGCAAGGTCACAGCACTCTCTCTGCAATCTATGTCTCTGGGAAAGTTTCTCTAGGCCTCTACAGCCTGAATCAAAAATTTTACAGAACAGAGCAGAACAAGGAACCAGTTTTCTTTACACCCCCAATTCTCCCCCCAAACACCCCAAAGTTGGGAACCTTATCCCCCCCCCCCCCCCACACACACACACTGTAGGGTAGTCACTGCCTGCTGTCTTCGCTCTTCTTCCTCTTCAGTCTGTGGGAATCTGTCCAGCCTCCTCACCGAGTGCCACACTATGGGGAGGTGGGAGGCTACTGTGTGCTCTCCCTGCCCCCCTCCCTACATTGCAGGGAGCCAGGAGAGGGAAGGAGAAGCAAGACCACCCCTGTAACTGAGGGGAGTAGGCTGCCCACGAGGGCCTTCCAGGGCTGTTGCTGGCTGTGGCAGACCCCCAAACTGGGGATGGACAGGGGGTGCCCCTCCACCTCTAGCACCCTAGGTAATCACCTAGGTCTGCTTAGTGGACAGACCGCCCCGGTGGGAAATCTTAGTAGGTGAATCTGTGTAGGGGTGATTAAACCATCTCTCCTCTTTTCAAATGGCCCCAGTCTGATTGAGGCAGCACATGCTGGAAATTTCCCTTTGGAAAATGCTGGGAAAGCTGTGACCTCCATCTCATCTACATGACACCCCTCCATTTTAATAGGGCAAATAACAGCATCATTGTAAGGATTATTTATATAACATATAAACAAAATAAAAGTCCTGTGGTACCTTCAAGACTGACAGATTTATTGGAGTGTAATATACTTTTGTGGGCTAGAGTCTTCTTCATCAGATGCATGAACTGAATATCTCAGTGAGCTGACTGTGCACACACCCAAGAGGAAATGAGGTCCATGAAATGCGAGAGGTACAGACTGTGATGTTCTACGTTCCACTGTGCTGGGGAGCTGCTGCCACTCAGTGTAGACAATAACGGAGCTAGGCAGAGACCAGTGATCTGACTCAGTATAAGAACACCTCCGGACTAGACACCTGAATGTTGTAAGCATAGGATATGCTGCGTTGGGATATGTTGCTGGATGACAGTCCAGGATCCCTTCCAATAAGAAGAGGAGGAGGTTGGATTCATAACCCACCCTTCACTACCTGAAGGAATCTCAGAGTGGCTTACAGACCCCTTTCCCTTCCCCTCTCCACAACAGACACTCTGTGAGGCAGGTGGGGCTGAGAGAGCTCCTTTGAGGACTGCTTATGAGAGAACAGCTCTAACAGAACTTGTGACTGACCCAAGATCACACTAGCATCTCTGGAGGAGTGGAGAATCAAACCCGGTTCTGCCAGATTAGAGTCCGCCACTCTTAACCACTACACCAAACTGGCACTCAAACAGGCACCTTTTTAGTTCACTTAAATCTATTCAGAAGAGCTGTCATTCCTTCATTTTCTACTTATAGCCACTATCAGAATCATGTCAAAAAAACCCAAAACCCAATAACCTTTTCGCTGAGAAACCAGATCAGCTTTTCCCACTTTTAAACTACCTTGCTTGTGAATGCAACCAAGTATCCACTGAAGGGGGTAACTGACCACTGTTAAGTCCTTTCCGTATATTCATCCTGTGTTTCTTAGGCTTCTATTATTAATGACTGTATAATTATGAGGTGCAGAAGGTCAGCCATAGGGTTGTTGTTGATACAGCAGACTGTGTACAGCACAGCACAAGGTATGCTATTTTCTCCCTTGCTTTCCCAGAAGTTAAGCAGCACAGCTAGCAAATTCTCCTGCAGTTTTACTGCAGCAAATTGGACATCAAAGGGAATTGAAAGCGACTCTTTGTTTTTATTGGCACCCCCCATACACACACACACACACACACAGAGGCACACATACAAACCCTTCCACAGCCCGACTTTGCCAGCAAGTTTTCTGAGCTGAGAACAAAAGGAATCGCCACAGGTTACAAATAAATGAGATTCATCTCCTGCATAACAATGGCTGCGTATTGCTAGCTCCCATCCTCTGGCAAAGGGTGGGGGGGAGGATGGGAGTGGGAGTGAGGGCCCCAAAGCTGCGCTTGGCTTTTTTGCGGTCTAGCCGCAGCTCTGTTGCCTAGAAAGGTGCTGCTGGCATTTTTACAAGATGCAGGTGGCACTTTTACAGGTTCCTTTCCTCCCAGTTATACATATAAACAAGCTGCCCCAAGGTAGCTCCAGTCCCATCAGGTCACATTTTCTGACATTACTGAGCGAAATAAAATAAAATGTTGTTGCTCAGCAGGATTTCAGCTATTAAGGCTGAGAAGCTGACATAAAATAAAAAGAATAGTTTTGAATTCTTGTCTAAACCAGGGCTTCACAGACTTTATTTCAGAGCAAGGCCTCATACATCAAGGAGGGGGAAATACGTTCTGAGCCTATGGCTTTCATACTGCAGCATCTTGTTTTGTATTGGTCCTCCTTGGTAGTCGAGGCTGGCCCTGTTGCCCAAATGTGAGAAAGAGTTATTTTAATGACCGCGTGGGAGCAGGGAACCAGGAAGTCAGTGACAAGCAGAAGCATTCCCCTTGGCCCCTAGGGTATTGTAATGTTTGTCTGCCGCTGGAAAGACCCAAGTTCAAATCCCCATTCTGCCATGGAAGCTTGGTGGATGACCTTGGACCAGCCATTCTCTCTCAGCCTGAACCTACCTCGCAGGATGGTAGGAAGCCTGGCTACAGTCCCAGGAGAATTTGAATTCCAAGCCCCACCTGGAGGTTTTCAACCATGTGCCTTGAGGACAAGAAGGACTCAGCTCACCTGACCAATGAGTCACTGGAAAGAATTGGAACGAGTGCTGTATAACTGAGCAACAATGTGGGGTAGTGGTTAGAGTGTCCGACTAGGCTCCAGGAAACCCAGGCTTGCTGGGTAACCTTGGCTAGTCTCTCTCAGCCTCTCCTGTCTTACAGAACTGTCGTTAAGAGTATAAAATGGAGAAGGGGAGAACAGGGTTGCAAGCCACGATGGGGGCCCATTAGGGGAGAAAAAGCAGGGTATAAATTTCTTAAATGAACAAATCATTGCAGGCCAGTAAGTGGAGAGAGCTCATTGTTGGAAGAGCCATGTTGAGTTAGACATGCTTCATGTTCCAAAAACTCCAGCACAACTGTGAAATATGCATTCTGCTAAAACCCTGCACTTTCCTGGAAGGAGAGAGCAATCCTCCCCGTTGTGTTTGCTTGAGCTGTAACTTAGAGATTCAAGGCAAAACCAGCACAGCTCATTAACAGGGGTCCAAGGAGAGGAGAAGGCAGAAATAACGATGTCATTAAATCAAGCTTTATGAATATGTAACAACACCTTATTTTGCATTATTACGGCTGTTACTTAAAACATGCGCTCAGCCTTTGTGCCATGGCTGCTTTCTGAGCTTTGTTTGGAGCCTCTGGTGGGGCTGACAAGGGGTTTTAAAGGACCTTTGAGTGATTAAACAGAGAAGAGTCTTTTGGAGCCGCCTCTGGGGATGTGGGAGAGGAGGAATTAATCAGAAGGGTTGAGGTTAAGCATTTTAAAGTGGGGGAGCTGCCCATTCATAATAAGGACTCCTTGCTTAAAGGCTCAAGGATTTGCGACTGGATCTGGGTAATTGATATGTACACAGAGCAAGAAAATGGGCCTGAATAGTTCACACCAATTGCTGGTAGTGGGGGAAAGCACACACTGTGACGTTTTAATCTTTCATTGCTGGAGGATGGACTAATGGGAATTAATTCTGCAAGGAAACAGGTTTTGACATCATGAGCCTGCTTGCAGAAATGAAATAGTGTGTGGGAATTTGGAGCTACAGTCATGTTCCAGCAGTGTTCCAGTGGACCATTTTCATCATGGTGACTATGAGCGGACTGACTGGTATGATCAGAGGAGATTCCCGTGTGATTAGAGTGTCTGACTAGGACTAGGACTTGGGGACCCGGGTTCAAATCCCTACTCAGGCATTGTTCACTGGGTAATCTTGGCCAGTCGCTCTCGCTCTCTCTCTCCACCTAACCTACCCTGCAGAGCACTTGTGAAAGTAAAACAAAGAAGGGAGAACCATGTACGCTGCCCTGAAGAACGGGAAAATATGCAAGAGACAGATATAAACTACTGGTGAAACTTTCCAATTCATTTTGGTCACTATTATGTATGAAAATCGGGGTGTGTTTGCATCTCCGTTATCAAACAATAGTAGCAATATCTTCAGCACTGCAGCACTTCACATTTATACTGCTCTTTCAGTAGCAGTCAACTACTATTGTTCTCTTCTTCTCCTGCAGTAGAGGAGAAAAGTGGAGGCAATATCACAATCCCTTGCTAAAACTAGTCATAGAGAGAAGATTCTGCTTATTTATTTATTTATTTAATATACTGCCCTCCCCGTAAATGGGCTCAGGGCGGTTTACATCACTTAGTATAATACAATTAGAACAATGTTAAAATGACAGTTTAAACAATAAAATCAGGAGGACACTCTGTGTAGTGAACGGAGACTTAGTATGAAGAGAGAGTTCACAGTGGCTTCATCTCTATGGTGAACATAGAGTTTTTTGCCTAATGCTAGAGCGTCCCTTGTGCAATGTGCCCGGTGGGGCTGTTTGGGGGTGGAGCTCCCTGCTGGCCAGCTGGCTAGTGGTAGATTGAGTCCCCCAAAATCAGGGGAACCCTGCCCCTATCGAAGGGTTGGCAACCCTACTATGAAGGCTATTTTCTGTGCAAATGAGGCATTTTGTTTGCTAGAGGAGCTGATGCTGGCAGCTCCAGACCGGTGGATTAGTACAGGACACATAGCTTTCCTGAAGCCCAGGAGAACTGGCAAGAATGATGGCTAATAGGATTGCCAACCTCCTGGACATCTCCTGGGATTACAACTGGTCTCCAGACTACAGAGATCAACTCCCCTGGAGAAAATGGCTGTTTTGGAGGGTGGACTCCATGGCATTATATCTTGCTGCATCTGAACTATGTCCTCCTCTCCTCCTTGGCGTTTGCCAGGAACCTGCCCTTCAACAGTCCAAATAGCTCCACCCCTTTCCTCGGCATACCTGGCTTCTCTCTGAAGGAGGGCAGTAGGGTTGCCAAGTCCTACCTTCGTAATGCCGGGGGGACTCCTTCATCATGTCAGGCACGTCAGGGCGGGACCTCTGAAATTTGAGGAAAAACCATAGAGTTTTCCCTCGAATTACAGAGCATCCCTTTCAAAACGTGCCCGCACAATGACGTCACCTCTGGGGACGGGGTTCCCCCTGGCAGCCCAATCAGGGCCGGCTGGGAGCGGGCCACTGGAGCAGGGGTTTCCCCGCCCCCAGGGTGACTTGGGAACCCTAGAGGGCAGTGATGTGCTCCTCCACTATCCCGCCTACTGGGTTTCTGGATAGATCCCCCCCCCAGTGCTCTCCCTCTTGCTCTATTGGTTTTGCCAGAGCTTGGGTGGGATAGGCTGCCAGCCCTCAGTCCCTGCCCCTGATTTTACCTGGCCCTCCCAGCCTCTGGGCCTGGGCTGCTGTTGGACTTACTTGCCTTTGTGCAGGCCACTTTGGCCCCACTCTGGCTTCTTCTGAGGCAGTGGAGGCTGCAGTCTTTGGGCTGCTCCAGTGTTGGGGTCCAGCTGGCTCTTCCACCTGTATCTGGAGTTGTGGTGTCAGATAAGGACTCTGTGTTATGGCCCAGGAGGCTGCCAAGTTTTCTGTCAGTAGGGTGTGGCCACTGGGAACTGCATCTCCCACAGTGGCAGTGGAGGGTCTGGTGCTGAGTCCGGAAGCATCTCCAGATAAGAACATCCAGTGGTAAATCAGGGGTCAACTGCCAGGCTCAACATGCCCTTAACTGGGGCAATTTCCAAAGCATGACCATTACTGAAAAGCACAGTCCCATCTCTAACTGGGTAAAAGGGAAGCTGGAATTCCAGGAAACAATATAAAGTGGGCTATTATTCTAGAAGCTCACTGAGAAAATATATGTGCATTCTTTTAAACGTAACAGTAAAATGTACCACTGATTTTAATCCACAAGTGAACTGTGCTCTCAGTAGCAAACTGCCATAACCATATTCTAACCATCTGCTTTAAATTCTAAAACAAAACAAATATTCTTATTTACATATAGAACACTAAACTGACCTAAGTTTGATTCCAGTGGCATCTTTAAGACCAACAAAGCTTTATTCAAAGTATAAGCTTTCATGTGCATGTACACTTCTTCAGATACAGTGAAATGGACATTACCAGTCCATACGTATAGGTGGAGGGTGAGCAGGAGGGTGAGCAGTAAATTAGCATACAGCATAATGAAGATGTTTAACAGATTCAAGTACCAGACAGGAATAAAAAGCTTAGTTTATATGGTTACCCTTTGTTTGGGTCAAATTCCCGGGGGGGATGGGACATAGTGAAGGAAATAACTTGGAGATAGATGTATCCTTAATTTTGGAATGCTGAGCGTAATTAACTGAGAACCTGCTACTATGTCCATCCATCTCCTCTCAGGCATGGAGGCGACCTTACAGCATCTTTTTTGAAGTAGGGTGATTGGCTGTGTAGAGTTATCTCCCGTGTCCCCAGACCAGAGAAATACATTCCAATCTACCATTCCAAATTACTTTATATTCTACTATTTATTACATTACATTCTCCTAATCTATTATTCCAAATAAGAAAGAAAATAAAGAGGACTTATATCTCTTCTGTGGGATTGGTGAGAATACAGATGTAATGGCTGAATGAGGTTAGCATATGTAATGAGATAAGAAACAAATATTCCTGTTAAGTCCTAGGGATTCCATTGTTCTGAGTGTTCTAATAACTTGCAAGCTGCAACTCAGCAGTTCCCCCTTTCTAATCTGTTCCTGAAGTTCATTTGCAATAAAACAGCTACTTTGAGGTTACCCATTGAATGTCCTGGAAGGCTGAAGTGTTTTCCTACAGGTTTCTCAGTCTTGTGATTCTTGGCGTAGGATTTGACTTATTCACCCTATGTAGAGAACCTAAACTTTGTTCTGCTGCTTCCAACCAACACGGCTACCCACCTGAAACTAAACTGCTCATCTCAGTAACTGATCTTTATCCTTTTTTTCCTTCTCTTGTCTAGCTCCTCCAGCCCTAAAGTTGTCTGTGAATGAGACCTTAGTGGTGAATCCTGGGGACAATGTCACCATACAGTGCTCACTGACTGGTGGGGACCCACTGCCCCAGGTGATTTGGTCCCATTCACCCAGCCCCATGCCTCGCAACAGCATTGTTCAAAAGGGCAAACTCACCATCTGGGGCATCCGTGTGGAAGATTCAGGGTACTACAACTGCACAGCTATCAACAATGTGGGGAATCCAGCCAAGAAGATGGTGAACGTGCTGGTGCGATGTACGTCTTTGAGTGGACCCACTTGGGGATAAAGTCTGGATTCCCAGTGTACTTTTATTGTTCATTTTAAGTTTGGAATAAGTATAGCATGGGGAGAGGTGCTATTGCCTACACCTGCCTTTTTACTTATTGCTTGCTGCTGCTTGTTCCTTTGTACCTGACCCTCAGTCTTCTTCCCCAAAATACACACGTGCCATTCCAGGCTGGGCAGCCAACACATGGCTTTGACCAGGTTCCTTAAGTCATTGATGCATCTCTTCTCCCTTTGTTGTTCTTATCCTATCTCTTGACATTCATCCACATCAAGGCAGCTTGCTTTTGCAATGCTCCTTTTTGCTAGAGGATACAGAGCATCATTACTTTATGTGTTTGCATTAACTGGCTTGGCATTTCTATCTCTTCCAGCCATGAGGAATGCAACATTCCAAATCACTCCTGACGTGATCAAAGAGAGCGAGACCATCCAGTTAGGTCAGGACCTGAAGCTCTCATGTCATGTGGATGCTGTCCCACAAGAAAAGGTTTTCTATTTCTGGTACAAGAATGGGAAGTTGGTCAAGCTCTCAGACCGACTCATGATCATCCGGAATGACCCTGAACTCCCGCCGGTGACCAGTAGTCTGGAGATAATTGACCTCCGCTTCACTGACTATGGCACATACCTGTGTGTAGCTTCCTTCCAAGGGGCACCCATCCCTGACCTCAGTGTGGAGGTGAATATTTCTTCAGAAACAGGTGAGCCTCCCCTTCAAGACTTCTTGAACAATGAGGCAACATGTAAGCGAAACAACTGCATCCCTCTCAGCCAGTTTTTTGGAAGGAATTTCAGAAATGCAGTCTAAGTAATAAATCTCTTTATTGATCAGATTGGTACATTAGCTGGAATCATATATTAATATTTATATCTGGACTCACACATGCGTTATAAACTGGGGCTTGAAAGGCATAATGGAAGGGAGGGGACAGACACATTGGCAGTTTCCTTCTGCTCCCAACACACACACACAAACACACAGTCAAGCACCCCTCCTGGATTCTGTAAGCTTTTGGGGGGCTTGAGCTAACTAATTATCCCTCCCTTTTGGCTTAACTGACTCTCTACTGCTCCCAGCATTCTTGGCCTCATTAGGTTGGCATTTGGGGGGCAAGGGAACAGATCTTTCAGTTAATTTGCAACATCATATATTTTTAGAGCCCCCTGCCTTATCTGTGGGTTGGCCAGTTTTGCTGCTTTTGTGACCGTAACAGAGGCTGGCCATTTTACTTTTAGAAGACATGATAGTTGCACTCCTAAAACAGGAGTTTTCAAGTGAAAGCAGTTCCCACTTTTAGTCGCCGTTCCCACAAAAAAATTCAGAGGCAGACAGTTGGCTAAACATCACCTTAAACTCTTCCTTAAGTGCTTCTAAGAACCATCTGTGGCTCTCTCCCTGGATGGTCAGTGGGCTGGGCCGTGGGACAAAGCTAGCAAGATGGAAATAGCTTTGCTTTCCTGGGCTCTCTGCTTCCATCCAGCAAGCAAGGCAGCAGCTCTTCAAGATGACTGTGCGCAGTGGGAGGTGCTGGAGAGATGGCTTTAATTAAAAAATCCCCCAATGCAATTTACACATTCTTCCCATGGAGAAAATTGTCTCTTGCCAGGTAAGCGTCTGCTGGCAGTGCTGAGCAGTGAGGGTGCAGCTCTGTCTTCACACCATGGAGGAGAGGATCTGATGAGATTCCACAGCCCACAGGAGACCTGCAAATTGAAAATTCATCTCCTCATTGCCTAGTGAGGTAGTAGCCAGCAGAGTTGCCAGCATCTAGGACCAGCCTAAATAACCCTCTTGAGGCAGCAATGTAGTCTTTTGTGTGTTAAATCATCACATTCTCCCTTGCTCCCCTTACATGCATGGGTTAGAATGAGCCATGATTGGGCAGGGAAGGTCAAAATTAGTTCAGAACCATAACCTGGTCATTAATTCACATGGTCGCCATAAGTCACAAGTGACCTGACAGCACTTAACACACAGAGAGAAGAATAACAGGAAACCCTTCTGTATGTCAAAGCATCTCTTTTGGGGAAAGTATGCACAGAGAGACAATTTGAACAAAGAACACTTAGAAGAGCAGAAGCTATTCCCATCAACCTCCCATGAATCTCCCTGTTCAGAGACGGTAAACTTCTGAATGCCAGTTGAAAGGGAACAACAGCAAAGGGAAGGCTTCATCCTTAATGTCTTGGCCACTGGCCTTCTGGAGTGTCTGACTGGCAACTGTAGAAGATACAGCCCTGGACTAGATGGACCACTGGTCTGATACAGCAGGGCTCTTCTTAACTCAGTGAACAAAAGTGAGGTCATTTACAGTGCGCCTACATCCAGGGGGATCTGTGGATCCAATGTTTCCACTCAGCGTCAATCTTCACAGATCAGGAGCAACCTGGTTAATATTTGCTTCTGTGCCTATTGAAAGTCATGAAAAGCATAATTCACAAGGACGGGGTGGGGTGGATAATGGGTGTAACCTGTCACAATTTTCTGGCTTTGAAATAGTCATTCTAATTTACCTGAAGGCAAAATAGTGTGGTGTGATCACATGGCACAAGGGTACATTTTGCTACTGGATCTACTTTCATTTTAAAAATAAGAAAGCTTCTACCCCTTATAGCTTCCAACGCACACCTGTAAACTGATGGGCAGTGCTTGGCAAAAAAAACTCAGAAACTATAGGGAGGCTGAGTAGGACTGACCCTGGTTGAATGAGAAAACTCCCCACACACACACACACACAACTTGCTGAAACTGAATAAATTCTACAATACAAGGCAACTACCTGTACATTCGCTTTACATGCATAATTCATTCTGATCACAGAATTCACCTTCTTTTGTCTCATAGTTTCTTGATCCTTGAAGAGAGTTTGGAATTTTTTTTTAGCACAAAGGACACCCCAATCCTGACTGTAGAGCTTCCATCTCCAGGACTGCCTTCCCTTATTGCAGTGCATTTTGCCAACCATCTCTCCAAGGCTGCTCTTTCAAGATAAGAGTGCAGCTCAAGAATGGTCCTCTCTTCTCCTCTTCTCCTTTTAGTGCCTCCAACCATCATGGTGCCCAAGGGCCAGTCCACCATTACTGTGCGTGAAGGCTCCAGGGCAGAGTTGCCGTGTGAAGTCCGAGGAAAACCCAAGCCTCCCGTTATCTGGTCCCGAGTAGATAAGGAAGTCCCCATGCCCTCAGGTGCAATGACAGTGGAGACCAGTGATGGGAAACTGAATTTGGAGAGTGTGACTCGAGAAATGACTGGAACTTACAAATGCCAGACAGCCAGATACAACGGCTTCAACATTAGACCCCGAGAAGCCCTGGTTCAGCTCAATGTACAGTGTGAGTATAACCATAGATTTCCTTTGCTGTTTGCGGCCATGCAGTCCAGCAACAGTGATGGGGAGGGGCATTTGGAGACTCACGTGTGTTGCTAGGAATGACGTCTTCACTGGACTGAGTTGCTCTGTTGTTTCTCCTTGAGGGCTTATGTTGACACAGTTCATAATCATGTGCAAGACATGAATACTATGGAGGCTCTGTAACTAGGAACTGCACATGTATTGCTGTATTCTAAGCAACAGTGAATCATAAAGCACTATCCTTCCTATCAGTAAGGACTGAACTAACTAACTTGGCTACTACTGAAGGAAACTTCCTTACCCCTCTGTGTCATTTACCCTCTTGCTGACTGCAGCTTCACCAGTTGTTTATAGCAAGTAAGAATTGTCTAACACATGAACTCATGAAGCTGCTTTATACTGAGTCAGACTATTGGTCTATCGGGGTCAGTACTGTCTTTTCTGATTGGCAGCAGCTCTCCAGGGGCTCAGGTGGAGGACTTTCATGACACTTTCTACATTATCTTCTTAAATGGAGATGCCGGGAATTTAACTTGGGACTTTTCATGCAAAGCAAATGCTGTACCACTGACTGGCCTGCAGAACCCACCCCCAACTCCAGTAGAGCGGGAAACTTTTACAAATGGCAAGATAAATCTTTTCTTTCTTTCTTTGTTCAGGCCATAACTGACTAACACAAATGGTTAACTTAAATGTATTTGGACAAAGTCTTGGCTTTGAGGACTAGTAACATTTGTTCTTATCTGCAATGGAAGTTACCCCTTCAACTCCACCCCTTTTATTTTTTATTTTAATTAAGGATATATAAATTACAATTATCTTTGGGTTTACAACAAAACAACATTAGAAATCCAAAAGCAAAATTTACATATTCTGAAGTATCAACAACACAACTATCAAAAAAATAAGGTTAACAACAACACAATACAAGAAATCAAACATTTAAAATATCATATTCTTAAATTAAGCAGGAAGTCAACATAACATCAGACGCAAATTCTAAAATCAGGAACCAGACCAATTCAAAACCCGATGAATAAGGACAAGAATCACCCCTTCAACTGTGTGTGTGTGTGTGTGTGTGTGTGTGACTTACTTTTGCTTTCAGAACTTTCATATACCTATGAAAAGACTTGGCTAAGCCAGGTGAAGTTTCTGCATCACTCCGATAGAGAAAGCACAGGGCCTGGTATGCAATTGGGCTATCTCCGGTTATTGGACCTTTCTCACCCCTGCTCACCTCATCCTCTAATTTCTGTGAACATGATAAAGCATGTCTTCTGTTTACTTCTGTAAAAACATGACTGTTTAAATCTCAGAACCGTTTTGCAAACAGTTAAATTAGTGTACTTAAGACTTAGTTTTAGCATCTGGCTTACTGTAGGGGCAGCAAAGCATATAATTCATACATTCCCCTAGAAAGAGAATCCAAGTGGCATCCTAGTGTATGGCCCATAGCAATTCTGGAAGGCTCTGGTCATATCCAGTTTATGGCCCATCTGCCCATCACTGAGAGAAGCTATTTACTCTGTGTTCCATAAACATGCAATTCCTTATGACCTTGACTGACACAAGTTATTTTTGCGTCAGCCAGAAGGCAATGTGAATCCAACTATGATGTGTTATGGCTGGCCCAGATCCAGCTTACATCTGACTTGGATCAGTCACAGCTCTAGAGAACAGCAGAGCAGCGCGCGCACACACACACACACACACACACACACACACACACACACACACAAACACACACATGCATCTCTGTATGTCTTTTAAGGATGGATCCTTCCCTAGCGCTCACAGTCTCACATCTTTTTTGATAACTTATGTAAATAATGCTCTGTTTTCAGGTGATCAAATGCTGAACCAGGCAGATTTTTTAAAAATATCTGAGACAGGATGAAAGCAATTTGGCTCCTTTACTCTCTAGGCTTGGGATGAAGTCATTGCTTGTTATTATTAATGGGAGTGGTGAATTGAAGTCATGTGGTGATAACTCTCTTTGCAAAGGTAGCATCCCATCAGGAAAATATTTCAGGACCAATTTCTTGTGGAATGCAGGTAGCATTGGGAACATGAAGATGGCAGGTGTGGGATTAAGAGAGAGAATGTTAATTTACACCACCAGGCACCATCCCTAGGCTGTCACCGAATAGCATGCTTATAACACATGTAGCTGCACTTATTACAAACCAGACACTCTTTCCAAACCCTCCCCCTTTTCCACTGCAGGAAGACAGAAATCTCATCTGAAAACCTGGATGTAACAAAACAGATGCCTTCAATTTTACTGTTTAAATACCCACAGCAGTAATATTTCCAAGCAAATGACTAGGGTTCCATTTTCAAATGCTAGGCTTCTACTGCAGCAGAATGCAAAGAGGCACAGCCCTCCCCCCTTCACATTACCCCACAATATTTTCTGGATCAACAGAGAAAACATGCACCAAATGCAACACCAGCCTGGGGCAAATATAATACTATTTCCCTGCAAACCATGGCTTTCAAATTATGACTCAGCCTTTGGGTCGCCCATCTCTTTCCCCTCCCTACATCATGCACACTGATGCAAACTCTGATGTAAACTAGAAATTGAAATGGGTTTGCAGAACATTCTTATGAGGGAATCTTGGCATTAGGGTGATTTATATTGGTGCCTGTGTGGCATAAACCATGCTTAATGTTATGGAAGGGAAAGAAGTTGTTCTAGACAAGGCCGGAAAGAGGAGGAGGGAGTGTGCATGCCCCAGACTGGCTTCTGATTTCCAAACTGTGGTTTTCAGGAACCACGGAAACAAAGCACTCTGCACTTAGGGATGATTCAGGGGACCGTTTCTACATTCTTTATGGTGAAGTCACTCCAAGCCGACTTGATCAGAAGTGGATGGGGTATGCAACGTGACATCTCTGATGCCTCTCTAAACTTCAGCTCACGATGTCTGTGTTGAAATGTTTCTCAGAACCTTTCCAGGGCTGTCGGGGTTGTGCTTTGAAGATGTATTGAGACAGCACCCCCCCCCCCCCCCCCCCCCGTGCTGTTTCAGCCAAGAGGCTGCACAGTTCTTTCTTTAGGACAGCCAGTCTAAATCTTTCCCATACCTTACATTCTTTAAAAGTGAGCCTCATTGTGTGGGGGGTGCAATAGCCCCCAGGGGTACACTCCTTCCTAAGCCAGTGACCCTTTGTTTCTCCTGCTCCTGCAGGGTGCCAGGCATTGAAGAAGGGAGGGTGTGCCTGTGCTCTCATTAACTGAGCTGCTGCTCTCCAGCTCAAGAAGCTCATTAGCTTTGTGACTTGCTCTAGAATTCTAATCTTGTTGGAAATGGGAATCGTGTGGTTGTTGAAGGCTCTCTGATGAGAGCGCAATTTTTTCCTCCGCTTGTACTTTCCAACTGAGAATCCAGACTGATGATGAGTGTGTGTTTAGGTATATGTTTGTATATGTGCACGCCTGTGACTTGCTTTTGAACTGGCTCTCTTTGGGGAAAGTGAATTCTGGGTGATAATTTGGTTGTTTTGCTGATTTGTTCCAAAGCTAAAGTTGCAAAAAATCAATACGGCAGATCTGATTAGATGTCAGAACCTGTTTCTCTCTTTCTCCTTTCTTCTCCCCCCCCCTCCTTTTCATCCACCCATACATAGTTTTGTATTGCATCGCACTAGTTCAGAAATTAACTTTGCCAGCAGTACAGCTACACTGTGATGGGTGAAGCAGGGGGAGGATAACAAACTAATAATCTCTTAGAGATGATACTGTGGATAACTTTGTCATCTATATCTTTTGAAAAGAAGAAAAACGAAACACCTTTCATGTTATTTTCAGAAATGAGCTAAAGATGAAGTGTCAAGGCTTTACCCAAAGCCAGTTCACACATTGTTTTTTAGGCACACACTTAAAAGTTTAACCCAATCCCGTCCGATCTCGGAAGCTAAGCAGGGTTAGCCTTGGCTAGTATTTGGCAGGGAGACCTCCAAGGAATACCAGGGTCATGGAGCAGAGGCAGGCAATGGCAAAACCACCTCTGAAACATCTCTTGCCTTAAAAACAAATCTAGCTTGCCACCTAGTGGTACATAATGCTAAAAGAGCTAGAACTTTTGACAGTCAGACAATCGTAGGATCTCCTGGCTATTCTACACATAATGCCATACGATAATTAATTAGTTAACTACTTAAAAGTTTTTTTAAGTGAATGTGAATGAGCCAACCAGCTTTAGGACTGTGAATCAAATAGTGAATTTATCAGAAAACTAGGATTGGCAGCAGTTCTTTGTTTAAGTGTACACTCAGTGGCAAACTTGAAATTGCTGTCTATGTAATGTGTGTGATGTGGTGCCACTCAACACTATGCTGCCAAATCTTTCTGAAGGAAGAATTCACTCACGAATCAGTCAGATTCACTGATCCAAGGTTTTTTTCTTGACCCCAAAAACTGAAAAAGGACGCCCAATGATAGCATAATATCCATATATCACACACACACACATACGCATTATACCCATTCCAATTCTACAAGCCACACAGGGCGTGAACTAATCTCTGAGTTGCTCCTTGCTAGTCCAAGTAGCAGTGTGAGTGCTGCAGTTAGGCCAGAGATGAAGTGAGAGCCCCCTTTGGGTGATTTTTCAGGGGATTCTGCTGCAAATAAGAGGTACAATTTTTGCCCAACTTACTGCCACATTGTGTCCTCCACTCTGTTTTTAATCCATCCTTTACCAGACTGTGAGAGGAATTACCCTCACTCTGATTTGGCTTCCTACCTGTTCTCTGGTATCTTGTATGTAAAAGAGTGAAGGGGAAAAATGTCCCCTGTAATACTAATTTCATTTATGATATATATCTAGGGCTGCTATATCCTCTAGATGGGGCCTGGAGGTCTCCTGGAATTACAGCTGAGCTCCAGACTACCAAGATTAGTCCTCCCGGAGGAAATGGCAGCATTGGAGGGTGGACTCCCTTGCATGGCATTGCTGCTGAGCTCCCTCCCCTCTCAAACTCTGCCCTCAAATCTCTAGGTACTTTCCAAGCTGTAGATAGCAGCTCTCTATATATCGCAACACAGAGACTCTCTGGGTAGGTTACAATAGATTAAAAAATTGTATCAGCACTTAACTGTAACATAAATGCACAACAAACAATATCAAATATGGGTTTTAAAATGACAAGTAAATGACTAACTAAAAAAAAGAAGCCAGCGTTTCCAAAGACAATAAAAACAAACACCGTTAAAATACAAATAGCCAACATCATACACAGCTTTCAAAACAGACAGATCTATAGCTTTGCACCTATAGCAGGCGATGCAGCTGCTGCTGTTGCCAGAACCACAGAAGAGCAGTGATAAAAGGCAAAAGTATATGGGGCAGGGTTTCTCTCCTGCCTCCCAAACGAGTCTGTTTTTCAAGCCAAAAGACATCCTGAGAGGTTTTGGCTCAAATCTAATCACTAACCAAGTTCCATGGGAATAGTGACAGCTAGTTCAAGGGCAGCGTCCTACTTATTTTTGGCAGGATAGTTGGCTTTAATGCCAGCTTAGTTTTACATCATGCAACCACCAATATATGAAACTGCCATCTGGATGCAGCCTAGGTCTCTGAGTCTCTTTAACTACACCCCTGAGTCAGCTCATGGGTCTAAAGGCGAGCAACAAATCTCCCAACCTGAATCTTTATCCATCTCTCCTGAGAGGACAGGTAGGCAGGCGTAACCTCCCCCATGTCTCTGGATTAGAGCCTCCCTTTCTTCATTTTTTAAGCAAATTGGAAAGCTGTGAGGAAACTGATCCAGAGTTACTATCTCCCCCCCCCCCAACCTAAAATAAGAGACACAACCAAAAGGGGATAAAGTAATTTTAATCAGATTAGGTACATGTCTCATCTAGGGAGGCATGAGTTGTACATCTTTTACTTATGTGGGTTAGCAAACATCTGCACAGCCGCCCTGGGATGTCCGCAGGACATGTTCATAGAAGAATAGGACTCCCAGAGGAAGTGGAGGCAGGCAAATGATGTCCCCATCTTCAAAAAGGATGCTCCAGGTAACTGCTGATCTGTCAGCTTGATGTCCATACCTGGAAAGGTTTTAGAACAAATCATCAAAAAGTCAGACCTTGAAGTATTTAGAAAAGATGGCTGCAATGACCAAGAGCCAGCATGGGTTCCTCAAGAACAAGTCACATCAGACTAACTTTACCTCCTTTTTTTGAGAGAGTTACTACTTTGTTTAATCAGGGGAATGCCGTGGACGCAGTTTATCTTGATTTCAGTAAGGCTTTTGGTAAAAGTTCCACATGATCTTCTTGTTGACAAGTTGGTAAAATGTGGTTTGAATCCTACTACTGTTAGGTGGATCTGTAACTGGTTGACCACTTGCACCCAAAGAGTGCTTGCTGATGGTTCCTCATCCTCTTGGAGAGGAGTTACAAGTGGAGTGCCTCAAGGATCTGTCCTGGGACCTGTTTTGTTCAACATCTTTATAAATGACTTGGATGAAGGAAGAGAGGGGATGCTCATTAAATTTGCAGATGACACTAAATTGGGAGGGGTAGCAAATACAGTAGAAGACCGAATCAAGATACAGGGTGGGCTAAAACTAACAAAATGAATTTCAATAGAGACAAATGTAAAGTTCTGCATTTAGGTAGGAAAAATCAAGTGCATAATTATAGGATAGAAGAGACTTGTCTTGACAGTTGCAAATGTGAAAAGGATCTAGGGGTCTTAGTAGATCATACACTGAACATGAGTCAGCAGTGTGATGGGGTACCTAAAATGGCAAATGTCATTTTGGGTGCATCAGTGGAAGTATACATGAACACATACTGAATAAAACCATTGGTTCATCCAGGTCAGTATTGTCTACTCAGACTGGCAGCGGCTCTCCAGGGTCTCAGGCAGTGGTCTTTCAAATCATCTACTCCCTGTTCCTTTTAACTGGAGATGCTGGAATTGAACCTGAGACCTTCTGCATGTCAAGCAGATGCTCTACCATTGAGCCACAGGCCCTCCCAAAGGATAGTGTCTAGATCATGCTTAGACCTCCCTTGGAGTACTGTGTTCAGTTTTGGGTACCCCAGTTTAAGAAGGATGTTGATAATCTGGAACATGTCCAGTGGAGGGCAATAAAAAAGGTGAGGAGTCTAGGGACCGTCCTATGAGGAAAGGTGGAAGGAGCTGGGTATGTTTAGCCTGGAGAGGAGACGACTGAGAGGTGATATGATAACCATCTTCAAGTATTTGAAGGGCTGTCATATAAAGGTTGGAGCAGAGTTGTTTTCTTTTGCTCCAGAAAGTCAGACCAGAAACAATGGGTTGAAATTAAATCAAAAGATTTTTTGCCTAAACATTAGGAAGACTTCCTGACAGAGCAGTTCCATAGTGGAACAGGTTTCTTTGGGAAGTGGTGTGCTGTCCTTCTTTGGAGGTGTTCAGGTGGAGGCTAGATGGCCATTTGACAGCAATGCTGATTCTGTGACTCAGTATGGATTTAAGCAGATCATGAGAAGAAGGACAGGAAGTGATGAGCCAGTTCTCGGTTCTTTTGGCCATTTCTTAAATGTCCAAGATAATGCTGATCGCCACTTTGGGGTCAGGAAGGAATTTTCCTCCAGGCCAGATTGGCCCAGGGATCCTGGAGGTGTTATGCCATCCTCCAGTCATAAAGCAGGATCACTGGGGGAGTGGGGGGTAGTTGTGACTTTCCTGCATTGTGCAGGATGTTGGACTAGATGACCCTTGAGGTCCCTTCCAGCTCTGCATTTCTGTATTTCTAACTGTGGTTCTCAAGATGAAGTGATGGATCATATAGCAAGGATGATCAGGGAGGAAGGACTTCTGAATCTTATACTTGGTTTTGTCTGCTTTAAGATGCAAGTCGTCCCTTGTGCTTCACTTCCCCTATCTTTAAAGTGAAGAAAAGTCTGACCCCTCTCACCAGAGGTTTGTGAGACTTAATTAGTGGTTGCAGATCGCTTTGAAGTCCTTTAATAAAAAGCTCTATAGATGAGGCAAGAATTATTATTATGAATGCCATCCACCAGACGCGTCAGGTCACAGAATCACCATGGAAATGAATGCATCAGCCACCATGATGCATATTAAACCAGGGGAAGGCAGGTGAGATCAGATGGGTTTCAAGGCCAGCCTAAAAGCCCGGTAGCACCAGAAATCATCTCCATCTAAGAAAGTGGCAGGCAGACAGATGGCCCATAAATAGGTTTTATCCATGCAATGCACTCCATGGACGATGAGATGCTAACTCTGAAAAGCATCTTTCGTTGTCTGTTATTGCTAGAGACTCTAAGGTCTCTCAAGGCCACTTTCACAAAAGCAGCTTATATTGATGTTTGTATTTGTCAATATCTGTATTATAACACCAAAGCAATCAGTATTAGGCATGTTTAAATGTTAATGTCTTGGCCCATATACAAATAACAGTCCCTCAGAGGTAGGCTTGCCATTTCCTTGCTCCGGGAATCCCCCTCTCCAGGGCCCCTCCCTCGGTGCCAATCTGCTGCCTGCAGGGACTTACCAGCAGCAAAAGATCACCAGCAATGTGGCAACATCACTTCTGGGGCACACTGGAAGAGACATCATCAGGTTGCTGGTGACACAAGGTCACTCTGTTATTTGGGCAAAAACTCTATGGTAAAAAATGACTTCTGCCATAGAGTTTTGCCCAAATACCAGAGCTTTCCTACATTGCCAGCAATGTGATAACATCACTGTCCTGATTGCTGGTACACAGAGGCAGTTTCTAGGCTTCAGAGTTTGTAAAGCAATTCTAGGGCCAGGCGTCAAAATGCAGTTCCAAGGTTCAGGCACAGGGTAGGCAACGCTGACAGCTTCAAGTCTGAAGGGAAATCTAAGAACAAGGATCCGAAGGTACAGGCCAGGGTCAGAGATGAAGAAGTCAGTCCAGAGCACAGGCAGCAAGGCCAGTCATTAATGGACAAGTTTTTTCCACACAGCCACTCCCTTCTCTACTGCTTTTGAGCACCACACTGCTCAGCAGCCTGTACTGAGTCATGCCCCTGCTGGTTTCCTCAGACCTGCTCCTGCAAGCACTCATCCTCACTGTTGGTTCTGGGCTGGTGCTGTGCTGCTAGGTGGGTACTGTGCCTTCTGTCTTGAGGGTCTCTGCTCCTCCTCCTATGCCATTCCTGAGGCTCTGGTGACAGGGTGTGTGCGTGAACTCACCGGCGACTGACTATTGCCAGCTCAGGGCTGGGGGGGCCAGTGTTCTGGTTCCTGACTGAGGATTTATGTCGGGCCCCACAGAGACAGCCTCCCCCTGCAGTATCTCTGCCACTGGCTGTGGGCTGGGGTCAGGTCCGCTGGCTGCCTCCTTCTCAGAGGAGTCTTCAGCATCCCTTTGCTCTGCTGAGCTTGGCTGGTCCACAACAGTCACTTCCAGTGCACATGGGAAATGACCTCACCATGTTGCTGGCAACACCGGCCTAGGACTCTCTTTATTTCCAGTAAGGGCAGCCCTATCACCCACCCCCTGCCAGTTGCCATGGGTACCTGGCAACCTTACTCAGAGACCGGGTGGGGGGAGTCTGGATACTCTGTTGCTGTGGCAAAAATTACTGTAATCAGTAAAAACAATTAAAAATGATCATGTTAGAAGAACACAGGATATTATGTGTGAATGAAAAATGGCTGCTTACCTAGGCCTCCCAGTGAGCAGCTGAGGGTGAGGAATTACCAGCCCCCAGCCCTAATTTCCCTCCTCTGAGGAACTGAGGATCAGGAGAAAAAATGGCCTCCACATAGGGTTGCCAGGTCCTACCTTAAGCTGCGGTAGGGGAGTCCCGGCCCCTTTCTGGGACCCAGAAGTGATGTCATCGCGTCGGGCACATTGGGGGCAGGACCACTGTCATTCGAGGAGAAACCCTAGAGTTTCCCCTCGAATGATAGAGCATCTCCCCCGCAACATGCCCAGCAGGATGTTACCTTCGGGTACTTTGGGGATAAGGTTCCTCCCGGTGGCCCGATCTGGGCCGGCGGGTAAGGGGTCCATCAAGCAGGCAAGCCCCCGACCCCCAGGGGACCTGGCAACCCTACCTCCACATAGTGACACTAATCTCTGTGATAAAGACTAGTTGAGGTAGCCCGGGCTGTCATCTGGAAGTGATATTACATCCTCACCAAAGTCCACCCTCCCCAGGCGTTTCCCTCCAAATCTCCCAGCAAATCTACTATTTGCTGAGGCAGTTTTGGGAACCCCATGGTTATCATGTTAGGCATAGGCTGCATGTATACATTGCAGTAATTCATAATTGGATTGTCTTGACCACACAGGATAACCGAGGGGTGATTGATTGCTATAGTGCAATGATAGCACAATGTTCAATGAACCACAAGAGCCATATTTTATTGGGGATCTCTGGTACTGGTCTCCCCACTGTTTAATTGAGCCTTACAAAGTAGTAGCATGAGGGGAGCAATATGGATTGGGGTCCTATTCTTTTCCTACATGCCATTTCTCTGATTAGGGTTGCCAGGTCTGGGTTGGAAAATATCTGGAGACTTTGGGGGTGAATCAAGGAGAGGGTGGGGTCTGGAGAGGGGAGGGACCCCAGCATGGTTATATGAGAGGTAATAAGTAATAAGTACAAGAGAAAATAAAACAATCGCGTCAGTCCAAGGTGTGTGTAACTGCAGCCAGGTACACTTTTCCAGGAACAGTCATAGCTGGAAAACTAACAAAAACCAGTGCTGCCCATGTCTGTTAGGTGAGTACCACTAGCTACCAGCTTGATCTTCCAGAGGATGTGTGCTGTCATTCAAAACAGGTTGTCAGGCTATTCCTGAATCGGTTTTACCACCAGTCTATAGCATTTCTGTCTTGTCTGAGTTAACCTTAAATTTGTTCGCTGCCATCCAGCCCTCCACTGACTCCTGAGACAAGTTCAGGGTTTCTACCTTCTCCTGGGCATTTAGATGGCAAGAAGAAATATTAATAGACTCATCAGCCAGTTGATGACAACACACACCGAATCTCTTTGTGACAGGGTCGCCAACAACCTGGAGGGGGGAAATGCCCTGCCCTCTTAACAGAGACTTAATGGGATGCTTACTAAGTGATGCTGTTTACCTTCATGCTATGAAAAGCTTTTCCTACCCCCTTCCACACATTATGCCCTCTCCTCTAATAGAGGGTGACTTTTCTCAGTAATTTCATGTAGATATAAAACGGCATACCCTGACGTGGCTAGCCCAGGCTAGCCCAATCTTGTCAGATCTCAGAAGCTAAGCAGGGTTGGCCCTGGCCAGTATTTGGAAGGGAGACCACCCAGAAACATAAGGGATGATGGAATCTTGAAGCACTTTTAGTAGCCAAGGAGTGGAACAATAGTCTTCCAGCATCTCTTTCTGGGACCAACCCATCAGAAAGGAGCAAAACCATTACAGGACTCCCCCAGAAGGATACCTTGGTTGGTGGTTTCAAAAACCCGTGAGTGGTCCAGGAGAACCAGCAGAGACGCAATCCCTCTGTAAACAGACCAACATAAATCCCTCTGTAAACAGACCAGCATGATTGAAAGGAATCCAGAGAATCAGTTTTATCTAGAAATATGTGGAATTGAGACCTTGCCACCCCTTTGGGCACCTAACTCAAAAATGGAATGTTAGAAACTGGCTGGTTACTGAACTCCTGAAGATCAGGAAAGTTGGAGGGCTTGTTTTGTTTTTTAGTAGAAGTTTTACAACAACTTCCTTTAGGGCGTACATTTAGATCCTTTTATTGAGGAAGCATTAAGAACATAGCTCATCCATTGGGCTATGTTGGTCTGGCATATTTAGCCAGGGTGGGCAAGGACTGAATGAACAGATGGTGGGCTTCACAAATACAAATATTCTGTCCACAGCCCCAGGCCAGAAAAACTGAAAAGTATCCATGTGAACCTGACAGGCAGCTTCAAGAACAACAATGACATCTGTTATTAAAATGGAGTCCAGATCACAGTGAATACAACTGATTTTATCCATGTAGTACCTGGCAAGTTGTCCATAGTGAGCTGCTGAGGGATCCACCTGAGGCCAAGATGTTAAAGGCCTCTTGCTACTGTTGCTGGATAGAACGGTGACATTGCCATGGCAATGAAAAAGCATGGCTTCTAAGCTCTAAACTGAACTCTGCTCTCTGTTTGATAAGCATTAGAGCAAGTCCTTCTCTACTGCAGTTCTAAGCATTTCATATCCACCAGCTGCTGGGGGGGGAAATCAGGGAGCTGATTTGATTCTTACATTCAAGAGCAATTGTGTCTACCATCTAGGGTTGCAAACACTGCCGTGGCAAATGATGAGCGATTTTGAGCCCAGGGAGGTTGGAACTTGGTGAGGATATGATGTGTCTTCCAGGTGATGCCCTAGTAATTTATCCTAATCTCTGTGGTAAAGAACATAGAGATGTGAAATTATTAGAGCGTCTCTGTGATTGCCATTTTCTGGTCACCTTTTCTCCTACTCCTCAATTTCTTGAGGACAGAAAATGCCACACTATCTAGTGAAGTCAGGGGCACAGTGTGGAGGGGTTTTGCTGCTTGTCACTCTAGTCAGAAATTAGGCCTAGTGAAATCCAGGAAGAACAGCAGACAGTATCAGGACCAGTTTCATGTAAGCATCAAGGCAATTATTTGTCACACGGGGCTACTATGTGGAGGATGGGAAAGGCTAGTTGCAGATCTGGAGGAAGGAAGTAGTGAGGCCTAGATCACTGTGCAATACAGGAAGCCCAGAGCTGGTGGTGGCAGCCAGAGACTGGAAGAGAGTGTGGATTAGAACAGAAATCTGGCTCTTGATCCTATGAAAAATTTGGCTTAAAGATTTTGGCTACTCCTACTCTATGTCACTAATGTACAAGTGTCATTTTGCCTTTACAGTAGAGTGCCCCTTTAGTCCACCATTCCTTTACAAACCTACAAATGTTATTCTGGCTTGGAAACAAATGTTTAATCCACTTTGGTATCTGGCTGAACAGCTTGCAGTGTTGTATGTGAGGCCAATAATAGTCTCCATCAATTTAACCTGTTATCTATGGAGAGAACATAAGACCAGAAACAGAGGATATGGAAGGGACAGTAAATAAGCATGACGGATCAGTGGATCTACATCACTGGAAATGGAAATGTACTAAATTCTGTTTTGGCTGGCAATTGAAGCTATCATTCAAAGGCTTGAGTTTTACTAGTGCCCTGTTCCCTTCTCAAACCAAGAGCATAGCTATTAATTCCTGTGTTAATAGTCCCCTGAGTCTTACTGACGGAAAAACTTGCTATCATTTTAAAGTTGTCAGTGTGCCTGTGGAATTTCTAACTTTTATCGGTGCTAGTCTGAGAAGGAGACCACTGCTTTACTCTAGGAAGCTTAACAGGCACATAATAGTTGATGCCCATTGCTAGTGGCTTATTTTGCTCTACTGAATGTTTGAAAAACCTGCTAAGAATTTCAGTTCGGAAGGAATTTGTATAAATTCTTCTTGTCTAGTTTATTAATTATGGATTCAGATTGTCAGGAACTGATTGTCCGTAACCTAGCATTACTCTCCATAACCATTCTCAAATCTGAAAGGGGGGCAACGTGAAGCTTAACCTTGGAAACTGCAAATGATTGGCAGTGGAAGGTAGACTGCATTTTTTTTAGCCGCAACCCAGATGATGTTGGAGGGGCAGGCAGGCCTTGATTAGCCACCAGATGAATAAACTATAGAATGGAGCTCCTGTCAGGCTGAAATTATTCAGGAGTACCCTAGTGCAGTAGGGTGCTTACATTGCTCCTTTAAAATCTCTGGTTATTTCCTTGCTATAAATCACAGGAACAGTGGCTAGATCTCAAACTGGGAAAATGTTAATATCTTGATCATGAAGCCAGCATTCATAATAGGATGGCTGTATGCACTATATGATGGCCACTATATATGAAGGAATAAACAGCTTTGAAGGGTGGTTAGATAGATTCATGGAGGATAAGTCTGTCAGTGGCTTCTAGCCATGTTGACTGAGGGGAACCTCCACATTCAGAGGCACTAAGCCTCTGAATCACAGAGCTGGGAGGCAACGTCAGGGGAAGGCCTCTGCCTCTATGCCTTGTTGTTGGCCTTCCAGAAGAACTGGTTGGCCACTGTGTGAGACAGGATGCTGGACTAGATGGACCAAAAATAAACAGTGCAGGAAGGAAAATATGAAAATATAGGTATTATTAAGCTCTTGTAGAAATTAATCAAACAGTATCAAAGATGGAATAATTCCACAGTGAACATGTGGGTGCATAAGGTCCAAAACATTCAGTGAAAACCCATATTGGATATACAAGACATACAGAAAGTATGATTTCACAAATATTTGATAAGGAAGATTACATAAGAAAATTCCAGTGAATGAGCAGATGCAAACGGTTCCAAAAGAATTACCCAAACAATTCAGAAACCAATGCTTGTTCTTTGCTGTATCAACAAACAGGAGTGCTTGATATGGAATTACCTACATAATCCAAAACTTCACAGATAGTACAGTGCTTCAGAAATGGCATAGCTCAATGTCGGACCATTGGTCTGATCCAGCCAGGCTAGTCTTATGTTCTTTTGATAGTATTTGTACAGGTTGTTATAGATATAGAAAGCAAAGAAACATTAAGGCCAGGTCCCAGAGTATGGTTCAGTCTTTGGTCCTTAAATCTGCTTCTAAACTGCAAATGACCAGCAAGGAGACCTCCCACCTTCCACCTCTGTCCACTGTTCCTTGGCAGGGCAATGGGGGGGGGGGGACTGGTAGAAAACTCAGTCTTGCCAATGGCCAAAGTCACTTCCAGTTATTCACTGTGTCAGCATGATACTCTAGGATCCCCCCTCCCAAAAAAACCTAAGTGGTTTTACCTCAGAGTTTGGGGAAATTCTAGAGCACCATGCTGATGTGGTGATGTCACTACCAGTTATTCATCAGAAGTGCCATTGTGCCATTTGAACGGCATCATTGTGCCCCTTCCCTTTCTTGCTGCTTGCCAGATGATGGCTGGCAGTTCCCAAGATCCTAGAAATATCTGCATTGTAGCCCAAAACAATGGCTGTCATCTTAGAACTGACCTGCATATTCCTAGTGAGTCCTATAAGTCTTTTTTAAAAAACATAAATTCTTCTAGCCTGTATCAATATATATCTATCTCTCAAGATATATCATCTCTCAACATGGCCAAATCTAGGGATACTTAAATCCAGAGACTGAAGCCATGAACAGACAAGGCAGATCTTTTTACAAACTTCAAAAACATCTCAAGTTTGCAGAAAAATCTGAAAGCTAAATGAAATAAAAAACAATAAATTGGAGGGGATAACCAAATAATAGAAGCAGAACCTATCGCTTTTAAAAAAATGAATCAGTGGTTCTTGCTAAGCAACCACAAAGTATTGCCAGCTTTCAAGTCTTCATTTCTGTCATTAAAAGGTGGAGTGCGGAAGGGCCATTTCCAGACCTGTTTTGGCCTTTGAGGGGGACTCATGGGGCCAGGTCTGGCAGAAACCACTGGCAAGGCTGGCTGCTCTTTACTATTCAACAGCAGCCATGGCTCAAAAGCCAGCGTTGTGCATAGTGGTTAGAGTTTCAGACTAGGATCTGAGAGACCTGGATTTGAGTAACTGTTCTGTCATGGGAGCTCACTGGGTGACCTTGGGCCAGTTACACATTCTCAGCCTAGCTTTCCTTACAGAGCTGTTGTGAGGGTAGAATGGAAGAGAGGATAACTTCTCCTTTAACATGTGAATAAAGGTGTTCCATCCAGGAATGTGATACTCTTTTACAAGGTATGCAGTCATGACTTGCCTGGCAGGATAGAGTCAAGGAATTTGAGGGCTACAACAACTTTCACCCCTTGCCCGTCAGGGGCGTAGACTTTTTAAATCCCCGGGGGGGGCGGGGGCTCTCTCGTGCGCGTGCGCGCTCGGGACCATGTCCCCGCCGCTCTTCCCCCCCCAGGGAGCCGCTGCTGCCCCTGGGCCATGCCCGCCCGCCCACCGCGCTCCCCGCCCCCCTCCCTCTCCCCGCTCACCTCGGGGATTGCTGCTGGCTGCTGCTGCCTGCAGCCGGGGCCGGCGTGTCGCCCTTGCGAGCCCCGGGCTCCCGCTCCGCCTCGTGCCTAAGTTTCCGGGGGGGGGGGCTCAGCTACGTGGAGCCGTAGTTGACACCCATGCCAGGGGCTCTGCTCTTCGTTTGGGGAGAGGGGCCAGGAGAGAGGGAGAGAGCCACGGATGCTCCACGACCCGGACCCCGACAGGCGGGCCTGCAGCAGGGTGCTCCTTCGATGCCTCCTCCTCCTCCCCGGAAGCAGGGGTCCCTTCGGAACCAGCCGGCGTTAACCCCTCCCGGGCCCGGTTCGCGAAGCCCCTCGGCCGCCCAGGGCGGGCCGGGGCGGGGCGTTGCTAAGCGAGGCCGGGCACAAACAGAGAGGCGGCGGCGGCCGGAGGGAAGCCTGGGCCTTGGCAGCTCGGCGCAGAATGTCCCCGCGTGTCCTGGCTGGCGGTAGCCACCGGATAAAAATAGGTGACCACGGCGACACTGGGAGGCCGGGCAGGTAGCGAAGGGCAGGGGGACAGCCCGGCCCGCTGCGCCTCGTGGGGCGGAAAGAATCCAGGAGGAGGAGGAGGGGAAGCCCCCCCCGCCCAAGGGAGCTGCTGGGAGCCGAGGCCGGGCAGGGACGCACCCCCGGGAGAAAAGGCTCGGCTTCTGCCCCGGGAAGGGAACCCGGCCCGGAGAGAGAGCAAAACTCATGGTGGGGGAGACACCCTGAAGCAGCAAAAGGGATGAGCGAGTGACCCCAAGGACAGCGCGGGAGGGGCCGAAGGGCTTCCTGGTCAAGTCTCGGGGGGGGGAGATCTTTTCCGCGGAGGGGCGCCACCACGTGTCCCTTCCGAGGGATGGATTTGGTTTGTTCTTCTCTGGTTTGTAGCCCGCCAGTCTTCCAAGGGGCCTGCGCGCCCGCGCACACACACACACACACACACCCGCCTCGTGCCTAAGTTTCCCGGGGGGGGCTTAGCCTCCCCCGGCAAAATGGAGCGCATGAGGGTGGCCAGTCAGCCGGCCGTCGCCGCCTCTCTCCCCCCCCCGCCCCAGGGAGGCAGGAGGGCAGGCCGGCAGGGCGCTCCATTTTGCCGGGGGTGGCTGAGCCCCCCCCAGGAAATTTCGGGGGGGGCTCGAGCCCTCGAGCCCCCCCGTAGTTGACGCCCATGTTGCCCGTCACAAGGGCACAAAACAAATATCTGTGAAAACTAGGACTGCTAAACTCTAGGTGGTACAAGGAAATCTCCCAGAATTACAACTGATCTGCAGACTACAGAGATCAGTTCCACAGGAGGAAATAGTTGTTTTGGAGGGTGAACTCTGTGGCAATATGGCCTGCTGAGGCCCCTCCATTCCCCAAACCCTGACCTTCTGAAGCTCCCCTCCCAAGTACCCAGGAAGTTCCCAACCTGGCAACCCTAAAGCACAGCCCTGTGGAACAATACAACATCTCTCTGACTGCATTTTTGTAGTAGCAAGCAACACATATCTTAACACCTTCTCTTTCAATGTCATCGTGTGAGACTAGTTTGAATCTGAGGTTTACAAAACCTTGCCAAATTCTAGCTGGATTCCAGAGCTCTGTTTTTTCCCTGTTGGAGAAAAGGGGGCTCTCTCTGAAGCCAAAAGAAGCCTGAATCTGCTGGAGGACTCTTATAGATGTCTGATGTATGTTTTCAGAATATCAACACAAATAATTTCAGTGGTATGTATGAGGGGATATGTAAAGGGAAGACCTCTTGGGACAATTCCAGTGAACTATGTATGCAGAGTATTTTTGAATTCTAATGAGCCATGACCACTCGTGAACCACAGTTCTGGAGCTTCACCAATTACTGTTGTCCAAAGGGAGATTGTTTGCATAAGAATTGTATTTTAGGAAGTTTATGGATTCTCTCACATTTATAGTATTCTGAGCACTTCCCCTCTGAGCCCTAGATGTTCTGTGGAGGAGGTAAGAGCTACAGCTGTTTTTAGAGATCCTGTCTGACAAAGGAGGAAACTCTGTTCTGAAAGGCATCAAATATTTTCCTTTTAATATTGACATCAGAACCTGCAGAACTTGGTGGCTTGGGCTTAAATCTTCTGCATCCCCTGAATGGGTTATTCTGTAAACCTTATATTCAGTCTTTCCCTTGTCTTCAATACATTTTGAAAATATTCAGATTATACTGCCTATGGCTGCTTCCACATGGGGATTGTCCCACACAGAGTTTTTCCACGCTTGGACAGCAGGTAAAGCAAGGACTGGCAACCAGAAAGAGACTGGGGGCAAGACCATGGGGAAAGGCTCTCAGTAGCAAAATGACGTCACTTCTGTGAAACCTGGAAGTGACATCATGCCTTTCTAGGGATCACCAGAAACTCTCTGGTAAAACCACAGAGTTACCAGCAATTGCTAGAGAAGACTGAATTCACTCTTGGGTTTTCCCTGGAAGTGACATAACAGTCTTGCCCAATAGCCATTTTTCTTTTGTTTTTCTCCTGCCACTGCTCTCCCCATCATGGCAAACCTAGGTAAAGGAGAATGTCTGGACAACATCATGCCCAGTTTGTGCCAGATCTCATCTGGATCCCATTTTTACCCTTTACTTGGGAATATATATATATAAACTTCATTTTCTCAGAAGTTAAAGGAGAAACTGCAGGATGGCTGTGGGTGGAGCATCCATGTGGTTGCTCCCAGGTAGCCATCACAGGGAGGGGTGGGGCTAAGCTCTGCCTTTAAAATGGTGAGCTAAACTGGGCAACCTCCCCCCTTTTAGCCCTTTAAGGGTGGGTTGTGCATGGAGGGTGCACACTGTGCAAGTGCACCTTTAAGACCAATAAAGGTTTATTCAAGGTATGAGTTTTCATGTGCATACACACTTTTTCAAATATTTGGACTCTAAATGGACTCTAAATTTGTTCTACTGCTTCAAACCAACAAGGCTGACCACCTGGAACTGTGCAAGTTCAACAGGAAAAAACAGGGCAGCAGCAGAACAAACTGCTGGAATGGGAGAGTATGAACATTATCCTCTTGTTTTCATTCCCCTGGAAGCAGCCTGTGTTTCTGTCAAGAGATTCTTTCTCACTGTTTTGCATGTTATCTCTTCTCTTGCCAGAATGCACACATATGCACACTGAATGGCAGCTATATTATATTTATAATGGTAGACATAGAGTTCTGTCAAGGTCACAGCTGATAGGGCACTAACATATCACTTCCCCACACATGCTGTCCCAACAGTAAAAGGTTAGGTAGGGTGAACACTAGCAGAGGAAATGAAACACAAATTGATCTGAGGGCCATAAGAGCAATAACTCTACAGCTCTGAAAGGCAGTCTCCTTAATCTTCCATCCTTTTCTGCCCAGCTATGTTCTTCTTGAGCCATAGGCAGCCTAAAGTTGTTGTAGAAGTGCAAGGGTTGTAGCCTTGCCCTTATCACATTTCTCCAACATCTGTCAGATTGAGATAGGTATATTCAGGGGTCATTTCAAGGGGGAACAGGCAGAAACAGCATTCCTGGAGTAACAAGCCCAGGGCTAGAGCTTCACAGGCTCTCTTCAGAGCCCAGTTCCCTCTATGGTGCATGCTGGCACATGGCAATAATTTCCCCTGCTGCCGGTGCAGCTCCAGCACACCCAGGTCTCCAGCTCTGGGTCTGAGGAGTGAGTGCTGGGCTCAGGCAGCAGCCCCGCCCCCTTGTTAGTAGCCTCCCAGCTATAGGGCACCTTGCTCCCAGCAGCCCTCACTTGTGGTGACGCATGATGGTCTGTTGCTTGTTCTTGCTGTCATCTGCGTCGTCCCTCCATGCCTATTTTCTTTGTGCTTTCGAAGCAGTTTTTCTCCAGGTAGGCTCGCCAGCTCTGAGTTGGGAAATACCTGGAGATTTTTGGGGTGGAGCCTGAGTGGTGGGTCTTGCCATCTGACACACTTCCAGTAATGTTAGGGGGCATGGCATATGCAAATAAGTTATGCTAATAAGCTCCTGCACCTCTTTTTCTATGAAATGACCCCTGGATATTGAAGTATGTAAGAAATGCCTTCCTGCCTCAGATCAGAAGTTCCATCAAGCTCAGCATTCTGTCTTCAACACTCTCTCTACCAGAGTGCCAGACAGATGCCCCCTAGGAAGCTCACAAAGCATGAAAGTCATGTCTATCCATTGTTTCTTGACCCAGAGTTGAAGATATCAGGAAACTCTATATATGGAGGCTCTATATTAAGTTGGCATTGATAGCCTTGTCCATGAATAGATTGTCCATGAATATGTTTAATCCTCTTATAAAGACATCTAGGCTAATGACCAGCACCATGTCTTGTGGGAATGAATTCCATAGTATTTCTTGGATGAGCCTGAGGCCTAGTCTACACCTGCAGCAAAAGGAGGTGGGAATGAAATGGTAAAGTCGTCCTTCACATTATAGGAAGATTATAGTTTAGAATACCCCCTCTGTAGGGCAAAAATGTCTCCCTTCCATAGAGTGCTAGCACAGGAGGGAACAAGCTGGTCTGTATACTTTGTCTCTGAAAATGTTGATTATTTATGTGCAAGCAGGATCTTATTTTATTTTTTACAAACATCAAGTTTCATAGTAATATAGTGGACCGTCAAACAAGAAGTATAGGAAGCCCAACCCCTTCTTTTTGGCCCACTAATTGAGATTCCCTATCAAAATTATAGAAATCTAGACATCAAATTGTACTTTTTCCTAAGAAATTCATTGGATCTAATCTATCCTTGTGTAAGCAGAGTATACACACATATAAGGATATGAAGTAGGGTTGCCAACATCCAGGTGGTAGCTGGAGAGTTCCTGGGATTACAACTGATCTCCAGGTGACAGAGATCAGTTAACCTGGGGAAAATGAGCCCTTTGGCAGGTTGAATCTATGGCATTATACCTCACTGAAGTCCCTCCCTCCCCAAACACCACCCTCCACAGGGTTCACCACCAAAATCTCAGGTATTTCCCAACCCATAGCTGGCAACCCTATCCCTCTAGGGCTCAATAAAGCCCCCTTTCTCTCCTCCATTCCTCAAGCATACATCAGGGTAGTCCAGGAAAAGGGAAACCTTCCATATCCCCATTCAGTCTTGTCTTCTGGTCAGTTATGTAATTTGTCCTTCTCTAGAATTCAAGCAGGTTAACTGAGGCCAGGTGGGTGCATGGGTGGTCTGAGCTGGATTGCAGCAGGCATGCACATACCTCCAAGTAGGAATGGGCATAAACCAGCTCATGGACTAAAATTTGTGATGAATTTTGGGCAGTTTGTGCTTTGTGAACTGAAGTTCATAACAGATCAACTGGCGTGAACTTTCCACAAACTTTCAAGCTGTTCGTTGAGCTTCCTGCAGTTTCCTGAATGGTTACATTTCCAGACAGACTGTTTTCCCTCAAACAAAATGTTTACCAAACGTCAAAGAAAATTGGGGGGGGGGGGGATTCCTCAGCCTTGGAAACACTGTTGTCAGTTTCAGACTAGTCATGCCAGTTTCAAGAGGTTGTTTGTTTTCCCCCTTTGTGTGGTTCCTTTCTTGCACAAAGCTTGCAAAATCCCACCCACCCCTTGCTTGGATTTGTGACTCTGCTTTGAAATTAGTCCTTTTAAGTTTGCAGTGTCAGTGGCACTTGGTTCTGCTGGGTACTCTGTGATTGCACTGGTACTGCTGAGCACTCTGTACATTGTACTGATTCTGCTGGACTTGAAAAAAATCCCCCCCCACTTGGATTGTGATTGAGCTGGCATTGCCACATTCTGGGTTTACCTGGTCACTAGTACATTGCACTGGTTCTGCTGGGCTTCCAACCCCGCCCCCTAGCTTGGAGTGTGATTCTATGCTAGACATCAGTCCTGTTGATCTGGCATCACCACAAAGGCACTGGGTTCTACTAGGCTTACAAAAAGTCCCCCCATTCAGTTTCTACTGCAGAGATTCTCTGGTCCGACCTTAGTACAGTTGAGTTTGCACTGCTGCAGTGGCACTGGTTCTGCTGGGGTTGCAAAAATACACCCCACCTTTAGTTTCTGCTGCAGAGATTCTCTGGGACTTTGATTCTGTTCTGCTGGGCTTTTATTGCCCTTGCTTTTTTTTTTTTGCTGTTTTTCCCTCCATTGGAAACAATGGAGGATGGGGGTACCTTCTTTGGGGGGGGGGCTGTAACTTGGACCCTGTAAATCCAATCCTTGCCAAACTAGGAGAGCAGGTAGAGGAGAGTAAACTGGAGATCCCTTGTGAGTTGGTATCTCTAGCATGCTGGGGAGGCGTTCTACCACACCATGAACCTCACAGACCAAACCAGTTTGTTTAGCCCTTAAAAGGTTGATGGTTGATAGTTCGCAAACCGGGCATGCCATAAACTGAACTGAACTGCATTTTCTTGGCTCGTGTTCATCCCTGCCTCCAAGTACCCTGTAACAGCCTTTCTCACTGCCTGTCCAGTATGAGTGCTGAAGGGGGTAGCAGAAAAACCTATGGGGATCCCTCCATATGCAGGCTTTGAATCTTTCCCAGAAGGACTGGATCTATTCATTTTTCCCCATTTTGATTCCATAGTTCTTATTTCCAGAGCGTCGCATACATGTATTTCTCAAACTCTGTGCTTCCATGACAACAAAACAGGATAACAGGTGCTCAGCAAGGGATGTATCTAGAAGTGGATATTTTATGGCTAGAGTTGTCATCCTCCAGGTGGGGCCTGGAAGGTTCTTGGAATTACAGCTGACCCCTAAACTACTGAGATTAGTTCCCTTGGATTAGTTCCCCTGGCTACTTTGGAGGAGGACTCTGTGGCATTATACCATGCTGAGGTCCTTCCCCTCCCCAAACCCCACCCTCCTCATGCTCCACCCCCAAATCTCCAGGAGTTGGCAACCCTTGCTGTATTGAATACACAATTTGAATGGATGCACATAATAAAAAACGTGCTATTAGTTAAATCAGACCACTAAAGAGTATGCATTCATGTTATCCAGAGCTCCAGAAAATAAACCTCTTAACCTGTCTCCTTTTTATCACTCCAGGTATGTGAGATTATGAGTTTACTATCCTCCACAAAAAAACTTGCCCTATTCTCATTTTTCAGGGTGTTTTGTACAGGAAAGGGTCCTCCGAATCTCCAGTAAAGCTGCCAGGTACCTCCTCAGAACCCTCCGAATAGCCACTTTTTTCATCTGACTTTGCTGCAGGGCCATCAATCAGTCAAGGGACTTGCAACCATAAATCACTGCAGAGAACTTCATATTTATAAGGGAACTTGTTATATTTTATAAGGATTCCAATGTGACTGTGAATATATATTTTGTCTAGTTCTGATCACAGCAGTAAACTTAAAACTGAGACAGTTTCTACATAGGATTTTCAGTTCTTGGTTGAGATTGTTCTCTTCTAATTGCTAAGGAGCTGTCATAGGGGTCTTGATGTTTTGCTCAAACCCATTATAGAAAACCATTTTGCCTAGGCCAGGATATAGGGCTTTCTGGTATGGCTGGGAAACAGCACTATTTAAGGGCCAAACCAGACATTATAATTTTTCTACAACCCAACTTTCGGACAGACTGATAGGCTACATGTAGGGATGCCAACTCCAGACTGGGAAATTTGGGGTGGATCCTGGGGAGGGTGGGATTAGAAAGTGGAAGGACCTCAGCGGGGCATGCCAGCCTCCAAAGCAGCCATTTCCCCCCAGGGGAACTGATCTCTGTAGCCTGCAGACCAGTTGTAATTCCAGGAGATATCCATACCCTACCTAGAGGCTGGCAATGCTAGAGCTACATGTGCAGTCATTGCCCCTGCCAACTGGGAAAATAGTGGCCCTCCAGGGATGCTTTAGGTTGGGAAAACAACACCTGGAGAGGAGGTTGAAGCCCTGTCTCCCACTCTGCCATGGTCCTAGTCCAGACTGGGCCCCTGCATGCTTGGGAAATGAGTTTCCAGTATATAGTGTTGCCAACTCTGGGTTGGGAATTTCCTGGAGATTTGGGGGTGAAGTCTGGGGAGTGGGGTGTTTGAGAAAGGGATGGACCTCAGAATGGTATAATATAGAGTCCACCCTCTAAAACTGGCATGTCATCCAGGGAAACTGATCTTTGTAGTCTGGATCACAGTGTTAATTCCAGGAGATCTTCAGGTCCCACCTTGGAACTGGAAATCCTACTAGCATGTGACTGGTGATTTGACAGTTGGGTCAGGAAACCCAGCCAAGGGGGAAAATGTAATATCTAGTTTGGCCATAAGAGAGCTTATGGGGTAGCTTGAAGGTTAGCGATATTGTCGCTCAAAAGTGACATCACCAGACTGATGTGATGCTCAAGGATTTGCCCAGACCACAGAATTTGGGGCAAATCCTAGAGCATTACCCTTGCATGGTGATGTCACTCCTAGGACGCAATGCCAATTTCCCTGGCCATTTACTCTTGCCACCCCACTGAAAATTAGCTGGCACAGTGGGCATGGGACAAGAGGTCTCCCTAGCAGCAGCCCAAGTGATCCATGGACATGTGCCATACTGCCACCAAATGAGGGGATTAGAGGGAAAATTCCAGAGACCCTGCACACTGTGGGGATCCATGGAGCCAGGCAAGTAATGTGATTTGCTTTTATATACTATTTACATTAGATCCGAATGACTGGGGGAGGGGGGAGGGCAGAGGAATTTGTTTTCTTGGAGCCCCTGGTGGCTCTCAGCAGTCCTGCTAGGAATAGAAAGCACAAGCCAAACACCAGAAGGTATACCATAGTGATGAACATCACAGTCTCTCCACCACTGAGTGACCTCACCTCACCCTCCTGCATGCATAGAGAGTCAGGAGGTGTTGCACCCTAGCTGTTTGTGTCGTGAGCCCTTCCAAAAACCTGCATTATAAAAATCTGGGGACCCAGCTGAGCCCAGGCCTTGGGCTGAAGACCACTACTCTAGGGTATTAAGCCTGAACTCTCCCTAGAAGCTAAAATGACTAAACTGAGGCTGTCATACTTTTTGGTCACATTATGAGAAGACAAGAGTCACTGGAAAAAACAATAATGCCCGGAAAAGTTGAAGGCAGCAGGAAAAGAGAAAGACCCAACGTGAGATAGATCGACTCAATAAAGGAAACCACAGCCCTCAGTTTGCAAGACCTGAACGCGGCTTTTAACGATATGACGGGTTGGAGGTCAGTAATTCATAAGGTTGCTGTAAGTCAGAAGCAACTTGAGGGCACTTAACCCGCACACATCTTAGGGCCTCTGTCTTGTTCTACCCCTGTCCCTCTTTTATGTTTCAGTCTGTACTTGGATCTTCAACAGCTTTTTGTTTTGCTTAAGTCTTTTCAGGTGTGTATATGGTTTTACTCTTTTTTCCTCTTCCGTTTGCTTTATATTGTTGTAGCTAGCACTTCCTCATGCTTGTTTTGCTTCCAATTACCTGTCAGTTATATCTTAAACTAGTGCCCCTTTAAATGCATTTGGCCTCTTCTTCACATTTTGCATTAGTCTGAGGGCAGTGTAATGCCTGACGTCCACCCTGGTGTGACCATCTTTCATAGCAATCCAAGGAAGAGTAGTATTGACAAGCACATGTGAGGGCCTTCCTTCCAGTCCTCCAGAGAGAATGCTGCTTCCTCAGGGCACCATTAGAGCTAGGCAAAGTCCATAAATCTTGTGCCTCACAGATCTGGAGACGTTTTGGCTCCCATCAAAGCTGTGGCAGAAGCCAATTGTCTTCCTACACCAATACAGCCTGAACTGTAGCTGAAGACTATGTCATGGGACAGTAAATGAAAATCACATTTGTGCTGATTAGGGAGTTCCATATTGGACATTTATAATGAAGATGTATTTGGCTGTCTTAATTGTAAGCCAGAATATAGCAGCTAATAAGAGTTTAATGCAATATAGATGGATTTAATGGCAACAGTCCTGCTGGGATTTCCTTTAACAGTTCGTAGCATATGCATAATACACGACCTCCTGGCCAATTGCTTGCTGTGCCGTGAAATGGGAGACTGGGGCTTTGGGGAAAGATGCATTCGGCATAGGAGACGTTCTTGGAGAGATGATGCCCAAGAATTGGGGAAAAATGAAAAATTGCTGCAGCTAATTGGCTCTAAAGAAAATTATGATATCTTGAGGCAAATTTCCAGCAGGTCTGCACTGATAACTATATCACTCACATTTTTTGTATGCATACCTTTATGAATGCAAAACCTAAGATTTTTACCTTGGGGTATGCAGTTTTGTGATTTAATCTGCTTCCTTAGCAACAGCCGTGCATACTTCTATGTGCAACATAAAAGCTCAGTTTTCTATTTTGAAAATTAGTTAATTTAAAATGTTTAGATCACTTTGGGAAGCCAACTCTTCCCAATCCAGCTGCTCCCAGAGGGGATGATGTCATTGAGAACAGCTGCATCCCCAGGGCTGCTTGGCTGGAAGGAATCTCCCTCCACCCCATCCCCCACACACACATCCCAAAATTGAAGAAGTTAGCCACCCTTGATTTAGGGGATAATGTACAATCTATAGTATTAAATGATTTAACACTGACCTTTCTCAATTATTATGACGTTGCCCTGGCTAATTCATCAAACTACGATTTCTAATGGTACGTGCTTTGGTACGGTTAGGAGGTGAAGAGCTCTAATTTTAAAAAAGTTCCTAAAAACATGAAGCCAAGATGGAAAGAATTCCAGCATCTGCGGCACAGAGTGGCCATAACTCTTCCAGTGCTTTAGCGTTGGCAAAGGCACTGGGAATGGACCATACAAGAAATTGTGGGTGCTTTTTTCATTAGACCCACCTCTGTCTGTGATAAAGTCTCCCAACCCTTCCTCTGTTAGCTGTGATGAGAGCTTTTTATGACTGTACTTCCTAGTACCATACCGGAACCATTTTCCAGGTCCTGATCCTCATGCACCAGCCTGCCCCACTCAGCCAGAGAAAGAGAGAGTGGGCCCTCAGGAACAGTCAAGTAGGGATCTGCAGAGGAAGGGGGGAATGGGCGGAAATTAGTGCAACCTTATGTAAGTACTGGCACTTTTCTTTACAAAACAAAACCACTGGCCATAACCATGTTTAATGGTAGCCAGAGTCACTATTTATTGGGATCTTGAAGATAGCTGCACATTTGTTTTCACATTCTGGTTGAAATGCTTGGTTAAAGTAAACCATGGTTAAGAGGAAAGAGTGGGGAAGAATTAACAGTGGCAGAAAAGGGAACCTGGGATCCCATGTCCTCTTCTTGGTTCTCTAACTGTGGTTAAAGGATGAGCTACATCACATCGGTACTGGCATGGCACCTCTTTGAAAGACCTTTCATGGACTACAGTTAGGAAGAACTTGAGATGAAGGGGAGGAAAGAAGGACTCCAGTTTGATGCTGGGGAAGTACATTTCCTGCCATTGGATTGTGAAGGTTCCTTCTTCTGCAGCTAAATAGTCTCCAGCTGAGATTAAAATGTGATAAGTGGAATCAGGTCCTCTGAGAAGCTCCTTTGTTGCAAGCCTGCTAGACTGAAGTCTGTAGCCAGAGAAGCCTGAGAAATCAAATGTCAGGATATGTTTATCTTCTGCGTGAGTGAACTTATAAATCCTTCTCTCTGAATCAGAGTCCAGATGAAACAGGGACCAAACTGTTGTGCAGATGGGGAAGCTGAGGGGGGCTAGGCACAGGCAGCAGATTACAGATCTTGTGCCAGCCTAGTCGCTGGCCTCTTTTCCCACACCCTTGGCTACAGAAGGAACCTTGTTGTTCAGGAGAATGGCTTCTGGGAGCAAAGCAAGCATTCATCAGGAAACACAGAGTACTTAATGATGCAGTTGACCACAAATGCAGTAGGAATGCTCCATAGGGTTCAGCCTACTGTTTTCTGTCTGTTTTTTAAAGCAGTCAAGTAGTTCAAGAGAGAAGTCTGGAAAGTGTCCATAGCATAGTTCCATATCTGCTGAAACAATCTGCATATAGAAATACCTGGAGTCACACAGTGGTTGATTGGAAGCAGAGAAGAGACAAGAAGGGAAAGGGACTTTGGTTCTTTGACAGATAACATGCTTTGTATATGTAAGGTCCCAGGTTCTATCCTCGGCACCTCCAGTTAAAAGATCTCACATAGCAGGTGTTGGCAAAGACATTAATTTCCCAGAGACCCTGGAGAGGTGCTGCCAGTCTCAGTAGATGATGCCTAGCTAGATGCATCAATAGCCAGTGGCCGGACCAGCTGGCTGGATCTGACCCATGAAATTCCTTACACACAAAATATGGCAGGGTCCATTAGCTTAGATGGCAATAACCAGGGGTCCGTTGGAGCGGGAGCGCACAGGAGCGCAGCTCTGGGAGTGAGAAGCCCAGGGGGCAGGCACATGACCAAGCCCCGGGCCCTCCTCGGCTTCCCCGAGCAGTGCAGAGGTGCAGCGCCCCGGGGAAAGCCCTGCTAGGGTCTTTATTGTTTTTATATTTGTTTTAATATTGATAATTTTATCATTGTTCCTTTTATGACTGTGTGCTGCTTTTCCAGAGACTTGCTCAAGATGGCATATAAATTTTCTAAGTATACCATTTTTTATCTGGGCACATGGCACATAAGTACTGGAGAAATTTCACCAACCCTTCAGCAGCTTCCACCCCATCAGTTTGGTGTAGTGGTCAGGAGTTGGACTCTCATCTGGGAGAACCGGGTTTGAATCCCCACTCCTCCACATGCAGCTGCTGGTGTGACCTTGGGCCAGTCACAAGTTCTCTCAGAGCTGTTCTCTCATGAGCAGTTCTCAAAAGACCTCTCTCAGCCCCACCTACCTCACAGGGTGTCTTGCTGTGGGGAGGGGAAGGGGAAGGGATGGGTGGTGCACATGTCCTGGGTATCTCAAGTCTACTTGAAACGTGGTGGTTTCAAGGGAGCAGGAAGAGAATGAGGATGTGTTCTTTACGCTTATTTTTATTGCACAAAGTATTGGATGGGGAAGGGAATGGAGGAAGAGCAGGTCAGTTTCACTCACCTGTGGAGTGGAGCCTGAGGGGTGGGTGTTGCCTTCTGACACACTTCCGGAGTGTTAGGGAGTGTGGCATATGCAAATGAGTTATGCTAATGAGCTCCTGCACCTCTTTTTCTACGAAATGACCCCTGGCAATAACAACAGTAATAACTGCTATCAGTGCTGAAGCTAAATGGGTAAATGTCATACAATTCCAATGATCAGATTTTGAGGACAAGCTTTGTGGGATGATGCAGCAGAAGGATCCAATGGGCCCAGGTGGCTGGGACCAGATGGGAATAATGGTGGCCATTGCAGGGCCTTTCAGACCCAAAGTTGCAGAATTTCATGGAGTCAAGTCAGGCAGTGTACCCAGGAATGCCTTCTAGAGGGGAGGGCTTGGCCTGACATCCATTCTGTTGAGCAAGTTTGGCTGCTGGCCCTGGCAATGGCGGGAAGAGAGGGCGTGCTTCTGGGGCTATGGGGGACCACATGAACATGAGGGCTGGCTGGAAGGAGGGTGATTGGGAGGGGGTTGTCTGTTGGGCAACACCTTAGAGATGTGGGGTGGTGGAAGAAAACTGGGTGGAAACTGTATAACCAGGGGTAGTATGCAGCTAACCACAACAACCCTCCAACAGTGCTGCAATAAAGGAAGCCTAGTGCCATAGCTGCAGCTCTGTGAGTGATTATTTCACACCAGAGAGGTTGGAACCAGGGGTCCGTTGGGGCCGGAGCGAAGCGGAGTTCCGCTCCGCCAGTGAAGACGCTGGGGGGTGGGCACATTATGAAGCCCCGCCCCCAGCAGGGCCATTGCTGGGTCAGACCCCCTCCCACCCACCCCTGCTCAATGTCCCCGGGCCAGCGGCAGGCCGCCGGCCAGGGAAAAAAAAACCTCCCACCCACCCCCGTTCAATGTCCCCGACATTGGGGAAAAAACCCTCCCCCTCCCCCACCCCCCGCTCAACGTCCCGAGCCGGCGGCAGGCCGCCAGCCCGGGAAGGAGCCTCCATCCCCCCCCCACCATTCCTCGGGGGGGGGCCAGGGAGGGAGGGAAAAGCTGGACCCCAGTGCCCAAGCAAGGGGGGGGAGAAGCGCCTTGTCAGTTTCTTTCTTTCTTTCTTTCTTTCTTTCTTTCTTTCTTTCTTTCTTTCTTTCTTTCTTTCTTTCTTTCTCCCCCCACCTACCTACCTACCTTCCTGTTCCTTCCTTCCTTCCTTCTCTCTCTCCCCCCCACCTACCTACCTTCCTTCCTGTTCCTTTCTTTCTTCTAACACACTTCCAGTGATGTCAGGGGTGTGTGGCCTTCTGACACTTCCGGTGACGTCAGGGGGTGTAGCATATGCAAATAAGTTATGCTAATGAGCTCCTGCACCTCTTTTATTTACGAAAGGACCCCTGGGTGGAACCATGCCTGCTGCCCAGCCTACTACACCCTCTCATACTCCCAGGAGGCCCAGGAGGTCTCCAACCTGACAACAGATGGACAAAATCTTCAGAACTTGATTGTGACTTTCCAGGAGCATTGAGCTTTTTTTTCTTTTTTTTTTTAAATCTAGTTTTCAGGTTGACATTGGGGATTGGATCCTCCTTATGCAGTATAGCTGGAAGACATGCCCTAGAGGTTCTCTTGCTATCATTGCTATATTCACATTGCTCTGATATCACTTACTTTCTAAATGCCACAATTTCTCATCCAGTAAATCTCTAGCTTCTGTTGGAGATTAATCAGAGCTGGCCTTAGGAATATAGATCCCCTAAGCAGAAAATATTTAGGAGCAGTACCAGGAACAATAAATAACCCTATTATTTATTTATTATTATCTGCCATCCATTCACCAGTTGACACTTGAGGTACTCCCTTCCTGTGAAAAATAGTTTCGTACAATTTACATGGAATGTGTGTGATTAATGTGAACATTTTGTGGCACAGCGGCCTCTTGATAGGCTCCTCCTCTGCCCTGCATCTGAGCCTTACCTTTAATTTGATGCATCCCTTCTTACTTATACAGTAGTCATGTCAGCCTCTGGCTGTACTCTTTCCTTTCCCTATCTGTTAGAGAAGCAGCTGTGGAGGGAATGCCTCGTGCTCCCAATTTGGCTCTCAAGCTGGAAGCAGACGGCAAGGTAGCTCTCTGGCCCAGCCGCAAACAGAAGGCTCTGGCCACCTGTGGCTTTGATGATCACAGTGCTGTACAGCTGTGCATCTTCTCCTCCCCTTTGATGGGTTTGGCTGTCTTCAGCATCATTTTACCTGCAACATTAACTGCTTTTAACTTTCAATTACGGCATGAGAAGAACCAAGTGTACAGATGAGACTGGATCGCTCAGACAGCTGTTGGCAGGGTGTCATGAACCCCTTCTCCTCCAGGCTGTGACTTTGAATCCCGGCCAGAGCAGCAATGACCAAGAATCTTTCCACGCTGAATGGCTGTTCAGTTGAATGTGTGAAATGAGTGGTAAGGGAGCAAAAGTCTCAGTGTAATTCCTAGCGGGCAGCTTTGCGCATTGCCAAACAAACAACCACTACGAAACCCCCAAATGGCACTTTGAGGGCAATCTGGGAAGACAGGTTTTGTCATTTGGCTCATCTTGTACAAGCAGCTGTGCTTGTCTATCATCTGAATCTTAAAAATCATTTGCAGTGTAATGTCTGGAAGGGGAGGAAGGGAACATGGCGCACAGAAGACAGTCTCCTGTGACACTCAACAGTAAGAAGTAATCACATTTATTGATGATTATTTATGAAACCCGGGCATCCCCAGTTGGACTTCAGATTACTTGTATTAGTCATAGTCAACAACAGCATTTGTTATCAGGAGACAGCAGTAATTAATCTTTAAAATGTATGGAGATCAAGAGCTTATGCGCACAAATAGTTTACTGCACATGAGGCATCTGTCATACTTATTTGACCCCAATTACCTGCACTGGCACCAGACCATCCGGCACACAAAAGCAGCTCATGTGTGTTGCATGAGGTAGTGTGAGGAATCCCTGGGAGGTGTAGCAACAGGCAGCCCTTTCCCTGTCTGGAGCACCTTCCCTCACTCTGTTAGGTCTGTCCTGATTATCCTGCTGTGTTGTGGCTCACTGGCAGGGCCATCTGCTTTGCTTGCAGAAGGTCCTAGGTTCAGTCTCCAGCATTTCCAGTTTAAAAAGGACCAGGTAGTAGGTCACATCAACAACCTGTACCCGAGACCCTGGGGGGCCACTACCAGTCAGGACAGTAGTAACCTTGATAGACCAGTGGATGAAAATTGCATAATTGCTTTTTTTCTCTTTTTGTTCTTTAGTTCTTTTGGAGTTTATTTGTTTTTTTTGCAAAATTGCATAATTTTCAACACATTTCTTTTCATAACAGAAGAGAGTAGTCATTCAATGAATGCCCTGCAATAAATATAGACCCAGCATGCCTTCCTAATACTGGAGCTGCAAACAACAGTGAACTAAATGCAATCCAGATATGGAAATAAAGGAAGCAGGCACTTTGCTGGTTCCCTTGTTTAAAAAGTCCATGGTGTTATGCTGGACATGGGCTAGGGAGACGTAGGTTCAAATCCCTGCTTAATTAATTTATTTATTTATTTATTGGATTTATATCCCGCCCTCCCCGCAAACGGGCTCAGCCCTGAAGCTCTGAACGGGCTTAGCCCTGAAGCTCTGTAGGAGGCCCTGGACAATACACAGACATTCAGCCTGAGCAGCCTTATCAATTCGGACAAAATAGGACCAGCTCTTGTATGTTGACCGGGGCTCTCTGTAGGAAGGGAAGTATAGATATATTTATGATATGTAAAATCACTTATGACTTTCTTTCATTTAGCTTTCATTGTGGTGTTGTGTGAAATATCACACCCTGAATTGGGGGATAGCTTGTCTTAAGATTAGTGGGTGCTACTCTTCTCTGATTTCTAGCTCCAATAAAAATTGAACCTAGGATTAAGCCCCCCCTCCCCCGAGATTGGCTAGTTTGTTTGTTTTGCGTTTTTGTCCCTTCGTCCATCTCTAACTGGGATTTTGGTCTTTCTCCGGCCCCCTCCTTTGAGGCTCAGCAGCAAAAGTGGTAGGAGACAAGAATGCAATTTTGCTTGTATGTGACTCTGCTGGCATTTAGAACTTGAGGCACCATTTCTCCCCAGAGGAAATTAAACCTAAATGTAAAATAAAACGTTGTACTCTTGGGTGCTTAAGATCAGAGAAAGAGGACAGGAAAGGGAAATGTTAAGAGCTAGAATAAATGCCAGTGTGATCTTGTCAAGGGCTCCTTTAGCGAGTGAAATGTGGCCCAGAGCAGCTTTTGTGCTTCTTGTTAATGCAAAAGAGGTGCTGCTTTCCATTGGAACCACGTTACCTGCCACTTTAGTTTTGCCAAAGGTAGAATGCAGAACAGTCATTGGGTGGAGACTAGGTAGGCTTAGACATTTCCTGAGCACTTGATGTGGGTGTATTTCTGAATATCAGATGAGGAAGGTAATCTCAAGGCCAAAACTGGGCATTCCACCAAACACTAAAAGCAACTGCCATGTGTTTAGTTCTCTTGAATCCTCTGTATTGTCTAATACAATTTACCCAAGTACTGATGTTATAGTATTGCCAACCTTCAGGTGGGTCCTGGCCATCTTCTGGAATTACAACAGATCCCAGGACTGCAGAGATCAGTTCACCTGGATGATATGCGAGCTTTGGAGGTGAACTCTATGGAATCAGAACCCACTGAGCTCCCTCCCCTCCCAAAACCTTGCCCTCCTCATGTTCTACCCAGAGGTCACCAGGAATTTCCCAACATGGAATTGGCAACCCTACATGTTTTGCCATTTCCCAACCTTGCTCTACTTTATTGGCTGTCAGTGGTAGGAGGGGCACACAGGTATCAGGCATGTACCTTATAGCAGATGTTCTGGGAGGAGGAGAAAGGAACCAGATGCTCAGCTGCCATTTTGGTGTTATATTTAATTCTGACCCCATTCTCTTGTATTTGAGAGAGGAATTACATGATGGGAATAATTCTGTGATGAGAGAGAGACACATACACTGAATTTTTCAAATAATATAAAAACATAGCTTCAAGTGGCTTCAGACTGAGTAAAGGAGTTGGTGAAGGAGTGGGAAAGGGAAATAATTGCAGTTTGTCCACTCAGAATCCTCCCCAGCTTCTTTTTTCCTTCTAATCCATAAGGCTGACTCTGGACTCCTCCATGCAGCTCTTTAAACCAGTGTGGTACAGTAGTTAGAATGTTGGACTGGGATCTGGGGGACGCAGGTTCAAATCCCCACCAGGACTGGTGTCAGCATACCCTGCAGTAGGGCAGCTGCTAGGGCCCAGACTTTCTGGCAGGGCCCACTGTTGCAGAGCCCCCCACCACCACATGCTGCCAGGGAAGGGCATACAGGAGGAGTATGCTGGTGGCACTCCAGGTGGGCACACACTATCCAGCTCCACTAGGGAAAGGATCCATATGGTCAGTGGGGAGGCTCACAAATGGTCAGGGAAAGGAAGGAAAGACACGCAGGCAGGAGGTGGAGATGTGTGTGGGCTGGAAAGACAGCACAAGCAGGGGTCCTGGTGGTGGTCAGAGGCTGGGGGAGGCCCTGAGAAGTCTCATCCTGGGGCCTTCCAGACATGGAACCAGCCCTGATCCCCACTGTGCTATGAAGCTTTCTGGGTGACTTTGGAGCAGTATAATCTACTTCACAGGGTGGTTGTGAGGATAAGATCAGAAAGAACAATGTATGTTGCCCTGAGCTTTTTGAAGGAAAGACGGGATAAGAAGGTACTGGGCACATAGATTTAAGGGCTTATTTCAGAAGAAGAGATTGGATTTATACCCCGCCCTTCACTACCCAAAGGAGTCTCAGAGCAGCTTACAGACTCCTTTCCCTTCCCCTCCCCACAACAGGTACCCTGTGAGGTAGGTGGGGTTGAGAGAGCTCTGACAGAAACTGCTCTTTTTCAAGAACAGCTGTGCCAGAACTATGGCTTGCCCAAAGTCATCCAGCAGTTGAAAGTGGCGAAGTGGGGAATCAAACCCGGTTCTCCCAGATCAGAGTCTGTGCACTTAACCACTACACCAAACTGGCTATTTCAAGCAGTGACTTGTGTGTATTTGTTTATCTGTGTGCTAACCTGGTTTCATTTAGCAAATAGAGACTTGTTAGGTGAATAGATCTTCTGTACAGGCTCACTTTCACAGCTTTGATTGGGCACATCAGTAATCTAGGAGTGTGATTAACCTGTTTCTTCAACAAATTATCACAGGCTAATTTAAAGCATATTAAGGAGGAAAATGTGGATCTGTTTGGAAACAAAGGGTTCTGGGAATCAGCCCAGGGTTTAATTTAGAATCTACATCTAAATATAATGTACACTCACCGCCTAATCTAGTAATTGCCTAAGTACATGGTGAGGTTAGAAAACTGATTGTGCCCCTTGATAGATAAATGAACAAAAATATGATTAGGCTCTGTGAGTGAGCTCAAAGTACACACTCATAGAGGAGGCTGCCTGGCATACCTCTGCGTGATTTACTAGCCTGCCTTTCCCTTCTTCTACTCATCCTGTGCTGCTGATGGGGAAGTCTGCTGTGTCTCTACATCAAAGGTGTTTAAAATATTAAATAATTCTTGATGTAAAGTATTATTATCTTGAGTCACACTCCCCATTGTGTCTCTGCATGACTTGCTGCTCAGAACTAGCCTTTCTAATAAGGATGCATACTCATACCAGTAACTTTTGCAGAAACATGAGACATCCAGTGAAGGTGGGTAATTCTTATTCTAAAAATTGAGCTTTTTGTATTTAAAAGTGATGCAGCTCAGATTTTAATTCAGAGGGCAAACCTCATCTATCAGAAGTTTGGGGAACATTGCACTAATCAAATGAGAAGTAGGAGGGGCTTATTTCTGTATTTGCATGTTCATATTTTGGCTTCCTCTGTACCTGCTCCAACTTTTCCATCTCATGTTTTTCAGTTAAGGAAACAGGGTATGCTGAAACCTGGGACTTCAAGGTAGCTGACACAAGGAACAGTGTGGCTTCAAGGGAAAACTTCTCTTTGTAGTGCCTTGTTAGCATGCTTTAATTGGGCACAGTCAGAGTTAAATTTTAGCTCTCAGCTGCTTCAAGAAGGGGTGTTTTGAGGAGGGGTGGCAAAGAGGTCAAAATGAGCCCACCCAGGGTGAAATTTGTGAAGTAGAAACTGTGGTGCGATGGATTAGTCATTGTGGGGAATCGCAGAGAGGAAGCAAATCACTAAGTGCTCCCTTCTTTCCTGAAGAAGATTTGTCTAGTCGCGTTAATTGCCTTGGGAGGTTGCAAGGGAAATGAGCTCTAAAGTCAAGGGCTATTCACAATCTTCCTCTTATACTTCTCTGAGAAATAGTAATGATCAGTCTTTTTGACCTAAGCCCTAACTGCAAAGTACATTGGCCAGCCAAAGTTAAACAGGGCTACCAAGAGAGGGGTACTGGGGGTATAAAATTCAGGGAGTTCAAATCCACTCTGGGGCCTGTGAAACTAGGGTCATCCTGCATTCAGCAAATTCATTTCAATTTATTTTATTTTAATGCACTTCTGCACTGCAGCCACTAGTGTCGCAGGGATGACAGAACACAGTAAACAGCAGGAGCTCTGACTACCAACTTGCCTCACCTTTCTGCAAACTTTATGACAATGAGGCTTTCCTATTATGAGATGCTAATAAGCCCATCCACCAAATCAGCTTTGGAACAAGGCAAGACCATCAAGCCCAGCTGAAAACTGCTCCTTCTTCTTTTACAGTTATGGTGGCTTCTGTAGATGCTGGGGCCTGCCCTGATTGCTACGCTCACAATATTTAACGTTCGTTTGAATAGCAGCTCTTCCTCCTGTCAAATAAGTTGCAGCAATACTTGAGGACACAACATCAATAGCAATCATCCCTTTTTGGTCAACCGTAGGCAAAATTAGATTTATAATAAATATCATACCCCATCTTTCTCCCCAATGAGGACCCCAAACAGCTTCAGTTGTTCTCCTGTCTTCCATTTTATCCTCACAACAACCCTGTGAGGTAGGTCTTGTTGGGAGTGTGTAACCCAGCAACCTTCCATGTGGCAGACTGTGGACTTGAGTATTAGAAACATGTGATAGGTTGGTTAAAATATCTCTTATTCAGCCCTGTAGCTAGATGATTTTTGGTGGAAGGGGGGCAGTGGATGGAAGGAGCACTGGATGAAGGAGGGGCAGGGAGAAAAAAGAATGGAGGGGAGCAAGCGAATGCATGGCAGAGGAAGGGGGTGTAGTGGGGAGGGGCAGACTGGCATGCCGGGCAGACAGGGTATCTGGACTCAGATCAGGCACCTTTGCATGTTCAGAAGCTTGGGAGGGTCTGGCAGAAAGATGTGGGGTGGGAGTCCCCCTGCAATCCTGGCATCACCTCAACCCCCCCATTTAAAAGACCACTCCTCTGTGATGTCCACACAACCCCACCCCGCTGCCTCGCCCTCCCTGTGCAGTGCTCCCACATGACTACTGCTCACCTCAGCTGAGGGGGGCATTGCAAATTCGGGAGGGGGCGTCACTCCATGGGTCCCATGTTAGCTACAGCCCTGTTCTTATTACATGTTGCCTATTATGGAGAAAACTTGGTCCAGGATATTCCAATCCCTTCATTTTTTGGCAGTGAACGCCCACCATCATCCTGAGGTAACAAACCACTTCTAGGGCTACCCTAAGCATGCTTACTTAGAAGTGTCCCACTTAATTCAATTATGCTTTCTTCTTAGTGCGCATGGTTAGGATAGCAGTCTGAGTCAACATATATTGGATCATGTGGCACATCTCTGTTGTAGTGGAGGCCAGAAAGCCCTTTAAAATCCTCTTACCAATACAGGTTTAGGGTGTGCCTGCCTCTCCCTCTCAGTAGGATGCCACTTTCCCCTCACCATTCCTGAACTAATCTTTTTTCATACATATGTACTATCTTCTAGAACTGGACCCAGTAATAAATCCCGAGTATGGGTTTATGCTCCTAGACAATCTATATTAATTTGCAGCACGGCATCAGAAAAAAAGGATGGAAGGCGCTTCTAGGCAGAATAAGGAGTTAGCAGAGTTCTGTAGTTTTGAAGTTCGCTTTAGTAGAAGAAACTAGTGGATGGAATTATTAGCAAGGTTGCTACACACTTGATCTTAGGCAAAAGGCTGAGAAGGTCGCTACACGGTTACAGTAGAACCAATTCTAAATAGGTTTAAAAAAAAAAAGGGTTGGGTAGTAAATGTGATGGGACGGAACAATGAAGACCAGAAGCATGGTATTTACCAGTGATATCACTTGTTGCTATGGGAAGATTTCTAGACTCCCCTGCCCCCCCCCCCCCCAGTCACTGGAAAAAGCCAAAGTTCATCTCATGAGAAGCAAGACTGCAAATACTTCACAGACTAGAAAACTGCTCTCTCTCTCTCCTAATTGCTGAACTATCCCCTTATTTTTGTTTTTTCACTTAAATAGGAATTAGTTGTGCGTCCACTGCTTGGAACCTCAGTACAATGCTTTAAAGACTCAAAGGCACTCAGTGAGAGCTCCTATGATATGTCAGAAGGGCATCCTTAATGGCTACTCCTGGCTTTTATCAAATTCGTGTAGAAATCAATATATATTGCTAGAATCCCCGATGACTAGGAATGAATTGGGGGTGAGAACCAGGAATGGCCACCGTTGCATGTGCCAGAGAAAAATAGTCTAAATACTTAAATATTCAGAGGTTTCAATGGATCTTTGCTTCACTAGAGAGGAGACATTTTTTTATCTGTTTAAATATGCTTTATTTCTAAGGGCAAGGGTTCACAGGACACCTACAAAATAACAACATATCTAGGAGCTACATTTTGCATCCTACTCTTTACAAAGCATGGTCAGACAATAACAGAGATTCCTCCTTCTTCTTGACCCCTAGAAGGAAGTCACCTGAATACAGTAACCAATCAATACATCAATACTCCTTAACATTTGTGGTCTTTTCTTACATTGGCTACCTGCCAAATTTCCCTTCCAGGTCAGTCTAAAGAATAGCACTGAAGGTAAACAAGTTAACCCTATAATGACTAGAATGTGAGAGCTTGCAAACATATTTCCAACAGAATGCTGCAGCAGGGCATTGGTATAAACGTGTTCTCTGCATGTTGCAATCTAGGCAACATTAATCTGGGAAGAGAGTATGAGTATGTACGAGTAAATAAAAATTAATTTGACTATTTAGAACCAAAAGTTCACTTTTTGGACTCAGCAAAAAAAATGTCAAGTTACGATTCCTAGGGGGCAGCATCTAATTCCTAGGGGCCAACTGGGCTGCCTGTATTTTGTCCATCTTTTATGTAAAGCACCCAGAGATGCTCTCGGCAGGCATTTGTTTGCTTCTTGCAAAGCAAAGCTTCTCCCTGGCCCCGCAGCTCAAGCAAAAATAGACTTTTAAATGGGTATTAGAAGTTGGCCATGCTCCAGTGACCCTTACGTTTCGGAACGTCATCTCTGTTGAAGAATAAATCCAGAACCAGCCAATCTTGTGAAGCCAGGAAAGTGAAAGGTTACTCGAGGCAGAGTGCTACATGTCTTGCACTTGACAATCCCTGCCCTTGTTTGCTTGGCTCTTGCCCTCATTGCCATGTGCTCAGTATTACTTTTCCTGAAATAGATCTGCGCTCTCTCTCTCTCTCTCTGTGTTTTCCTGTTGCCAAACTCTCAGGCCTGTTCTGTGCAACAGTGATGCTGATGCATGAATTTTCACAAAGCGCAGAATGGAGTGGGACACACGTAATTTTAGTTCATCATTTTATTTGTTCCTGAAGAGCAGGTGAATGATTATACTTTAAATTACAACAAAATTGTCTTACTGCTGAGGTGAACTGCTCTGCCCTCTGTTTTTGGAGATGCAGAATACTAACAAGTCAGAGGGAGGAACAGAGCATTGTTTGCTGAACACTGGCCACTGCTCTGCCTTCTTCCCCTCTTTCACAGCACCACTTACCACATTAGCAGGTTTTATGGTTTAATTCATAAACTAGAGAAAACAAGAAGAATCGATGCTACCTGAATAGTAAAAAAACTCATGTGTAGAGTTCTGTGTCTCAGCTTCAAAATATACAGGCAACGTAATTTGTACATTATTAGTGAAGGAGCAAAATGAAAAGACTAAAGCATACTCCCTTTATATAATTTCTGATGGATGCTTTGTCTAAGCACCTGCCAAAATACCAGGGAAGGAAGGTCCAACAGGGAGGTCTGTGTGTCTAACCAATTCTCACTGTCACAGGAGACAGAATTCTCACATTAACCCAGCTAATGTTCTAGTATTTGAGATGGGGGAGGGGGAGTCACAGAACAATTCTTTTGGAGCCTGCTAAGCCCGATCTATCTCTTGCCCACTTTGGCAGCAGCCAGAAGACCCACACTGGATACCCTCCTCTTACATGACTCATTGTGGCCAGTGTATTCCAGTGGGGCCTCACACTATCGCTGCAGTCACACTGGAGGCTTGGTGTGGTCTGAGCACACCTCTAAATGCACTAGTTTAAACTGTTGCAGGAAGGACCGACAAGACAGCACATCCTGTGCTGTTTTTCCTGAGCACTCCTCTGGTGGTGAGGTGTCCACATTACCGCAGTGCCTCAACCACAGAGCGCGCTGCCTGGTTGGTTTCTTTAAAAACCAGGTGGGCGCATGCACATACGCATCTGCCAGTTCAGACTTCCCATTCGGCTTCAGTTCAGGACAGGGTAGTTCACATGGCCAGAAAAGTGGAGTGGAAGCGCTGGCATTGGTAAAGACTGGACTTTCCCCAGTGCCTGGTTACTCTGCTTCTAAAGCAGGGCAAAACAGGGTGGCCACAACTGGGCCACGGAAGGCAGATGTCATATGATCATGCTCTTTAAATCTGCAAACGTACCACAAAGATATTGCTGCAAACTGCTTATGTGACCACAGCCTATTGCAGCAATAAAACAGAGTCCTGTGGCACCCTGAAAAATAACACAGTTATTGTACCATAAGAGTTCTTATGCATCACAGACATCATGCACTGAAAGAGTATGCTATGATACATTTGTTAGCCTTTAAGGTGCCACAAGGCTTTTCTTTTGATCTTGCTCAATGTAAGAACCATTGAGTTGCAGAACTAGAATGCATCTGAGGACCATCTAGTCCAACTCCCTGTCATAAAGCAGGAACCTTCACACATACACATACACCACAACCCAATATGCAAACATATGTGCATTTCCCCCTTGCCACTCACAATATTGGCAATAGCACTAAACAAAACTTTGAGGGAGGAAGGTATGGACAGGACTCAGTTGAACCCCATTCATTTCTAAAATAGTGCGTCAGCAGTATCACTCAGCAACCAGCTTGGACAGAACCACATATGCAACACACCTATGTGCCACTTGTTTCCTCATCCACAAAGAAACATGTGCCCAGAAGCCTGCTCGAATGAGTAGTAGAAGAAGAAGAGATTGGATTTATACCCTGCCCTTCACTACCCAAGGGAGTCTCAGAGTGGCTTACAGACTTCTTCCCCTTCCCCTCCCCACAAGAGACACTCTGTGAGGTAGGTGGGGCTGAGAGAGCTCTGACAGAAACTGCTCTTTTTCAAGAACAGCTGTGCCAGAACTATGGCTTGCTCAAGGTCATCCAGCAGGTGCAAGTGGAGGAGTGAGGAATCAAATCTGGTTCTCCCAGATTAGAGTCTGCGCACTTAACCACTACACCAAACTGCCACTACCTCTTTGGGTTCGAAAACAGTGATCAAATGGCAAAAGATTAACAGTGCAGAGTGACACCCTTCTAAATGTGTGGGTTTAAAAGGTGTAACTCGGGGGGGCGGCGCATAGCTCAGTGGTAGAGCCAGGGCTATTTTTGGGCAGGAACGCACAGGAACGGAGTTCCGGCTGGCTCCTGAGTTGGCCACACCCAGCAGGAACTCATTAGCATAATAGGTTATGCTATGCATAAGAGGTTATTTAAACCCGAGATTCCAGGGACTAAACCAGTGACCTTCTGCATGGCAAGCTGATGGTTCTACCCAGGGCTTTTTTTGTAGAAAAAGCCCAGCAGGAACTCATTAGCATAACAGGCCACGCCCAACAACAGAAACTCATTAGCATAATAGGCCACACCCAATAGCAGGAACTCATTAGGATTGGCTACATTAGGGGTATGTGGCCCAACATGCGAATTAATTCCTGCTACAAAAAAAGCCCTGGGTTTTGACAACAAACTAGGTAAACAGAATAAGAAGCAAAAGGTGTGTGTGGCTGGATGACCACTCTTCTGGTAGCATGGGGGTGTGGCCTAGTATGCTAATAAGCTGTACTGTCAGTGGTGTGGTCTGCAAGAAAGGCAGACTAGAGACATGAGTTTTCTCTGGTCTTGGATGGGGTTACACCCCTCTTGAAACATCAAGTTCACAGCTTGGAAGTAATGCTTGACCAAGTGGACATCTTAGAAAATCAGCTGGCTGCTGTGGTTTGGAGTGCTTTTACCCAGCTTCAGCTGGCACATCAGCTGCTCCTGATCCTGATTCAGCCTGATCTAGCCAAATGATCAATGCCTTAGTTAAATCTAGACTGAACTACTGCAGTGTGTTCTACTTGGGGCCACCCTTGAAGAGTGTTCAGAGGCTGCAGCTGTTGCAGAATGCTGAGGCTAACCTGGTGGTTGGAGCCAGTTACCAAGATCAAGTGACCCCAATCATGTGGCTTCCGGTCTGCTCCGAAGACCAATACAAGGTGTTGGTTTTGACCTTTAAAGCCCAACATGGCTTGGGACTGGAGTATGTGAAGGACCGTCTTCTCCCATACATTCCTGCCCAGGAATAAGATCACAGGGAGAGGCCCTCCTGACTATACCATTGATCAAATAAGCTCGTTTGGTGGGTATGTGAGAGAGGGTCTTCACAGTGGCAGCTCCACAATTATGGAACAACCTCCCCAGGGAAGTATACTTGGACCCCTCACTTATGACCTTTGGGAGGCAACAGATGACAGTTTTATGTATGACAGCATTTGATTAGTTTCTGTTCTTCTGCCTACTTGCAGTTTAAAATTATTGTATTGTAAACCACCTTCAGTTCCTGTAGTTAGAAAGGTGACTAATAAATGTTTTAAATGAATAATATACTTGAGGGTCATTAACTGTAACGCAGGAGTCATTTTGTAGAAAAACAGGTGCAGGAGCTCATTAGCATAACTCTTTAGCATAACTTATTTGCATATGTTACACCATCTGACATCACCGGAAGTATGTCAGAAGGCAAGAAAAAAAGAAGAGAAAGAGAGAGAGAGAGAGCAAGCAAGCAAGCAAGCAAGCTGGCAGAGAGGGGACAGCTACTAATCCAAGCCTCAGAAATACCACTATTCTGGGAGGATAGCTTCAGTGGTGGCTGAAGCCTTCAGAAGGCTGGTTGGAGGAACAAGGACCTTTCCAGGGGATGGGGTCATTTTGCTGCAGCCATGACACAAGCAGGTATTCCCCGCGGGGGGGGGGGCTGGCACCAACTCCCGGAGCTGAGCTAGGGCTGCCAAGTCAGCCCGGGGGGTGGGGGATCCCCCGCTATAGGGGTTCCTGATCCGCCAGCCGGCATATGGCCAGCAGGGGGAACCCCGCCCCAGAAGTCGTCCAGTGAGGACAACTTCCCCTGTGTAATGACGTCACTATGGCGCGCGCGCAAAGCGCACGCACCAGAAGAGCTCCTGGGGACAGAACAACTCCCCTCCGCCGGTAAGTTGCCGGTACTTGGCAGCCCTAAGCTGAGCTCCCCCAAGCTCCTGCTCAAAATGACCCCTGACTGTAAGACATCAGATAACTAAGCTGACAGTGCAATGAAAATGTACTGGTGCAGTGGTTTTTTGTTTTTTAAATCCATGCAGTAGACACAGCTATTCACTCTTCAGTATCCATTAGTTGTAATTTTTTAACTGGAAAAACTAGAGCACACTGTTTTGTAGTTCTTTTCTTAACAACAACAACAAAAAAGAGGATAGATTATTAGGAGATACTTCCCTCTACAACCTGTGGCTAGGAGGTCCCTGGATGCCCCTTTGAAGGTTTTTTTTTGTTCTTTTCTGAACACCATAATTGCATGAAATATGAGAGATTTCCCTGTTTTAAAAACCATCTCAGCTCTATAACACCTCATTATTTTTACATTTTTGATTTTGTCACCTCAGTGGTTGCAGTGAGTTCTTGCCCTTTGGAGGAAGCAGAGTTTAATTTATTGTTAAAAAAAATACAGAAACTCCTTCTTCTTCCCCCCACTAGAAATCCCCTTTTACCCACACAGAGGTCCTCCCCTCCCCCCACATTTGCACTGCAAGCAAGAATTCAGCAGCTGAGAATTTTGGGATTTGCCTGTTGCAATTCCATTGCTATGATGCTATTAAAAGCATAGAAGCATTGCCAAAGGAAAACTTTGTGAGTGATCTGTATAATAATCTTGCTGGAGCTGACCAAGGGTTCTTCTCTTCTAAGGTAATTTTTCGAATTGTGGCCAGCTTCTGGGAAGTTCACGAGCAGGGCACTGAAGCAAACTCCCTTAATCCCCCCCTCCACTGGCATTCAGAATATGGAGGTGCATTTAGCAATCATGGTAGTACCCACTCATGGACATTATTGTCTGAATTTTGTCTAACCACATTCTAAGGTAGCTTAAATTTCCTGCCATGAGCTCAAATTCTCTTTCCTTCTTAGTTGCCAGCAGTTGAGACATGGGGCATATTGCAACAGAGTTCACCCGCCAAAGCAGCCATTTTCTTCAGGGAAACTGATCTCTGTTATACTGGAAATCTCTGTTATACACTGAAAATCAGTTATTATTCCAGGAGATCTCCAGGCCTCACATGGAGGTTAAGCAACCCTAACTGACTGGCTGCCTGACTACAGTTGTTATGTCTTTTTTGTTGTTTTGTGTGTGTATGTGTGTGTGCCTGGAAGTCATGATTAACTTCTGGTGACCCTAGTGGGGCTTGGACAATTCAGAGAGGTGGCTTGCTATTGCCTGCCTCTGCATCATGAGCCCAGGTATTCCTTGGAGATCTCTCATCCAAGCACTTGCCAGGGCTGACCCTGCTTAGCTTCTGAGATCTGAGGCGATCAGGCTTGACTGGGCTATCCAGGTCAGGGCATTATGTCTTTGTTAAGCGCTTTCTCATCAGACCAACCAGCAACCTTGTTGAAGTTCTGAATTTTCTATCCACTTTGTATAAGAAACAGATTTGACCCCAGAAATTAGGTGGCAACTAGGGATGTAGCTGACCAGTGCTATGCAGCTGACAGAGTGCTAGGTATAGTCAAACAACCTTCTGTAAATTGAGAGATGTGTAAACCAAAATCAAGTAATCGTGTGTGGTGCCTGCTGAGACACATCTATGATGAGCTGAATGTGACAATCCGGGGTGTAAGGCAAGATCAGCCCTGAGCTTGCTGTGATTCATTTTACTACAATGACAATCTAAGGCTGAAGGCCTGTGTAAATGTTGCTCTCAAAACAGGGCTACTTGACAAAAGGAAACACACCTCCAGCTGTGCATAGCCAGTATAGCTCTCAGAGTTTTGGTTTGGGCCAGGGAGACCCTCATTCATCTGTGAAGCTCACTGGTGGACCTTGGATCAGTCATGGGCAGTCAAACTAACCACCCTCACAGGCTGATGTGCAATCAATAGGATGAGAGGAGAGAACCATGTACACCATCCCAAGTTCTTTAGAGGAAAGACATGATAAAAAGTGTAATAGATATATGCATATACCTATATGTTATGCCACATATTATAATAAGACCAGTGGCTCACTGAGAAAACATTCAGAAATCAACTGAGGATATACCAATGGTACACTTATGTGGTGGTCAACAAACTGGAACTACTTTTTTTAAAAAAATTCAGTTCTTGGGATCATTAACCCAGTAACTTTCACAGGAGAAAAACACTTCTAATTAAAACTAATAAAATGTGGAAATGAAAGCGTACAAATGCACGGTTCATGAGATGGGTGCACTGGTTTTTCTATGCTGAAACCTAGGGCCAAAATAGGTATTATAAATATTACAACTCATTGTTATGCTGTAAAAAGTAAATTGTATATGCAGCCAGAATTGGGTATGGGCCACATATGGGAAGGAAACAGTGGATTTAACCCTTTGAGCCTTGAACAATTTTGTTATTCAAAACCAGGCTTCCCACATTGTAATTGGCCTTTTAGATAACATGGGTTTTTAAAAAGATACTTTAACCTCCTTTGAACCTGCTAATCACAAAATGAGGAGACCAGTTCTGATAAATTAAATCAAACAGGGCTTGAAATTTTGATCTCTCCCCTGCCCTGCCCTGACCTGACATGGACAGGCCAGGCCAGCCCAATCCCATGAGATCTCGGAAGCTAAGCAGAGTTGGCCTTGGCTAGTAGTTGGAAGGGTGACCTCCAAGGAATACCAGGGCTGCAACAGAGAGAGAAGCAACAGCAAACCATCTCTGAAATGTCTCTTGCCTTAAAAACAAGTCTAGCTCACCGCCTAGTGGTGCATAATGCAAAAAGAGCTGGAATTTCTGGCTGCCAGACAATCTTAGGATCTCCTGGCTATTCTATACACAATGCCATATGATAATTAATTAATTAATCCTCTCCCCTTTCTATGTAGCCCTGATTTTTTTAAAGTGGCTGCATGCTTGGTTAATGTACTTTTATAGACTTCTGTTGGATTCTTAGTGATCTCTTTTGAGACTCTCTGCTAAAATATCTGCAGCCTGTTTGAGCTCATAGAATAAGGTAGGATGCAAGTACAAGTAATGAAATTTCATTTATTTCCTTTGTAGACCGCCATTCTCACTGAGACTCAAGGCAGATTACACAGTTTAAGTCAATGCAGTCAATAGGATGAGACTCCTAATTAGTAAAAAGTACTAGGAATGACACTGTGTTGAATACAGCCATTTCTCTTCATGCATCCTTCTGTCATTTGTCCTCTAGTCCCCCCAGTGGTGGAACCCGTTTCCCTAGATATTCGGCAAGCCTTGGGCCGCAGTGTCACCCTTCGCTGCTCTATGCTAAAGGGGAACCCTATGAAAGTGGCTACAGCTGTCTGGAGAATCAATGGAAGTCTGCTGACTGTGCCTCCTGTAGAGCAACAGGAATACTCTGAATATAAGGTGGAGAATGTGAGCCGGGAGACTAGTGGCAACTATGAATGCAGCATCTCCAATGATGTTGGAGTGGCAACCTGCCTCTTCCAGGTATCTGGTAAGTCTTACAAATAGCATCCACCTGGTTTTTCTATTCAGTAGATTTTGGTGCGATTAAAACTGGTGGGTAAATTGGGAGTTGTGCTGGCATAATCGAAATCAGTGGAACTACTTGTAGGCAGCTTCTTCATACAAACAGCTTCCATGTGATTTCATATGTACTGGAGAGGCCCTTGCAGAATGAATGCAATCCCAGGTGTATCTAATCATGTCAATTACTGTGCTTTATAGTCCAGCCCACCTTTGTATTTAGGACCAACAAAAGACACCACTGACTTAGGACACTTTGGGCAAGCTGGAATTTGATTTACATTGTCCTTATTACTAGATTAATTAATTTGTCTATTTGTTTTATCCTCAAATGGGACTATGCGTTCATTCAAACTTATTGACATTCTAGAGAATAGAGTTTTGTTCTTCTCTAAGAAAAGAAAGCTTCATTTGTTGACTGTATTTTTACTAGGAGAGCCAGCCTTCAGGTGGGGCCTGGGGATCTCCCGTTTTTACAGCTTATCTCCAGCTGACAGAGATCAGCTCCCCTGGAGAAAATGGCTGCTTTGGATGGTGGGCTTTATGGCATTGTACCCTGCTGAGGCTCCTCCCTTCCCCAAACCCCACCTTCTCCTGGCTCCACCCCCAAAAGCCCCCAGGTATTTTCCAACCCGGTCTTGGCAACCCTAATTTTTACTGATTAGTTGCTTGGTGCTTATTCTGTGATGGAGAGACTCTGAAGCACAAGGAGCTGTGAAGCAATCTGGACTCGGACAATTTGGAGAAAGAATTTTGGGACAAAATTGGGAACCAGTTTTCTACAGTGGAATCAGATCTCTGCTAACATTGTCAGCAAAGGTGGTAGCTTTAGTTTTAGTAGTTTCTAAGGGCACAACTACATCGTGGCTTTGAAGGAGGAACAAGATGTACCTTCACTCTATCTCCAGTCCAGCATTCCTCACTTCTCTGAAACTTCATTTTGTTCTGATCCCTGCTTGACCCTGCTAGTCCATATTGAAGGCAGCAGCAATGTGTGAGAAACCAGAACAGACCATGCAGTCACCCAACAAACCCACTCCAGGGAAGAGATTTTCCCCCCAAGCCATAGGCGTAGACTACGGGGGGGCTCGAGCCACCCCCAAAATTTCAGGTGGGGGTGGCCCAGCCCCCCCCGGCAAAACCGAGTGCCTGCTGCCATGCCTCCCCGGGCCCTTCCAAGGCCCAGCCACCGCTGCTGGAGAGGGAGAGGGAAGGGGTGGCCGGGGGGGGGGGGGAGAGAGGCAGCAGCGGCTGGTGGGCCTCGGAAGGGCCCGGGGAGGCACGGCGGTTTCATGGGGGGGGGGAGAACATCACCCCAGCGAGCGCACGTGCTAAAGAGCCCCCGCCCCCCCGGAATTTCCAAAAGTCTACACCCCTGCCCCAAGCCACATACTTCTATTGCATTCAATGGGACTTACTTCCTAGTAAGTGTGCTTAGGATTGCAGCCTTATTTCCACAGTTGTATCCAAAGAGCTAGATGGTGAAATGGTTCCTTCTTCTGTTTGCACCCAGAATATCTGTGAAGATTGTTCACATTTGACACAGTTCATAGAACTGAAAGTTTGGATAAGAGTAAAGTGTAGGAAGCACTTTAAATGAGGGAGGAGCTGTTGCAGGAAGAGGAAAAATAAAGGCTCTGTCCTGCAATGAAGTGGGGATGGAGAACGGATTGAATATTCAGAAGAACTGCTCAGACAGTTTCAGGGAATGCTGTAGAGTCGAAGTCATGACCAGAAAACTTAGGTATCTATTGCTAAACTGTACAGTTCTCCCCAATATGCTCTATGTTCTATGTGAAGGATTATTTAGTTAGCAGAGTGCTCAAGGCACATAAAGCAACAGAGTCTATCTGGTTTGTGTGTGCTGATAAGAAACACAGTTACACATGGAGCCTCTTTATCTTTGCAAAACTAACATGAGTCCTTTATTATAAGGAACTCCATTCTAGACAGAATAGAGATAGGATTCTAATCTAGTCTAAGTAGCTAGGATGGATAGTGATGCAGCAAGTATGTTCTGCTCTCATGGTGCCAAGATGGAGAAAGCTAGCACAATGTCAAGAGAAGGTGTCAGACTGGAGGAAGGATGATTCCCTGAGAGTAGCAATCTGCACATCAAAGAAATAGTATCAGAGCTGTAGAAAAGAAGGATAGCATAGTCCTGGCTTCTCTATATCTCTGACTCTCTTATAGATCCCCTCTGAAGTCTGAGGCTTACAGCGCAAAATCCTTCACTTCCATCACTATGTACAGAGCACGGTTGCCAAGCAAACAACAAGAAGGAGACCAGGGGGCATTTGCAACAGCATGACATCACTTTCACAAAAACCCAGAAGTGATGTCACACCTCTCTAGGAATCACTGGAAATTCTGTAGTAAAACCATAGAGTTTCCAGCAACTCCTAGAAGGTAGTGGTGCCACTAGGAAAACCCAGATGTCATGCTACTGGCCTAAGGCCATTTTTTTGGGGGGGGGGGGAGTGTGGGCAGCAAATGGGTGCACTGGGGCCCTGGAAACCCTGGTGTGGAGGGTTTTTTTTTTAAACTGAGGAAGCAGTCATTTACCCCCCCTCCCACACACAGATGGCCTGATATGGTACAGTCCAATAATAGCTCCATTACATGTGTACCCTGAACACACAGCTTACCTTTTAGTTTCAAGAGGCTTGCCATTCAAAATGGCCAGTCTGTTATGACTGCTTATGAAATACTATGTTTTGCCTGCTTTGGTGTGAGACTACAGTAAGCAAAAGTTGAAATGGCTGGCTAAAACTTCTGTAATGTACGGCTTTAATACCATAGCTTCCCAGTGTGTTCTTAAAGGATAAGAAATCCAATTCCAATCAACCATTTTCAACTTTATGTTACAGGCACCTTGCATATGAGTGCCACCTGCAGCTGGTTTACCTCTTCCACCTTCCACCACATGGTCTACCTGGAGAGGCTCCCCGTGCCTTAGAATCAGCATGTGGATAAGGGTTGTTGCACCCAGTCCTCTTTGTTAAGAGTGAGATCAGCTTTAACACCAGGCTCAGCATCTCCTCATTCCTCCCCTTTGGCCTGATGTGGGAGCCCTACCTTTTATTTCCTCTCCCTGGCCTGGTCTCCACCCCCCTTTTGACTAATCATACCCCATCCTTCCCTGGCCTCTAGCCTGGCCCAGCAAGGGCATGTTGCTTTGCTAGGGTTGCCAACCTCCAGGTGGGGCTTGGGGAGCTCCTGCTTTTACAGCTGATCTCCAGCTGACAGAGATCAACTCCCCGGAGAAAATGGCTGCTTTGAAGGGTGGACTCTATGGCATTGTACTATGCTGAGGCTCCTCCCCTCCCCAAACCCCACCCTCTCCTGGCTCCATCCCAAAGTCTCCAGGTGTTTTCCAACCCAGACCTGGCAACCCTATGCTTCGCCTTTCACTTTGTCCAGGTGCCTGTAAGTAGTCTTTACCTGAGAGCTCTGGCCAGCTGTTGGAGATTGCCTATTGTAGTATGAGAAGGCTGCTGGCTCTTTGTCACTGGCTGATGATGTTATCAGCAGTGGACTAGCAGTTGTGGCAGGAGCCGGCTGTTCCAAGGGCTGGCTCCTTGGCTTCCTGATTGGTATGGGATCCGGCAGCAAGATGGAGCCTCAGTGCAATGCTGTCTCCACCTCTTGCCGCAAAGGCTCTTCCCCTGCTGGACCAGCCCTGCTGGCTAAACTCACATTTCCTTTGCTTGGAAATACAAGCTTGGGAAGCTCATAGTATGAAGGTAAGCATTACATTCCCCCCCTCCCCAGCCTGAATAGGGTTGCCAGGTCTTGGTTGGAAAATACCTGTAGACTTTGGGGGTGGATGCAGGAGAGGGTTGAATTTGGGGAGGGGAGGGGAGGGGAGGGGCCGGGCCTCAGCATGGTACAGTACCATTGAGTCCACCCTTCAAAGCAGCCATTTTCTCCAGGGGAGCTGATCTTCTCCAGCTGGGGATCAGTTGTAAAAGTGGGAGATTTCCAGACCCCACCTGGAGCCTGGCAACCATATATTGTGACCAGATAAGTGCAGTAGATCCAGAGCTGCTCTGAGGTAGAAGGCAAGTAGGGTGCTGCATCCCGACATGTTTCTTGGCATGCAGCAGTAGCTAGAAGGACCAAGGTTTCTGAAATGAAAATCCTTTATCAGGGTGGTATCCAATGCAGCATAGAGACAAGTAGTCCTGTTAAAATCAGTAGGCTTGAAGTTTACTGGATTGTGGTCTCTGATCCAATTGCTTTGGGGGACTCAAGATGTACATGAACTCTCTTTCCTGCAAGAGCCCTCTTAGTCAGTGTCTGGTAATGGGTTGGGAGCCATCTTCTGGCCCTCCTTGGCTTGTTCTCACTATGGAAGGTAAGGTTGCCAAGTCTGAGTTGGGAAATACCTGGAGACTTTGGGGGTGGAACCAGGAGAGGGTGGGGTTTGGGGAGGGGAGGGGCCACAGCATAGTACAATGCCATAGAGTCCAACCTTCAAAGCAGCCATTTTCTCCAGGGGAGCTGATTTTTGTCAGCTGGAGATCAGTTGTAAAAGCGGGAGATCCCCAGGCCCCACCTGGAGACTGGCAACCCTAGTGGAAGGGCAACCATCCATTTCTTTTTTAATAGGGTTACCATATTTTGAAAAGCAAAAAAGAGGACATATTTCCTGACTGACTACTTTAAACAAGTGATCACTGTGACAAATCTGATTTTAAATACCCGTAGTATTTAAGATGTGAGAATTACTACTAACTAGGAATATTCCTAACCTTCTAACCCAAAAAGAGGACATTTTCAGCAGTTTTTTTAAAGAGAGCCCAAAAGACTATGGACACCAAAAAAAGATGACATATCCTCTAAAAAGAAGACATCTAGTAACCCTATTTTTACCCTCTGTGTTTATAGATGGTGGCATCTTACAGATGACCAGTCCCACCTCATCTCATTTCCTTCTCTTCCTTTCACTATCTTCCTCCCCCGCACTGTGGTAGATGCAACCACCCTCCAAGGAGCCTTCCTCCAACTTAAATAGTTCTTCCTCCAACAGAAGATTCACTCAAATTGGAGGAAGCCCTTTAGGCTTCAAACTTTGTTCAGTGGACTGGTAGGACAGAGGTTGGATCCACCCACTTACCATTGTGAGGTGGAACTGGGGAAGATACAATGCTTATCTTCATATTATGAGTTTCCCAAGCTTGTAGTTGCAAGCAAAGGAAATGTGAGTTCAGCCATCTTAAGTGATATGCAGATCTGTATTGTTCCATGAGAAATGCATATCCATGGAATACACCAAATCTTATGTACGAAACCCTCTTATCTCCAGTGGGTTGTGGTAAATGAAGTATACAGATGTAATCCAGCCAACAGCCATTTTAGGATATTACTTCTCATAGTACAGAAGGATTAATGCATGGGGGTTGAATAGGGGCTACTCAGTAACCATTTGTTTCATCCTTCCTGTCAGGAAAATGCTTCATGGGTGGCTTAAATGTCCAGGAAGAAAACAATAAAGGAACCAGTGTAGTTGATTATTAAATCATGGACATAAAATCCTCCATTTTGGGAATAAATTAATTTAAAAAATTTAATATTATGCAAGATAATGATTCTCATCCATTCTGATTTTATTTCTGAATCTCTTATGAAGTTTGAATTCACAGTCAATATAAGTTGAATAAGCAACAATTAGTCTCCAAGGTGGCTCTGAATCTCTGGCACATGCAGGAATGTAAGTCGATAAAAATAATAAGAAAAAAGGGGCTCAGAAATAAACATCAATATTACCATTCTGAGTTAATAAAAATAAACATTGAATCATTCCCATTTAATTATAGCTAAAAAGAATGTCTGAGCCAGTAATTGGAGTGGGATGAAGTGGAATGGAAAAAATAGGGGCACTTTGGGAATGAGGAATGGCAGTGTTTTGGGCTCCTTCCAGTTGTGTGGTTGCTCTGGCTTTTGGTCTGTCAAATCTTTGCAAACAAGAGATGTGCGTAATAAAAGAAATCTGTGTTCTGAGCAGTGGGGTTGATTTGATGGAGTAGTTCACTACAAAGGCAGACCATGGAATTGATCTTAATCTAACAACAGTCCTCAATTCATTCGTTTCAAACCACCATTTCTTCAGATCTCAAAACAGTAAATAAATACTGTTTCTTGGCTTCTCGCTTGTGAGATGATTAATGTTAATGTTGCCTGTATTATTGAAGGCTGTTGCTTCAGACCGCAGTTACATACTGTAACTAAATTTACTCCCTGTTGTTTTCCACAGAATTTTCAGGATGCCTCTCAGTTCCATCCCTGCCCACCCCTCTGCTTCTCAACCATCAAAGCTCATTCGACACTCCCTTCTGCAACTCATGCTGCTCTCCTTTCAGGCTCATTGTCAAAGCTTTGTTTTAGACTTGGATGCCTCTCTGACATCCTACACACATGCCTTCCTCCTTGGTGATTTCAACATTTATGCTGACAGACCTTCTGGCCCAGGGTCAGACCCTCTGACCCATCTCTTTTCCTAACCTCCTCCAGTCTCCACCTTCTGACTACAGACAATTGGCCTTCCAGAGGAACTGGTTGGCCACTGTGTGAAATAGAATGCTGGTCTAGATAGACCTCTGGTCTGATTCATCAGAGGTCTTCTTATGTTCTTAATTGTTTATTTTAGTTTTCATAGACTAGATGAAGTAGGCTTGAGTCAATACAAACTTATGCTAGAATAAAAATCATTAGTTTTTAAGGCTTCACAAAACTCTGATTTGTTTTTGCTGCCACAGTCTAATTCCATTAACCCTTCTGGATCTTTAGGCTGACTCCACCACCCACTGCCTTGAGCATATTCATGATCTTGATTTTTACAAAGGACTGCTGTGCCTCTGCCCTCTGTGCTGTGGAAGACGCTGTGTCTGTCACTTTATCCCCTTTGGTATTACACGTAGCCTTTCTTCACCTGGCTGTGGCTCTTCTTTTGGTTTCTGATCTGCATCCATTAATTCAGGGGCCTTCCACTGAATTCAGTTGGCTTTCAGTGGCCTACCACAAATCTGGTAACCTTAGGTGGTATACCTAGTGCTTCATTTCCCATTTTTATCCTCAAAACAACCCTGTGAAGAAGCATAAGCTAAGAGAGTGTGCTGGCCCAAGGTTACCCAGAGAGTGTCCCAGAACAGTGAGGATTTGTGGCTGGCTCTCCCAGATCCTAGTCCAGCAATCTAACTACTATACTATACTGGCTTGTCTTATAGCTCATTCCATATTTTCCACATAAAGTTGCCGACTTCCAGGTGGGGCCTGGAGATCTTCCAGAATTACAACTGGTCTCCAGTGGACAGATTTCAATTCCCCTGGAGAAACTGGCTGCTTTGGAGGGTGGAATCTATGGCATTATACACTGATGAAGATCCTCCTCTCCCCAAACCCCACCCTCCCTAGGCTGCACCACCAGATCTCCAGGAATGTCCCAACCTAGAGTTGGCAACAGTATTTCCACAAGATAAAGCTCCCCCCCCCCGCATTCCTCATTCCCTCCCCCTTTCCCCCATTAGAGTCCCTATGAATCAGTCCTTGGCTGCCTTCTTTCTGCCTGTACATATTGTTCCTGGATGACCTCACCAGATTGCTCGTAATACTCTGCTCTTCTTCCACCCCTGAACTTTCTCCCTTCATCTGTTCCTGCATCTCTAGTTGCCTGTTCGATATTTTCACTTGAGCAGGTTGTCCCTGTCCCAGATGCCCAAGACTGAAGTTGAACTTCTCACCTTTCTTTCCAACCCTTCCTCTCCTTCTGTACTTGCCATATCCATTGACAGTAACCTTGTAGAGCTGACCTTCGACTTTTATTTGATTCATGTATTTTGCTCACACATTGTCTAGCCAGGCTAATGCCAAGTCACACTGCTTCTTTCTTTACAGTGCTGCAAAAATGTAGCCCATCCTCTTCACCCCCTTGGCAAAATCTCTGGTTTATGCTCTGGTCACTTCCTGCCTTGGCTATTGTAACCTCTTTTTCTGGGCTCTTCTCTTAGCACACCTTGGCCCCCTCACCTCTGTCTCGTATTCTGCTGGCAAAATCATTCATGTCACACCCCTCCTTAGTCCCTTAACTGGCTTCCTGTCCACTCTCAGATCCAGCCCAAACTTTCTTTACTTTCAAAGTCCTCCAAAAATTTGATACTCCCCTTTACCTGCCTATGACCTTCACTCCCTCTCCTCCACCATCTTCAACCATATGAAGGTTTTCTGCTCCCTCAAAGAACATAAGAACATAAGAGAAGCCAATGTTGGATCAGGCCAGTGGCCCATCCAGTCCAACACTCTGTGTCACACAGTGGCCAAAAACACCAGGTGCCCTCAGAAGGTCCAGCAGTGGGGGCAGGACAGTAGAAGCCCTCCCACTGTTCCCCCCCCTCCCCGTCAAGCACCAAGAACACAGAGCATCACTTGCCCCAGACTGAGAGTACCTATCTATACTTTGTGGCTAATAGCCTCTGATGGACCTCTGCTCCATCCTTTTCTCCTTGCTCTCTGTCTCCCTCCCCCCTTCAAACATCTCTCGGTGATTCACTTTTGATGCAACTTCTTAGTCACCCTCCTGCAGGACTGGCTTAAGGTTTTTCAGTGTCACAAGCAGGGCCTAGCTGTGACAATGGAGGTGATGGACACCTGCGGCTTCCCCAGCCCTCACCCCCTGCAGCCAGGCAGAAGATGAGCCTGTTGGAACTCACCATCTTGCTGGGTGGCAGAGCTGCCAGTCTGAGGCAGTGGATGCTTTCACTTCCCCCACCTGCAGTGCCAGAGATAAGAACTTAGGAGGGAGACAAGCCCCAGCTCTGTTGCCTGGGCCACTGGAGCTCAGTTTGGAGGTGGACAGCATGGTGCCATGGCAGGTGTGGGATGTGATGGCAAGCAGAAGCCACAGTCATTGCCTCCGCTAATGCCACTGCCATTCCCTTCACAAATTGTGGTGCCCAAGCAGTTGCTTGGGTTACTTGTGTGGTGAGTCGGTCTGGCCTTCCTCTCTTAAAACAAAGCCAAAGCACACATAACATCCCCTATCTTCACCCCCGTCCTCTCCTTTTGCTGTCTCTATTATGTCAGTTTCTAGATTGTTCGTTCTTTAGGCTCTGACCTGTCTTGCTCTATAATGTGCCCTGCGCATGGGTGCCATTGCATCGTGGTGGCTTTGCCTGCAGTCCAATGAGTTGAGGAGCAGGCCACAGTGCAGCCGTGGAAGGAGGCTTGGGTGTACACAGCAGCCAGACTTGATGGCCCTTGTGCTTCTATCCAGGATAGCCCAAAGACCTCTTTGTCTGTTCTATTTGCAGCGCTTGGACTGCAAGATGCCCACATATGCACTGGATGTTCCAGACCTCAGTAGCCAGAAGGGCCTGTTTTGGAAAAAAGCATTGGGATAAAAGTTGCCTGCTTTGTATTTTTTGTTTAGAGGTTTATGGCTGATTCACATTTTATTTGCAGACAAGTTTGCTGTGTGTCTCCTGATGAATTCTGGGGATTTGTTGTAAACTTATACGAGGGAGCTGGGGGCAGTTGTGGCTCCCGTCATGTATTCACTGCCTCTTCGTCACGTGCTTGCAGACAGACATTGCTTGTCCAGTATTAGAGTATTCACTGAGAGTCACAGCAAGGGTAGAGTGATTAGAGGGGCAGTTTAGGACCAGGAAGACCCCAGTTCAAATCTTGAGCCATGCAGCCCACCTTGGGCTCAGTCAAACCTACCTTGGTGTGAGGATAAAACTGGCAAAGGAGAACCTTTTTATGCTGCTCTGAGCTTCCTGGAGGAAGGGAGGGATAAAAATATAATACTGGTAGGTAGCAAGAAAGCAACACTGTGCACATATAGCAAGCTCCACTATTACACACTGAGTCAATAAGCCTTTAGACTGTTACATAGGGTTGCCAATTCTGCATCTGGAACTTCCTGGAGATTTTGGGGTAGAGCCCAGGGAAGGTGGGATTTGGGGAGGGGAGGGACCCCAGCAGGGTATAAATGCTACACAGTCTACCCTCAAAAGCACCTGTTTTCTCCAGGGGAACTGGTCACTGTTGTCTGGAGATGAATAGTAATTCTGGGAGATCTCCAGGCCTCACCTAGGGGCTGGTTGCCCTACTAACAGAATAATTTTATTTATTTTAATCCCACCCTTCCTCCAAGGAACCTATGGTGGCGTACACCATTGTCTGCTCCTCCATGTTATTTTCAAAACTATGTTGCAAACTCCATTAGGCTGAGAGAGGGTGACTGGCCCATGGCCACCCAGCAAGTAGATTTGAGCCTGGGTCTCCCAGGTCCTAGTCCAACACTGACTACTGCTGGCTCTCTTCATTATACCCAGTCCATTTCTTACCACCACCCCCCCCCCCCCCAATTTAAATTCAGCATAGGGTTTTTGGCGGGGAGCTGGGTATATTTTACTTGTGCAGCAAGAAAGGTAACTGGCTACTGACATTGCAGGGGCAGTGTCTTCTCTTTTTAAACTTTCAGTTTACCCATGCATTTCATCTGTGTTCCTCATCAGTGGTTGCCTCCTTATCTTTTCCCTTCTTGATGTTTATTTCCCCAGCTGATGTCAGAATCTTCTGTTTGGTGTCTTAATTGCTTTGGGATAAATTGTTGTGTTACAAAGGAAGCTTTTAACCTGAGATGAGCAGCATGCCTCAAGAGAGGCAAGTGTTTTAAAGGCAAGGTCACTACCCTTTCAATATGAGTGTACTGACAAAGTAGTCTTTTCAGCATCACTGTTACAAGTAAGAGAGAGATCATGGGAAGTTCAGCTCTGGATCTAAACACATACCCATTGGGAGGGACTCTGTTATTGAGATATTTGGTTAATATAGCAGAGTTTGCCCAGTTATAGAAGCACAATACTGGGTGCAGTAAATAAATCTCCCAAGAAGTATTTGACAAAAAAGGTAAACTTACATTTATTCAAGTAGATCCCGTACATATTCAAGTTGCAGTCAAAAGTAGAGGTGGTGGGCTCCCCCTCACTGGCAGTCTTTAAGCAGCAGCTGGACGAACACTTGTCAGGGATGCTCTAGGCTGATCCTGCATTGAGCAGGCGGTTGGACTGGATGGCCTGTATGGCCCCTTCCAACACTGTGATTCTATGATTCTAAGACAAAGAAGCCTAATCTAAAGAGTACTTTCCCTATTACAAAGGTCAGGGCTATTTTTGGGCAGGAACGGAGTTCCGGCTGGCTCCTAAATTGGCCATGCCCAGCAGGAATTCATTAGTATAATAGGCCACACCCAACAGCAGAAACTCATTAGGATTGGCTACATTAGGGATGTGTGGCCTAACATGCAAAGAAGTTCCTGCTACAAGAATAGCCCTGGCTTTTGACAACAAACAAGGTAAACAGAATAAGAAGCAAAGGGTGGGTGTGGCTGGATGACCACACTTCTGGTAACATGGGGGTGTGGCCTAATATGCTAAGGAGCTGTGCTGTCAGGAGTGTGGCCTAATATGCTAATGAGTTTCTTCTGTTGGGTGTGGCCTATTATGCTAATGAGTTCCTGCTGGGCTTTTTCTACAAAAAATGCCCTGACAAAGGGCCAGCTTGTCCAGCATCATGTATGTGGGAGTATGAGGGCATTGTATCTACAGGAGAGACCTGCGGAGACATGTGTCTCCATGGAAGGTCATGTGAAGAGAGAGGACAGAGAGACTGGGGGGGGGGGTCAGAGAGCAGCTCCCAGGTTAAGAGAAAGGAGATAACAATTATACACACTTAGAGTGATGTAGTGTCCCACAATCTCCAGGCATGCTGAATCACTCACTCCAACATTTGTGTCCCAGGGTGTTGGTGTGTTAGGTAGGGTCTCTGGGTTTTCTGTGTTGTCTACCCAAGGCTGCATGGCGGATAAAGGCAACACATGGGCTGTAAATGGATGCAATGCATGTGAACTGCTGCGCTGTATGATAGCTACCTGTGACCTTAATGCACTGTACTGTGTGAATTGATAACATAAATTCTTATGGCTCTTCCAATAATTTTCCTCCTTAATTTTTTCTCTCCCTTCTCCCCCCCCCCCCCCACAACTTTCATTTCTCAGCTAAAGCGTATAACCCAGAATTTTATTATGACACCCCTAACCCCATCAGGAAGCAATCAAAGAATTACTCCTATATCTTGCAGTGGACACAAAAGGAACCTGATGCTGTTGATCCCGTCCTGAGTTACAGGCTGGATGTCCAGCAGGTAAGACCAAGCAACACCACTAGTAACTTAAGCACCAAAGTCCAGCTATTGAATGAGGAGTTTATGATAGTTAAAACTAGAATGTTTCGTATTCTGTTTAGACTGAGGTTACATTAACTACCTCTTGGAGACTTGGGGCTGCTGTGTGCCAAATAGGCTGGAACTGAGGGCATGGCCCTTCTTTCCTGTTTTACATGGTGGAGAAGCTAGTCATGTGGCTTGGCCTCTGTTTTAAAGTCTGATGCTGTAAATGACTGAGAGCTAAGAGAGCCTGCTGCTTCCCCTTGGAATTTTCATGCTCAGCCTTCTGAAAGAAGCCGTAACAGAACAAGATCTCATAGTTATTAGTAGGGATTGTAGCCTTTATAGGCCAACAATTCAGATGAGTGGAATTTCAGCCTCTTCACTTTGAACAAATATGAATCGTAGATTGGAGAGCTCTCCAGGCTGGAGCTGCAGGGGAAAGTCATTGTCTGTTTGTATTGCACAAAGACCTTCATAAAGTTGTCATCTTAATAGTGGGATTCTGATGGAGCAAAGTGTGGGATATAAGGGCTATTGAGCATGAAATGGAACTATCAAGGATACAAAGGGCAAGGGAAAAATGGTAGATTAGGACTTAGAGGGGCAAGTGCTTTGTTCATTGAAAATGTGTGTGTTCTAATCATGGGATTGTTAATAAGACTTATAATCAACAGCCCTCAAGTTCACTGCTTTCATTCTTACATTTCAGCTTACGTTTCAGCTAACACAAAGTTTTTGGATTGTTAGCCAATTGTAAACTATAAAGCCATTAAGATTAATTTGGGTTAAATCCTAAAAAAACAAACACTGAGCTGTGTGATCATGCAGTAGGATTTGTACATTGCTTGTAAATCAGATTTTGCATTTGCAGCAAAAGCATTCTGGTCTTCTCTTGTGACTTGAAGCCAGAGTGGAAAGAGCAAGATTTTCCAGTGATTAGAAGCTGTGTCTGTCCCTTTTATATTATCCCAACAGATTTAAAGCAATAGATGCCCGCCACTACCTGCCCATGCACAATTCTTTTAATGAAGAAAGAGAAAGAGAAAAGAGAAAATGCAAAAGAAAGAGAAAATGCAAATTCTTGAGAACGAGAAAATGCAAACACAAATTCTGGAGAGCTTAGGGATGCGAACTCCTGGTTGGGAAATTCCTAGAGATATGAGTGTAGAGCTTGGGGAAGGCAGGGTTTGGAGAGGAGAGGGACCTCAGTGGGGTACACCTAGAATCCACCCTCCAAAGCAGCCATTTTCTTCAGGGAAACTGGTCTCTGTCATCTGGAGACCAGCTGTGATGCCAGAGGTCTCCTGGCCTTACTTGGAGGCTGGCAACCCTAAAGGCATAGCTGTGTTTGTCAGCAGCTGCAAAACCAAAAAAAATCTTGTGGTTCTTCAAAGGCTAATAGTGTTACTGGAAAACAACACACTGTATCAGATGCATCTCCTTTGGACATAGTGGGGAAAGTGCTTGTCAAAAGACATAAAGGATATGGGATAAAGATCACAAAGGACACAAACATAATGGAAATTTTGTAATCCACCTTGCGTAGGGTTGCCAAGCCTTACCTTTTTAACGGTGGGGGACTCCTATCCCTGGTCCGGGAGTTATGCACACGCAGTGATGATGTCACCCAGAAGTGATGTCATCACTCTGAGCACGTTGCCGGGGTGACGCTCTGGCAATTGCCCCAAAACTCTATGGTAGAGTTTTTGGGCGATTGCCAGAATGTCACCCCAGCAACATGGTCAGCGTGATGACGTCACTTCCGGGTGATGTCATCACGCTGGGGCAGTCGGCCTGATCGGGCCAGTTCGGGGGTGGGGTTCCCCCGCCAGCCGAATCTGGGCTGGCAGATTGGGGACCCTTTTAGCGGGGGATTCTCCGCTGCCCGGGCGGACTTGGCAGCCCTAACCTTGCATCTTAGTGGGGAAGGTGGACTATAAATAAAATTTTCTTTGTATATAGCATTCCTGGATGTATTTAACTGCCTCTTAGATGGTCGTTGGCCTACTTTGGGATAAAGCAACCTCAGAAACTATTTATCTTTGAGAGGGATAAATTCCTGCTGCCTCCATACCTTGCTGCTTGGTGGTCTGTTTAATGTCTCTGGGGGATTTGAGCCATTTTAGGGTGTAGAAGTGGACTTTAAGATCTCTTGCTGGTTAGATGAACTGTTCCCACTCACCACATCTAGCTTGCACACCTGCCTTGTTAATGCTTTCCACTGCTGGGGTGAGAAATGATGTTTGGCCTGTGCCCAAAGAAAGACCAGATGATGGGCAATTCCAGGATGCGATTAGAAAGTGAAATCCCCTTTTAATGTTTAATTAGAGGTGGGACTTTGAAAGCTGTCCTTTTCATTTTTAGTATTTCCATTTTATTTCTCCTTTGTGAAAAAAACAAGCCCTCCTCTGGTCTTTATTTTTGTACCTGTTTTGCTTTCCTCACATTGAATGTTCTCTGTTAAAATCAACACATTTTCACTGGGTTTTTTTTAATCAGTTGCATATAACTGGCATCACTGAAACAAAGAACTGTCAATAAGTCACATCAATAAATGTATGTTAGCTCTGCAGGACAGCTGGAAGGATACTGGACAAGACAACCGCTAGTCTGATCCAGCTGGGCTGTTTTTAGTTCTTAAGAACAGTGACAAGAACACCAGTGACCATATCAGTTCCTCTCTAGTTAAAATCCCGTTTTACTACTGGAGTGGAAATTATCTGAGAGTCTCAGAGGAAGCTGTGAAATGGCTCCAAAACCAGTTTTGGTTTATTTGGGATGGTTTTTCATATGGCAAAATGATGATGGGGTTGCCTGTAAAGACTGGATGTTTGCAGACGCATCTCTGCACTAATCCATGGGGTTAAAATTCTGCTGAACAACGGTAATGTATTCTAATTGTGTTTAGTCATGGTTCTCGCTAAATCAAGACAGGATATGGGGGGGGGTTGAATTTTTCTTTGAGCAAAATAATAAAACAGAAAAAAATGAAGAATAATAAAAAGGAAACAAACATATTATATATTTATATAAAGAAATATAAAGGAAGAGTTACTGATTTTTTCTGTGACAGAAATATATCTACATGATTCACTCTATAATTACAAAAAGAAAAACCTCTTTTTTCTATAATCTATCCCCCCCCCCCCCCCGTCTTCAAAAATGCAAATCATCAGTTCAATTTTTCTGTTTCATGCAAAAAGTCTATTAGGGGTTTCCAGTTGGCAATAAAAGTGCGTAATGTCTTTTCCCTAATCAAAGAAGTAAATTTGGCCTTCTCTGCAAGTTCCTTCATCTTCACCAGCCATTCCTCAATTGTAGGTATTGACAAAGTTTTCCATTTTTGTGTATAGTAATCTTGCCGCCGTTGTCATATATGAAAGCAAAGTTCCATATGTGTATTCTATCTGTCCGTTAATCCCAAAAAAAAAGCATCTGCTTTCAATTGTACATTAATCTTTAAAATCTTCTGGATATATAAATGTATTTGTATCCAGAATTTTTTGGCTTTGTTACATGTCTACCATAGGTGATAAAACGTCCCTTCATGATGTTTGCATTTCCAACATCTATTCTGAATATTTTTGTACATTTTAGCTAATTTTTCTGGAGACATACACTGATACATCATTTTATAAAAATTTTCTTTCAGGCTAGGACTTAACAAAAACTGAAGACCCTTCATCCACATATTTTCCCATTTTTCCCTTTGTTTATTGTATCCAAACAGGATGTGTTTTGAATATTCACTTCAAATTAGGAATCTCAGTCTTGTTAATTACATTCTTATTTGATAATTGCACAAAGAAATATAAACCTGGAGTTGGCAACCCTATTTCTTTCCCACCCAACAGGCAACCTACTTTTCTCTGTCTTCAGCTTTCCATCTCCATCCCCTTCCCCCGCAGCATCTACCTAGGAAAGTTATAGGTAGTTTAGTCCCCACTGTGAGGACTAAAGCAGCTTACATTATTATTTCCTCCTTGTTATCTGCACAACAACCCTGTGAGGTTGCTTAGGCTGAAAGTATGTGACTGGTCCAAAATCTCCCAGTCAGCTTCTGCCGCAAGATGGGGATCTGGGTCTTGCAGATCCCAATCTGAAGCTCTAACTGTTACATCACAATGGTTTTCATAGGCTGGCTGCTGATGAACAGTAGCAAAGCAGCTGGGCCTAATTAAGTCCTGCAAATCAGGTGGTATCAAGTCACACAGAGGGTGCTGCCTAGGGATGCTAGCCTCCAGGTGGGACCTGAGGATCCCCTGAAATTACTGCTCATCTCCAGTCTACAGCGATAACTTTCCATGGAGAAAATGCTTTGGAGGGTGGAGTTTATGGCATTGTACCTCACTGAGGTCCCTGTCCTCCCCAGGCTCCACCCCAAATCTCCAGGAGTTTCCCAGCCTGGATCTGGATCCACTGCCAGCGGCCAGGGGGGGTACTTGGCAACCCTAGACTGCTTCCAGTAAAAACCCTGCCTTTTACTGACAGAAACCGTTAGAAGCCTCCCCCAAACATTCTAATCTCTCACAGTTGATGCCTGGAGTTGATGCCATTTCAAAAAGTATTGGGAGGAATTCAACGGTCCCTGAAGTTTTTTTTTTAACTTTCTGGATTTTTGTGCAGACCGAGGAAGGCCCCTGACTATGTAGGAAAAGCTGTTGAGGGAGGGTGAGCTCTCTTTTTGCAGATATAAGTATCCACACAGAAAAAAACCCTCTGGGAATTAGTATATAGATTGAGTTCAAATGAGCATATATATACAAACTTAACAACCAGAAACAATCAGCCTCACTATACAGTAAACTTCTATTTATAAGAAGTAAATTTAGCTGATGTGGTTATGGATAATCTTAGAATTTGTTAAAATTTAATGTGGTCTGTTTGCTGGGCTTATTAATGGTTCTGTGTTGGACGGGTCCAGGTTTTTGGTCCATACTCCAAATATGGGAAACTCTTACATGGCAATACTGCCCACTTCCCTATGATAGAGCTTGTTCACACACATAATTCAGTATGGTATAATGGTTAGAGTGTTGAACTAGATCAGAGAGATTCAGGTTCAAGTCCCCACTTCGCCTTGGACATGCCTGGGCGACCATGATCCAGACTCTCAGTCTAGCCTGCTTAAATGGGCTGATGTTCGATTGAAAGGAAAGAAAAGAGAATAGCACTGTAACCAGGGGTCCGTTGAAGCGGGGGCGCACAGGAGCGCAGCTTCGGGAGTGAGGAGCCCAGGGGGCAGGCACATGACCAAGCCCTGCCCCCTCCTTGGCTTCCCCGAGCAGTGCAGAGGCGCAGCGCCCCGGGGAAAGCCCTGCTAGGGTCTTTATTGTTTTTAATGTTTTAATATTGATAATTTTATCATTGTTCCTTTTATGACTGTCTGCTGCTTTTCCAGAGACTTGCTCAAGGTGGCATATAAATTTTCTAAGTATACCATTTTTTATCTGGGCACATGGCTTAAAGTACTGGAGAAATTTCACCAACCCTTCAGCAGCTTCCACCCCATCAGTTTGGTGTGGTGGTCAGGAGTTGGACTCTAATCTGGGAGAACCGGGTTTGATTCCCCACTCCTCCACATGCAGCTGCTGGTGTGACCTTGGGCCAGTCACAAGTTCTCTCAGAGCTGTTCTCTCATGAGCAGTTCTCAAAAGACCTCTCTCAGCCCCACCTACCTCACAGGGTGTCTTGTTGTGGGGAGGGGAAGGGAAAGGGATGGGTGGTGCACATGTCCTGGGTATCTCAAGTCTACTTGAAACGTGGTGGTTTCAAGGGAGCAGGAAGAGAATGAGGGTGTGTTCTTTACGCTTATTTTTATTGCACAAAGTATTGGATGGGGAAGGGAATGGAGGAAGAGCAGGTCAGTTTCACTCACCTGTGGAGTGGAGCCTGAGGGGTGGGTGTTGCCTTCTGACACACTTCCGGAGTGTTAGGGGGTGTGGCATATGCAAATGAGTTATGCTAATGAGCTCCTGCACCTCTTTTTCTACGAAATGACCCCTGACTGTAACCCACTTTGGGTTCTCGCTGAGGAGAAAAGCAGGTTATATGTATCTAGCTGATAAGGTAAGAGTCCAATGGCACCTTTAAGACCAACTAAGTTTTATTCAAGGTGTGAGCTTTTGTGTGCATACACACTTTGTGAGACAATGAAATGGAATTGCATATTATAGTTGCATATATAGGGGTGACTTGTTAAATTAGCATGCAAAATAGTGAAGTTTTTTTTTTTACAGATCAAAAGAATGACAAGCTCAGTTTCTGGTTATCATCTGGTTGGGTCACAGGGGGGGACAACATAGATAATAAATATGTCAGAACCACTGTTCTCTCTAAGCTGAGTTAGTGTGAGCTACCTCACAGTTTCTTAGCCTCCGGCTCACACATTTTTGTCTTAGCTCAGGAAGGATCGCTCCAGAGCAAACTAATTTATGCAGGAGCCAAAGCACTTGCTCACAACTTTAATGCCAGTAGTTCACAAAGTATAATTTTTTGCTCACAAGACTCCACAGCTTAGAGGGAGCATTGGTCAGAACTGGAGATTGATGTGCCCTAGACTGTGAGAATCTCGTCCTTAGACCCCATCCATCTCCTTTCTAGCATGGAGGTGAACTTTACAGCATCTTGGCTATGTATTTTCCTTGTCCCCAAAACAGAGAACTACATTTAAATCTACCATTCCAAATCACATTACATATTTAATTATATTCTTAATTGTTAAGAGCAGTAATAACCTTTTGCTTCTCTAAAGCATGGAGTTATCTGACAGAATCCTTTTCCTGGGATACAGTGTTATAGTGGATGGCTTCAAGAGGGAATTAGATAAACATATGGAGCAGAGGTCCATCAGTGGCTATTAGCCACAAGGTATAGATAGGGACTCTCAGTCAGGGACAAGTGATGCTCTGTATTCTTGGTGCTTGGGGGGGGGGGGCAACAGTGGGAGGGCTTCTAGTGTCCTGGCTCCACTGGTGGACCTCCTGAGGGCACCTGGTGTTTTTGGCCACTATGTGACAGAGTGTTGGACTGGATGGGCCACTGGCCTGATCCAACATTGGCTTCTCTTATGTTCTTACGTTATGTCAGAGATCAACAAGATATTGCATTCCATTACATTCACTATTATAATATACTATTTCAAAAAGAAAAGAAAAACATCAAAATATAGGAGATGTATAGCCCCTCTAGGTGGGAATACATATGTGAGGATTGAATGAGTTAGAATATGTAATGGGATAAGAAACCAATATGCCTGTTAAGTTGTGGGGAGGTTTTTGTTCCAAGTGTTGTAATAAATTGTAATTCAGTAATTTCCCTTTCCATTCTGTCCCTGAAGTTCCTTTGCAAGAAAACAGCTATCTCGAGGTTACCCACTGAATGTCCTGGAAGGTTGAAGTGTTCTCCTACAGGTTTCTCAGTCTTGGGATTCCTGATGTCAGATTTGTGTCCATTTATCCTTTGGCATAGGGTTTGTCCCGTTTGTCCTATGTAGAGAGCCGAAGAGCAATGCTGGCATTTAATGGCATACACAATGGTAGAAGATGAGCAAGTGAATGCATGTGAGATGGTAATTCCATTTCATCATCTGACGAAGTGTGTATGCACATGAAAGCTCACACCTTGAATAAAACTTTGTTGGTCTTAAAGGTGCCATTGGACTCTTACTTGGTTCTACTGCTTCAGACCAGCACAGCTGCCCACCTTGAAACAGCCACCATATATACAAGCAAACCTTGGCCAGGGACAGACTGCCAAAATGAAGTGCAAGGGAAGCAGGGCAAAAAGACCCGGATGAGTTGTTGTGCGGCTTTCCGTTCGCACTGCGTAGACTGATGAGGGACCATACCGGGGAGGAGGCGGAACGGAGCGTTCACACTTTGGGGTGGCCCCTGGCGGTAGCACATGGCTTTGGTCTGTTTTGCCGAGCCGTGCATAGGCGCAGCAGCCGGATCAGCGGGTTCACATTACCAGTGCTGCTTGGTGTGTGGCTTATTTGCGTCCACACTGCCAGGAAGCAGGATAAACGTGCACCCAGACAGCTTGATACCGGTTTCACCAGGTACCTTTTTGAAGCGCAATGAAAGCGCTTCAGGACCGGGTGAGTGCGGCACAGCAACGCTGGGCAGCTGCGGCTGTCTGAATGGGCTCTCTTAATCTGTTTGAAAAGCGGACCTATACTGGGCCAAAATGCCGGTCTGTCCTCAGCCATTGTGGAGCCCACATATCTGTGAACAGCATCCAAGGAAAATGTGGTAGCTGGAACTGTGGTACCAACGACCCCCAGAAGCAGGATGTGCATTGCACAATACAATGGTCCTGGGGCTCCAAGTCAAAACATGGGGTTGGTCTGCTCTCCAGTTTCATTGTGTTTTCAGTGTGAGCGGTACAATTCTGCTTACAGACTTCAAGAATGTAATAGCCTTACAGAACCATTTCTATTGTTGTTTTGCTTTATTAGGGATAATGCCCACTTCAGTACACTAACAAGGACGAGAGTTTTAAGGCTGGTGCTTTTAATGGAGTTAGAGTCTGGCATGACAGTTAATAGGTTAGACTGGTGCTTGGAAGCAAAAGATTATTTACTTTATACACAAGGCAGAGCAATTTCAAAAGATCTGAGCACCTCCATTCTCGGGGTCACACAGAATGCCATCCTTGGTGCCTCTCTTTGTGACGGCTCACTCTCCCGGGAAGGGTCTGTCTGTATATTAGTTTCTCATACAGTGCGGAGTACATCATCAGTACTTAACAAATAATAACCATTTTTACCAGTGCAGTACACAGGGGAGCCTCTTATAATGAAGGTGCTTCGTCAGGAAGCACCTTCACTATATGCTGAGATGTGCTAGTGCAATTTCCATCTAACAGTGTGCTAACACAAAGAAAGATTGTATCCTCAGAAGGGCAGCTTGGACTATTATTTGGATGCCAGGCTCTGGGTAGATGGACTTGATTCTTTTGGCGAATGGGAGTCTGTGTATGCAGCTTAGTGAGCCAAGAGGTGCTATCTAACAGAGACATATAAGTACAATGCTAGTGCCCATTCATTTTCTGTAGATGTGCCAGCCATTGGAGCATAATAAATCTGCACTTAATGATAGAGCAGAATCTTCAACCATACCGTTTGGGGGGGGGGGGCAGACGTATTTTTTCTCTCTCTCATGCGTAGGGTTTTACTCTAATTTTTCAGAATTTCAAACTTCTCTATTTGGGAGTGAGTTTTATGTGATACCATGAGAAAAATATAGAGTTTGCATATCTCTTTAGCTCCTAATGAAGGGGCTGGTCTTGTTACTTGCTCTGTATCCCACCATAAGGAACTGATTTTTTTTTTTTTTTAAAGTGTGTTTGTGAGTAATATACAAAAATTAGCTGTGGGTGTGGCACATGATCCAGACCATGGTGCTTATGCTAGTACATCTCTTGAGGGAAAATGGCCTTTTTCCTGCACTCAGGCGATTCTGTGCATTCATTCTCTAGTCTTTAGTGTGGAAGAACGTATTTTCTATGGCCTTTAAAAAATTATGCAGTCAAAAAGGAGTGTAGCTGTCTTCCCTGAAGTAAAGGAACTTTTCATCCAATACATGGAAGCAGAAAATGGTGCTGTTGGCACCAAACTCCACAAATAGGGTTGCCAAACCCCCAGTGTGGGTGGGGTTTTCCTCAATTTTCAGGGCTTCAGTCCACTGCCAGACAGCTGGCTGGGGGGGGGAAGCCCCACCCCCTGAACAAGTCACATTGGTAACCATAGAGTTTTGGCCAACATGCTAGAGCATCACTCTGCAATGCCCCGGTGTTATGATGTCACTTCTATGCAGGGGTCCTTTCATAGAAAAAGAGGTGCAGGAGCTTATTAGCATAACTCATTAGCATAACTCATTAGCATATGCCACGTCCCCTGACATCACCGGAAGTGTGTCAGAAAGGGAATGTCAGTTGCAGCCCCATTATACCCTATGGGCCATTGAAATCAATGGCAAAAACTCATAGGGTATATGAGGGGCTGGAGGAGATGGGGTTTGAGGGAGAGACTCCAAACTTGCAGGGTAGCTGCTGGGGCCTCTCCCCGAAATACCCACCAAGTTTCAAGAAGATTGGACCACGGGGTCCAATTCTATGGGCCCCCAAACAGGTTGTCCCATCCCCTCCATTGTTCTCTATGGTGGGAAAAAGTGTTACTTTTCAGAGAATCTGATTCAGCCCGTGGCTGCCCTAGTGGCCACTCCCGCCTCGCTCTGGCCCCAAAGGATCCCTGCTTCTACGTGACATCATCATGCTGGTGATGTCACCCATGGTGATGTTGCCCTGCCCCCCCCCCCCCCACTCCTGGAAGGCTCCCTTCCACCCCCTGCTAGCAGAACAATTGGACCTGGCAACCATATCTGTACATGCTGCATTAAAGTGAAATGCAGGAGTCATGGGGAGTAGATCCACTCAGAAGCAAGTCTGATGTCATTCAGTGGGGCTTGCTCCAAGGAAAGTACCTTTAGGATTGCTGTGTCTATTGTTTGAAAATCCTATGGTTTAACATGAAAGAAATAAGGAGTAGAGAGAAGAAACTAGGTAGTTTTCTGCGCTGGCCATAGAACAGGAGCTGCTCCAGAAAAACAAACCTGCAAGGGTGAGCCAGTAAGAAAACAAAAAGTCAAGCCAAGATTAATCCATAAATCACTATGGAAGCTGGAGAGACTGCACCTTAACTTTGCCAGTTTTTGTGAGACTTTGGCAGCAGTAGAGGTCTGGCATCCTGTTCTCGTTGCTGGATTATTATATAGTAGTAGAAGAAGTGAGTAAGAAAATAAGAAAGTAATAATTCCATTTGTATAGTGGTAGTAATAGTACTGTACTAATTTTTAGACCAGGCTTGAGCAGAAGGTAAGCTGCAGTCCACTGGTAGCCCATTGACCAATTGCTGGTAGACCACTTAATATCAGCTAGTTTTTGTGCTTCTTGCAGCAAATGTTGGAGTAGATGAACCTAGGGTAGGTTCTGCAAAATTTTATGTTCTTAAGCAACCACACATACATACTCAAGATTACTTAACAAAAATTCATTACACCTTAAGAGAGTCTTGAGTATGGTCCGCAAATTAAAAACCCACTGGTGGACTATGGGGATCTGAAGAAAGAACTGATGAACCCAAGGTTGATGTCAGCTTACCATTAATGTAGACCAGAGGTCAAAACAAAAGGATGCATTATGTATCCTCGAGCCATTCCTCCTAATAGTAATGAATCCTTCCCTCCTGACAGTTTGCCTCTCTTATCTGTACCAAGGTAGAGGCTTTATTTCCCCAGTATCTGTACAGCCTGGCCTGATCTCAGTTGGTTCATCAACACATTTCTCCATGGTGCATGTCCACCCATTAATTGTCAGACTGAAAATATCCCAAGGAACTGTGGAAGCAGCCTGCATCTCATAATATCCCATTTCTGTCACTCATGGTTCCAGATTAGAGCTCGACTTCCCTGGTGTCTTTATGAGGAAGATGAGGATGTCTCATTAAAGTGGTATTAACTTAACCTTGATTAGTCTGCAGAAATGATGTGACACATCTAAGGCTGCGATCACATGCACCTTTCGATCTGACATAGTTGTGAATGCCTGATGGCTCTAAAGGGCGCGATCAGACAGCAACATCTGGGAAGCATCCCGCACTCGTCGACAACCCGTGCTGCTCCGCCACAGAAGCGGAGTTAAAAGACACCGGGGAACGTTCAGCTCTAACGGGTTCCAATGGATCATGAATGGACTTTCCTCTGTCTGATCATGCAAGCATGCTGTCAGGATGGTTTGATCATTCCATCCTGGCTCAGTGCCATTTCCATCCCCCTTGCAGTATGCACATCATCGCATACTCCACAGGGAGCCCTCAGTGCGGAGGTGTTATTCCTCATGTGCATGGGAAACAAACGGCAAAAAAAAAGACTCACCTGCAGTTGCGTCTGATCACACAGTGATGGGATGAGCCCGCAGCTACAAAGGGATGTGTAATCTCGCAACTGCATGTCAATTTCCTCTGGAGAAAATAGCCTCTTTTCCCCTCCACTTCAACTGGTGCGTGTGACTGCAGCCAAAATTATGACCAGCTGTGATATTCTTAAATTAAAATATCAGCTGTAATTATTGGGGTTTAGTGTATGGTTTGCTACACAATATAATCTGAGGAAGGCATAGAGGGAATCCTCTGGAGTCTAGGCAGCTTTAATAGCCAGCCATCACTTGTTATGTAATGCATATTTGTAGATTTGTAATGCATCAGCGTCTTTGCCATATACCCCATACCAGTGAGCGTACTCAGTAGTATACCAACAGTGGCACAGACCAGGCTACCCTGATTGCCCAGATGATTATATAAAAAGATGCCTACAGTGGGCCAGGCTGTGAGAGGAATGTAATGAATTTGAGAGCTGCTTGAGTTTTAAATGTCTTCTAGTAAGAAAGCTATGAAACTTTTATCACTTCTAACTTGCTTCTTGGGATCTTGCACTTGTACCCTAGAAGTCAACCATTCCAATGCAGATTTCGGGTGTTGCCCTGCCATAGAACATTCCTTCTCAAATGTGTGCCAATAAGATGTAAGACATCTTAGTCTAAGCACCAGGCAGGCCACAACAAATTATAATTTTCTTGGTCTTTTCCATACTATGTTCTATGGAGCCACACTTGTTCTTAACAGGAACATCAACTTTCTCTCTGCCCATATTTGGATAGTGATGTCACTGAGGGAAATAATGTTCAGAATTATTATTGTTGCCCAGCTGAATCAAGGTCTAATGTCAAATTCTGTATTTATTTATTTATTTATTTTTGGGATTTATATCCCGCCTTCCCATCAAATGGCGGCTCAGGGCGGCTCACAACAAAACACCATACAAATTCATACAACAATTAAAATATAAAACAGAACAAATGAGAGGGTGAGGTGCAGGATGGCAGGAAATATTCTAATTTTGTTTAATTCTGTGCAGAAGAATCCTTTGTGTTCCTAATGGATCACCTTTTATTTCCTCTGCAATTCGGCCTTAGAGCAGATCTCTCATCGTGAACTAAAAGGCAACAAAGCCAAAAGAGAGCTGCTGATTCCTTCTGTTTGAACCCTTTTCAGTTTCTAAAAGTACAACTGTCTTTCATGCTGCAGAGACTTGTATAATCTGGACCTTTAAATCCCCCCCCCTTTTTTTTATAAGGCAGCACAAACAGTCCGTTTTGGATCTTAGCTTTTGCCTACCTTTCAAGTGCCTCTTTCTTGGTAGAATACAGGAATGTTTGCAAATACAACTGGGAGAACCATAGGCTGTCCTGAAGGATTTTGCTGAATAATCTAGACTGAAAAATACTTTCATGACAACATTTGTTTCATGAAACACACACACACACAGACACACACACAGATTTTAGCGGAATCCAACACAAGATGACTGTGGGTCACGAGACTGACATTTGGGACCTAAGAGACAAACCTAATTGGAGGGCAAGTGACAAATGACAAATGTGACTGATCTTGAGTTATAGGAAGCTAGGAGTCTATCTTGTGACCTTCACTAGCTCTCATTGAAGTTTTTCAGCATCATTCATTTTATTTAGACCATTTATATGCCATCTTTCCAATTTAAAGAAGTGTTCAGGGAATAACTCTAGAACAACGAAAGACAAGAGTTTAAAGCCAGATTATAAGGTCTTTTAATTCATCTTTTAATAGATGATTATATTTGTGAAGTATTTATTACCACCTTCCTTGGGTCTTGACTGTGTTAGGAGACAGATGGGTATAAATGGAACCTAAATAAATAAATTCTGGTTAACAGTTTTAAAATAAGGCTGCTTGTCATATATGGTGCAAAGTATTCTGAACAGTAGTCTGATGTGCAGGACACTCAGATAGTCTTTCAATGATGTGGGTTGTGTAGCATAAGAGGTACAGTGTTATATTTTTGTTTGTGTGACTTGTATCTGTGGCTCACCAGCTCCCACCTTTCCTTTCTGTGCAGCAGTGTTGGAGGAGTTGGATAGAGTCTAGATCTTGCATAGAGCAAAGTTTTCCTAGGAAGCTCAATGACTCAGAGCACATGGAGAAATTCACATCTATTAATCCAGACTGATTGATCTAAGCTAACTACAAGTTACTGGTTCTGTCTCCAGAATTGCTAAAGCTGCTTAGAATCTCCCCATAAGCACAAGCTCCTTTCCATAAGCACTTCTAAAAAATTCAGCCTGTTTACTATTCTTCAACCAACCTAATTGGGTTAACAAATGGACCTGAATTAAGGAATCTTCAGTATGAGCCCTTGACAGGGACTTTTCATTTACCTGGAAAGCTCCCAGTGGGCCACTCATCTCAGACCCAGCCATCAGCAGTGACAATAATCAACCTAGGTGCAAGGGCTAGCCTGTGCCAGTCATCACCACCACCATCAGCCAGATCCAAGCAGAGCAATCTTCAATGCTGCCAGCACCGCTGGGGCTGCTTGCTCCTGGGCTTTTTAAGAGTCCCAACCCACCTGGTCCTTGAACATACTGTTTTCTCTCTTCCCACTTTGTTGGTTTGCTGTTTGTAGCTGGTGAATTACAATGCAGTGGTGAACAGAGCTGCAATGTTCTAAGCCCATTGACTTTAAAGGACTTAGAAAGCTGTAACTGTGCTTAGGACTCCATTGTTAACCATTTATATTGGCCCCACTGGTGGACCTCCTGATGACACTTGTGTTTTGGTCACACTGTGACAGAGAGTGTTGAACTCGACGGGCCATTGGCCTGACCCAGCATGGCTTCTCTTACGTTCTTATCTTTCAGTTGGTACAGCTACTTCTGATAACCCAGAATGTAGATTTTACATTCTTAATTGAAATTAGTGCTACTCTTATAAGCCAGCCTTGATACCCAGAGGCGTTGATAGATACTGTCCAGATTTGTTTGAATAACTTGAAAAGCCTTAAGCATTGCATCCTGCCTAAATGATAGTGAGTGTACCTTCTTCCACTACACACTGAGTTCAGTATTGATTCAGAGGAAAGAACACTCTTCGTTGAAGAACGGCCAAAACACCTACAGTGTCCTACTTTGTTTTTCATTGAGACATCTCAGCCAAATGCTGATCAACTCTCTTAGTTTATGAGAGTTTATAACAGAAAGATTCTTGATATTTTCAAGCAGAATACATCCTGAAGGAAGGATCTCAGCTGAGCTGGTAGTTACAGGGGACAGGGTAGAGTCACTGTACAGTTAATGAGCTGGAACCCATCTGTAACCCAGGGCTGTGGCAGGAAAAGGCAGTAGAAGGTACTGATGCAGAAGAAAAGCTTAATCTTTGCTCTGGCCCCTGAGGAAGCCTGAAGCAGTTATTTGTTTCTTGGGTTCTCCTGCACAGATTCAAAGCTATGCCAGTGCCAGGTATATGCATCCCTGCTATGCTTCCCAAGTTGGAACCGACTCCGTTTTTACCTAATAAGTTGTCCCTCAGATCCACACCAAGCTGTAGCACAAACTGAATGTCCCCCCTTTTATTAAAATGAGAGAAGTCTCCATTCCAAGCCCACTTGCTGAACCAGATTGTCACTTCAGATTAATTCCTAGCAGACGACCTGGTGTGTCTTTAATGAGAGAAAACTAGAGTGACTGGGGGAGTTGGAGGGAAGCGAGTGGTTCACTTTGTTTTGCCATTTCATCCCCTTAGTTATTTGATAAACATCCCCTGCTGTCTACAAAACAGGGCTGAGTTCTGTTGCCGGCTGCTGCTTGCCTCATCAGCCAGCCAGACTAGCATTAATGAGGCCTGAGGCAGTGGGGAGCCTGACTAGCCACATTGAGAGGCGACAGGTAATGGAGCTGTTGGGACTTGCATGGGCAAAAAGGAGGGTGTTAGCAGGGATTTACTGGTGATAATTAGAACTGAGGCTAAACTCTTCTGACGGCCACAGAAACACACCATTTATCCTTTTATGGTGGGTAAGGCTTCATAGATACAGCAGGAAAGTATGTTTAGCCAATATACAAGGCAAAATGACATTAATAGGCACACTACCTGTTTTCTAATAGTGATTATGAATTGCTGCTGTCTACTGTATTTGTACCTCATACTCACATTTACCTGCCAGCTAGGCAGGGGTCATTTCAAGCAGGAGCTCAGGAGAGCGCAGCTCCGGGAGTTGGTGCCAGCCCCCCCCCCCGGGGGGAATGCCTGCTTGTGTCATGGCTGCAGCAAAATGACCCCGTCCCCTGGAAAGGTCCTCTTTCCTCCGACCAGCCTTCTGAAGGCTTCAGCCACCACTGAAGCTATCCTCCCAGAATAGTGGTATTTCTGAGGCTTGGATTGGTAGCTGTCCCCTCTCTGCCAGCTCGCTCTTTCTTTCTTCCTTTCTCTCTCTCTTCCTCTCCCTCTCTCTTCCTCTCCCCCTCCCCTCTCTCTTTCTTTCTTTCTTTCTTTCTTTCTTGCCTTCTGGCATACTTCCAGTGATGTCAGGTGGTGTAGCATATGCAAATAAGTTATGCTAATGAGCTCCTGCACCTCTTTTTCTACGAAATGACCCCGGCAGCTAGGTATATATCACTTCTACAGTTCTGCCTGTTCATTTAGACAGCTGGATCTCAAAGCTTTTGAGACTGTGCCCTACGTATTTCAGAGTTCCAAAAACATTGATATTTTGAAAGCAAGGTGCCTTCTGTACCACACAGTGAATATATACAACTGGGTTACACTTGTGTGAAAATATGGCTCAAAAGTTGGAGGGAAACATATTTTGAAGTTAGAATTCAAGGATTTGGGAAAGCATACCACTATAACTCACAACAGGAGCTTTTCATGTTGGCTGATGCACCACCAAGCTCTGACCTTGATATTAGGGCTGGGCAGAACACTCTCTTTTAAATTATCGTATTTGACACAGCTGGACCATGAATCACAAAAGCACTGGCCAGGTCACACACTGACTTTGTGGTTATGCTGTTGGGTGCTCTTTTGCTTCTCAGGCAGCTGATCCTCCATGATCCCGTTTTTCTCCATCTTTGATCTGAGTAAGCTCATTTCATAGCCTATGTAAAATGGAGTTGTTCAGGAGGATATTTTCATAAAGGGAATGGTGTTTTGGTTTTAATATCTGTCAGATTTTCTAGGTCTTTTTTTGGGTGCTTTGAGTGTATGCTTTGAGTGTGTCAGAGAAGAGCAGACTGTAAATGAAGCAAACAGATAAATTTGGCCTTACTGCCATTTAAGCTGACAGGTCATGGATTCCCAACCCTTTTCAGCCTGTGGACATCTCTAGTATTCTGACAAAGGGCTTTGAGCGCAACCACAAAATGGCTGCTGCAGGAGGTGGAGCCAGCCACACAGGGGAAGCCCAAGTGCAGGGGAGAAGAGGGGGTAATTTAAAAAATACACTGGGAAAGAGGAATGAGAGAGAAGACCACCACTGTGGTGGCAGCTGCTGCTGAAACAGTGTTATTCTAATATGCACAACTAATTTAATCTCTAGTGGCCAGTCAGAAGCCCTGTTGGGCAAGAGCCCCAGCTGGCTTCACCCACTTTTTAAAAACCTAGGAAAAGTGTTTGCCGGCACTCTGGTGCCCACAGGCCCCATGTTGGGGACCCCTGTGATAGGTTATTGAAACAGCTGAGTTGAAAGGAGGAATACTTTTCTCACATGTTTTCAGAAGCTTCAGTAATTTTTAAGGGACTGAATATGTTCCCCCATTCTGAAAGAGGGCAACACTTCCTAAATTTACTTCATTTGCCTTTAGTAGTATCATAACAAAGCCAGATCTGACTGGCTATTTATCACTGTAGTATCATCCATGTACTGTGTGATCCCTGATTATCTGGGATTAATTTTATGACACTTCAAGAAGCATTGCCTTCATTCTCAGTTAACTTCATTTTCCCTCAGTGATGTCAGATGGACAAATGTGACTGGCCACACAACAGTGTGACATCATCCTGTTTGCTGTGTAGTTTCCATCAGGCTAGTGATTAATAGAAGAAGATGGTTCCATAATCTGAACAATAAAATGGCGCCAAAATAGTAGCAGAATGAATAAACAATGGCAGCAGACAGGTTCATAAAGAAGGTTAATGTTTTCATAATTAAGGACTTTGGAGGAAAATGTTATATCTGAAATCTACCCAGTCATTTTCATGTGTTTTAAAACAAGCAGTCCTCACAAAATCATCCCTCATCCACTGCTTTTAAACTGAAAAGTCAAAACAAGCTTATTGTCACCACAGCCCTACATGGCAGGTATTTATGACATCATCATGTTGTATATAATGTTGTGAAATCATTGACATAATTACAGGTTACCACAGCCAATTAGATTACACAGCAATCGTGGCGCACAAAGCTCAGGATAGTGAGGGTGAGAAAGGAGCACCCCCAAAGAAATAAAAGAACTGAGTATTGAAACAACATTCAGTATATTTGCCATAAATGTCAAAACTCGTGATAAAAAACAACTTAGAAGTCATGAAAATAACACCAATCTAGCTAGGTAGCTTTGAGGTCCTACTTAATATGAAACAATTATACTTATTTTGTCAAATGTCAGAGCATATGGTCATGGTTGTATGTAGCACTGTGTATGCTGCTTTCCATGTGTATCCTAATGCTCTAACCTCCTGTCCATTGAGGCCTCTTCCAGATGCCTCTCATTAATATTAGCACAGAAAATCAAAAGCTCCAGTGAGAACATGGAGGCAGGTGCTGTGCTGTAGATGGGATTTGTCACATTTCCTTTCTAGTTGTTGCCAATGGAAATAATAGCAGCTGGTGGTGGATGTAAGATTGTACCTTTTAAAAATACAGGTCTAGTTTGCATGTTACCAAAGACTCCATCTGATGTGCTTTGCCTCTCCCTGGGGGGTGGGGGCTGTACATTCATGTGGAGTGTGTAAATGAGCCCTCTTAGGTGCATATTCCTGGTAGAATTTCCCACTATCACAGTGACACACTTTTCAGTTATCATAATTGTAAGAATTGCTATTGGGAAATGATGGGTTGATTCATGGAGGATTATGTTCACATGCCACCCATTTCCATGCAATTATGTCCCAGGGAGCAATGGGGTGATGCACCCTGTGGAGCCTGGCTCTGTGTGCGCCTCTATAATCAGGGCGAGTGAGGCCACAAAGAGAGATGAGAACCAGTGGAGCAAGAGGGATTCGCAGGACAACCATTCAAGCATGTCAATGCCCTCACAGCTGATGTAGTGCCTTGAGAAAAGGCATCTGTCTTTTGTTCAACAATTCCAGTAAAAACACTTAGGTGGCTCATGTCATGGAGCACAGTCACATGTACGTCCCAGTGTTCTGCCTTAGGAGACCAAGGCTCAGAAGTAGATCATAGGCTGGTTTGCTAATGAGAGATTATTTGAGTGTGCTGGAATATGTCAGACACAGGGTGCGTTCAGACAGGCAGCTAATCCCTCCATTGGCCCGGCTTTAATTTGAGCTAGATCTTTTTGATCCAGCGTTGCATGACCAGACAGCTCGCCTGTGAAGTGCTTTACTGCACGTGACTCCTGTGGTGGATTGTCTAGATGGCAATGTAAGGAGCCATGTGGTCGGCTTTATTTAAAAAAAAATTCTGTCTGCACATGCACATACGTGCTTCACCATATACTTGTTTTTCCACGCATGTGCGGACTAAAATGGTAAAAGCATCGCCAGCGGTACCTTCCTCTAGGTACCATTTCAGTTAATACAGTTGATAAAATTCAGGGGACGGTCAGAAACATAAAATTGTTTGAATCGCTTGAGCGAAGCTCTGGGGACGTTGCATGTTTAAGCGGTTATGTGTGCATCGCTAAGACCTTTTTAAAATGGCAGCCATCTCTATGGGCTGATTGCATGCTGGACGTACAACCTGATGGTGGAAAAGTCCAGCATTGGCCCATCGGCCAGCTTTAGACCGGACTTTCACCGCTATCTTTTAAGTACGGATCCCCAACGGGGATCTATGGGCCACTCACAGAAGTGGCATGATTCCCAGATGTTGTGATCTGGACATGCACTTTAAATCCACCAGGCACTTGTGCCTGGCACTGCTCAAAAGAGCAGTGCCAGGCACAGGTATGAACACGCCCACAGTGATGATAAACCAGCACTTTTGACTTAATCCCATAAAAGAAGGGGAGGCCTTCTCAGCAAGGTAGGGTTATCTCCATCTCAAGTGGGAGCATTTGGCCCTGCAGGCAGGGAAATGAATCAAGCCCCCACCATTTCTTCAAGCTCAGCCACTGCTTCAGGCAAAAGTGCTATGGAAATTGTTGTAACTGAGGCCATGGCTGTTTTTTTTTTCTTGCCTAAGGGCAATGAAAAACTGAACTGCTTCATGGGAAAGACTCAGGTGATTGAATTTGCTTTGCAAACAAATAGGTTAACATTTTGTCAGCTCAAGGGGATTACATACTGTCTGTGTGACTCCATGATCACCAAGGAAACAGCACCACATGGGACTGTTATGACAGACCTGTGTCCATAACAGAGTTATTTTGAGGCTCATTGCTTGTGCTCATATTGAGCTAGACATTACAGGCAGCTGGCTGGGATTTTCAAGGGGTTTAAAGCTAGAGGCCATTGTTGAATTTCTGTAATCTGGTGTATATCAAACAGAGCAACTGGAATGTCTTCCAATTATTAATTTATCAAAGCCCAATAATTTAGATAAAGACAATTTCCTGATAAGAAAAGGCATATAAGTTTTAATGAAAACATGACTCAGAAAGCTGATCAGCTCTTTTCTTTTATAGCTCATTCTAAGCAGTCTCTGGGTTATAAATAGCTGGCAAATCTGCAGGGGTACAAAGAAAAGTAGCTGTCTTTCTATGTAAAATAAAGGTAAAGGTTTCCCTTGCTGGAAACCAGTCGAGTATGACTCTAGTGCTCATCTCCATTTCCAAGCCGAAGAGCCAGCACTGTCCAAAGATGTTTCCATGGTCATGTGGCCGACATGACTAAATGCCGAGGCACACAGAACGCTGTTACCTTCCCGCCAAAGTGGTACCTAATTATCTACTTGCAATTTCTTGCTTTCGAACTGCTAGGTTGGCAGGAGCTGGGGCCAGAGACAGGAGCTCACTCCATCACATGGCACTCGGGTCTCGAACTGCTGAACTACAGGCCTTCCAGTCTGCAACTCAGCATCTTAACCTCTGAGCCACTGCAGCTCCATCTTTCTGTGTAGGAATGAATTATCCTTGTTTTAGTGGAGAGCTGTATGAGGAGGAAAATGTTTCTTAACATTTTCCAAGCCATTTAAGACTACAGTCAGATAGAATGGTAGGGGTCAGTTCTATAATGACACTGACACCCACAGTATAAAGATAATTTTTTCCCTCTCCCTTCCTGTGAGCTCTCATCAAGCTGGTTCTGCAAGTTTTCAGTGTATTTTACGCTGACTTCAGGAACACCCGCTTTCTTATCTCAGGAGGACAGTGAAGGTTGATCCAGTGGGTAAGTCTGTGAGTGTTACTTATTTGGCCAGGTCCAGTCCTTTTACACAGCGGAGTCAAGGAACACATGTCCTTCTCAGTCCCTGGAGTATTTTGTAACTGCTTTTAAATATATTTTAAAAATTGTAATATGCGAGTGATGGATGCACATCTATACATACAATTACTTGTACTGCAGCCCTAGTACTTACAGTGCAGGCTAGTCAGACTTACATTCTTTTAAGCCAACTGAATTCAATAGACTTAGAAGGGTGTAACTACATGGGACTGAACTGTCAGACAACTAAGGTTGCCAGCCCTGGGCTGGGAAATACCTGGAGATTTGGGGTGTGGAGCCTGGGGAGGGGAGGGATTCAGCAGGTTATAATGTCCCAAAGAGCCATTTGCTCCGGGGGAACCAATATTGGTAATCTGGAGAAAAAGTGTAATAGTGGGAGATCTCCAGGTGCCACTTGGAGGTTGGTAGCCCTAACTAATGGGTTAGTTTGACTGATCAAGAACTTACCATTGGAAAAAAAAAAGACAACCTAATTAATCAGGCAACACAGGGAAGTTGTTTGTCTGTTTTTGAAGTTGATTTTTAATATCGGTACCGGTGTGGCATAGTGGTAGTGAGTGTCTGACTAGTATTTGGAAGACCCCACTCATTCCATGGAAGTTCACTGGGTGACCTTGAGCCAGTCACACACACTCAATGTAACCTGCCTCACAGGATTGTTGTGAGGATAAAATGGAGGACAGGAGAAAGATGTAAGCTGCTTGGGGTTCCCATTGGGGAGAAAGTCAGGGTGTGAATATACAAATAAACAGACAAATAAATAAATAAATAAAACCTGCGAATGGCAATTCTGAGATGAGGCATCTTCCTTTGTCTCTCACCCAGGAAGGGATTCCCCTTGTTAGACGGTATCTGCTACAACACACACATCCATTATCTAACAGCAAGACAAGTATTTTTTTTTCAAAACTGTCTTACTCATATGCAGTTTCATGCAAATTTGATTAATCAATCAATTAAAATGCATATGATTAACCATATAAAATCTCTTTAGTCAAGTGTCTTGTTTTAAAAAATGCTTTTTTAAAAAAAGTACAAGGCTGTCCATTTTTTTTGCCCAACAGTGTGCTGCCATTTAGAACCCCCTAGTCCATAAAAAAAAAATCCTCTCCAGAACTAGAACTAGCATTGATAAGTATTTAAAAATTGTTTAGATGTTCTTGTATCCATTAACTTATTTATTTATTTCAGAAAAATTAACTCACTTTTCTCATGAAAACAATGGTCCAGCCAATGCCGTTAACAAATATATATGCAGTTGGCTAAATGTAGGGGTCCTGAGCTGCTTGGGGAAAAGGCAGATATATGAATATTTTTAAAAAAATTAATGTAACAACAACATTTTAAAAATCAAGTCTCTCGCTCTGTGTGTGTGTGTGTGTGTGTGTGTGTGTGTGTGTGTGTGTGTGTGTGTGTAGTGCTATCAAGTCACTTCTGATTTATGGCGACCCTATGAATTAATGACCTCCAGAATATTCTATCATTAGCAGCCTTGCTCAGGTCTTGCAAACTGAGAGCTATGGTTTCCTTGATTGAGTCAATCCATGTCATGTGCTGTCTTCCTCTTTTCCTTCTGCCTTAAACTTTTCCTAGCAATATTGTCTTTTCCAGTGACTTGCCTTCTCATAATGTGACCAAAGTACAATAGCCTTAGTTAGTAATTTTAGCCTCTAGGGGGAGTTTGGGCTTGATTTGATCTAGAACTGGCTTATTTGTCTTTTTGATGGTCCATGGTATCTGTAAAACTCTCCTTCAGCACCATATTTCAAACTGAATTTACTTTTTTTCCTGTCAGTTTTCTTCATTGTCCAACTTTCACACCTTCTGAGTTGGCCACGTCTACAGCCTCCCCCCCTTGGGTTCCCAGGCATCTCACAAGCCGTGGGATGCCTGGGGAAGCCAAACCGATCCAGGGAGGGAAGGCAGTTTAAACTCTCTCCCCCCACCTCGGGTTCCTCAGGCACCTCGCAAGCTGCGGGGTGCCTGGGCAAGCCAAGATGATCCAGGGAGGGAAGGCAGTTTAAACTCTCTCCCCCCACCTTGGGTTCCTCAGGCACCTCGCAAGCTGCGAGGTGTCTGGGCAAGCCAAGATGATCCAGGGAGTGAAGGCAGTTAAACTGCCTCCCCTCTTCGGGTTCCCCAGGTGCCCCGCAGTTATGGGGCGCCTGGGGAAGCCAATCCAGAAACTGCCTTCTTTCCCTTGGGTTCTCCAGGTGCCCCGCAAGCTGCAGGGCACTTGAGGAAGCCAATCGTGGGAGGGAGCTGCACGGTCAGGGGTGTGGCCTAATATGCTAATGAGTTTCTGCTGTTGGGTGTGGCCTAATATGCTAATGAGTTTTTGTTGTTGGGTGTGGCCTATTATGCTAATGAGTTCCCGCTGGGCTTTTTCTACCAAAAAAAGCCCTGGTAATGGGGGATACTATGGTATTCTACTATTCTATGATTTAATACTAAGCTGACTCTGAAATAATACAATCCTGCAGCATCTGCTCAAAGTCCTCAAGGGAGGCAGTCTCCTAATCTCCTAAAATAATTAATTCCAAAGTACTGGAGCAATGACCAAGAAAGTCCTCAAGCAGACTGAAGAAGAATGTACCACTCTTGGAGATGGAACAGCAAGCAAGGAGCAGTGGGAGGAACTTAGTTGACACAGAGGTTCATACTAAGATTGCATGTTTGAATGTTCCCACTCTACCTGTAGCCAGGAAAAGTTTTGCCACTAGATTCTTCTTGCCTTCAGATTTAGGCATGGAGAGGAATGACCAGGAGAGAAATACGTAAAAATGAAGGATAACTACGCTTAGGTGGAACTATGCTTTATGTAGATCTGTAATTATTTTTCTGGATTTTCAACTGGTATATGTCTAATGAAACTTTCTGGGAGTTCAGATAATAATTCATATTGATTTGTTTTGTTTCCATAATTTTGAAAATGTTCAGACACATGGGGAACAAATCACAGATCCATGCTCACATGCAGAAGATTCCCAGAGGCTCAGTAGAACCCTGCTTTGCCTCCCCCCCCCCACCATATGCACACAGTCAACTAGTGACTGGGAAGTCTGTATGGGATTCCTTTATCCGCATCCATCTCCCATGAGCAGGCCTACATAGGTCTCACAGTCTCCTTAAAAGTCATAGCACTGCTTGCAAGCAAGCACAGGTGCTAGCAAACTGGACTCAACAGTATTTACTGTGATCCATGAATTTCCACTCTGGATCTTGTTAGCCATGTAAATGGTATTAATTAGTAACTTTAGTCACCTTGAACCATTTATTCTTCTGTGGTTTACTGGTTAGCAATAGGCCACCACTAGCTTACACATAAATGCTTGCCATGATAAGCACCAAACAGGTCACTTTTGTAAATATCTGGCTGTAAAGTTGATATTAATAAGGATATATGGAAATCTATACCAAACATTTGACAGTATAAAGCAATCTGGGGGCATCTTTATGAACACTCCTCCAATTCAAGTCCTCACTGAATCCTGCTAGAATATCAGAGCTAACAATTCAGCTTGTTCTAAGGTTTTTTTTTAATAATCATAGAGAAAGTAACAAGACGTCAGTCAGCCAGTCAGTCAAAACCTTTATTGGCATAGATTGAAAAAGAAATGTGAGGATGATCTGGCTGCGAACAAGAAGTCATAGGTTTGCTACCCAAAATGGGAGCTTTGCATTGAATCGAGTTCTTCCTTCACTGTGTAATAGTAGTCCAATTTACCTCATGTGTTGGTTATTATTATGCTGCTCATTTCCCCGCATCATTGGCTGCCACTGACAGACCTAGAGAAATATGCATTATGCAGGAATAAGCCGAAATAGACATAACAATAGGGAAAAGGGGAATGCAACACAGGTTTGCCATTTCTGCTGGCAGCACCACATGTTTGTTACCTATAATTCTATCCCAGGGTAGACATCCCACTGGTGGACCTCCTGATGGCATCTGGTATTTTTGGCCACTGTGTGACAGAGTGTTGGACTGGATGGGCCATTGACTTGATCCAACATTGACTTCTCTTATGTTCTAACTTTGCTTGAGTGTTTTGCTTCTAGCATAAAAGCAGGTATAGCCCAGCTGTTTCTTTGGGACTTTGGTTGCTTTGATTTATACCAGCTTTGGTACAGTGTAGTATCCAACCAGAATAGGTTTCCACAAAGGGACAAGAAGGACACAGAATGCAGCACAGTTCAGGGTTCCAGTGTCTCCTGCCCTGGCCCACTTATCTGAAAATATACCAAACTCACCACAACAGGAACTTAGGTTGGAGTTTTCACAGTGTGCCATGTCCTGGCCTGTATTCTAATCACAATGAATGTTTGATGTTCTCTGTTTTGTTTAAAGGAATTTAGCAGACTCTTGCCATAGGATACCTGCAATTTACAAAGCCAGGATTAAGAAGAAAAATGTTAGCCACACATATAAGACAGAATATGACTGATATGTGCATACTTCTTATCCCCATCCTCTTTGGTGATTCAGCAAGTACACATTCTTACTGAGTCTTTCAAAAAGTAAATGTAGAAAGGTTATGACTCGGCAAGGGAAGACTTACTTTAGCTTTGCTTCAATCTCCATCTTCCTCTCTATCCCTTTCATGTATTCCTTTTTCTCCTTTTCTTTTTGTGTTACTGTCTTTCACCCCCTCTGCTCTCCTCTTCTCCAGTTCATTCATAGGAGCTACATGCTGGGCTAGAGGAGCAAAGGGAACAAGGACTAAAGCAGGAAGAATGCATGTTAAGGTTTGAAAAGTGTTTCAGAGCAAAAAAAAAAATCAAAGAACCAAGCACACAATCCCTGCTGCAGAAGGTATTCTTATTTTTTTTCCTGAGGGTTTATTTTGTGACAGAGCAAGACAACCAAGTGCCTCAGGGAGGAGTGTATTTGGTGACTGTGATTTGTTTCAAGAATGCACTGTCTTGTCAGAAGGAAGCGAATATCCCCTCTAGAGCTAGGCGGTGAATGGCAGTAGGCCAAGTAACTAGAATCTTAAACTGTCAAACCCAGCTGGGACCAGGCTGAGGTTATTGCTGGGGATTTCTTTTTAACATAATCTCTGTGTTTTTATTGTCGGTGGTAGCGATTGTTTAATTTGAATTTCTGGCCCACCTAGTCACGGATGTCTGAGCTGCATGTAGTAAAAATTGATATGGACAACAACAGACATAAAGATACAAAATTAAAATGTTAAAATCCTGACCTGTAGTTTTTTTTTCCTTACCCCAGTTTCTACCTGCTCAGCTACGTGTCATCTGGGTGCTCTTGGATTCCATTCAAGGTATGCCCCCATCTTTCATGGGGGAGGGCATAGCAGCTCACACATCAATCTCTTGTAGGCTTGCCAGCCTCCCACTGGGGTGACATCACTTCTGGCATAAATCATCAGTGACATAAATGCATCAGATTGACATGCTAACATTTGCCCAAACTTCTGCAGTAAAACCATAGAGTTTTGGGCATCACCTTAGTGCATTGATGTCAGCTGGATTGTGCAGGAAGTGATGTTGCAACAGGAGGGCCAACCCCCCCCCCCATTTTTCCCATGCTGGCCTGTCAAGTGGTAGCAGGGGCATAGCTACAGTGGGGGCATCTTGGGGCCACACCTCCTTGCTCAAAAGCCACACCCCACAAGTCCTGCCAGAAACCAGATTTTTTTTTTAAAAAATTACTTTCGCATTAAATAAGTAAGTCATGCCACACCACGCCCTGCCTGCAGCCTGCCTGCAACCTGATTTACTGTGGCAACCAAGCCTTCTTGATTTCACTTCCTTGTTCCTCATTCCTGCCTTAGCTAGTCCTGATTAGCTGGTCCTGGCACCTGTGCCCTTTCCAGCTCCACCCTCCCTTTAAGGCACCCTGCCTTTAACTAACCTAATTGGTGATCTAGTTAAGTTCCCCGCTCCCCAGCCCCTGCCGCAGCACCCAACATTTTTCTGGTTATGTCACTGAATACAGAGCCCAGCCGGGAGTTCTGCTGCTGTAGTGGGACCGAGACCTGCCCCTCATAGCTACCAAGTGTTGAGAAAGACCTTTTCTAGCCTGAGACACTCGGGAACTGCTGTCAGTCAGTGGTCTGACTCAGCATAAGACCCTTTCACGTGTCCATATTCTATAAGACTGTGACATACTGGGACCAACAAAGCAAAGCCTATCTGGAAATCCAATATGTACACTGCCAGACTTCCCAGTGTGCTATACTGTCTTTCAGCTTTATGTTAAGCCTCTCTTGTTAAGTCTTGGAAGCATCTCAGCGACACTGAAACAGACAGTTTCAGAAGGTAGCCATGTTGGTCTGCAGTAAAACAGTTAGATTTGAGTCCGTTAGCACATCAAAAAACCATTTCCCCTCTGCTGTAATCAAACTGATTACAATAGGCATGGGACTTTTGCATCCTTTACAGCATTTTTTGCAAGATCTCTCCCACCTTCTGTGTAGAATAAAAAGACTCATGTGAACATAAGAGAAGCCAATGTTGGATCAGGCCAGTGGCCCATCCAGTCCAACACTCTGTCACACAGTGACCAAAAACACCAGGTGCCATCAGAAGGTCCAGCAGTGGGGCCAGGACACTAGAAGCTGTCCCACTGTTGCCCCCCAAGCACCAAGAATACAGAGCAGCACTTGCCCCAGACTGAGAGTTCCTATCTATACTTTGTGGCTAATAGCACTGATGGACTTCTGCTCCATGTTTATCTAATTCCCTTTTGAAGCCGTCCATGCTTGTAGCCGCTGCCACCTCCTGTGAATTCCACGTGTTAATCACTTTTTGGGTGAAGAAGAGCAATTTCATGGAGTGCCCACGAGTTCTTGTATTGTGAGAAAGGGAGAAAAGTACTTCTTTCTCTGCCTGCTCTATCTCATGCATAATCTTATAAACCTCAATCATGTCACCCCTCAGCCATCGTTTCTCCAAGCTAAAGAGCCCCAAGCGCTTCAACCTTTCTTCATAGGGAAAGTGTTCCAGCCCTTTTATCATTCTAGTTGCCCTTTTCTGCACTTTCTCCAATGCTATAATATCTTTTTTGAGGTGTGGCAACCAGAACTGTATACACTACTCCAAATGAGGTCACACCATCAATTTATACAGGGGCATTAAGATACTGGCTGATTTGTTTTCAATTCTCTTCCTAATAACCCCCAGCATAGCGTGGGCCTTTTTCATTGCCGTCTCAAGAGATCTCCATTTCTAGTTGTGTCCAAGGAAGGGAGCTTTGACTCTGGAGAGCTAATCCCCTGAACCTCTTTTTGGTCTCTAAGGTGCCACAGAACTTGATTCTGTTTTACTGAGACAGGAGCTGAAAAAGAACCTTAATACTCTCAAAAGCAATGTACTTTTCAGCAGCTGCTATCTGAGGCTGTGTGGCAATTACTGAGGGCAAAAAAGAAAGCATATATTGGGGAAAACCCTGTGAGCTCACAGGCTAGCCTCTATATTGCCTGCCTCATTGGCCTTAAGTGCAATTGTATCACTTCAGTGATACAGAAAGAGGTAAGGATGCCAGCTCTGGGTTGGAAAGTACCTGGAGACTTTGGGGGTGGATCCAGGAGAGGGTGGGGTTTGGGGAGGGGCGGGACCTCAGTGGGGTACAATTCCATAGAGTCCTCCCTTCACAGCAGCCATTTTCTCTAGGGGAGCTGATCTCTGCCAGCTGGAGATCAGTTGTAAAAGCAGGAGATCTCCAGGCCTCACCTGGAGGCTGGCAACCACAGAAAGAGGAGGAGTTTCCCTGATTTCTCTTCATTTGACAAACCCCAACTAAATTTTGGAGACTTATTTGCATCCTCTGTTGTCCTGTGTAGGGCTATGATTTTGCAATAGCAGTACTAGACTGTCAGAGATGAATTTATGGATCTTTGCAAGAGCTACTTCATAAATTATATTTTTAGGTATACTTGTAAGATTAAGCCCACAAACATGTTTGCAAATACATGTATCGTACAGGTCAAGAATCTGGAGTTGGCTGTTGCTCCCTGACAAGAGTACAGTTGGTGGCAAACCCACGCTTACTACCCTGTAGTTTAAAATACAGCCCTAAGTGAGACAAGGGAAAATATCTGCCCTTGGGAAGATTCTTTAAAGGAAAGTGAGTGGGAATGATGTTGCCTTCTGGTTATACATTCTTGTTCTCTTGTGTCCTAGTCTCTGGCTCACTACCCAATGCAAGCACTAGCCTTCCTGGTGGTGGGAGAAGAAATACAGAGATCTGGGTTGGCCTTGAGTTAATTTGGCCTTAGTTGATTGGTCCCAGCAGAGCTAACATAGCTTAAATGCAACAGTATAAAAGGTGGGAACATAAGACCAAGAGATCACTCTTTGTCATCCCCCCCCCCAAATCTGCCTTGCTTGTCTCTGAACACATCGCAACTTCCGACACTCAGCCTTGCCTCAAGAGCACAGCATTTCTCTTCAGATGCCCAGTTCAGCTATGGGGCTCAGATGGCTAGGCAATATATGCCTTGTCCCTACTGCAGATTTCATTCGAACTCTCTCTCTGACAAAGTGAAGATTAGATCTGTGCTTCTTACATGGCAGAACATATGCTAATAAAATACATATTGCTTTCTTATCATCCCCTAATGAAAGACATTATTGAAGTGTGTAGAACAAGCAGTTACAGTAATTCATGACAGCGCCAATTTGGCTTCTCTGGGAAGCTGTAAACTGCTGTTCTCTGAACCTAATGAGAATGGGCAGCTGATTGTGTGTGCCTGTGAGGTGGACGAGAGAAAAACCAGCTTCCCTGTGGTTTAGGGGTTTTAGAATGTCTTGGCTGCCCATCTGAAGGTCACCCTCCCTTTCCTGAAAGGAAGTGGGCATTGCTGCTTTCTCCTACAGAAGATAACCCCTTTGGTAACAATAATAGTAATTTACAGCTGGGTAACAGTGCTCCTCAGAAACTATTCAGGGAACAGCAGTCGATTTTGTTTTGCCTGTAAAGAATATGCTTCGCTTGTAAGGAATCATCACATTTTTGCTATAGCCAGAGTTTGCAGAATGTGAGCACATGAATTTCAAGCTCACCTGTGTATGCGTGGCCATAGTAAGCAGATTTTTATATTTGCAAGTGTGGCTGTTCACCCTGGAAACCTGTCATTAATCATGCTCTTCCAGAGGATGAGAGGATACATAATTGGACAGAAAATTTCATTAAAACCCACAGCCGCTATCTCCTGACATATTCCTTCCTGAGCTGGTGAGTATGCAACAGAAAGCTCTCCTTGTCTGTGAGAAGTTTACCACCCACTATTGTGAATATAAAAAGTTAGATCAGAGTCCAAGAAGCATTCAGGAAGTTTAGTTTCATACTAAAGCAGAATTGGCCACCTCTTGCCACTGGGCTTCTGTTCCTGCATTCCCAGATTGGACTTCATATCAAGCCCTGAGGAAGCAATAAACTCAGCAGAGAAGCCTACAGTGTGGGCAGAATTTCAGCCCAGAAATTCATGCTTCTTCCTAAACCCCAGGGAGGTTTCCATCATTGAAAGAATGTTTTTGTTCTCTCAGAAGGCTCTGTGATCAGAGGCCAGGAGAGGCGGGTTTGTTGTTTGTCTGCAACAAAATCAGATCAAAGCTCTAAGCAGGCAGCATTTGGAGATGAACTTTTCTCCCATACCTCAATCATCATTATTCCATTAACAGTGAGGCCTCAGGGAAGCAGAAATGTTCCCATCCCCCCTTTGGTTTCCTTTCCTTTTTTTTTTTTGTCTACAAGGCCTTGAAATATCTTTCAGCCAGAGAAGAAATTGTGGAAGCAGTTTCAACTTAGGTGCCTCTTATTTAAAGGCACCTTAAATCCTTATTTCAAAAGCTTGTCTTTTACTCTAGAACTTAGTAGCAGAACAAAACAAAATTGGTGAACCTGATGTGAACTTCAAAAATACGGTGATCTGTTCACTATTCAACTTGCAAATAAAATAGCTAATATCAGTTATAGACTAGATTCCACTACTTCATCAATTCAATAACAGAATTTTGTTAAGACGTCAGACTATCCACAGATACTTGGATGGGCTTCTTTATCACATCCTGGGGATATGGACAAGTTGCTTGCAAGTTGTTCTAGTCCTACTTACATTCCCTCTGAAGGAGCAAGTCCATAATTTAGACATGCTTTTAGACCCATACCTACAGAGATAGGGGGAGGGTCTGTGGCTCATACGCTTAATAGCATGCAAAAGGTCACAAGTTCAATCCCCAGCATCTTCGGTTAAAAGGATCGAGTAGTAGGTTATGTGAAAGACCTCAGCCTAGGATGCTGGAAAGCTGCTGCCAATCATGAGTACATAATCCTGACCATAATGGGTCAATGGTCTGATTCAATATAAGGTAGCTTCATTGTGTCTGTGTGTGAGATGGAGAATCAGGTCTCTCCTGTGGCTCATAGTGCCTTTAGCAAATTTCAATTGACCAACAATTACCCATGCTATGTAAGGGTTATTTAAAAGTGAGAGTGTACTATTGCCCACCTGATCAAACCATTGAGGCTGATCTTGAGATACAGAAGGAAAAAGGGGAAGTAACTAAAGCAGATAATAAGACTGGGAGATTTTAGCTATCCTCACATTGACTGGGTAAACATATGTTTGAGTCATGCTGTAGAGATGATATTCCTAGACATCATCAATGACTACATCCTGGAACAGTTGATCACAGAGCTAACCAGAAGGGTCATGATCTTGGTTCTGAGAGGAGCTCAAGAGCTGGTGAGAGATGTAGAGGTTGTTGCACCAGTTGGGAACAGTGAAAACCAAGGATGTCTGTTAAGAGCTCAAGGAGGATCTCCACAAATAGGGTGAATGCATGCCAGTGTGGAAAATGAAGTTTCAATGTTGGTAAGTGTAAGGTGATGCACATTGGGACAAAAATATCCCAACTTCAAGTAAGGCTTAGGCTAATGGAGTCTAAACTTGTTGAGACTGGAAGGGGAAAAGATCTTGGGGTGGTAGTAGATAGCTCAATGGAAGTGTCAACCCCATGTACTGCAGCAGTGTAAAAAGTGAACTCTGTGTTAGGGATTATTAGGAACAGGACTGAAAATAAACAACCAACATTATAATGCTCCTGTATAGATCTATGGTGCAGCCTTATTTGGAATATTGTGTACAGTTCTGGTCACTATATCTCAAAAAAGACATGGTAAAGCAGGAAAAAGTACAGAAGAGGGTAATCACAATGATTAGGAGGTTGGAACAACTTCCCTATTAGGAAAGGCTGAAGAGTCTGGGACTTTTCTATTTATAAAAGAGTTGATGGGGGGGAACGTGGACATTATAGAGGTTTATAATATTATGAATGATCTGGAGAGAGTTGACAAAGAGAACTTTTTCTCCCTCTCCCAAAATACTAGAACTTGAGAGCATCCAATGAAGTTGACAGCTGGTAGATTCAGGATGGACAAAAGGAAATACTTCTTTACACAGTGAGTGATTAAAATGTGGAATTTGCCGCAGGAGGATATATTGATGGCCAGAGGTATAAACATCTTTAAAAGGGGGATTAGACAGATTCATTGAGGATAGGTCTACCAGTGGCTACTGTCCACAGTGACTAAAGGGAACCTCCATCTTCAGAGGCAGTAAATCTCTGAATCCCAGTGCCAGGAGTCAACTTCAGGGGAATGCCTTGGCCTCTATGCCCTGTTCTTGGACCTCTACAGAACTGGGTGGCCACTGTGTGAGACAGGATGCTGGACTAGATGGACCACTGGTCTGATCCAGCAGGACTCTTATTTTATGCTGTTATGACATCCAGGTTAGAGTACTGTAGTGTGTTCTACTTGTGGTTGTCTTTCAAAACTTCTCAAGAGTTCAAATCATTCTGATTGTGCTGGCAAGATTATTTACTGGTGTAGGCTGCAGAGAACCGGGGCCGGTTCTCTGCTTAAGCCACCCAAGATGCTTTGGGTAGTACAGTAAGGAGTGCACTGACGAGGGCTCATTTCGTAGCAGGAGCTCCTTTGCATATTAGGCCACACACCCCTAATGTAGCCAATCCTCCAAGAATTTACAGAGCTCTTCTTACAGAGGCTACTGTAAGCTCTTGGAGGATTGGCTACATCAGGGGTGTGTGGCATAATATGCAGAGGAGCTCCTGCTACGAAATGAGCCCTGGCATTGACAATGACATACTGCAGCACCTGGGCTTGCTCTTGGCAGCCAGCAGTAAGGGAGGGGGTGTCAGGCATAGCCTGCACCTAATACTGCCTCCGGGATCCACTCAGATAGGCTAGTGAGCTGCGCCCATTTGGTGCTGCCAGTGACACTGGGGCCCAGCTTTTTCCTAGCAGCTATTGGTGCAGAAGGAAGTGACAGGTACAGGCTACATCCATCACCACCTCCCAGGCTAGAATTTCCAATTCTGGATTGGGAAACTCCTGGAGATTTGGGGATGGGACCTGAGGAGGACAGGCACCTCAGTGGGGTATAATGCCACAGAGTCCACCTGCCAAAGCAGCCATTTCTCCAGAGAAACTGCTCTCTATAGTCTGGAGATCAGCTGTAACTCTAGGAGATCTCCAGACCACACTGGGAGGTTGGCAACCCTATTCCAGGGTCATGCCATAACTGCCCACCCCCAGCCTGAGGCTTTTGAATGCTGCCAGCACTTCCAGGGCTTGGTTTGCTTCTGGCCACTCGCTCAGGGTGAGGAGGTGAGAGGCATACTTGGCTTGAGATGACCAAATACTTTGACCCAGTCTGTAGAGAATTTATCTTGCTGGTAGGGCTGCGAGCTCTGGGTTGGAAAATTCCCGGAGATTTGGGGGTGGAACTTGATGGAGGTTGGGTTTGGGGAGAGGAGAAACCTCAGCCGGGGTATAATGCCATATAGTCCACCCTTCAAAGCAGACATTTTCTCCAAGGGAACTAGTCTCCATAGTCTGGAAATAAGTTGTAACTCCAGGAGATCTCCAGGCCCCACCTGGAGGTTGGCAGTGCACCTTCCCAGACACAGTTCAAAGTGTTGGTCCATTTTCCTAACGCTTTAAATGATCTGGGGCCTGGATATGTGAAGGACCACCTACTGCCATGTGAACCTGTGGCAGCTCTAGAACTTCTACAGAGATCCTTCTCTGTGTATTTATACCTTTAGAAGTAAGGTGTGTGGTGACTAGAGATAGGACCTTTTCTGTGGTGGTACCTCATTTCTGAAATTCCTCCCCCAAAGTACTGTGCATCATGCCAAGTCTGTTAAGCTTCAGGCACCAGGTGAAAACTTCCTGTTGGTTTATTTTTGACCTGTGGTTTTATTGCTGTTTTAGGGGGGGGGTTGTGTTTTTTATCATCTGAGGTTCTGTTTATATCTGGCTGCTGCTGTTGCTTTTAATAGGAAATTATACTACCTGGTGTTTTTAATGGTTAAGCTTTTAAGCAGGTTTTAATGGTTTGTACTGGTCTGGACTTTTAATTATTGTGGTGTTGAGAGCTGCCTCAGATGTTTAGAACAGATAGTGTTGTATTTAAGTAAATTTTAAGTAAAATTTAAGTAAATAAATCAACCTTACTTTTAAAGTGGATTCTGCTCAGTTGAGTTCTGTAGAAGAGAATTCAGCCCCTGCCCCAAGGTCTTTCTCATCTTGCAGCCATTATTCTCTGACCCCAGCATATCCAACATGAGCCCTGCCTTTGCCTCCCATCCCCTGTCCAAGTGAAGAGGGTAACTCATTGCCAGCGTTTTAGCGAAGCACGTTGTATTGCTTTGGCCTCTTTTCTTCAAGCTCACAGATTTGTATTTAACATTCATTGTGCACCAACATCTGTCAGATGCAAATAAGTGCACTGAAGTATGAGCACAGCTCACAGAACTTCAGCAGCAAACAAGCAATCTAAACCAGACACTTCTATCAGGTCTGGGTAGTATGTGCTAGGAGATCTTTTGGAGCAGTCTAGGTCTGAGCAAAAGGGAATGTCTTTTTTAATTGTGCATAAGATATTTTAGATTTATGCCTTTCATGTAGTATTTGTTTTTTGTTTGTTTGTTTTGTGTGTGTGTGTGTGTGCTTGTGCCTAAAAGTCATGGTTGACTTCTGGTGACCCCTAGTGGGAACTGGACATTTTAGAGAGGTGGTTTGCTATTGCCTGCTTCTGCACCCCAGCCCTTGTATTCCTTGGAGGTCTCCCATCCAAGTACTTGCCAGGGTCGGCCCTGCTTAGCTTCTGAGATCTGATGAGATCGGGCTTGCCTGGGCTACCCAGGTCAGGGTTGCCTTTCATGTAGTATTAACGTGTTTTATATTTACAGTTTTAATGTTTAATTTCTTTATATCTGTGACTGCATACAGTTTTATATCGTGATGGTCACCTGCCTTGGGTCCTGAGTGGGTAAAGAGAATCAAGGGCGTATAAATATTTCAAAAACAGATAAAATGGGTATTTCCTTAGTGCCTAGAAATTATATCCTCACCTAGAAATTCAGATCTCTACTTTTATTTTAGTGTTAAATATGGATAGAAGTAGCAGTTTTCTGACACCAGAGCAAAATGCATAAATACACAACTGGGTACTTAACCAGGAAAAGGAAATTCAGATTTGAAGACACTGTGTAATATTAGGCATACATACTATACATACTAGCTATTGATACACACAATATGAAATTAAGTGTTCATTATATATAGTAAATTGTAACTGATGGAGGCTATGGCATGTGATGCCATCTGGAAACAATGAAATGGAACACCTTTATTGCAGGAAGAACATTTGAATGTGAGAAAATGCTTCAGTGTTGGATTTAAAGATGACCACTTGTATGGGTGCCTTGTAGCTGAATTGGAACTTCCAGGCCGTCTTGACCTGACAGTGCTTATTGCTCTGTACTGCAGGGGGGTATATGTGTAGCATTAGCAGGGGTCCATTAGGGCTGGAGCGAGGCGGAGTGCTCCGCCAGCTCAGGAGTGGCCACTAGGGCAGCCACGGGCTGAATCAGATTCTCTAATCTGATTCAGCCCGCTGCCGAATTGCCGCCGAAATTTGGCGGCAATTTTAAAAGCGACTGGAGGGGAGGGGATTTGAGGGAGAGGCTCCAAACTTGCCGGGTAGCTGCTGGGGCCTCTTCTCGAAATACCCACCAAGTTTCAAGAAGATTGCGCCAGGGGGTCCAATTCTACGGGCCCCCAAACTGGTTGCCCCCATTTCCTCCATTGTTCTCTATGGGAGGAAAAAAATTAACATTTTTTCCCACCATAGAGAACAATGGAGGGGATGGGACAACCTGTTTGGGGGCCCATAGAATTGGACCCCCTGGTTCAATCTTCTTGAAACTTGGTGGGTATTTCGAGGAGAGGCCCCAGCAGCTACCCGGCAAGTTTGGAGCCTCTCCCTCAAACCCCCTTTCCTCCAGCCCCTCATATACCCTATGAGTTTTTGCCATTGATTTCAATGACCCATAGGGTATAATGGGGCTGAAACTGACATTCCCTTTCTGACACACTTCTGGTGATGTCAGGGGACGTGGCATATGCTAATGAGTTATGCTAATGAGCTCCTGCACCTCTTTTTCTATGAAAGGACCCCTGAGCATTAGGTACTTGGAATGGTGACAACCTGCAAAGCAGCCAGCCTCTGTCACTATGTCCAGTATCGAACTCAACATCTACAGGATCTCTCTTCTCTGCCATGAAGGTGACTGAATGATCTTGGGCCTATCTCATCTACCTCATGGGATTGTTGTGGGGGTAAAATGTGAAGAGGAAGAGATGTATAAAATGTGGTCAATGAAGTCAAGAGGTGAAGGAAACATCTTTATGTAGGAAATGAGTATGTTCCAATTTCAATATAAAAGTTTTCCCTGGATTTGTGAACATTGAATGAGTTACCTTTTACCCAAACAGCCTATGCATAAATAGTGTCTCATCTGTGCCTTCATCTGTGCTTTTGGATGCCCGAATCAGCATGAGAAAGAATCGTTGTCATAAATGTGCAGATTTGGAGCACTGGCAGCCATTAAATCTGGCTCCTGTCTTGCAGTTTTATGAATGCATTTAGTTCTGTGAAATGTAAAAGACTGAAACAGTGAAAGGCATGGGGTAACAAAAAAGGAGACCAGTTGCCCCTGTGCCAAGTGGAAGAAGGCTCAAGAACAATGGGGAGCTGTTCCTCCGCCCTCCACTTGTGAAACCCCACAAGAGCCAATCCTCTGTCCTCTAATTTACCATTTATTTATTGATTTTATTGATTTTTATCCCACCCTCCTGGCCTAGGCTGGCTCAGGGCAGTTTACAAACAGGATAAAAGTTCTAATAATACATAAAACACTTCATTGCTTAAAACAATTTCTAATAGACAATACAATAATATAAAACAATATTAAAATCAACATAATATTAAAGTGCTAGCAATTCCACAGTTTTTTCCATGAAAAAGTCAGACCTCAGTTTCTGTTGGGCGGAAACAGCCCACAGCTCCAACTGAGATTTGTACCGATTTTTGCCCCCTTCCCCAATATTTATTTCATTTATAATTTACCTTTTTCACTGAGGTTCTATGCAGATTACAAATTTTAAAATGCAATGGGAACATATAATACATGCACTAAACAATGCAGTTAAACTGGATTACAAAGTTAGAAAGCAATGCATTACAAACAGTATAGTACATATAATAAAGCGGGATTACACAACACAAGGACAATGCACTGAAACAGTATATTGTGTACACGAAACAATGCAATAAAAACGGATTACAAGATTGCAGCTGTAAAATAGATTGGTTGCAAGAAAACGTGATGAAATTGATTAAAAAAACCTTTTCATGTAATCATAAAATGGAAAATTCCATTTCCATCAGATTTCTACTCTTATTATCCTCTCCCTGGTTAATCCAGATTATGAAAAGTCTATATTGTAACACATCATCTGGAGGGCAGATGCCATTCGGTATCTCAACACATCTTTTTGACATGCAAAAGTAAAATGAAATAGCTTTCATGTTTACCTCCTTTCCCCATATTTCCATCCAGCTTCTCCCATCAACTAAGAGTGCTCCAGCACAAGTAGGAGAAATGATACCTCAAGGAAGGGGTATCATCTAGTGCCCTACAACAGATGATTCAGATCATGTCATCTATGCTGATCCTGCTCATCCCAAGGAGCTGTGCTTGGGAGCAGTAATAGTCAACTGAGGGTCAGCATAATCCCTATGCAGTTATATAATGCTGGCAACATTTGCAAGGCACTCTGCCTGAAAGCACCCTTAAAGAATCCAGGGTATTTTAATTTGGGCCATGACATGAATGGGAATTCTGTTTGGCTTGAAAATACATACTTCAAGTTCCCCTGAAACTTCTGCTCTGCTAAGTGCTCAAAATACTAATGAGTGTGAGCCCCCTTCCCTCCTCAGAGTTCCTAAGGAGGGTTCCCATTCAATGCCTTAACTGAGCCATAGGCAACATGGCACTGTTTCTGCTCTTCTGCATGTGACTATGGGCAAGTCACTTTCTATATGTCTGACTTATTTACTTCACGTATTTTCACTGCCTAGAAAGTTTCTATAAAAAGCCTCCGACTTGAATAATATGACATTGTTCACTTTGCACTTCTTTATGGCTGCTGCAGAGACTTACCTCTGCTGTGGGGCTTACTTCTTCTACTTCTGGGATTTCTTCATGTGTCTTAATCTTGTGTTCTTGGATGACAACAAAAGTGCTGCAGTTGAAGAAAGCCTCCAGAGTGGCCAAAGAGAAGCACAAGGGGAAGAGTGTCCTAGGTTTCAAGCCTTAGTTGATTTTGACATATCTGTGATGTGCAACACTCAGAATTAACATGCCCATGGTTTTTCAAAGACTTTGTGTTCACCCAAAAACACCATCAGTGCCTTTCGTCAAGACCTTTGGTCAAATGGCCATCAGCAGTTACCACTAAGGGCTAGAGCATACAACCACCCTGACCAGTAGCAAATGCTAACATATGGCTAATCTGATACATCCACCATGAACAGAAGTTCAGATTGTCTTTATATACACAGGCTGTGTACAGACATCCCCACAGTTTAAGGTATGCTTGGGGCATTATGGTCCATGATTTAGTTATTTTGTCCAGCTGGGGTTTCTGGTCAAATAGGCTTCTGCAGTTTTGGCAAGAGATCATGGCAGGATACCTGGAATTCATTCCCAGTTTACTCTTCCAGTATGCATGCAGGTAAACAGGATGCTTGGCTGAAACTCTGCTTTGTTACTGGACATATAGTAGAGAGAAAGAGAGAGATGCTCTATGTCAAATGCTCCTTAATTGGCTGTTGTTTAGCTAGCCTGTCATGTGAGCAGCCATAGCCATTGAACATTATTTCTTCAGCCCACAATTCACTTGCAAAGCTCTTGACATGCCTGTAAGAAAAGTACATCCCAATTACAGTCTTTCCCTGTCACCAGGATTTTTTTCTTGTTCCTAGTTCTGTTATTGCTACGCTCAGGGAGAAGAAAAGACTAAACGAGACAGATGACTTGGTGCACTTCTCCAAGCTGCTTATTAACCACCATCACTACAGCAGGCTGAGGTGCATGGTCCCCACATCTTCTGAGGTTTCTCCACACATATCTATAACTCTCTGGTGCAGCACGAGACACCACTGCTGTGCTGAAGATATAAGGCCATAACATAAGAGCATAAAGAAGCCATGCTGGATCACGCCAGTGGCCCATCCAGTCCAACACTCTGTGTCACAACAGTGGCCAAAACCCACGTGTCATCAGGAAGTCCACCAGTAGAGCCAGAACTCCAGAAGCCCTCCCACTGTGGCCCCCCAAGCACCAAGAATACAGAGCATCACTGCCTAAATATCATGTTCCATCTGTACCTTGTGGCTAATAGCCACTGATGGACTGCTGCTGCATTTATTAAATCCCCTTTTGAAGCTGTCTATGCTTGTAGCTACCACCACTTTCAGCAGAAGTGAATTCCACGTTAATTACTCTTTGGGTTAAGAAGCACTTCCTTCTGTTTTAAAACTACTGTTCATCAATTTCATTGAGTGCCCGTGTATTGTGAGAAAGGGAGAAAAGTACCTTCTCTATCCCATGCCCACTTGTGTAAACCTCTGTCATGTCACTCCTCAGTCGTCATTTCTTCAAGCGAAAGAGTCCTAACCTCTTTAACCTTCCTTCATAGGGAAAGTGTTCTATCCCCTTAATCATTTTAGTTGCCCTTTTTTTGCACCTTTTCCAATGCTATAATATCTTTTTTGAGGTGTGGTGACCAGAACCATGCATGGCATTCCAAATAACCCCCCTCTAAACCTTTAAGAAATTGCTGTGCTTCCTCTGTGGTATGAATTACTGTCCAACTACTCCTATAAAAAACATTTATTTTAAAGCTAGGGTGTCTAACCTGCAGCCCACAGGCCAGAACTAGCCCGCCCAGGCCTTTAATCTGGCCCAGGAATGGGGCTAGTTTCTCTCTCCTCCCTCCCCTGCCCAACCTCGCTGTTCTCAGCTTGGGCTGTGTGGGAGTATAAAGAGCAGAGGGCAAGCCTGCCTCTGAGAGCAAGAAGCAGAGGGTGGGGCTGCCTCAGAATAGGAAGCAAAGGGTGGGGCTGCCAAACTTCCTGGACACCACTCCAAGCCTCCATAGTCCTCATCACAGGTAGGAGTTTTTTTGGGGGGGAGATCTTTCTGCTGTGATCCTTGTGCTTCTTTCTTATTTTACAACTGGCTTTGCAAAATCCCACTATTCCCCCACTTTCTGTGCTGGGTCCAGCCAGTCACCATGGATACCCTTCACTGAAAGCTGGATACGCAGTCCAAAAGCAAGCCAAGAAACAGAGCCAAAGGTCAGAAAGCCAGGAAATAAGTCAGAAGTTTCAGGAGCTAGGAGTGAAAAGCAGAGGCTGATGGCTGGGATCAGGTCCGAGCACGCATGGTTGATTCTGCGCCGAGGCAGGTGAGTGGGGGGTGTTTATGACCAGGTCCTCCCTTCCCTGGGAGTCACTCTGCAAAGACTCACAGCCCATCACATTGCCTTTGCAATAGCTGCAGTCTGGCACTCCTCTTTCTCTCTTGCATGTTCAGAAGCTGGCATACCCTGCGTCTGGGACAATCCAGTGAGCTAGGTGGGGATTCTGGCCTCAGGGTGTCTCCAACTCAGGGGGCTGGGCCAGGCTCTGGATCAGTCTCTCCCTCTAGCTGCACCTCAGTCTCTTCGCCTTGCTGCTCCTCCTGTGCAGCTGCTGGGGCCTCTTCTCCCTCAGTAGCTGCTAGAGGTTCCTCTTCTGGGCTGATTCCAGAGGAGGCTGGGTTGCTCCATGCCTCTTCCTCATCTGAGGAATAGTCAGCCTCAGCAGAGCCAAGACCTATGACACCTTTCCAGTTTAAGCAGGCACATTTTAAGTGTGTGGGTGGGGGGGGGAGGTTTGGGACCAGCCAGGGTAAAAATATAGAGTTCTGCAAACTCAAAGGACTCCAGTTTTGTAGAGAAATACTAGTTTTAACACACATACCCTCCTAAATGTGGAGCTCCAATGGAATAATAGCAGAACAAGTTATCATAAACCACCCTGTAAAACCCCCTGAGATCCCAGAGTGCCACTGCCACTCTGAGTAGATTGGGGGGGGGGGGGAGCTTTCATTGCTCAGCCATTTCATGTTCTTCCCCTGGGTTCTAGGCTCAGAACATTTATATTTGAAGTTTATACTTCGGGGGGGGGGGGGAGATTTGGAACCAACCACAGTTCAAATATATAGTTAAAAAATTTCAAAGAACTTGAGTTTTGCAGAGAAATATTAGCCCCTAATGTGGGGCTCCAATGGAATAGCTGCTATAATATCTTTAATTGTGTTTTTCTGTGTCCTTTATAAAGTTTATATCTCTGCTACCTGACATTACATTTTATGACACACATGGCCCAGCCTGACAAAGTCCAAGTTATGTCAAATCTGGCCCTCATAAGAAATGAATTCGACACCCCTGCTCTAAATGGAATACCCCAACAGTATCCAATTCTTTAAACCTTAGTTTCTTAGTTAAAAACTAAAATTGACACCTTTTGGACAGAGTGTCAGGATGAAGGTCATTTTGAATCTGTATTTCATGATCGTCTGCATCAAGAGGCTTTTTTGTCCACACATTACACAAAATTGCATCCTTAGTCCTCAACGTAATGAATGTAGCTAACACATCCTGTGGTTTCCCAAGTTGGTTTTTTTTTTTTTGCTATTCCTATGCCTATTCTTGATTCTGTCTCTATCCAGATACCCTTTTAGTATGTCTTCCAAAAAGCCCACAAGGTCTTTTCTTTCAATATTTTCCGGTAGGCCTCGAAATTTAAAATTATGCTTTTGACTTTCGTTTTGGATTTCTTTCAGTTTAGCTTTGAGTAAGGCCTGTTCGGCAACCCAGTCCTTTAACTCTGCTGCCTCTTTCTCCAAGCTCTGCCCAACAAATTTAAATCTATCCTCCAGCTTGTTTTTCTCCTAGTTCCTTTGTTAACTGCATACAACCTCCCATTTTTGCCTCTAGTCCCTCCACCTTATTCATAATTAAATTAAATCTTTCTTCTGTCTTCCTATCCCTTTCTTCTAGTTTGGATTCCAAGCATTTTTCCCACTCACGATTTCTGTGGCTTATACGTTTTTCTAAGCTCTTAAATTTTTTCAAAAAATTTCCTTTATGAATTCTAACAGTGAGGGCTGGCAGAACAAGACCCCTTCCTCCTCCTCTTGAGTTTCCTTATTCTTTTTAACTGGCATACTCCCATTTTTTTTTTCTTTTGCAAGTCCTGGAGCTACTGCCCATCAACTTCACTGGGTACCTCCTCCAGGTTCTAGTAGTATGGGAGAGCAAGAGAAAATTCTCCATACCCAGGGCTATTTCTGGGCAGGAACGCACAGGAACGGAGTTCCGGCTGGCTTCTGAGTTGGGCACACCTACAGCCTCCCCCCAGGGTTCCCCAGGCGCCTCACAAGCCACGGGGCACCTGGGGAAGCCAAGCCGATCCAGGGAGGGAAGGCAGTTTAAACTGCCTCCCCTCCTCGGGTTCCCCAGGTACTCTACAAGCCGCGGGGCACCTGGGGAAGCCAATCCTGGGAGGCAACCGCACTGTCAGGGGTGTGGCCTAATATACTAATGAGTTTCTACTGTTGGGTGTGGCCTGTTATGCTAATGAGTTCCTGCTGGGCTTTTTCTACAAAAAAAGCCCTGTCCATACCCATTTTCTACAGACCATATGTGCTTTTGTAAACCTCTGTCATGCCCTTCATCGTGTCCCAAACTTCTTAGTCTTTCTCCACCCTTCGGTCATTTGATTTCATTTTTTCCTACACTTTTTTTTTACATCTTTTCTGGCTTTGTGATATACTTTCAGAGATGTGGCAACCAGAAAACTACACTGTTTGTCAGATATGGCTATATCATAGACCTGCTATTCTATTTTCAATCATCTTTCTAATAATCTATATAATAAAATTTGCACTTTTCACCACTGCTTTGAACTGAGCCAGTATTTTCAGTGGTCTATTTAGGGAGGTTTGACCCAGTGTGCATCACTTCATAATCATCTGCTGTGGACCTCATTACCATGTCACTGCACACTCTCCCAATTTGGAGATAACCTCTTTGAGATCTTCACAGTTTGCTTTGTTTCTCATCATCCTATGTAATTTGATATCCTCTGCAAACTTGACTACTTCACTGTTCATCCCCAATTCCAGATTGTTTATGAACTATTTAAATACTAACAGTCCAAATACGAACCCTTGTGGAACCCCACTTCTTGCATCGTTCCATTACAAGAATTATCCAGTTAATCTTACTCTTTGCTGCTTTTTGTTTAACCGCTTTCTCTTCTGTGATTTTCATACCCCAGGATTGCTTTTAGTGAAGTAGCATATCAGAGTTTCATGTGCAACTTGATATTGTCTTACATGTCTTTAATTTTTCTTTCTTTTTAATGTTGAGCCATGTTTTACCTACCGTTGTAATTTTTTAAAATTGTGGTTACCTAACTTGCTTTTATGACTGGTGTTATTTTTAAAATCTAGGTAACAAAAGTTTTGCCTTGACATGGATGGCCCTCGCTAGCCTGTTCTTGTCAGATTTTGGATGCTAAGCATGATCAGCCCTGATTAGTATTTGGATGGGAGACTACCAAGGATGTCAGGGTTGCTACACAGAGGCAGGCAATGGCAAAACCTCCTCTGAACATCTCTTGTCTTGAAAACCATGGTGTTGCCATAAGTTGGCTGCATCAGCACTTCCCATGACTGACAACAACAGTTTCTTTTCTTCAGCCATCAGATATTCCCCCACCACAAGTTAGCTGACTGATTTAAAAGCTTTGCTAGGTATCATTGCTATTTCCTGTGTCAGCTGTTTTTTTTAATATCACTTAGTGGATATCTGATCTACCATTTAAACGTATTAAGAGCTTTGACCTTGAGCTTTTCCTCAAGTTCTGAAGCATTACAGTCCAGTTCCCCAGTCATGTATGCCTCTAGCTGTCTTTCAATTTAGTTTTGATTTTAGTTCAATTTTGTGCTCTCTCTCTCTCTCTCTCTCTCTCTCTCTCTCTCTCTCTCTCTCTCTCACACACACACACACACACACACACACACACACACACACACGTAAAAACTAACCAAAGTAAAGTCTTCATGAAGTGTTTGCACCATATCTTATCAATCTTGAATCTCCTTTTAATCTTTGGCAATCCTTGCTGTCTCTTTTTATGCTTTCTTATCTATATATCATCATTATTCTATCTAATAGTAAGTAGCGTTGTCAGGTCTCATCGCTCCAGCGGGGGGTTTGGGGGGCATTCCCGGTTGTCCCTGATGTGATGACATCACCCAGAAGTGATGTCATCATGTTGGGGATGTTGCACGGGGACACTCTGGTTTAAGGGCAAAACTACGGTAAAACCAACTTCTAACCATAGAGTTTTGCCCTTAAACCAATTCTCTGCATTATATACAGTTCTTTATGTTGCATAGTTTTCTTACTGTGATTATCGCTAGTGTGTTCTACTTTAATTTGATATGATTCAGAATACTGATAGGTTTGCCTTTACAGAGGATGATAGAAATTGTATATTGTCTAAGGCTCCCAAGCACACCCAGGGTGTGGCTTGGGATAATGGCTCTGAATGGCTGTCATTGGAAAATACTTATAAACGTAAGACACGCTTGGCATTACATGCCTTATTCTTAAGTGATTATTCCCACACGAATACTATTCCACAAGGGCTTAGAGTGCAAAAGGGTCCAGCATTATTTGTTGATAATGAGGCTTTTTGTAGCAAATGGACCTCTATCCTTAATAAATGTGCATACGATCTTATACTGCTTATTATAGAACAAGCCACTATGGATATGGAAGAATTAGAAACTGAGATTAAAACATTGGAAACTAATATTAGGCGACTGATGCTTTTGATAAATGCATAAAAGAAATGGAAGAGTCCCTTGAGATATTTGAGATGACCACCTTAGATATTAAGACTAAGAAATTTGAAAGGGACAGGAGGGACTATTCCTCTAACAGGGTCTATAAGTGGAATTCTCCACAAGATACTTGGGACAAATGGGTGACTTGGGCAGATAATAAAAGAAGACATACTGAATATGACACTAGAGAGACGGAGGATTCCACAACAACTTTGGGTCACGAGGGTCCGTTGTTCAGACCTTCCCTATATCGCAAGACTAAAACCCTTGCTGCGGAAAAAAAAACTAGAACAGCTTCTTCCACGACGGAGGCAGAAGAGGTAGCTCCAGATTTGTTTATTAATCTCTCATCCCAAAACTTGACCTGACAAGAAACCTGTCTTCTTAATCTTGGCTTAAGATTTGTTCCCACTCTTAGATATGATCCCTTTAATACTCGCATTGATGTATTTAAATTGATAAGATTGCTTAAATTGAAATTGATGTTTGGTGACTCTGCTGACAATAAACCTGTCCATCCCTTCAGAAAGAAATCTCAATATATTCCAGCTATTAATTCTCCTGACATACAAGTTTTTGAGCGTTTAGTACTTAGAGATATAGAGTCTCTTGAGAAGTCCAAACCAAGATATAAATTTAATCTTTCTCAAGAAGAGATAGGAATTATACAGACCTTAGCCTCGGATGATACGATTACTATTAAGTAAGCGGACAAAGGAGGAGGCATTGTAGTCTTGGATACCATGGATTACCTGACTATGGTCACTAAACTTTTGTCGGAACTGGACTTTTATAAACCTATTTCCTCTGACCCCTCTGATCAAGTTAAGATCATTATTAGGACTGGAGTGCATGAAGCGCTGGTTTTAGATTATATTGACCACCATACAGTGGATTTCCTCATGAATGACTTTCCTCATGCCCCGATATTCTATGTGCTGCCTAAGGTGCATAACCCAAGACACCCTCCCCCTGGGCGCCCCATAGTCTCAGACACTAATTCAATCTTCAAGCCACTTTCTCAGTACGTTGACTCTTTCCTACAGCTGTTTGTACAAAATACATCTTCATACGTCAGAGACTCAAAGGACTTTATTTCCAAGATTGAGGGAGTCTCTACACCTTCCAGTGTAATGTTAGTAACTATGGATGTGGCTGCCCTGTATTCCAATATACCTCATGAAGAGGCACGCCTGATTTTGGCAGAGTATTTGTCTAAAAGAGAAGAAGAAGAAGAAGAAGAAGAAGAGGAGATTGGATTTATATCCCGCCCTTCACTCACTTAAGAGTCTCAGAGAGGCTTACAAACTCCTTTCCCCTCCCCTCCCCACAACAGACACCCTGTGAGGTAGGTGGGGCTGAGAGAACTCTTTCCCAAGCTGTCCTTGAGGGAACAGCTGGTACAGAGCAATGGCTTGCCCAAGGTCATCCAGCCAGGTGCAAGTGGAGGAGTGAGGAATCAAACCCAGTTCTCCCAGATTAGAGTCCGCGCACTTAACCACTACACCAGACTGGCTCTCTGAGCATTTATCTCCTCCCACAGACTTTTTATTAGATTTGATTGATATAATTTTTGGCAGAAGCTATTTGCATTTCCAACATGACTTTTTCCTGCAGATCTGGGGAGTAGCCATGGGCTCAGCGTTTGCACCCTCGGTTGCCAACTTGTTCATGACAATGTTTGAGAAGAACTGGATTTTGAATCCTGATTCTAACCCATACTTCAAAAACATTCTCTTTTTCAAATGTTTCATTGATGACCTGTTCCTTTTATATTCAGGTCCACGGGTTGAGGATTTTGCTCTATGGCTAAATGCTGTTCACCCCACAATTAAGTTTACATTCCACTGTAGACCTACGAGCATAGCATTTCTGGATACCACTGTTTTTGTATCAGAAGCTGGCACTTTGGCAGTTAAGCCCTTTTCAAAGAGTACAGATAGAAACTCTTACCTACATTTCCAATCTCACCACGTTAAGCTTCTCAGATGGAATTTGCCATATGGGCAATTTCTCAGACAAAAGGAATTCAACTTTTCAGGCACATTATGATACTGCCTCATCAACACTATCTAAAGAATTTAAAGTAAGAGGTTATCCATCTAGGATTATTCAGGATGCATGGACTAGAGCTAATGGGATAGATCACGCTGATTTATTTAAAGAGACAATGCGTATTAGGCAAAATCATCAGTCTCTTTTTTGTGCTTTTGATTTTACTTCTTCGGCTTCTCCGATAAGAAATATTATTTTCAAACATTGACACATTATTGAAAAGATCCCTGGGTGCCACAATATACCTTTTGTAGGATTGAGAAGAACCAAGTCTGCATGATTCCCTTGTTCATTCCAATTTCTTACCTTGTTCTTCCGTCACTGCAGTGACATCTGGTGGTCATTTTCCCTGTGGCCACTGTAGTGTGTGTTCATTGGCATGGCAAACTACTAAAATTGTCACTCCGGAGTTGAGTTTTAATTATACATTAAGATTTCTCTCTACCTGTGCTACTAGACAGGTCGTGTATCTTTTAAAGTATCCCTGTTATTTTTTCTATGTAGGGATATCAGGTAGGACTATTAGAACCCGTATAACTGAGCACAGATCATGCATTAAAAACTTATGTATGGAATTGCCTCTTGTGCAACATTTTGTTGAAAAAGGTCACACTTTTGATGACTTCCAGTTTGTCATGTTGGAGATTATAACTACACATCAGTATAGCAAGGTGGATATCCATAGGGTCTTAAGACAACAGTAGGCTTTTTGGATGTTCCGTTTGAAAACCTAGTATCCTTTAGGACTAAATCAGTCTTTGGAATTCAACTCTTTTCTGTGAAGTTTAGTTTATTTTTCTCTAGCCCTTTAAGAGCTTTATAGGGCTGTGCCTCCTCGGCTGGGTAAATAGGAACACTACATGTAACTTATAGGTAAAACAAGCCGACATTTTGAGACTTTGTCCTTTTCTTGAGTGGCAGCCCATCTTGTAATCTTGTATAGACACTGGGGTAAGTCCCATGGTTATGACAATACTGAGCCTTAGACACTGTCAGTTTTGCTGATCATTAATAGTATGTTTGTCTTATAGGAAGTATTTCCTGGATTATGTACTTTGAAGATTTTGTCTATAAAATAGACTTCAGGTAACTACAAATGAAATCATATGGTTTTATAAAGAGACAATAATTTATGTAATTTAAATGATGATTTATTCAGTTTTGTATTTAGTAAACTGAGGAAGTTCAAACAAAACGAAGAATACAAGCCGGCATCTCTGTACTAGTTGTTAATTATTTTTTGTACCTTAATATGATTGTTTTGGTCTTTGTCCCCTCCTACAATATCCTTTAAACATTGTATAAGATAGGTTTGCTTTGCAGTATATTAATTTCTGACCACGTTAAGTCTTTATCTCATTATTATTAGGGTTTATTATTCCCATGTAATCTTTCTATGTAATTCTCTATGGTTCCTTGACTGTGTATATTTTGTTTAAATGAAGTTCTCTGCATTATATACAGTTTTTTATGTTGCATAGTTTTCTTACTGTGATTATCGCTAGTGTGTTCTACTTCCAGGGAAAACCCAGAAGTGACATCACTCCACTCTAGGAATTGCTGGAAACTTTATTGTAAAACTATAGCATTTCCAGCAATTCCTAGAGTAGAGTGACATCACTTCCAGGTTTTCCTTGGAAGTGATGTAATGCCATTGTGCTGACTTTGGTCTCCCATGTCCCCATTCCCCAGACTCCCACCAGTTGACAGCCACTGGCAGCACATATATGTTGAAAAGTTACATTGATATTGGCTACTTAAGCAGCTTTTCTGGGGTGAGACTGTAACTAGGATGTGATAGAAATAAAGGCTGTCATGGGTTCATCTCCTAGAAAGGTATGCAGACCATCAATTTTGATATCATAATTTAATCATAGTATTGCTTCAGAGAGTCATCCCATGAGCTTCAAATACTACTTTGTAACCAGTTCTAAGACTGTCAGCTGATTTAAGACCAGTCCAAATTATTCTCTTACAATATGCATTTTCATGACTTTTGTATCTGTTTGCAAGTATGTCACATATGTTTGGAATGTTGAGGATCATGCATTCCACCTGAGAAATCCACCTCATAAACCCTGTGATAATGTAGCATGCTGTTTTCCCCCCTTCTATGACATTGTGAATGTTTGGGTTATGTTTCTGTGGGACTCAGCTTTGAGTGACATCATGTGTCTGTCAGAACTATTTGTGCAGGTGCCAGAGTATCTGTACAAATAGAAATGATTCTTCTTTGTTTCTATGGCTGCGCTTGAATCAAGTTCTGGTACAAAGATGTCTCTCATTCTGTGAGAGTGTCTTTGTGCTTCACAGTGTGAACAGACTTTCTTGCCAGACATTCTATTAATCAAGTTTAAGACTTCCAATTTAGATGAACAAATGCCATGTTAGATAAGGGCGCAAATGTTTTGGAAACAGCTTCGTCAGCTTCCATTGGAATGTTACTAAAGGATCATGGGGCATGTCTCCCCAATGTCACTGGGGGAGAGACCTCTACAAGTGTCCTGACATAACTTTTTATTCTGGAAAACTCACCACAAACAATAGATAGCATCTCCATCTTACAATACATATGGTGTTATGCTAAATACCCACACCCACCCACACACAGGATGTACAGCTTCTAGACAGACTTTGGCCTGGTATCCGTTAGAGCCCATTTTTTCATGTAGTCAGCTTTTAAAAGGTTAAATTCTTTTCTGCATTCAGTTGCAAACAGTCCACTCCTCTATATTTTTATTCAAAAGAAACTTCAGTGAGCCTGCAGGAATTACTTAGTGTGCATAGACTTCAACTTTAATTTCTGTGGTCCGGTTCACCTTAATCTTCTTCGCTTCTCAAAATTTGCCCACTTTAAAATAAAATTTCCTATTTGTAGTTTGGCAGGGCTGCTGAATGGGGGAGGGTCAAGGGGACAACATTCCAGGGAACCAAGTCACTCTGTGGGTTTGGGAAGCCATTCAAAGTGTTACAAGTGTGTGGCTATCAATTCAGCAGCTCTTTAACTGAGCAAAATGAAAGGAAACAGAAAATGTGGTTTTGGGTCAGTGACTATTTCTCTTCTTAATCTACATGCCAGGGTTATTGTATGGGTATACTCATCTAAATTTACTGACATAAGGATGAGATATAAATGTAAAGTACGGAATGGAAAAATGTGTTCCTTCTAGAGAGAACCAATTATGCTACAAGCAAGGCATGTGCTTTGTTTAGGTTAGGTCTGTGTGGCATGAGCATCCCATGATTAAAGATTATTATCACTAACCATTATATCTATTAGGCTAGCCAGCACCAAAGCCACCATAATACTCTCTGTGTTAAGTGAAGACTTTGTCATGAGTGCCAACCAGAGCCTATATGGTCATGTTGGGATGTTTACTGGAGTTAGAAGCTCTGGATTAAAGACCACTCCACCCCAGGCTGCCTGCGTCGATTCAGAAACCCAAAATAAGCTAGTGGCCACTGCTTAAAATTTGTTTTGTGTGGTAGCTCTCTCAGGTTGACACAGTCGACCACCAGCTACTGATCCGCTGCCTCGCTGACAGTGGAGTTCAGGGGCTGGCCTTGCAGTGGCTTGTTTCCTTTTTCCAAGGTCGGGGACAGAGAGTGGTGCTAGAGGACCAGCTGTCCCGAAGGCACCCATTTGATTGTAGTGTGCCCCAAGGGGGCAGTATTGTCCCCGATGTTATTTAACATCTATATGCATCCTCTTGCCCAGGTTGCTCGGAAGCATGGGCTGGGTTGTCACCAGTATGTGGATGACACCCAGCTCTATCTGTTGTTGGGTGGTCAGTCTGACTCCAAATTGGAAGATCTTGACCAGGCGTTGCAGACTGTGGCTGGTTGGCTTAGGCTGAGCCGGTTGAAATTGAATCCGATGAAGACGGAGGTCCTGTACCTGAGTCGGGATGGTCTGGGGGTAGGGATCCCACTCCCGGCCTTCGATGGGGCACCACTGGTGCCTGCGCCGAGGGTTAGGAGTTTGGGAGTGCTCCTAGACGTCTCCTTATCAATGGAGGCCCAGGTAGCAGCCACTGCCAAGTTGGCCTTCTGTCATCTTAGGCTGATTAGGCAGTTGGTTCCCTTCCTCGAACACAATCAACAGTGATCCATACGATGATCACCTTGAGACTGGAATACTGTAATGCCCTCTACACGGGGCTGCCCTTGTCTCAGATCTGGAAGTTGCAGCTAGTGCAGAATGCAGTGGCGAGGCTGTTGTTGTGTCTTCCTGTGCGGGAATACATCCAGCCCACCTTAAGAACTGGCTGCCTATAGCATAGCGGATTCAATTCAAGGTTCTCACCTTTAAAGCCCTTTATGGCCAGGGACCTGCATACCTGAGGGACCGCCTTTCCCCATATGTCCCCCAGACAGCACTGCGATTGGGGGCCCAGAATCGGTTGGTCCTCCCGAACATCAAAGAGGCCAGACTGGTAACGACGAGGGCTAGGGCTTTTTCGGTGGCGGCTCCATTCTGGTGGAATGAGCTCCCAGAGGAGATCAGGGTCCGGTGGGACCTGCTACAGTTCTGCAGGGCCTGTAAAATGGAGCTCTTCCACCAGGCCTTTTGAGTCGCCGCTGCTAGCACTGCTACCACCACTACTATCACTGTCACCTGACATCTGACAGCTATGATGAGTGAGCCTGACCTCTCTGGGTCCCCCCTCTCTTGTCCTCACCCTCTCTCGTCTAAGCCCAACTCGAGTACTGCGTTCATCTGACGGGAATTAAGTAGCTGACTGTAATGAGGAATTAATGCCAGCACTTTATATGTGATCTATATGTGATTTATATGTGATATTTATGGTTTTAAATTTTGTATTGCTAGATTTTATAGTGTACACAGTATTATCTGTCGTTTTTATACTGTTGTAAGCCGCTCTGAGACGGCTTTGCTGGAAGGGTGGGGTATAAGTTTAACTAATAACTTAATAAATAAACATACTGTACCACATTTACAAGAATTGTATACTAACTGCATCGTGAAAGTTTTTCATATGACTGGCTTGCATAAGCTGAGAGCCTCCACACAAAACTTTTAAAATACTACTCAGTTGTCTGGTATTCATCTGATTTATGACATGATCCTACAGCCTCAATTGTTGACTATCACAGCTGAACACATCTAGCAGAATCATATATTAGTGCTTCTTGGACTTCATCTCTGGAGAGTGTTGGTGACACTCTCAAGGCAAAATACTGCATTTTTAGTGTGATTTTAAAACTACATGTGGAAAACTAGCAAATCAGGGAGAAAGGTTCTAATTTAAGGGAAATATATTTTTAGCCCTAAATGTAAATTATAAATGTACATTGAAAAGATTTTTAAAAACATTTTATGGATTTGTAAGTAGAAAAAGTAAGTCCTTTTAGAAGAAATGTGGCCCAAGCTGCTTCCAGGTGTTCATGCACCTGCAGTTGTATGGAGCATGACTTGGTTGTGATGACAAAATCCCCTTTTCCATATGTTTTTGATATGCCAGCTGAATATAAATTAAAACTAACTTCCACTTTTGCTGTGAGAGGAGTTTTCTTTCTGAAAACAGATAATGAGCCGTAGAGGTTCGCATCTCCTCTCTTTTCCAACACTGAACATTTCCTGCCCACCTAATGTGTGTCCTGTTATGTTAAAAAGATAGCTCTGTCTGGACAGGCAGTTCTTTCTCTCCCATCCCCTGTGTCTTTAGTAATTAATAAATCCCTCAGAATGGCCCACTTTAAAGCTAACTTTCCCATTGACTGGCCCTGCAAAAGTCACTAAACCTAACTTTAGGGGCACTGATTGGACAAGAGACCCAAATCAAAATTCCATCCCCAAAAGTATCCCTTTGAAAAGGACTACCATTCATCATGATAATTCACAATGGGTAGCCACTCTAGACTGTAGGAAAAAATAAAGCAGGAATCCAGTGGTATTTTAGAGATTTACAGAATTTATTCCAGAATAATAGTTCATGACTCAGAGCTTACTATTTTACTTTTTAATGCACTTTCCTCCAGGATAATGGGAAGTGAGGAGAAGACTACAAAAATCTCCATTGTGGCTCTAATCCAATTATATGTATAGTCCTTTTCAGTTGATATGTTTCCAGGGCTCCTACTGCATGTACCAGCTGAGTACTATACACTTTTATCTTGATACACGTGGTCACCATTTTGCCTGAGTAGGGAAATTTGTCTGTATTCCAAATTTGATACACAGGATCAGAAACTAGGGATGCCACACACCTCCAATGGGGTGGAGGTTCCCCCACTTTCTGGCCCCCCATCCACTGCCAGCCAGCTGGCCGGGGGGGGGGAGCCCCAATCCCAAAGAGCCCCATTGCGCCTGATGTGATGTCATGACCCAGAGTAATGTCATTGTGCTGGGCACATTGTGTGGGGGACACCTAGCATTTGGATAAAAACTATATGGTGACTCCAGGAGCCAGGCTGGAGCCCCCCGCCAGGACTGAGGTAAGACCTGGCAACCCTATCAGAAACTCTGGTTTTTCAGGGTATGCGTTTATGCATAGCACAGCTGGAGTATAAATGCATTGCCCAGTTAAGACAAAATGGTGATTATGTGTATCAAGATGATCATGCATAGCATGTTCTCCTGATAAGTGTGGTCGGAACAGCAGAAGTGTAACAACTAAGGATCAAACTAGATGATAAATCTGCTTATGGACAGACATGATGTCAGGGAACTGACATTTGCAGGAGCACCAGGGCCGGATTTGGCTCAGGAGCTTGACGTGGGGGGAAGAGGGGCTTGAGCCTCTTCTGGTGCTGTCTCCCTAAACTGACTGCAGTGTGCAAAGACCCTACAGCAGGGCAAATATGCTTGGGGAGGCTGAAGCCTTTCTTCCCTCTATGCCACACTCTTTAGCTGAATCAAGACTAGGATCTTCCCCCCCCCCCCAGTTGGCCTTGCCCCAGCACTCCAGTGGCCAGCATGAGAAATTAATTAATTAATTAATTAAATTGCTTTAGGCAGTGGTATGACATCACTTATGGTACAACCAAGAAGCAATGTCGCACTTCTCTAGGAATTGGCCTAATTTTCTGCAATCTTTAAGCCAGCTCAGCACCCTACCATCTAGGCTGAACTGAATAAAATTACTGACCTTTAGAAAGATACAAATGGAGGACCCACAATTACTTGCAAGGGGCATCTAACATTCCCCTGTATCCACTCCCTCATTATTTTCTCTTCCCCTCCTCCTGGCAACTCCCATATCCCTTCTGTGCTCTCTTCTCTCCATCCCAACCACCTACCAACCTAGCTTTTATTCCATCCTTCTTCCCAGCAAGGACCTAAAGCAGCTTACAGTGTTCTCCTTTGTTCCATTTTATCTTCATAACATCCCCATGAGGTAGGTTAAGCTGGGAGTTTGTGACTGGCCAAGATCACCCAGTGAGCTTCCACAACATAATGGGCATTCAAACCTTAGGTCTCCTTGCTCTTAGACTGAAGCTCTAACCACTACACCACACTGGCTTTTCTTTGATGGCTACTATTGAATAGTAGTAAGCATCCGGGCCTGCTAACGGTTGTTGGCAGGCTTGACCCCAATAAGTCCTCCCTCAAAGGTCAAAACAGAGTCTTTTGCAGCTCTGCTTCCCCCTGACCCACTGCCTTTTAATGACAGAAGCAGCCGGAAGGCTGAAAATATTGTTGTGGTTGCCTAGCAACCCCCACAATGGCTCACACAGAGGGTATTCATTTCTTAAAGGTACAGGTGCTGCTTCTATTATTTTAGGAGGGTTAACCCTCCAATGTATTTGTTTAACATTTCAGATTTTCTCAAACCTGGGGCTTTTCTCAGGTTTGTAGAAAGATCTGTCTTATCTGTCTATGGCTCCAGCCTTTGGATTTAAGTATCCCCAGATGGGGTCATTATTGAGAATTAGACGTATTGATGTAGTAGATGAGGGTGAAAGCAGAAAGTACACATGGAGAGTGATCAGTCTTGCATTTAGCATATGCCCTTCTTAGCAATCCGTAATTTGGGGGATAAATGGGCATTTAGGGGCCTCCAGGGTTTTCAGTAACTTACCCCAGAAAAAGACATTTATCCAGAACTCATATATAAAGCAGGATACAGCTAGCCAGTTTGGTGATCACATTTATGATGCTGAAATAACCCAAAATATAGCTACAGCTTCTTGGTTCACAAAACATCTGCACTTTTCTCCCCCCTCTAATTCTCCCTGCATGGTAATGAAATGTTTTAGTGGTTACACATGTCGAAAAGAAGTTAGAACTCCTTCTCCCCCCCCCCCCCCTTAGTTAGATTTAATTATATTTTAAACACTGTTCAGGCAGTGGATAGTGGTGGTTGTATTGGTGAGCCATCTAATATTGTTTTGTAAATCCTACTTTGCTACTGTAGACGCTAAGCTTCATGTTATATGACATACAACATAATCTTTTTAGAAAATATGTCAGCAAAATCAATCTCAGTGATTCCAGTTCTTTTCATCCAGCACCACTACATAACCCAGTTTGCCCCTGCTTTTATGCTTGTTAAAAGTACAAGGGTAAATTTAAATAGATTCCTTACAGATTTACTTACTAAAGATTTATTGTGATACAAAGTTTTTGTGAACTACAGTCCACTTCATAAGATGTAAGAAGTATGTCCTATAGTGGTGCACCTATGTCTGTGTGTACAAATATAAAATTACAAAATTAGACAGAGGGTTTGGATCAGGGTTTGGATCTGCAGGCCCTTGATGGCTCTTGGCTGCCCTGTATCCTGGAGCTGTATGTGTGCAGCAGGCCATTGCAAATGAGGGAAATGGTGTTTGTTGTTGTTGTTGTTTTCATCTTGCTCTTATTATTTGAAATGGAAGGAGGTGAAGGCAATGAGATGAGACTGAGAGTTGCGTTGTGCTTATGCTCTGGCCCCGCTGGCAGCTTACTGCACCCAGTGATGAATGAGCTCATTGCTGGGTCTTGCACAAGCTCCTCCGCTGAGGATTCAGAATCTTTAATAAGGTAGCCTGCCTTTCCTCCAGCCTTGGTGGTTGCATAAGTTTTTATTAACTGTACCAGAGTAATACTGGACCACATCGCTGGGCCAGTGTGATCAGGAAGAGAAAAGACATTTGAATCAAGGCAAAGCAGCAGAGAACACATAAAAGAGGGGGTAGGAAAGGAGATGGTTTCATGGGGGCTTTGTGAAGAAAAACCTTCCAAATAGAGATATACAGTGACTTGCTCCTTTACAAAGCTATGCCCATCAGTCATGGATGAGACAGGTGTGTAGGGGTCCTGTAATGGGAGCTAAACTTCAACCTTAATATATGACCTGGTGGGCCATTGATAACAAACACATCCAGAATCCTTGTGGGGTTAAAGGTAGAGGTGTGTGCTTGGTATAAACCGAGCCAAAGAAATACCTGAAAAAGAAGGTGTTTAAAAAGATTGCCTTGACTTTAAACATCTTCCAGGTGAACTCGTCACTTCAGAGTTCACTTGCAGCACAGTTTGCAAAAGGCATTTAAAAGGACCACGCTTCCTTTAAATGCCTTCCCCCATCCATTGGAAACAATGGGGGATGGGGGCACCTTCTTCTGGGGCCCAAGAATTGGACCCCCTGGTCCAATCTTTTTCAAACTTGGGGGGAGGTTGAGGAGAGGCACCAGCAGCTATGCTGCAAATTCAGTGCCTCTACCTTAAAAAACAGCCCCCAAGCCTCAGATGCCCCAGGCTCAATTATCCATTATAGCCTATGGGGACTATTGACTATAATGGTCCCCATAGGGTATAATGGAGCCAAAAATATTCTGCAGTCCTGAATATTTTCCAAATCTGAATACCATACCAGTATTGAAATTTGGGAATATTGGGGAATACCAATATTTTGGGGGTTCTTTTCTTCTAGTAAAAGGAGTATTGGGTGCATACATCCTCATAGAATGTGTTATGGTTGCTACCAGATCTCTTTTGTTTCATGCCTCTTCTAAGGGCCCAAGCATTGAAGAGGAGCATTATGCCAAGGATTGGGGGTGGAGGTGGGAAGGATGACAGACTGGGTTGCAAGCCATAATATCATTATTTTCAAAAATAAAATAGTTTTTTTTAATAATACATAATGGGGAGGAATATATTTATTTTATCGCCTTTATATACCACCTTTCTTCTATTGCATTTGAGGCAATTCACAATTAAAAACTAGTGCCTAAAATATAATTTATATGACACAAAAGGTAAAAGGAATGGGAAGGGAAGAGGGAAACAAGCCAACTCGGATACCAACTCTTAGAGGTAGGGGAGCATGACTGGAAGGAGGATGTGTTACACATTTATAGGGATAAGCATGAACTGGCGCATGAAGCAATATCTGTACCAATTTGGGCTGGACCAGAGTCCAGGAAGCGATGTTCAGCAAAGCACGTACTCCGTGTACATTTCCCGAACTTCAGGGGCAGTCCCAAGTGGTCCGAGGTGGTCCAGGAAATGGAAATGTCTCCTGGAAAACCCAGCAAATTCCCAGGCAACGGTAGGGGTGGAATTCTCTCCAGCCTTGGAAACCCCAATTGGGGCCCTCTAAAGCTTGACAGGCAGTGCTGGCTGCCAATTAGAGAGCCCCCATTCAGCTCCATGGCATCTGAAAACTATATGAGGAGTGGGTGCAGCCCTGCATTCCTTTGTTGGTGGGTTGCAATGAGTAGGAGAGGATCAATATTGTATTTGCAAATTTGCAGTTAATAGCATGAAGAAGTTGATCAGATTCAGATTCACTGGGCTGGGGAAAGCAGAGGATTGCTTTGCTCTTACTTCTGTGAGTGCCACAGCACCCAGCCTTTCAGCTCACATTGAGCAGTAGGGCTTTACTTGGGGGTTCCTCTGACGAGGACCCGGATTTCTACACCCCCCTTTCTTTTGTTGATCAACTTTCTGGGCTGTGTGTGGTGTGTTTACTGGGCCAGGGCTCCGTGTGTCAAACGCAGCCTACGGCATTGCTTTGTTTCTGCTGTGGCCAGTTTCTGTTACTTCTGTTTCTCTCTCTCTGCCGGGGGCTTTGGGTGTTTGTGGGTCAGGGCTTTGTTTGCACAGCATTTCCACTCACGCTAGGTGGTGGGGCATAGCTGGTGGGTGACTAAGCTGAGGGCTCACACATTTGCACACCCCACCCCTGTTTTTTGGATCTTCTAGCTCTCACTCTGTTGGGGGGTTGGGGGGATTACACTCAGCTTCTTGGCTCACACCAGGTAGTGGGGCACACACACACACCATCCCTTTCACTCGCACTGCTAGCAAGGTGACAGCAGTGTGTGGCCAACATCCCAAGGTAGCTAATAAGCAGTCCTTCATTTTTGTACAACGACAGCATTTCTTCCCTGGCTCCAGACTCAGAGTTTTCCAGAGCTGTCCTCTTTCACTTGCCCCACTGGCAAGAAGATGGTAGTGCATGTCCAGCCCTTCCTGGGAATAGAACTTGGTGGGCGGAAACAGATTTGAGCCACCTGTTACGAATGTGATCTCTCTCTCTCTCTCTCTCTCTCTCTCTCTCTCTGTTCCTGGGCCTTGGGTGTCAATCCACACATAACTTAGAGAGCATGTAGGGGGGCATCCTGGGGAGGTCCACTGTGAATTTGATGCCTCTATTTCACACAGGGTCCATTTTGTACACTCCAGAACCCACACCTGATGTCACCTCCAAGAGCACTTTCCTAGGGGCACCTTCTTTGGGGAGGTTATAACTTGGACCCCCAAGTCCAATCTGCACATAACTTGGAGGGCATGTAAGGGGGATCCCCAGAGAGGTCTGTTGCAAGTTTGATGTCTCTAGCTCACACAGGGTCTGTTCTATACACTCCAGAAACTGCACATGACATCACCCCCAAAAGCACTTTCCTGGGGTGCCTTCTTTGGGGGGGTGTAACTCGGACCCCCAACATCCAATCTTTACCATTCTTGGTGGGCAGATAGAAGAGAGGCAGCTGGAGATCCCCTGCAAATTTTGATTCTCTAGCACCCGGGGGGGGGGGGGTTATGCCACATCCCAAACTTCCCAGATGAATTTGGTCCATGTGAGGCCGGTTCAGTTTGGGGCTCAGTCCATGGGCTGCCACAGACCCCAAACCATCCCTACACATTTATACTGAGTGCATCTTGTTGTTTTTATTTAATGTTCATTTATGCAGCAACTAAGAATGCAGGTTCTCTTTTGGCAAAGGTTAGAAAATTATTAGGGGGCAGGGGAAACATAATTCTGTACCCTTCATCAGGACTTTCTCAGAAAGGGCATGACACAGGTTTTTCCAATATTAAAAACATCACTGTGTTTAGCAGTGCTTAGATTCATGCTGAATGCACTCTTCTTCTCATGCCTACCAAAGACACCATGAGGACATGATAGGGGGAGACTTAAGTGTTTCAGGCAACAGTTAAGTGGGGTTTACCTTTTTCTTAGCTAGAATGTAGTTTGATTTAAATGGCTTTCTTCCATTTTCTGCCCTACAATACAAATAATCACATGTGCATGCCAGGAATATAGCAGGGCGGTAAAGTATGTTTTGTGTCATGTTGGAAAGTGCACTAAGCACTGGATAATCTCTAAAAACCAGGTGCCTTCCCAAGAAAGATGCATAGATGCAGATGAGTCATATGAATAGTCATACATACTGTTTGCTACTTCATGGAATTGCATACTGCATTTTTCAAAAATCAGAGCTGCAGGATTACTGGAAACCAGTTGTCGCCTTTATATGAGTCACTTGTTCAGTGCATTTGCAACCGTGACCAGCCAAGGAAAGCCACCTGTGTTATAGGAATTATTCCAGAATGCATGTTAAGAGAGTTGGCCCTGAGGTGACTGAATGCACCAGCCTTAGAATAGCTTTCCCTAACTTTGGAATAGTGGTCCCCTATCAGTGCCCTTCAGTTCAGCATTGCAAATAACCTTATTTCCTTGGCACCAGACTTCACCTTGATTTTGCCATCAGACCTCACATTGTTTCCAGGCAACTGGTACTGCATAGCATGCCAATGTATATGAGGGGGTTTTACACTGGGAGTGGGATATGTTCTTGCTTAGTGGAGGTTATGAGAGACCTTCAGAAAAATAGGATGTCAGAACTGCATGGGCTATGACTTGAATCAGCATCCACTGTTTGTATATGCAGATGGGGCATGGCTGATTAAAAATGGATCCTGGCAAGATTCCAGAAACAAGGTTATTATCTTTATAAGTCAATCCTATTGAAACGGTCTCTGTCCTAGATCTCAGTCATACACTCTGAGTAGTTCCCTAGGCCCTGCTATAAAGAGCAGAGGAAATAGGTGAGGAGAAAGCCATTGTTTCTGTGCTCTGCTTTAAGGTGCATGGTGGAGTAACTGCTAACTTAATCCGCAGTTTAACCAGCTTGTTTCAGTGAAAAGAAGAGGAGAAGAAGAGATAGGATTTATACCCCACCCTTCACTTGGAGTCTCAGAGTGGCTTACAAACTCCTTCCCCTTCCCCTCCCCACAACAGACACCCTGTGAGGTAGGTGGGGCTGAGAGAGCTCTGACAGAAACTGCTCTTTTTCAAGAACAGCTGTGCCAGAGCTATGGCTTGCCCAAGGTCATCCAGCAGGTGCAAGTGGAGGAGTGGGAATCAAACCCAGTTCTCCCAGATTAGAGTCCACGCACTTAACCAGCTTCATCAGCTGGCAACTGTACAGCTATTTCAGGGTTAGCTGAATATAAAAAATGTTTTTTTGTATCACTTGACCCAGTTGTCACATTCTGGTAGGAATCTGACAGAACTCCTTATAGAAATTCCTGTTGGTGGGAGAGAGAATCACACTTCTCAAAATTGGTCAACTGGCAGATTCACCCATGGCTCCCCGACAGAACGCCCCCTCCTCTCTTCACTGCTAAAAGGAGATTGGTGAAGGGAAGAGGCCAGGGCATCTATGAGCAGGAGAGGCTCCCTTCTGTCCTGACCATGTGCTCCTGTTTGTCTCCCTCACTGGAAGGGTGTGTCACTGCCCCTTCTCTCCCTCATATCAGCTGAGGCATTTATGACAGCATGAAGACTTCTCAGTGCATTTCAGAATGTCTCAACAGAATCAGACAGGAGGGGTATAGGAACAGCAACATTAAGAAAGGAAGGGAAATGAACGCAGGGGTGAGAGTAGGCAACAGGATTTGGGCCAGGAACGCTTGGCATTATAGTCATCTGCAGTGTTCCCTCTAAGCTGAGTTAGTGTGAGCTACCTCACAGTTTTGTAGCCTCCGGCTCACACATTTTTTGTCTTAGCTCAAGAAGGATGGCTCCAGAGCAAACTAATTTATGCAGTAGACAAATCGCTCACTCACAACTTTAATGCCAGAAGTTCACAAAGTAGATTTTTTGCTCACAAGACTCTACTGCTTAGAGGGAGCCTTGGCTGTCTGCAGGAAACTGTAGCCTGTCAAATATGGGCTGCCAGAAGCACAACAATAAAATCAGAAGGGTTTTGAACAACAGTATAACCAAATAATTGTTTTGTCTCCATCCTTGTCTTTAAATACATAGTCACACATTGGGGTGGGAATTGTTACAAGCACACTTAATGTACGTGTAGTGTGACAGACAGTTACTTGGCAAATGTTTTGCTATAGATACCCTTATCAAAGAGCCAGGATCATCTGGAACACTCTGTTGAATGAGCACCGTGTTCCTGTGGGAAACCTGGCTTTCTTCCTGGGTAATGTGTGAAATAACCCTATTGCAACAAGTGTGAAATTCTTACATTCTATCCACTAGAAGTGTGACCAGATCATTTTTGAATTCTCAGCTTTTAGCTTTCCGCATTTTAAATGTGAAGGCTGCCAATGTCTGCTTTTGATGACTTCAGAAAATTCTCAGAATTTAAAATCCTGCTTTGGATTTTAAGGTTTTGCACTGTGTTGTCCGTGACTATGCTAAATATTATCAGAAGAGGAGAGAGAAGTCACTGGAATGAGAGAGCTTGTAAGAGTTCCTCAGTCTGGAGATTTCAGAAAGATGTACTTTGTTTGACCAAGCCATGACCTCTGTCTCTGCAGCTGAATCACAGGCCCTTGCCTCCCAAATATATTCCTGTGAAGAAGATGGAGAAGGGCATGCTGCTAGAGCACATCCTGATTGACCTGAAGGTGCCTCATAGTTATGAGGTTCGCTTGACACCTTTGACCCGCTTTGGGGCTGGAGACATGGCTACTCGTATCATTCGCTACACAGAACGTAAGTGTCTCCTTCTCTACATTACTCAGAAAATGATCAGGGCTCTTTATGTGGTCCACAAGGCACATACAGCTCTCAACTTAAAACATTTCAATGCATCATCGGCAATTTATAACCTCTACTGGATAATGACAGTTCTTTTTCACAAGTACTGGGGGGTGAACCTTTCCTTGTGCACAGACAGCCCCCCAGTCTTAAACTACTCCTCACCCACAATAATACAATATCTAATTCAAACATGAACCCTGGCACCAGAGCTTGCAGTAAACCCAGATGCCAATTTTGCTGCCACATACAAATAGACAACACAATCACTGGCCTTAACCACATCAATTACACCATCACAGGCACATTCAGTTGCTCATCTTCTAATGTTGTATATGCCATTACATGCCAACAGTGTCCTTCAGTTCTCTACATAGGGCAAAGAGGTGAAACACTACACCAAAGGATAACTGCACACACATCTGATATCAAGAATTGAGAAACCTGTAGGAGAAAATTTCAACCTTCTAGGGCACTCAATGGGGGACCTCAAAGTAGCTGTTTTATTGCAAAGGAATTTCAGAAACAGACTGGAACAGGAGACTGCTGAATTAGAAATTATTACAACACTCAGGACAATGGAACCCCCAGGGCTTAACAGAGATATCAGTTTCTTATCTCACTACACATGCTAAGTCACTCAGTTCTTGCTTATACCCAGAATTAAACTTTGCTCTTCTTAAAGGTGCCACTGGACTAAAACTTAGTTCTCACATCTATTTGTTAACTCTTTTATGATCTATAAGCTGATTTGCTGCTCTTCACAGGTCTTACCAACTGTTTTAATCCAATCTGAGCTATAATTATTGCTCAGTTACCTATGCATCTTGACTCTAATTAGCCCTTCCTGACAACTAACCCCCTGCCACCTTTATGTATTGATTGAGGAAGTCTTGTTTCAATGTATCTGAAGAAGTGTGCATGCACACGAAAGCTTATACCCAGAATTAAGCTTTGTTGATCTTAAAGGTGCCACTGCACTCAAACTTTATTAGTTCACTTTGGTCTTTGTAGCCATAAATCTTTTGTTAGTAGAAGGAAATATACATAGACAGGACTGCCTGCATCAATGAACTTGCAGATGTATGGCCACTGTATTTTAACTTAGGCTCAAAGGACTGCAGATTTTGAAAGTTTCCAAACAGTGATTTACATGGTCTCATGCACTTTTATGTATGGGCTTGTATCTTATGCCTTCATTCTACATGCACTTCTCTTTGGCCATTGCAGAAGCAGTCCTCCACTGTGGACTGCATTCCTATTGTGCTAGGTAGTTTGGGGCTCCATGAAAATCATTGGCCATGTGCAAGCAAAAGTGCCTAGCATGATAAGAGTGGCACTCCACAGAACAGGGCAGCCTCTGCTGTGGTTAAACAGCAGCACATGTGGAACGAATGTATAGAATCCATGCCATGGTCTAGTTTCAGTGTAAACTGAATTCTTAATTCCACATCCTTCAAATCCTACTTCAAATCCCAAGGATCATCTAACTGCTTTCAATTAACATATGAGTTTTCACTTTCTGGGAATGAAATATAAAACAGAGTATATCTTTGCATTTCTGTTGCTGCACACAATTTTGGTGGGATCACTCAACACCTCAGATTCCCCAAGAAGTAGAATCTTCTATTTGGCATGGGTTTCTCCCCCAGAGGAAACCAAATCCTCAGTCCTCTCTTTAAATCCCATTTCACATTAAATTCAGTTTTATAAAATGTTATCAGCCTCCCATGGTTTTCCCATCCCAACAATTGTTGTCTGTTCTCTCAGTTCCCATTAGGCTTCAGGAATGAATGAGGTAAGTTTATCAAAGTGAACTCTTTTTTCTCAGAACTTCTTGTGGCCAAAAGATTGTTTCTGAGTGCCACACTTAAGAAACTATATGCTGAATCTCAAATTCTGATCCAGGGTGTTAAGGTATCAAGATGTTACTTTAATCAAATCTATTAGTAAAATTCTGGACATTTTTTCCTGTTTTGTCATTGAGTGTGTTCATACAGATTTAATGATATTCTAAAACCTGTTTTCTGATTCCTTTCCTAGCACTCAGCTCCCCCAACCCAACAGGTAAGTAATGAGACTCAATTCTTCGCTTTTTAAAATATATCTAAAACCATCCTGTGTCCTATAGCCACAAGTCATGCATTAACAATAAAAGATAATAAAAAACACCCCCAAAGTGCCTAAAATGTACAGCTAAAATAAATATAAACATATCCAGCATACATAATCTCTTATATTCTCAACATTAAATTTTAGAAAACTGGGCCTTGCATTTTCTACAGAAGATGTTTAGGAACTTGAGCAGAATTTTGGAAGATGAGAAATTTTAAAGTGGGCAGAAGCCACTGAGATTGCCTCTGGACATATCTGATGCACAGAGCGAACAAAAGCAAGAAATCTGCTGATTTTAGAAATCACAGAGGGACATAGGAGACAGTCTTTATTGTATCTAGTGTATAAATTGTATAGGGCTGAGGTCAGATTTAGTGCCTTCAGCTGTGTCCCAAAGACTATACTAAATCAATGAAGAAGACCTGGGAACACTGCTGTAGTGTCTTCAGTGACCTATCTGATTACTTTGTTAATCTAATGGGAAGATGCCATGCAAGCAAGCTTGTCTTACTCTGAGCCAAGGTCTAATATAGAACTCAGATATGAATTCTCTTCGCTAGGTATCCTGGCTTCCATACAGAATTTAATGTAAGGCTCACTGGGGTCAAACTAAAGCACAAAATCTGTTTCAAAAGACCAACCTTGGAAACTGCATTTCCCATATCTCTGAGCATTAGCTTGGCTTTCTGTTTGTTTGTCTGCTTGCAATCGGAGGCTGGCTGATGATGAGAGCCCCTCCTGACCACATGCAGGGTGACCTTCTCTCACCTCTGAGTCACCCACTGCCAGCCTACACATATCTGGAATCAGGGAGAACGGTCCTTCAGATCAAGAGTTTCAACTTCCCAGCAAGTTGTCCCCTCTCTTGTTATGCATCAAAGCTGCCATCTTCAGCATACTTTTTTTACAAACCCCACAGATGATGGTGGGACTTACTTTTGAGTAAACATGGATAAGATTGTGCTGTAAAGTGCAGAGACAATACCATAAGAGCTATGCTAGCCTACACATTTTCTCCATTGTTCCTGTCTGAGCCACGAAAGGTTTCACTCGCTCAATTTCTGTGTGTCAGGCAGGCGTTCAGAGCACAGGGCCAGTGCTAAACAAGGATAGAAATTATAAGCAAATTGCTTATAAAGGGTGATCATAAAGGGTGATCGTTTGTGGTCCTGCCTGTTCTGGGAAATGCATGCCAAGATCAAACTCCATTTTAAATCCAGATTGTATTATGCAAGATGATCCTCCAAATCGTTCTTTCATAAAAGCAAATGCTTCTGTCTGGAAGGATATCTAGCATTCAACACCCAGAACTCATATCCAGATAGTTTTATTAAAAATAGTACCCCTTCCAACCATGAGGATGACCTGAATGAAATCTCTGCTCGAGTCTTCACTTCAGAATGTTAGATTATGATAGTATGTTATTTATTTAGGATATTTCAGCCTCTAAAACAAGCCATTAAAAACAAGTGATTGGGCATAAGAAGCATAAAGAGTTTTAAAACAATCCATAAAAAGGAAGCAGGCCATTAAAAAGTTGATAAGATAAAACACCTAAGTAAAAGTCTAAGTAAAAAGATGTGTTTTTGCCTGGCAACTAAAACAAAGTGAGCAGCAGGCCTCAAGGGGTAGGGCATTCCAAAGTTGAGGTGCCACCACAGAAAATGCCCTGTCTCTAGTTGCTACCCACCTCACTTCTGAAGGCAGCAGCCTAAAGATCAGGATTTAAGAAGCAGATCTTAACCAGCAGGCTGAATACTATGAGAGCTTAAATGCAGAGCTTATCTCAGTGCAGTCTTCCATGTATGTTGATCTATCCTTTCATTGAAGGCTGATGCTGAGTTCTTCTCTTAGGCTAAAGCTCCCCAAAGTTTAAAACAGAATTACAAACATAAGAATTGCTTTGCTGTACCTGACCAAAATGTGCCCAGTCTGGCATGTTGTGTTCAACAGTGTTGGCCTGGACACTTAACAAGCCAAAAATAGGAGGGTTGGCCATTCAGTGGTTTGTCTGGAATTTGGCCTCTAAACTTGAAGGCTCAGGGCCAGACTAGACATGACAGCATCCTTGGGGCCACCATGAGGATGCCACCACCATTTTAAAGTCATTTTAAAATTCCACAAGGGGGGGGCTTATGGTGCAGTGCTCATCTCTTTCCCTCCCCCATGTGCTTCTTCAAGTGCTAAGACAGCCGTGGGAGAAGGTGCAGCCATTTTGGCACTTGATAAGGCACAGGGGAGAGAATACAAGAGTACCACAGCGCACTGTGCTGCAGGCCTAATCAGGATCGGTGCCTCCCAGCATTTTAAAATGACATCATCATCCTAGTTGCACCCATGAGGAAGCCATCACATCTAGTTTGGCCATCAGTTTTTAACTGTTGTGAATAATAGACGCTGTTTGTCCCATTCTCCATTGACATTAGTTATGGAGTTTAAAAGAATATGACCGTAGCACTTGAGGTTAGAGATGACTCTGTTCCAAAGATTCTCATTTACTTTTCTTGAGCTGTAAACTCTCATTATCTTCAAAATGTGCGATCCCAGAGGTTTCAGATGAAGAGGATGAGGATTATTTGGGACAGTTTCAAGGAGCTGCAGTTAGCACAGCTATAGAATCCTGCTCTACAGACAAAAGATAACAATACCTCTTGATTTAGAAAAGTGGAAACTGAGGGCTGGATAAAGAATGGGGGATGGTGGTTCCAAGCATGGGGTTTCGAGATGCTAGTAATATTTTGTGTAGAGCTGGTCGCTCACTTGTTGCTGGTAAAAATGTATTCTAATTGTCCTCTTTCACAAAAAGCAGTGCTGCAGTTGTAAAAAGAGTGGTCCTTCCAGCTTTAGTTTATGACCTCCGTCTGAGTATCGACAAAGGCCATGCATCTTTGTTTCAGCCTCTGCTATAATGGACCGTGCCATTTTGTTGAGGCACTTGGAGGCAGAAGTAGGTATCAGGAGATGTGTATTAAACTGGTTTGAATCATTCCTCATGGATCAAACTCAAAGGGTTGCCACTGGAGACCAGTTATCATCTGTGTGAGACCTATCCCATAGGGTTCCACAGGGCATAATCCCACCCATGTTTTTCAATCCCTGTGTAAAGCCCTTAGGACAAATCATTTATAGGTTTGGGGTTGATTGTCATCAATATACTGATGGTACCCAACTCTATAGATCCTTATCCAACTCTCCTGGTGATGCAGTACACTAAGGTGTTCCGCTGTCATAGCCTGATGAATCCAATAGGTTTTCAGATGGTATTGGCAGATTTTCCTGCTGATATGGCCGGTGTTCCTGCCAGTCCCCTGGTTGACCTCTGGAATGGGGAAATGGTCTGGGAAATTGACATGATCACACTTAGGTGCTGTCTCTCAGGTCAAAGAACCTGGTCAGCCCCTTAGTTTACTGAGGGGCTGTGGATTATGAAAAGACAAGAGAGACAGCTAGAGCTGCAGTAAGACTTGGGATGAATCTGACAAGGCATGGACTAGATCTAATTTGAACGTCTACTCAAGGGTGATGATGGCAGCAAAGAAGCAATACTTACCTGCCACCATTGCATCCACACAGTGTAAAATCTCTCCCATCTGTTCCACAACAGGATCAGATGGTCTCAAGGTGCTGATTTGTCCAATTGTGCAGTCTGAGGATGTAGACAGGAGTCTGGGAAATTTGAGACCTACCACCTGTTTGTACAACCTATTCCCCTCCTGGCTGCTTAAACCTGCTGAGGGGAGGAGGCTGGTGGACTGGATCTGGGAGATGGTAAATGCATCCTTGAGAGGCTGGGTGGTCACTCCTGCCTTGTAGCAGGCAGTGGTGCATCTACAGCTAAATAAGTATACTCGGGAGCCAGGAGAGGTTAACTACCGTCCAGTCTCAAATGTACCATTCTTGAGCAGGATGATCAAACAAGTGGTGGCTGGCCAACTTCAGAGATCCCTGAATGAAGCGGATTGTTTAGATCCATTCCAGTCTGGTTTCAGGCCTGATTATGAGACTTAAATGACCTTAGCCAGCCTGGTGGATGACATGGGCCAAGAGATGGACAGGGGAGTGCAACCCAGTTAATTCTCCTGGACCTCTTGGTGGGTTTTGATGCTATCAGTCATGATATCTTTCTAGATTGCCTTTTGGGACTGGGACTGACAGGCACTGTTCAGTGGTGGTTCTGGTTCTACCTTGAGGGTAGGTTTAAAAGTGTGGTTCTGCGGGACTGCTGCTCTGCCCCTTGGCCTTTGCTCATCAGGGTTTCCCAAGGTTCCGTCTTGTCCCTGTTGCTTTTCAACATCTATGTAAAGCTGCTGGGAGAGGTCATTCTGAGATTTGGGCTGAGCTACAACCAATGGGCAGATGACATTCAATTCTATCTCATGCTACCGGTGGATCCCAGGGAGGCTGTGGAAGCCATGCACAGGTGCATGGAGGCTGTTTTGGAATGGATGAGGCCTAACAACCTGAAGCTTAATCCTGACAGAGGTAATACAGGTGGGGGGAGGTCTGACCTAGGAAATGGGTTATCTCCTGTTCTGGATGAGGTTGCGCTTCCTTCAAAGGAGCAAGTTTATAGTTTTGGGGTGCTTCTGGACCCAGGCCTCCTGTTAGATAAACAGGTGGCCAGGGGTGCCTTTCAGCAGCTTCAGCTGGTGAGCCAGCTGCAGCCCTTACTGGACAGTAAAGATCTTGCCACTGTGGTGTGTGCCCTGATAGCATTTAGATTAGATTACTGCAATGCACTCTATGTAGGGCTGCCCTTGAAGACTGTCTGGAAGCTGTAGTTGGTACAGAATGCTGCGGCCAGAGCATTGAGTGGGATGGATTGTAGGGACCATATAACTCCAGTCTTTTCCCATCTACCCTGGTTTCCAATTTGCTTCTGGGCTCAATTCAAGATGCTGGTATTGATCTTTAAAGTACTGTATGGCCTAGGACCAACATACCTTAAGGACTGCCTTCTCCCATATAAACCTACCCACTTTTCCTCCTGCATCCTACCCTCTACCCACCTGCCCAGCTGCCCTCGAAGGCCCTGCTGTGGTTGCCCCTGACATCTGAGGCTAGATGGGTGGTAACCTGAGAAAGGGTTTTCTCTGTCATGGCAACCAAACTTTGGAACTTGCTCCCCCATGGGGGGGGGGGATTTTTCTGTCTCCCTCAGTCGGTGTTTTTCAGCAGAAGGTAAAGATTTTTTGTTTCATCTGGCATATCCCCACGAATGGATATTGGCCCTCCTGGTGTCGTTTCTGTGTTTTTAATTGAATTTTATCTTTTAAAACTGTATTTTAATTGTCTTAACTGTTTTCATGTTAGCTGCCTTGTGTTTTAAATAAATAAACAGGGATCCTGAATCACTGCCTGGCTGCTGTGCTCAACTGACTAAGAGGGAATAAATTTAAACTAAACCCTGAAAACACAGAGGTAATGCTGGCTGGCTGGGAAGGCAGAGATCCTTAAGGACATAGTGCTTCCTAGTTTTGACAGAGTTTGGCTGATCCTTGCTGGCTCAGCCTTGGGCTTAAACTTGATCCAGCATCACTGCTGGAAAAGTAAGTTAATGCAGCTTCAAAAAACGCTTTCTTTGAACTCAGATTATTTCCAGAGGATGCCCCCCCCCCCCCCCACATAGATTCAGCTGATCTGGCCACCTAGATCCATGCCACAGTAACATCAAGGCTAGATCAGTGTAACACACTCAACTCAGAGAACAGAGTAGGTGCAGCATGTTGCAGCTCAGCTGTTATCAGGACCTAGAAGGAGCCAGGCATATTACTCCCATTGTACAGTCCCTCCGTTGGCTGCCATCAGCTACTGGGCTCAATTTAAGGTATTGGCTGTCACATTAGAAAGACCTTCTCGGCCTTGATCCCTCGTATCTGTGGGACTGCCTCTCCCCCTGTTCTTTGCTAGAACAGCTTCACTCAAGTGAGCAGGGTCCTCTGCATATAGGCAAAATCAACAATTGGCCACGCACATGCCTTCTCCGTTGTGCCCCCCACCCCATGGAATGGCCTGCCTGATGAGGTTAGGAAGGCTCCCAGTATGAAAAATTAAATAATTCAGGTGGACTTTTCCACACAGGTAATGGAGTTATACACTATAGAATGGTTTAGAAATCTCTTTAAGTAAGGGTTTAGGGACTGTAGCCTATACTATCGTGTACAGCTCATGCTCCTGTTACCTGTCCTGCTACTCATCTGTGAGTCTGTTTCATAGATGCAATTGTAAAGTCAAGGGTAAATATAAAGTGGAGGGTATCCTCAGACCAAGCGTGTATATTTTTCCCTCCCCCACTATCAAAGGAAGCCTCTAGTCTAGGGACTACACGTTCAGTCAGAGGCATGGTCAGGATGCTTAACCCTCTCTCATAGGTTGTCCATTTCCATCATGCAATCAGGCACTGCTTTTCCCACCATGGGGAAGAGTTGTGGATACCTGCTCCTACCTGCAATTGCAGCACCGGACATCCAAGCCTGGGGGATATGCTACTCAAGCAGGTGTGAGCCCAGCTGCCCTAAACTGACTACTTTGTGAAGGCGGTTATATGTCAGTCTCTTCAGCTGTCCTGGTGGTAGGAAAGAGCTGCATTGGAGCTGTTTTAAAAGCAAAATGTAGCATGATGGACTGTCACAAAAGCTATGGCTGAGCTGTGAAGTTCAGCCAGAATGACCCCCTTTAGCACTCAGCAGTATGAAACCTTCGGCATTTATCTCTCCCTCTTATCCTGAATTCCACAACTGCTCTTGGAGGGGAGTAGAGGAGGCTGAGTTATAAGGGCAGAGGAGCCATCACGCACAATTGCCCAAGTAAACCCCACCCGTGAATGTCTCACACTCTGGAATGAAAGGCAAAGATTGGATGATTAATGCCAGTGGCAGTCTGATACAGGGGCCCGTAATGTTGATTAATTTAGAGGCTCAGAGAATCACTTAATACAATTATTTCTCCATCCATTTTCTCTTTGGTTGTTAAGATGTTAATGCTTAATGCTATCAGGGTGTACATACATGTGGAATGGGTACAGAGCTAGGAACTGCTCCTGTGCCAATGAGATTGCCAGGGGTGGGAGTTCTTACTTTCCAGGTACTTTGAGATTATACAGCAACTGACTATAATAAATAACATCTAATTTTGCAAAATCAGATCACTCCAATTCTTGTTTAACTGTTTGTGGTCATTAAAATTCCCCTTGTCCCCTCCCCCTTTAATAAACTCTTTTTATTTAGAATACCAACACTAGTATACTGATCAGGTTCCAGTTCTGTTGATTATGTTTGCTTCATTAAATTTTACTTTCTGTTAGGTATTTTAACATCATTCATGGTTCCTGTAAACTAGTAAAAAGTCCAGTAGCACCTTTAAGACTAACAAGCTTTACTGTAGCATAAGCTTTCGAGAAACACAGCTCTCTTTGTAAGACGCATCTGACGAAGAGTGCTGTGTTTCTCGAAAGCTTATGCTGCAATAAAGTTTGTTAATCTTAAAGGTGCTATTGGACTTCTTACTGTTTTGCAGCAACAGACTAAGACGGCTAACTCCTCTGGATCTATGACCATGGTTCCTGTGTGATATTAAGCTGATGCCGTACTTTAGCCAAGAAGGGGAAGGGAAAGAGATTCTAGCTCTACTGTCCAGTCCACCTAATTCAGAACATCTTGTGGTAAAGCAAAGTCCTGATAATGTAAAGTAGATCCCTCCCCAAGGACCTCACGAAATGAGACGCTGAGTGATCTGTAATATAACTTCCTGTGGGTTTCTTTTTCAGTTCAAATGCCCCAAACTCAAGGAAAATGCACTGAAGGAAAAAATGTTTTAAGCCTTTCTTTGATGCTGCTTTCCCTATCCAAGTCACCACCTAACTCAAGTTGCTGTTTATGCCAAAGGGGAAAGTGTGCAGACAGTTGTTTCATGCTTGTACTGTTTTTCACCCAGGGAACTGGTAGCTTGTAACTTGTAAGGTGAGTGGTATACCCTGGATCAGGAAATCAGCTCAGATCAGGATTTAGTGCCCCATCCCACAACGCTACTTCCCTGATCTGAAGCTATCCTCCCCAAAGGCTGCTTTCAGCTAAAAATAATAACATGCAGATCTCCCAGTGCCTTTACCAGTTTGATGATATAAGCTTGAATGAAGCTGCTGACTGCATGAGGTAGGCAAAAGCCTCAGCATAGAGATGTCCATGCACAGCACACCCAGCCAGTTGTCAGCTTTGATGGTGCTGATAACCTCTCTGGGAAGGCTGGTCGGGCTCTGAATTAAAGCCTCCCCACCACCACCACCACCTCCAACAGATGATTGGCCATGCTCTTGCTGACTGCACTAGCCATCTGTTCAGTGCTGTGTCTGCTGTACCTGGTGTAATTTTGAGAACTGCACATGCAGCACCTCTTTGCTCTTGCAATTTCCAGTCCACGCAAGGTAGGGAGGAATAGACAGGGTTGATGTATGCTGCAATCACGCAGTGCCCAAGGTTCTCTAATGATAATATTGCTGGATATTTTAATGATGACATAGGATTTTGGCCTTGCATTGGACTGCACTTCTGTAGTAGACAGTTTTTAACTGTAATTTTCGTAGTTTTAATTGGTTGTGGCTAAATAAGTTTTAACAAGGAGTAGATATCTGTACATCTGATGCAGATGTGGATTATTTTGTGGTGAATCCTGCCTTAAATGCAGGAGATAAACTGTGCTTAGATTACCTTTGAATCCATTCTCCCCTATGATTGTATGATTTATTTTATAAGAAGAGCCCTGCTGGATCAGACCGATGGTCCATCTAGTCACCACACTGTCTCAAACAGTGGCCAACCAGTTCCTCTGAAGGGCCACCAGCAGGGCATACAGGCCTTCCTCAGACGTTGCCTCCTGGCTCTGGGATTCAGAGATTTAGTGCTTCTAAACATGGAGGTTCCCCTCAGTCACGATGGCTAGTAGTCACTGATAGACTTATCCTCCATGAATCTATCTAATCACCTTTTAAAGCTGTTTATTCCTGTGGCCATCACTACATCCTCTGGCAGCAAATTCCACATTTTGTAGGCAGACGTTGTGTTTATGCTCATAGACCCAGCACAGCAACCTCTGGCTGAAGTTAAAAAATCAGGTGTTGGAATTACCCAGCCTCGTGTACCAGCTCATTCTGACATTTTCTGCTGCAGGACTCTGTGTCTCTCCAGCAAGACAGCAGGAACTGGATCACAGCCATCTCATTCACATAACTCCTTGGAAGAGCTGCTAAGCAGCTGCCGTCGCGCCTCAGTTCCTGCCTCTCATCTCTGGACACAGATCAGTTCAAATAAACCGTAGAGTCTGCCGTTGCAATTCCCTGCCTCTCAGATGTCCTGTGCCTGCCTGCCTCTCTTCTGCAGCTCCAGATGTTGGGCAGTCCCCAGCACTCAACATTATGAACAGTGGCTAATTTGGATTAGGATGCTAATTAGAAGTGAATGGACCGCACAGAGAGCACTTAGTCAGGGTTAATTAGCAGTTAAGTGGGCAGCCGGGCTCCCTTTGGCTGTGTTCACTCACAGGAGCTCTCCAGCTGAATCTCCTCAGGGGACTTCAAGCTCCAGCACTCAGCACAGCTTCACCAGGGGCAACCCTTTAGTGCTGGTCACTGGGCTGCAGTCAGTTAGACCAGCAGGTGCAAAGCACCTCTGGGAGGACACAGCCAGGACTCTGCATAGAGCAAGACAGGCACTGCTTTGTCTTTAAGGAACTTAGTGTAAAATCTGTCCTGTGCCCTTCAGTATCAAGGGCTGAAGGTAAAGGAAGGCAAAGGAAAACTAAACAAATAAAATGAAACTAATGAAAACCTTCTGCATTTCACACATATTCAACTGTGCACAAGGACTGCTTCCCCAAGAGCTCTGTCTAGATTCAGTCCTTGGATTTGCCCCTGCATATGTTAATTGAGTCCTTTGCTCAAATGAAGGGAGATCTCTGTGTAAATAAGTGCTTCATACGCACGCCTGCAGGCCTTGACATTGGCTTCCTGTTGTGCTGTGCATCTGTTTCCTTGAATTTAGGGCTATTCACTCCTTGTTCCTAGTCTTATATGTCTTGTTTAATTTCCCTTAATTTTCTTTAGCCATTCCTGCAAGATCAAGGGTTATAACATCAGCTCACATTTTCTTACACTTATCTATAATATGAAACCTTCACCTTTCCGGGCTGGAAAGAGCTTGAGTCCACAAAAGGCCTGTTTCAATAGGATTGCCCTTTTGTTTTATGTGCCATGATCCTTATTTCCTTATTCATAAACAGCAAGTGGCATCCTGTGAAGAATCTCAGGTATAACAGGAAACTTGAACAACCGGAGAATCAGGCATTGTGTGTGCCCATTTGAATTTCCTAAACTTCTCTCATCTGAATCATGAATGAGCATATGCACTCTTTGCTCTCCAGCTTTGGTGCAACTTTGGCAAGTTTTAACTGGAGAGTCAGAAATATCAAGAACTTAGAGAATGCATGCTCTCATTTAGTCTCCAGCACATCTATATTTTGGGCTTTCTAAAGACAATCATTACTTCACTGCTGGAGAACTGGAGGATGAAAATCATAGACATGCATTTGGGTTCCTGCTCTTCACTTCTTAAAATATGGATATATATCAGTACCTATGACAAGCAGCAAGTTTGTGTGTGTCTGTTGTGTATGGAAATCTATACAAGTGCTTTAATTGGATACATCAGTCCTACGATAAGATCATAGTGCATCAACACATCTGCACAGAGACTGGGAATTCTTCATGGATATATAGAATTTTCACTCTCCCACATTTATTCATTGCTAAAAAATTGTTTATCAGTTTTTGGTCTTCTTCTGGATCACTTCCATGTGATGGAAGATGCTATTTGCCTTCTTGAGTGAGAATCCCCACAGTTGTATAAATGTAATAATGCAATTTTTCCCTCTTGTATACTCCATAAGATAAACAAGTTTTGCAAACAGCTACTTATCAGCCTCCCTTCTTGCCTCCAGATAACACCTGCCACTTTGAGGATGATAAGATCTGTGGTTACACACAAGACACAACAGACAACTTTGACTGGATTCGACAGAGCAGTCTTACCTATGATCCCAAGCGCACTGCCAACACAGGTCCAACAATGGATCTCAGTGGCACACAAGAAGGTAGGTGGGCCTCAAGCTTTCAACAGTATGGAGCTTTAATCCCCCTGTACCCTCCTCAGCCCCGCCCAGCAAGACTTTTGACAGGAGACAAAGGAGAAGGGAAGAAAGAGGAGGCCTTCTTTAGAGAGTCCGAGAATAGAACCCGTGTCACTGCCGGGGACAGCCTGGCATTCAGCAGAGGGACTTAGTTGCAGTTATCCAGGCTTTCCCCTGCAACGCACTGACTTCACATCCAGGCGCACAAGGAGTGATGTCAGCATTTAAGATTGCTGCCTATTCTCCCCCCAGTTTCCCGCCCGTTTTCTCCCACTGACAAGCTGAGTGGTGGCAGGAAAGTGCCCACTAGGGAAGGGGGATGGCATCACTACCATTTTTTACCCTGGGAAAGGTTAGTGTAATGTCTTCACTGCTGCTGCAATGGCTGATACAGTACAGCAGCAAGGGGGCTTCCACATCGCAGCTTTCCCCACAGTTTCCTTGCCTAGTCCCCTGGCAGCAGCCATTTCCCACCCTTAACAATGTTAGAGCTTTTTTCATTTTTTAAAACTTAACAACTGAATATTGTTATAATAATCTATGTATCAAGTTCTCTGAATTCCCAGGTGTCATTTTTTTTAAAAAAGTCTCTAGCCCTTTTTGTTGCAAAGGTATTAGGAGAAAGGGATATTTTTGCAAGAAAGAGACTAGAGACTAGGGCTGCCAGCACCCAGGTGGGTCCTGGAATTCTTCTGGAATTACAACTGATCTCTCCAGATGACAGAAATCAGTTCCCCTGGAGACAACAGAAGCTTTTGATGGAACACTCTGTGGCATCACACCCCAGATGAGCTCCCTCCTGTCCTCCAACTCCACCCTGCCCTGGCACTGCCCTCAAATCTCCAAACATTTCCCAAATTGGAGTTGGCAGCCCTGCTTGAAGCCTAATATTTGTTTTTAATGAAGGCTGGAAATTCAGAGAATCGGATGCACAGATTGTTATAAATTGTCATTTAGACAACAAAAAAGCCCCCAATGACTGGAGGGAAGAAGAAATGGCTGTTGTGGGGACAGGAGCAGGAAAAACGGTTGCTGTGTGGGACTGGGAAAATTGAGACTTTCCCACCCACATGGCAGCTACCCAGACTTCGCTGCAAGCTTTCTCAAAACTTCATTGCAAAGCATGTTCGGAAACGACTGGAGAAAAACGGGGGGACGGGGGACCAAGAGATGGATGAATGAACCACAATATTGTGAGGGACAAAAACCTCCTTCCCAGTAGCATCCAAGCTGGGGGCAAACAACCTGTGTAGAAAATGTCTTATATTCAGCATTCTGTATGGACCAGGAAAGAAGCTCCAGTAATCAGCCTGAATCTGATGTGCTCATCTCCTCCCTGTCTATTTGCTTACTGCACACCAGGCCATTTCAGATTTCCATCTTCTGCACAGGCAAGCCCTTCAGCCTCTCATTTCCATAACTGAGGGTGTATTTCTTGGGTCCTAATGTCCTAGAGGTTTGTCCTTTGTTCCTCTTCTGCCCCCTACCCAGCACCTTTAAATCTTATACATTAGAGATTTCCCCATGACATGCTGTGCTGTGAGAGTTTGGAGAAGGCAGGGAACCAATGTGTCTGGATTTTGCCGAGTCCTCTCCAAGATCAATTTAGCTCTCTGTATTTCATGTGCCGCCCAGGGACCTGGGGATGAAATAGATTGGCTTTCTGTGTACTCACATCTGCTCTGCATTGGGCATGGGGAGCAGGCGGTTAATTTGCATGTTTCTTATTCGTATTAAATACCCAATTAAAACTCCCACAGCTTTGTTTAGGGGAATCAGGAGAGCATTAGTCCTTGTTACTGACTAATTGCCTGCTGCCAAATGTCCTTGTTTCATTGATGCTTGCTTTGAAGTCACAGAGGAGAGAGACCATGTTTCATGTTCAGAAATGGCTGGGCTGGCTTCAAGCATCTTTCAAAGCAGGAGCCCCCTGAAATTTCCAGCCCACTGTGCCAGTATCTTCTGGGATGTATTCCATGCAGCTCCCGATTAGATATTATACTATAGAAAGAAGTGTTAACTTTCAAGGCTAGTTAGTGTTGCCAGCTCTGGGTTGGGAAATACCTGGAGATTTGGGGGAGGGGATTTGGGGAGGGGAGGGGTTTTAGCAAGGTATAATGCCATATAGCCCATCTTCCAAAGCAGCCATTTTCTCCAGGGGTAATCTGGAGATCAATTGTAATAGTGGGAGACCTCTAGGTGCCACCCGGAGGTTGGCAACCCTAGAGCTAGTCAATCTACCTCCTTACCCTGGTGCTCTAGGTCCTATCTCCTGTCCTGTATGTTGGCACAGTTCTAACCAGAAATACAGGGGAACAGTTGCTAGTCTTGACTAAAATTCATGGCGGAACCTTCTTCAGGCCAGAAACAGAGCTAGCCTGGTATCTCAGCTAAACATGCCAAATAGGGTGGGTGGCCCAGAGATGCAGAATAGAATAGGCTTGGGAAGGAACAAAGAAGAGAGAAGTTACCGTCTAATATGGCCCTTGTTATAATATGTCAATAGATACAATGTGTCTGGGCCCAGGTGCTAGACGTGCCTAAGAATGGAAGAATGTCCAACCAAATATAGAAGTGAAGATACAGTTCAAAGATGGGGTGTATTGGTTGGAGTCCAACAGATATATAAAAGAAACCTGTAATCTCTATTTTTTATATTCTTTGTTGCAATAAAAGGTAGTAAAAATGAATTAATGTAAGTTTTTATATATAATTTAAGAAGTTATCCCAGTTTAGATTTGTATGGTGTTTGAAGTTATAAGATAATTAGTTAGCCAAGAATGTGTGCCTTTATCAGGTAGGACAGCTAGCTACTGTTGGAAGATTATATTAGAAACTGCATCAAACTGGAATATCTTGTCTGAAGATGCTCCTTGCCTGTAACCTGATTACTTTTGGTAAGAAACAATAAATGGGTTCATGTAATTGCTTTCCTTTAACTAACTATGAAAAAAATCAGTGGATAGGATTATATTCTCTTAAATTAGCCAATGTTAAAGTGGAAATAATTATGTTTAATAAGAGGTAAAATGGAGGCAAGATTGTCTAAGTAATATTTTCTATTGTGTACTATAAAACAAACTAGAAACATGGTTGAGACGTACCTCTTATCAGGAGATGAATGATCTGATAGGGCTAACTAGATACCTAGGGCTTCTTTAGTGCGTGCCTATATCTGAGTCAGGCCTGACCAGAGTCATCTGGAACAGCTCATGTCACTCACAGAGATCCCAGGAACTCCAGGCCTGGCTATATCTACACACTATTAAATAAAATACAAAGGACTGTGAAACCAGCAACCACTGGAAGTAACAGAGAAGCTAAAGGGGGCAGTGGACATGGGAAGACTGGTCAGCTAAGAAGGTCAGTCAGAACGACTTGGCAAGCCTGAAGTAACCTGTTCAATACCTGTTACCGGATAGTCTGTTCTATTGGGGCTTGCTGTTGCTCTGAGTGAACAGAAAATGTTGTCTAGACTTCATCCAACTTATATATTTGGCCAGTTTATAGGTCACCATTCCATTATAAATATGCCCAAGGTGGCTTAGAAGTAAAATGAGCTAAAATACAATAAAATCATAGAACTACAATAAAACTGGCAGCATATAAAACTAGAAGCACTTTTTTTAAAAGTCAGGGATAAAACAACTCTACTTGAAGGCCTTCTGGAACAAGCAAAACTTTAGATGGTGCCACAGGGCCTGTAGTGTGGGAGCTAAATGGAGCTCCCAGGGAACAGCTGCCAAGAAGGCCTTCACAAATCAATGTCAAAATGGGTTTCCATAACAGCCCCCCTCCTTGGCTGACCTCAGAACACAGACTGGAATGTATGGTGATCCTTCAGGTTCTTTTAGCCTTGCCAAGCCCCTGCCATGGGTTGGGGATCCCCTGCCCCATGGCCTATCCCCCTGCCACCAATCAGCTGGCCAGCAGAGGGACTTACCAACAGGCTGGCATTGCTGGCAACACGGTAATATTATTTCCAGCACGCACCAATGGTGATGTCATTGCATCGCTGGCAATGCAGGACACTCTGGTATCTGAAGAAAAACTCTGTGGTAAAAATGATTTCTACCATAGAGTTTTTGCCCAAATATCAGAGCATCCCCGCATCACCAGTGACATGATGACATCACTTCTGGTGCATGCTGGAAGTGATGTTGCTGTCCAAGGCCTTTGCTGCCAATAAATCCCCTCCCACCCCCCTGCCAGTTGCCAGAGGGAACTTGGCAGCCCTAGGTTCTTTGGACCCAAGAACTGTTAAGAGCTTTAAAGATGAAAACAGCACTTTTAGTTGAGCCCAGAGACATATGGGAAGCCAATGAAGTTGATATAAAACTGGCTTAATATATTATTTATTTTATTATTATTGACTTCATCTATACCCTGCCTTTCTCCCCCATGTGGATCCAAAGGAGCTTACATCCTTCTTCTCTTCTCCATTGTATCCTCATAACAACCCTGTGAGGTAGAATAGGCTGAGACTGTGTAACTGGCCTAATGTCATCCAGCAAGCTTCCATGGGAGAGTGGGGATTTGGACCTTGGTCTCCCAGATCCTAATCTTGCATGCTAAACTCTTCACAACACTGGCTGTCATATACTTGTTGTAACAACCCCCAGTTAACCTTCCAGCTGCTGCATTTTGAATCAACTGATATTTGGAGGCTGTCTTCAAGGCAGCCCCACATAGAGCATTTTACAGTAGCCCAGCATTCTTCTGCAGGTGTGAATTGCCAGGAAAAAATTGCAGTGAGCGAGCTGTCTTTCAGGGAAGCTTGTGCACCATTATTTTTAAATCCCCTCTGCCAAGGACCAGAACACAAAATTAAACATATAGGGAGAAGCAGAAAAAACCAGTGAGTTGGTGATGTTACACCTGGCTCAAGGAAGTGGTTTTCAAGGAGAGGGTGGAGGTTCAGCTTCCAGAAGATCTCTGTTAAAGACCTGCTCTGTATAATTACTGGTTCTCACCAAGCTTATATTCTACCAAACCATTGACGGAGAGACATATGACAGTGTGCTGCTTCATTCCCACCTTTTGTGTCTTTGACTTTTAGGCTATTACATGTTCATTGAAGCCTCCAAGCCCCGGGTGAAAGGAGACAAAGCCAGGTTAATCAGCCCGGTGTACAATGTTACTGCCAAATTCTGTGTCTCCTACTACTACCACATGTATGGAAAGCACATTGGTGAGTAAATGTGAGGGCAGTAGGGTGGGATAGGGAAGGGGCACACTGGAGAGGTGCTGAATCTGCTGCATGTTAGAGGGGAACAGCTTCTAGTGGGGGTCAGATCTGTCCATTGCTGGTGATAGTCAATGTGTGGTTCATCAGTCCAGGCACTGGAATTTTGTTTGGGCAAACAACTCTGTTCATTTTGCAACGTGAAAAGGAAAGCTTAGGTGCTGCATCAGGAGCTAAAAATCATCCTGTTCTCCTAAGAGACATCTACCCAGTAACAACCACCAGCCCCCCTACTCACACACATCCCATCCGATGCTGTAGCCCACAACTGGAAGTATAGAATGCATCCACAGAAAAGGTAGATACTTTTTTCTCCATTGCAACACCACACAAAAATTGGGGTGTGGTCAAGGAGACTGCCTTTGGTTTCTAAGCATTTACAAAAAATAACTTGTGTATTTTTAGATATATTTTTAGTACTGTCGTGGGTTCTGGAAACCTGATTTTGATTTGGGCATTCTTAAAGGAGGCCTCCTATTTTCATAACTGTATGGCAGCCTTTGGTTTCTACATTAGAGGCAAGATTCTGGACAAATTGTTGCTATTACTGTCTGACTCTTGTTATAATTTTTGTCTCGATAGTCTAGTAAAATACAGGGAGCCCTCTTCCATTCCTGCCTCTTTTATTGAGCTGCTGCAATGTGATCTGGATGGGAAGTATTTTTAGAGGATATCTGTGGGGTCTGGTTTAAAGAGAGGTCAGAGAGAATATTTCAAGAGAGGGTAATACAGGTGTCACTGGTCTCTCTAGCTGGTGATTTAATTCAAGGAGAGTAAACAAGACCCAGGAAGATAGCAAAAATAATGCACAAAGGAGGGATTCATTCTATTGGATAAAGTCATTCAGAAGGGCATCTCTCCCCCTCTCGCTTCACCTCCTGTCTGTGACTGCCGAGATGAAGCCATAGCACTCTGCAAATGCCACAGAAGTGCCTAATGAGTTTCCACATTCAGTCAAGGAGCAATTGCTAATTTGTCACCTCTTGATTATAATTTCATTAATTTGAATAATAAATACACTCTTTCAAAAGCCCACCGAGTTATTAATCACCTGCTGGACTGGAGCCTGACTGAGAAATCAGTCAAGAGTGTGTCCGCCTGTTGGTAAACAGGGCTTGTAAATGGTGTTAATTAACACCTTTCTGTACCATAGCACGTGAGATCTGATTATGCTAGGTGCTGGTCTTGTTCACTTTCTTCCTCTAAAGGGGAAGGAAACTGATAATCCTAGGTGCAGGAGCCAGGGAGTTCTATGGCTCAGCCAGACCAGTGCAGGCTACTTCCCAAGACTCAAGAGTTCTATCCTTTGGTCAATATAGACATTGTTCTCACTAATGAGAACTCTGATTTGCCGTACAGTTTTAATGTGTTGGTGACCTTCATGGACATTTGTGCCTGCCCTTGGAATTTGTGCAAAATAAAGAAGAAAAAGCAGCTTTTATGTTTTTAGATGTTGAAAAGGCTTTTGACATTTGTGCCTGCCCTATTGATGGGTGGGCTGATTCAATACAGTCTCAGGACAGCAGGGGGAGATTTCATTGGTCTTGCTTTACATTATATCATATAAGGTCCTTCTGTGTTTATCTAGTATAGACCAGAACCAGGGCTATATACAATGTACAACAGCCTTGATTTCTTCTTGTTGCTGTTTAGTTTTTCCTGACTAATTTTGGCTTCCCCTTGGCTACTCCCTAAATCACCTTTAACTTTAAGCAGCTGTTCTCCAGACAACTTGGAAAAGGTTTTTATTCCTGGCCTTTCTAGGTCTGGACAAAACACTTAATTAATACAGAACATGGCAGAGACACACACACAGAGAGATATCTTTCTGCATAGCACAGCATAGTTAGCATGTTTCATATAGGGAATATCATAACTTAGTCTGGGAGAAGGTCATTCACTTTCATGGTCAAAACATTTCTCAAGAGTACTAGATGTTGAAGGTTTGATGGTACGACAGTGTACTTTTAAAAAACTTAGAAGATCTGTACAAACAGCTGGAGGACTGTGAAGGGTTAATTTTTCACAGAAACAAAGAGCCTTGAGAGAGAGTAATCTGATTGGTAATCCAAGTAATCCAAGTAATCTGATTGGTTAGCATCAACTGAGCAGAGAGAGACTTTAGAGCTGAATGCTGAGAAGCAGAATTCATTTGGAATTCAGCCCTGACTGAGAGCAGTTTAACACATACAGGAGAACTGGGGAAAGTTGGCGAGGATGAATGGGTAGTTAAATGGAGACTCCCATTTGGGCCAAGAAAAGGGAATAGATCTTCTAAAGAGAGAAGGAATTTCCCTACACAGTCTAAATAGGGTGATAGCTCTGAAAAGTGCAGAGACCCCTGGTCTGGTGGGGTTAGAAACTGCCTTTAGAGACCTTAAGAGTCAGTTAAAAACTAAAGACAAGTACTGGTGTTTCAAGAGAAGGGATTCGGGTACTGGAAAGAGTGTACTAGCCTTCTGGAAACCAAAAGAGTCAGAGAATACTCAAAGAAAGTGTGTTGGAGGGTTTGGAAAACACTGGAACAAAAGCCTCCCAACATCAAGATTTTAAGTAACTGAATAGGTTAAGAAAAAACTCTCATTAGCCTGAAACATAAGAACTAAGTCTGTACATGTACTGATTTTACCTCAGAGATGTCAATATTGAGTTACCACAGAAATTTTACCCCTGATTTCACCTAACCTTTCCCTGCTATGTTCAATAAAATATTTTGTTAATTAGGAATATAAAAACTTCTCAAGTGCCATTTTCAGTGGTTTAAGTTAAAGGGCGATCCCGACCCTTCCCTCGGGTTCCTGGGCTGAGCCAGTAGTAAAACATTATACTGACACAGGGTGGGACAGCCAGAGTTCTTCAGGAAAGAAGAAAACACACCACTAGGGCTGCTCAATCAGAAAGGAAAAGAAAAACTGAGGGACATTCTTGCCACTGACGGAAGGAAGATAGCTTAGGACAATTTGGGATCAGCAGTGTATTTAACTTTGATTTTAACTACCAAGAAACCAAGCAAAACATTCTGTGACTCCTCTGACCCTCCAAAAATCATCCTGCTCTCATGTGCATTCCCATTCTTTAAGGCAATTTTAGATCTGGTCAGTTAGACAGATCTCTTTATCCTCTGCTCCTGTCTAACAGTACTGAAGGGATTTCATTCATGCAAGGTGACTGCATTGTTGAGTTTTAGTGTTGTGTTGAGATTTCCCAGGGTGGGTTCTAAGGACAGAGTGAATACATTTTGAATTATTGAAAAATCACATTGAAAGTCAGAGAGGGCAAAAAAGAGAATGATTCTCTGCCATTAAAATTCAACTAATATGTCCATCCTGAAGTCCACGTTTGTGGTCCCCCCCACACACTATTTTTAACGCTTTTCTACAGTACTCATCACTTCCATTCTCATCACTTCCAATCTTTCTTTCCCCCATTTCACTTGCAGGAGTATCTAGCAAAAAATGAAGGGTGTTCTCAATAAACTAAGTGTGGATGGCCAGGAGTGAAACTCTGGATCACTTCTCAGCTTTCCTCCTATTCAATAAGTGTCTGAGGTGATAAGTGAGAGAGATTTGTGATAGTAATTTCACATGCTCAAGCAGTGGCTGCAATTATCCTGTGCTAAATGGATTCATGCTAACTCTGTTATAAAATTGTTATATCTTACTATAATATTATATTTTAAGACCATAAATTTGCTTCTGTATTTTAGGTGTTAGCGAAAGTAGTTCATAAGTGACAAGAAGTTCTGGGGTTGCACTTCTTATAGAGTCCATTTCCATAGAATGATAGAGCACACTGGAGGCTTATGGTGTCTTTGCTTTAAAAAGCCGAAGCATGTCGAAAGCAAGAAAATAAAAATAAAGAGATTCATGTGACACCTAAGGACTAAATAGATTAATTGGGACATAAGACTTTTGTGGGTTAAATCCTACTTTACTTAATAAAGTTGTTTATTTAGAAAATGTATATGCTGCCTCTATAGAGACCTGCTTGATTCATCCACTAAGTTAAACAACACAATACAATAATTAAAAATAGCATAGAAATATCTATAATACTCCATTAAAACAACCCAGCATGAGCAGCTTAAAACGATATTCATAAACCAATCCTGAGGCAGAAAATAAAACAGGTCAAAAAGTGAAACCCATCAGTGAAAAGTTGTATCTGATGTAGTGGGCTCTATTATGTAAAAACCACAATAAATGAACCACCCTTCTGAAACTGGAAGCAAGCAGACCCCTTCAGAAGGCAGAGAACTGGTAGTCCTTGAACAGATTCACAAAATAATTGTGAGGCAGGGGAAACTGAATTAGATTGGCCCATTTGTGCTAGTTTGGGGACACAATTGAGTCGGCCAAAATTTAGGCTACTAAATGGACACGTAAACACAAGGAAGAAGGAAAATATTTCTGGAAAATGGTTTTGTCACACTGCAGGTGATTTAAGCAGTTATTCCACTACTATTTCTAAATGTTATAAGAGTTATAAGAGCATAGTTCTGTGTTGTAAGAAGCCAGAACTTCGAAAATAATTTGTAAGTGTTGACTGTGCTATTTAAGAGTGTAGCTGCAAACTAAAGAGCTCTGTAAGCACATGGGAAAAGCTTACAGCGGCCTAGATTAGTTTAATCCAGCACAATTGTAAAATAACTCCAAATGCTGTTTGTTTTTAATTGAAAGCAAATAACCAAGATGATTAGATAAAGTGTGTGACTTGACAGGAAATGGGTATTGGAAAATAAGAACATTTAAACATTGAATCATACTTGGTTGCCATTGGCCAGTCCCTTTAAGGGTTGCAAGGAAAAACAGTGAGCAAATGACTAGGTTCCTACCTGCTCCTATTCCAAAAAAAAAATCATATAGATTGTACATATTGACATATTACTTTTTTGGATGCCTTGATTCATGGGAAATCTGTGGAAGGAAAATAGTCATTGAGATTAGTTAGAAAAGAGATCCAACTAAAAGTTCCATATTCTGACCACAAGGGATAGTAAAGAAGAGCATTTAGGGACTTTCCAAAATCTTTTGCCACAGGACCAAGATAGACATGATGGCATATCCTCATGTCTATCAGGGGGATGGCCATTTTAAAGCCTAAAATGGGCAATCAGAAATGCCACAAGAGTCCTCACAGCTGTTTTGGCACTTTAAAAGGTGTGGGTGGGTGGGAACAACACATCCCACCATTCTGCAGGCCCAAGCAGGATCTGGCCCTTGCAGCATTTTTAAAATCACCCATTTTAGGTTTTAAAATGGCAGTGGTAGACACAAGGACACCATCACGTCTAGTTTGGCCCTCAGCCTGCATTATGGAACTCGGATAGGGCTGATAATTCAGCCAGGGGGAAGTTACTGAAGGGAGTTATCAATTTCTTTGACGACCCTATACTCTCTTCAGGGAGAGAGCCCCAAGGGACCAGCTGATATGGCTCCTCAGAGAACAAGGTTTCCACATCTCATTAGCCACTTGAAATATTGAGAAGTATATCAATTCCAGTGCAAACATTCCAGGCTCAGCACAAGCAGAGATATACGGCCCTGCAAGCCAACAACTTATATTCTTTTTCTAGCACCATCATAGTGTTACAGGCAAATCTTCTAGTGTCCCTTGTTGGGTTCACACACAGCAACAACATAGTGCTGTCAGCTCCTGTGACACTATGAAAAGAGACCATGTAAAATCTGACTCGAATTTATTTTTTTAATAACCAGTTTATTACCTTTTTCTTTTCCCATTCAGTGCTGCACAACTCAAAAAGCTAGTTTACTCTCTACAATTTGACTATAAAATATCCATAGCCATCCAGGCAAATCTTCCCTGGGAGAGTTCCCAGACACTGCTCGTTTATAATAGATATGACGAAAGAGAGAAACAGAATACAAATGGAGCGTTTGTAGCCAGAGTATAAAATATTCAGTAACTAACAGAGTAGGGTGATGTTGAATATCTCTCAGCTGAGCGGACAGCCTGGTGGAGGAGAGCTCTCTGGAGGCCATTCCCATTCCTTTTAATTTATTTGGCTGTTTTGTGTGTATGTGTGTGTATGCACACACTAATTCTCGCTCTCGCTCTTTCTCTTTCTCTCTCACACAGTCTTCTCTTCAAACTCTCCCTCTCTTACAAACTGTGAATCAGATTTTTCCTTAACAAGTAATCTTCAAAGGTCTTGAAATACCAGGAGACTAAGGGCCAAACTACTCATTATGTTACAAGATTAACCCCCCAATTCTTAATTAAATTGTTTTGTATTATATGCAGCCAGACTGAGGGAGCTAATATGATCAAGGAAGGGCTATGGGGTGAGGTTATTTAACCTTCTCTCTTCATGCTGCTTTTCCTGATATGACCTCCCCATACACACACAAGGGTTGCCAGGTCCCTCCTGGCCCCCGGCAGGAGATGGAGGGGTAGGGCTGCCAGATTGAGGTTGGAAAACTCCAGGAGATTTGGGTCCAGAGCCTGGGAAGGACAGGGACTTCAGTGGGGTACAATGGCATAGAGTCCACCCTCCAAAGCATTCATTTTCTCCAGAGGAACAGATCTTTGTAGACTGGAGATGACCTGTAATTCCAGGGGATCTCCAGGCCTCACCTAGAGGCTGGCATCTCTAACACACACACACACACACACACACACACACACACACACACAATTTCTTTGGGTGGTGGTAGGGTTGCCATCTTCCAGGTGAGGCCTGGCATTCTCTAAGAATCATTATTGATCTCCGGACTGCAGATATCAGTACCCCAGGAGAAAATGGCAGCTTTGGAGGACAAATATGGTATACCATAGACTAGGTGAAATCCCTCCCCAATTCCTCTCTATACAGGCACCACCCCCAAATGTGCAGGAATTTCCCAGGCTTGATTTGGCAACTCTAGCACTGGGTGGGGGGGGGGGGGGAGAATATAGGTATTAAAAGTGTTTGCATTTCTATATACCAATAGCCAAGACACCCCCTCTGTGCAGATATCTAAATCTGCACATCGGGGGCACAGAGATTTTCCTGCACACTTGGGGCACTCTCCAGATGTGCAGAAAAATCTGAAAACTTTAAAAAACTATACAGTGGATGTTTAAATTCCCCCAAAAGTAAAAGAGCATTCCCTGCACATGTGCATAGAACACTCTGGGAACTCTGTGACGGGCCAGCAGCTGGGAGCCACTGAGGCCTTGCCACTGGTGCCCGGGGAGGAGATTGGCGGGTCTAGTGGCTGAAAGCCACTGAGGCCTCACCACCAGTATTCGGGGGGGGGGGGAGAAGACTTACCTGCAGCCGCTTCCTCCTCAATGCGGAGCTGCTTCTGCAGTCCGGGAGCCTTTAGGAATACTTGCCCCACCACAAGTATTGAGGGCCCCACACCTTGTTTTCTACTATAAAGCAAGCAGCAGCTTGTGATAGGCAATTTAGACTTGGAAAACACCTACTTGAGCTAAATGCTACCAGAAGCCTCTCTACTGCTTTTCCTTTTTTAATGAGTGAATGTGTGTTCACACATGCGCATGCACATACCTGTAAGTCATGGTTGACTTCTAGGGACCCCTAGTAGGGTTTGCATGTTTCAGGGAGGTGGGTTGCTATTGCCTGCCTCTGTGTCCTGGCCCTGGTATTCCTTGGAGGTCTCCCTTCCAAGTACTTGCCAGGATCAGCCCTGCTTAGCTTCCAAGATCTGATGAGATCGGGTTTTCCTTGGCTATCCAGGTCAACACCCTAGTGCTTTCTTGATCACCTTCCCTCTTTCCCTGGAGCTGCTTCAAGAAAAATAAATAATCCAGGTGTAATGTGAAGTTTCACTGACAGAAGGTAAGCATCTGGGATCTCAGAATGTGTACTGAAGAATGGCAATCATCACAGGATCTTTGTTGGAGCAAAAGGGAATTCACTAACCCCAAACTAGTTAATTTCTGAAGGGTATTAGTGTCACTGCCACTGTTATTTATCATGTTCTCAGTGGTAAAATGTGGTCATTTCTGAACTTAGAAGTGACATAGTCTTGAGAGCTTGAAATCTGCATGGAGTTAGTGCAAGAGATGGATAGGCCTTTTAACTTACCAGAGAAGTTTCCAGTGGGCCACTGGCAGTGAAGAGTAAATGAAGCCTAGCCCTGGCAGTGCTGTCCTCACCATGTGGGCCCCTTGCCTCAGACACAGCAGGAGGAGGCCATGGGTGAGCATTTGCAAGTTATTGCCCTTGCTGCTGGCCTAGTCTGAACTGAGCAGCCCTTTTGCTCATGGGCCATTTTAATGATCCAATCTGTCACAGAGTAGTGGAGGAATAAGAGAGACTAACATTGATCAGACCACTGTGACCCCACAACTATCCAAGATCCATTTTGGTTTGCCAAAGAAAGACTTGTGTTATGTAGCTTGTCTTCCTGGTGATGTAATTTTATTAGCACAGGAAATGTTATCATGTCAAAATGCAAGGGTCAGGAGCATGAAGTACATAATTAATCTGTGAAGGGGAAGCAGGGCCCAAACATAGGAGCCATATGGGGAACATTTGGCTATCTGTTTTATACATCTGCCCTCCTTTGGTACATTTCCATTACTTGCAGAAAAGTTTCAGGGTGCATACTTCTAGAACAAGCATGATTCACATTCTTCTAAAGTTCTTAGTAATGGCTCGATTGGAATGGTTTAAATAGCTGGGACTGAATAATTTCCTGCATTTAATTTGACTATGTGAGAAAAGCGGACCATTAATGAAGTAAATAAATAAATATCCCCCAGTAAATATCCCCCATGCTGATGCAACTTATCTTTTTAATGGATGAAACATCACACATGCCACATCACCAAATGCATGTCCTAATGAACAGTGCATTACACACCAACACACATATGGATGCAGACATATATGCAGTGGAGAGTGCTGATTGTTGGATTCAGGTCTTATTGGCCTGAACTACAAAACAAATTTAGCTAGAATACCTGGTCGGGGATGGCAAAGGACGAGATGGTTAAACAGTGTTATCGATGCAATGAACATGAAGCTGAGCACACTCCGGAGGACGGTGGAAGACAAGACAGCCTGGCATGATGTAGTCCATGGGGTCACAAAAAGTCGGAGTTGACTGTGTGACTGAACAACAACAACCTGGATTTAACTCCTATGAGTCAAGATATTTGTGGATCAGGTTACATCTGTCACATCTACCATAAAAGCCAGGTGGACACAAATCAACAGTACACTACCCCACCAAGGATAGGGGTCCTCAATGTGGTGCCCACGGGCATCATGGCACCTGCCGAAACCTTTTCTAGGGCCTTTTTTTAGAAAGTAGACAGGGCCAGGTGGGGCTTTTGCCCAGCAAGGCTTTCAATTGGCTGTGCTGATTTTTAAAAACATTGCTTTGGTAGCAGCTGCCAAATCTTCACTGTGTTAGTGAAGGTAAGCTGAGGCATTTTGTAGCTGGCTCCATCTCCCGCAGCAGCCATTTTGTGTCAGCCATTTTGTGGCTGTGCCCAGTGTACATGAAGGACTGTCTCCTCCCATATTATACAGACTGCCAGTTAAGATCTGCCTCTCAAGTCCTGCTCTCTGTACTCCCCCCTTCAGAAGTGATGTGGGTGGTGATGGCATTTTCTGTGGCAACACCTCACCTTTGGTTTGGAGTGACCTCCCCCTTCAGGCTCACCTGGTACCTATTTTACTTTCTTTTAAGTGCCAGACCAAAACATATATTTTAACCCAAGATTTTAATTAGGGGTATTAGCTTATCAGCTTTTCAACAGCCTGCTTCTTTTTTATGGGTAGTTTTATATTACTTATATCTAATGTCTCGTTTTTAATGGCTTTTTAAAATATTGCTTTGAGCAAAACCCTGAAAAGGTGGCATAGAAATATCTTAAATAAGAAAGAACAACCCATAGTGTGTATACTTTATACTTGAAAATCATAAACTTACGCGGCTGTTCTTCTGAAAATAATACTCAAACATGCACAACAATTCTGTGAGGTAGGTTAGGTTGAAAGTATGTGACTGGCCTGATATCACCTGGTGAGCTTCTATGACTGATTGGTAATTTAAAATTAGGTCTCCCAGACTCTACTCTGAAGCTCTAACTGCAACACCACACTGGCTTTCATAGAGTGGCTGCTGTTGAACAGTAGCAAGCAGCCAGACCTAGGTGAGAAATGCAGTCAGGTGGTACTATCAAGTAATTGCTGCCAGGCCTGGCCCCAATGAAACCTCCCTCAAAGGCTAAAAACAGCTCTGGAAAAGGCCCCTCTTCCTGCCTTTTACTGTAAAAAACCAACCCTGGAATGCTATAGTTGCATAACAATGGCCATTGAGGGATTCCATTTTTTTTAAAGCTACAAATTGTTCCTTTTATCATTTTTAGTTATTTTAACCTCCCAGTGCTGTTTGTTTGTTTGTTTAGATTTCAGATTTTTTTCCACCTGCAAACCCTGGGGCCCTTTTCAGGTTCAGAAAGATCCATCATGCTCGTTCACAGCTCCAGTCACCAGATTTAAATACCCTCAGATTTGGCTGACTTGGCTGTTGAAATATACAAGTGGGGACCCTGAAGAAACTTGCAGGGAGGCTGCATCCCATCCCCCAGCCTTTGCTTCCTTCCCTCTCCCCCCTTCTCAAATAATTTTCCACCCCCTCTTTCTTCCTCTCCCCTTCCCTGACAAGTTTACCCCCTCTCTCCCCCTCTTCCCCTTCTCAATTAATCTTTCCCCATCTGTTTCTCCCCCTCCCCTCCCCTCCCCTCCTCCCTTGACAATCTTACTCCCCTCTTTTACTCTCCCTTCTCCATCGATCTCCTTCCTCCCCTTCTCTGACAATCCACCCTCTCTCTGCCCCGCTTCACTGTCAGTATTCCCCCATCTCTGTTTCTCTGCCCCTCCCCTGCTTACCTTGGGCATCTCCATTTGAAAGGATCAGAAAACAGGGGATATGAAAGACCTGTACCTGAGAACCTGCAGAGCCATTGCCAGTAAAAAGTAGACAACACTGACCTTGATAGACCAGTAGTGTGACTCAGCTTCTTGCATGCGTGTATTTATTTCCTTACCTACCGGGGGGGGGGGGGGGGGCATTAATGAGCTGAATTACGGATGGTGGCACATGAATCAAGACCTAATTTAGGCCTAATTCAAATCCTCCCTTGCTGATTTTGGCAGTTGGATGGCCCAAGCGCTCATCCCATCTAAGTTCTCAGAACAACAACGAAGCTTGGCTTGAGTGGAAGCGAGGAATGCCCTTTTCCTTTCTTTCAAGCCCAAGACACACCACTCTAGCCTTTGGTTCAGGGTTTAGCTGAGCACTCAGCTGAGCTCTGAGCCCCAAAGCAAGCTATGAGGCATTATGTTAAACTGAGGGGAAGTGAGTGCTTTGTCTTAATGATCACTTGAATGACTTCAGCAAAAGTTCCTGACTAGGGAACTGCATTTGGATATTTCCAGTCTGAATATATATCTGAAAATACCTTATTGGTATTTTCCAGATATATTTGGGTGTCTGGACAGTATCTGGGATTTTCTGGGATACTGGTTAATGGGTCATTTAAAAATTCCAGAAACATTCAGGAGTAACTGGAAACATTGGAAGCCAACACTGTAAGGCTCCAGGATTTTTTTTCTTTAATTTTACTGTGCATCGGTGTTAGGGTTGCCAGGTCCTTTGCTCTTACTGGCGCCGGGGGGGGGGGGGAGTAGGAAGGAGCTTTCCAGGAGTGGGGGTATGGGTGACATCGCCATGCATAACATCCCGATGTGATGATGTCATGTAGAAGTGATGTCATCACACCAGAGACATTGCATAGCATGGTAACCATAGAGTTTTGTCCAGAATACCAGAGCATCACCATGATGACTTCCATGTGATTTCATCACATTGGGGACGTTGTACTGGGTCGTGGCTGTTGGGGACGGGGCTTCCCCTCACCAGCCAGCTGGCCAGCAGCAGGCAGGAACCTGCAAAATCAGAGGATCCCTCACTCCCACCTGGGGGCTGGCAACCCTAGTCAGTGTCTTCTTGCCAGGGCTTGGTATTGGCTTGCCAGGTTGGTTTGGGTTGAATTCTGTGCTTTTAAAATGGTTCTTTTGGTCTTGCAACAATGTGTTCTTCTCTCAAGTTAATTTGGATTGTATTCTCTAGTTTTACATTGGGTATGTCAGGCTTGCCACATTATCCTGTGGTTCTGCTGGGATTCCCAGATTATGCATCAGTTTTGTTGGGCTTGTTGGTTCTGTTTGCATTGGGAAGATTTTAGCCAGTGGTTGCTTTGCTTGGTCTTGTGTCTTTGGCTATTCTTAGCTATGGAGAGAGCATAGAACTCCCCCCACCCCCCATAGGAAACAATGGAGGATGGCTGAGGGCACCTTCTTTAGGAGCCCATAGAATTAAACCTCTTGGTTCAATTCACATGAAACTTGGAAGTTATTTAGTGAACAGGCATCACCAGCTCCACGGAAATTTTGGTGCCATTTTCTTAAAAGTAGAAAAGAAGTCAGGGCCACATTAGCAGTAGCAACAGAAAGGAAAATCAAGGTGTAGAAAAAAACCCCTTTTTATTATTATTACTTCTTGATTCCAACTTGTTTCGCCTATAGCTTCATCAGGGGATCTCTTATAGCATAAGCTTCCAGTCAACATTCAAGGTATGACTGGAAGCTTATGCTATAAGAGATCCCTTGATGAAGCCATAGGCAAAACGCATTGGGATCAAGAAAGAATTATAATAACAAAGCTTTTTCTACACCTTAATTTTCCTTTCTGCTGCTACTGCTAATGTGGCCCTGACTTCTTTTCTACTTTTAAGAAAATGGCACCAAAATTTCAGTGGAGCTGGTGATGCCAGCCCCTTCAAAAAAAAAACACCTAAGTATTCCCCATAGGGAATAATGGAGCCAAATAATGTGAGAATTTCTCCCCACCCCCAAAAAAATACAGGATCAAAATACCAAACCAGTATTTGGGACCCAAACAACCCAGAATACTGATATTGTTGCATTATCTGATATCCTGATCTCTGGTGCACATCCTGATTAGTCCCTGGATAATGATCTGTGCTGCTGCAGACAGTGCTGGTAGACTGAAGGTAACACATATATGCTACCATTTTTCTTCTAGGACACAACACATCTAATATATGTATACGGCTTAGTATCTCTTGGCTATTGTATGTATTTTACACCTTTTAAAAGCAGACTGCTTGTTAAGTTGAAGTAGTGATTTCTAAGTATTTTTCCACTCTCATTGTTTAGTTCAGAAAGAACTGATGCTAAGTTAAGAAGGAATTGCTATTTTTCAGTGGATAAATATATACATGGCACTAGTGGGTAGAGAATTTGGCCCTCTAGCCCAGTTGAGTTTGACAATACTGCTATAACCTCTTTACATGCCTTTCCCCCTTTCAATGGCTACACCCACTGGGCCTCTATCAACTCATTCATTTAGACAATGGTTCCATTTATGCTTCTCTGTGTCGCCTGGCCTGGCTTCAGTGTACATTTTTAGCACTTAGTATTATCTGTGTTTTTAGTGCCCTCCTTATCACAACGCACTTGGGAGGCAATATCTGTCACATGTGGTGATAACCCGCTGCCTGCTACAGGCATCCAGTTTGCTTTACTTCCCAGCACTGAGCACTGAATTTTCTGGAATGTAGAATATTATGGCACTTGAGAATATAAAACAATGAAAGCTTGAATTTAATGGGATGGGGTTGTTTTCCTATGTTAAACAGGTTTTAATTTTTAATGGTGGAATAGCTCCTTTCCAGGCCATATGTAGTGAAATATGCACATTTGTACTGTAAAGAGCATACAATTTTTAATGTGAAGTAAGCCTTTTTAATTATGAAAACAAAGCAGCCTCTTCCTGCTTCTTACCAACTGCTTGCCCCGTTGTCCCTTTGTTCCTTCAGTGTACAATAGTCTGCGCAGCAACTCTCTCAGAAACGTACAAGTGGGCACCACTACATCATAGCACAGTATGCAGAGCTGCAGATCCTGTGCTCTGTACTAAGAAAATTCTGTATGTTAAGCAACTCTGCATATCTTTTTCGGCTGTCGCTTCCCATGGGGGCAGTAGCAATGAGCTGTTTAGGTCACTGAAGCCAGTCCTCTGAGCACTAGAAATCCTACTCAGACCCCATTCTTGTTTCCATAATTTTATGCTGATTTGTTTGTTTATCTTGTCTTATTACCAAGACTTCCATACAAGTGGAAACAGATATACATAGTTTGAACAAAGAGCCCATCGTGGAAGCATACTTAACACTTGGCTGAAATATATGCCATCTTCTTCCCCCATTCAGGCGGAGCAGTAAAACTTTTCTTACGATTCCCAGTGGATATGGCCATGTACAGTGCTGATTGGCAAGCCTTTGTGATCATCAAGAAACCACATTCCCCTCTGCCAAATTTCTCTGGGCAGATTTTCACTGAAAAAATAAGATAAAAATAAATAAATTACAAAGCATCAAACAAGCATGTAAGTAGACAGACGTGGCAGGCACTTGAAAAGCCAGTCTGGTATAGTGGCTAGAGGGCTGAACTAGAGTCTAGAAGACCTGGGTTCAGTTGCCTACTCAGTCATGAAGCTAATTCAAGCATTTATTTCCTGATTTACAGCCATTCATGAGACATCGTCCAATCATTTAAAGTGACCAAGATAACAATGGAATGATCAGCCAACACAACTATTTGTTTAAAATATCTGCCTTTCTCTCAAACATCTCAGGACTGAAGGCAGGTAATAACAATATTAAAAAATGATAAAACAACAAACATAAGAACATTAAAAACCAAACATCATATGCTCTCACCAGCAAGGTGCTTCCTTTTTGCCCAGGTTCAAGCTACCCCCAAAGCCCTCCAGAATAACAGCCTCACTGGACAGCCAGGAGGGTAGGAGCCCTCCTATCTTCTTCCAAGAGGTTATTCCACAGATATGGGACAGCCACTGAAAAAACCAAGCCTGGACTGTTGCAGAACATGACTTAGACAAGGGACAGTAGGGGGTGGGTGGGTTCTAACAATAGCTGCAGGCTAGGGGGGAAAGCTACTGAATCTCAGAACAGGAATATGTAGTAACCTCCTTTTTTCTGAGTTCATTTGTAAATCAGATGTGTTGAAAAACACACTCTTGCCCCTCGTTTTAAAATTAAGACTTGATCCTTCATAGTACAAGTAGGACCAGAGTACTACAAGTAGGATCATAGTACAAGTAGGGCCAGCTTTCACAGAGCAAGCAATATGCAAGACACAGAATGTGGTTAGGAAAGGGATTTAATTGATGCTGTCTGCATGTCAACACCATGTTCATTCAGTCCAACTAATCCTTTAAGCTCCCTTTTCTAATAGTCTCTAAATTGCCAGTCCTGCATTCCTCCATTTTTATCATAAATAAATGATAAGAAGGTAGGGCAATCTCTTTCCTGAACTTTAGTCATGACTCTATCACCTTTTTATTTATCTGGCATTTAAATTGGAGTGTATTCAGGGACTGTGAAAGTATTTAACTTTCTTACTATTGCTGATTTCAGTACTGTTTTATTACTGATATTGGTTGATATTTTATTGTATATCATTACTGTAGTGTCTTTTTAAAACAGAAAGGTGATTAAGGTATTTTTAAATAAAAATCTGGTAGCTTTTGGCCTTGGTTACCCACCTCTGTGTCTCATACAGATGTTCTTAGGGAGCCTAGCCTGCACTGTTAAGTCACATCCTCTGCTTCCCTGGCTAGTCAGGTATTTGCAGAGCAGTCATACAAAGTGGTCCCTTCCAAAGGCTGCAGGAACTTTTCAGGAGGTTGAAGCAGTGGCAAGACTTTGTTAACTGCAGCCTGGTTGCCCCTGAGAGCTTGAGGCATTTCATCACTTATTCAGTCCTTGAAATCTCTGGATACAAAACTTATCAGGCACTTAGGAGAAATAAAGAGGCAGATGTCTACTTTTCCTCCCAGTGTTTCTAGGCCACTTCTCCATTTTATATATGGGGCATTAACTACTCCACTAGTTGTACAATGATCCAGGCATATCCCTCTGCACCTCTTAAAGCTGTTTCTTAATACAAAGAAATAAATGCCTGGCCGTCGAACATTTGCACAGGTTAATTCATTTCAGTGCATGCTATGTCTGTGTTCATCAGGAAGCTCAGAAAGTTCCATGGAGATCCCAGGTCTCCATCCAGTAGATTGTGATACCTTCCCTTACTCCTGGAGTACTATTGCCTCTCTGGGTATTATTCACTGTCACCACAAATCTGGAAGAGTACCCTTACTAAGAGGATTTGTATGTCTAGCAGTCTTTGCTGTATAGGAGGCTGAAGTTGGTTCCTTATTCCCAGTTCCTTATTCAACCCTTATTCGTGACTTATTAGTGAATTCATCCAGCAACACTGAGGAGAGTTGCTGTATTGCCATTAAAAGGCTCTGCCTTAGTTGCCACATCTCCTGCTTCACTCATACAAGCTAGTGCAGAGATATACTTCCGTCTGTCAGCAATGGTGAGCCCAACCACTGTCCCTCCCTCTACCACTCCTTGGAAAATGGGACCAAATTAGGTGTGGTGTGGTTACAGAGATCAAATTATAAGAAGGCTGAATAAATAAAACGTGTATACATGGTCTATACAGCATCAAGAAACAAAGCACAGAAAGAAATGGTGTAAACATGCAGTCCTTTAAATCCTAACTCTATAATCCTAAACAACATTAATTTAGCATAGGCTAATATGTCATGTTTGCAGCAGTTAGAATTCCTCTGCTCCCTGAAGTTTCAGAATTTGGGACTTCTCCCCATTGTTCCTTGACACAAGGTCAAGATGGAGTCCCATTGTAATGGCTTAATCCTTCATGACTTGAGCCAAGAAGTAAGAATATGTGTAAGGGATAAGAGTTAGAGAGCTTCTCCCTAATGTCCCAAGAATGTATGGTCTCCTCTTCGAGAGTCCATCCCCCTCTGTGCTCATTCCCAATCTTCCTGTTCCAAAAGGAAAAAATACGATCTAGCCTCTTGGTGTTAGCTGATAAACCCCATTACATTCTTACCTACATGTGTAGTAGAAAAATATATACAGCATTATGTGTGAAAATTATTTGTCTATTTTATCATGCATTGTTTGGAAGCTGCCACTCTGGCACAATAATATGCACTATACATCTATAGCTAACTCCAGAAGGCCTTTTTTATTATTTTCCTCTCTGACTTATGAATTGAAAACTCTTAAGACTCAGCATGAAAGTGAATTGAGCAGCCAAGTATTCTTTCTTTCTTCTGTCTTGCTCCTTTGAACCTTACCGAAACCCTGTGAAGCAGATGTTTAGTTTAGTTCAACAGGAGCTGAGTTGAATTCAATGCTCTCACATAAGAATGTGGGGATGTGAATGGAGGTGGGCTCTGGCTCTGTCTGTCTCCCGTGGCAGAGATGAAAGTTATACAAGTAGAGGAGAATGGTGGGGCAGAGAAAGGGTTGAATGGTTCTGAGAGGAATTATTTGGATGGGAGTAAAATGTGTTGAAGAACTGATATTAGGTAAGTAAAAAATATCAGGCTATGCCACCCAGGTTCTAGTATCTCCAGTATTCCCTTAGGTCAGAAGCTTATCTGAAAATCTTAAGTCCCTCTTTAGCAATATCAATAAAAGATATTTCTGCCTGTATAGTTGAAAGTGAGTTTAAAAAAAAAAAAAAAGGTATAAACCAAGGAGGAATTTCAGTCTTCCATCCATCCTGGCAATAGCTAGGAAACAGGCAACACTTATATGGAAGATGGTTCCAATAATTTCTGAACCTTTTTACCTACCCTGATGACTGTGGAACAACTCTGTAACCAAAATTTCTACATGTGCTTAACCTTTTACATGGAAAAATCAGAGGTTTCAATAGGCTTGTAGTCATCCTGCAAATCATCACTGAGGATATGCAAAAATGTCCATGGCCATAATAAATTATTGATTGAAGGGTAGCTCATACTACAGAAATTCTCCATCCAGACCACACTTTTATATCATATATCAATAAAGGTCACATCTTCTAGACAACAGTGAATTTAGTTCTGTAAAAGACATGATAATTGGAGAGGACTGGGATGTGTGGAGTAGTTATAGCAGCACACAAATCTTTCTGGTATGAACTGTGCAGGAACAACTGAGGCCAGTGTCAATGGAGAAAGTCTGAGATTTTACACCACGGTGTTTGCACAAAGTGAAAGATTGCTGGCTGCATTTGATAGAATAGGATATACTTTTTGTCTGTGCAGATCCAAGATATTGATTGTTATATCTTTTGACTAAGATATTAAAAATACTGCTTATGGTGATGCAGAAGAAACTGCCTAAAATATATATTGGCATTGGCAATGGAATAATGGCCATCCAAAGCCAAGGACCTTGTTAGCCAAATTGCTCTGTTTGCTTTAATAAAAGGTTGGGGAATTATGATATTAATGTGCAGTTGGCATAACTACAGGATCATGGCCTTTATATACCAGAGTCCCAATTTATCCAGGTCACAGAAATAGACGCAGAGACTAGATAACTAAAGCAGTGATCTCTTTACTGAAGAATTCTTAAGTCCTTATAAACAATAATCAAACATTCAGACACACAATACAGAACTAAGGAAGTAGAGGTGATTGATAGGGAATAGAGAGGGCGAGTTATGGGGTGATACTACCTATCCAGATGTGCAGAGGTCCATGAGGAAAGGATTATGGCCTAAACCCAGAAGGTAAAGGGGTGGCCTGCCAGTTGGCATCAGGGCAGAAAACACACACAGTCTGAGGTCATGGACCTAGATAGTTAAAGGCACTGGAAAACAATGCAGACCAACAGAAGGTCTTGGGGGCTGGTCTCAGGTGACAGCAAAAAATTATCTGGGCCAATCAGGTGTCCCAGGAGGTGTGTGACACCAGGATGGGCAAGGCCTAGATGTGGCCAGTGAGCTTTCAGAGGGGGCAGAGTCTGGATTAACAACTGGAGCCAGGTGTGCTGGGGCTAGCTGAATGGATTTTAAGACCATTGATGGTTCTGCCAAGGCAATTGAATAAGTTCCCAGATACAGACAAAAGAGGGAGATGGGCCCCTGATTAGCATCAGGAAGGATTGTTAATAATTTGAATGTTTGGTTGGTTTATCTTGGTATCCTGAGGAAGGAAGGACGAGTACCACACATAGACATAAGATGACACAAGAAAAGGGCTGGGTGAGGTTCTGGAGACAGAAGGACTATTTGCCAGATGGCCTCTGAAGAGCCTTTAGAAATGTAGATACTTCACCTGGTGGAACCCAGTAGTATCCCGTAAGCGTAATTTTTTCTGGGTGGAGGGGGAAGACTGGAGGTTTGCTTTGAGGGTGCCTTTTGAAACCTGAATGTGAAATCCCTGTTTCCAGAGCTATGGCTTGCTCTGTGTTCCAGGACCAGGAGTGTCTTCCTTGGCCTGAGTTTTGTGGGTCTCTGGTTCAAGTTAGAAGTGGGGTGCCCCTGACAATTGGGGCTACCCAAGAGTAAAGACAGCACCTCTGGCAACAACCTGAAGACCTTCTGGTTGTTTGGTCAGAGTATATTAAGGTTGAAATGAGGTGAAAGTGCCAGGGTATCTCAGTAATCATGTATTTCCAGTCTCTTGAAATACTGAGGCTATACTCATAACCTGGGGCAGGGGAGGGGAGCAGCTTTGTTTCTTATTTTAGTCCTGCAACATACCTCCAGTTATCAGCAAAATGTCTACATCTTGCTAGCTGGTTTTGAAAGTATATTGCCATCCCTGCAAGGACAAGCAGAGCTGTGATACATAATTTTCCATCTTTCATCACAGAGGGAGGGAGAGGTTCAATAGACTGTAGCTGTTAGCAAATTCACTTAATTCAAACCACTGTTTGTTTTTCTCACTGCTGGATTCTCAATAAACACACATCCAGCTGAGAGGAGTGGGCAAGGCATCCATTCTCTCCATTTGCTTTCCATATGTCTCCTGAAAATGAGGGGTGCTCATAAGAGGCTTACAGGCTATGGTGTTGTCTACGTACTCCAGCTTACCATGGTCCCATTCTGTCTGGTAATTTGTAGGGCTTACACTATCCTCATAAGCCTACAATATACTTTTATGGCTGAAATCAAATGGTAGATGGTGTTTTATAGAAGTGAACTCACCCAGGCTCTAGACTCTGGTTTTCTTCCCGAATTTCCCTGACTGGGTTTTGCTGGTCTGCTGTCCTCTTAGATAGCCTTTTTTAAACATCCAGTGGAAGACTACCACAGCAGAAGGCATGATTTCTACTGATCTTTGCTACATCATATTCTCTCTATGCTTCTTACCATGGTTTCTATCAAATTTTCTCGATAATCTATCCATTTTGTTCCTATCTGGCTTTGTTCCTGAAGTTGTAGAGAAGCATCAAGTGAAACATTCTAGAGTATCATTCAAGAACCGTATCCAAATGTCACAAATCATAACTCCAGATTTCAGACTAAGCCCTCTCCTCCCGATCCTGGCCATAACCAGGACTACAGATGATACTTCCTTCCTGTCTACAAATGGAATTGAGCTCCTTCAGATAAAGTTTAAAGGAATCTTTATCTCTTCCCTCCATGCTTGAATTTTTCCCACTATCTCCATCTAAAGAAACAGAGAACTCTTATCACACTCATTCCTGTGGGAGAAAATAAAGAATTCTTCTAAGGGGTCCAGATTGGACTCAAACCAAGTTTTTCTGTCACCCTATCATCACTTTTTCGTTGGGCCTCGTGACTCCTGGACTGAGCCCTGGAATGGTGACAATTCATACAGCCACATCAATGCATTCCAGGCATGCAACCCTTTCCTCACATTGTGACCTGCCACTGCTGTGCTACCCTCATCAAAAGCCTCACAGAGAAGCCCTGGACCTGAATAAATTGGATCTTACCTTACAGCACCCTAGGGCAGACGTTCTTACATTGCAGTCTGTGAGAATTCCCTGGTCTGCAAGACCACTGTGAAAATAACAGAAGTGGCAGAGATGAATATTTGGCAAACATTCAGGTCCTGGGACAAACAGGCAGGATCTGTGTTAGGACCTGTGTGTTTGTTCCACAAGCAAAACTGTAAACATATGGGATTGTTTTGGCTAGCAAAAACAGCACTTAAGCCCCTTCCACCACTCTGTGGTCCCAATCCAAATTAGGATTCCCTGTGCCAGCTCTTTTAATCAAAAATTCAGAGCTCCATACATAGAACTCCCAGAACCTCAGCCAGTTGGACCATCAGAGAGACACCATACAGAGCCTTAACCAGATGTGACATTTTCATATGTACACATACTTATAAGGTACTTATAAGTGTCATGGCCATCTGATTAGATCCTAACCATGGCCCCGCTGGTGGACCGCCTTTATAGCATCTGGGTTTTGGCCACTATGTGACACAGTGTGTTGGACTGGATGGGCCATTGGCATGATCCAACATGGCTTCTCTTATGTTTTTATATTCTTATGTTCATGTACCTTTGCATCAGTTAGCAGCCGCTTGGGCAAACTACCACCACCAATATCACCTTCATCAACGACATCTTCCTTCACCTCTGCTGTATTCTCCTCATCCCTTTCCTTTCCCTCTCCATGCAGTGCTATGCAAAGGTCTTGAGAGAGGGGAAAGCAATTCACGTGCATCCTTTCTTCCCTTCTCTTCCCACCTCCACCCAGTCCAACAAAGCCCAGTGCCGCAGAGGTATCTGGCTGCTCACTTAAAGATGTTTAAAATTGCCATATATGTGCAAGTGTAGAATCCCTGAAAAATCATGATTCTAGATCATGCAGAGAGGACCACATGCATTCAGTCTACATTTATGTTGTGTGAAAAGAGTTTCTTTGATTGCTGATGCATGGGAATGTAGAATGAGTTGAGTGTTAATTGGGTTCCTTTCAAGCTGATTGCTACATGACAGCTACAAATAAAAATCTTATGGGGCCCAAAAAGAACAAGCTGTGTAAAACAGTGATTCACAGCACAAAAAAGTGTCATGATTTGCTGCCTCAGGAGTGTCATTCTGAAGAAGTGTGCTTGCACACGAAAGCTTATACCCAGAATTAAACTTTGTTGGTCTTAAAGGTGCCACAGGACTCAAACTTTGTTCTGTTGCTTCAGTCCAACACAGCTACCCACCTGAATCATTCTACATGCATGAAACTGATAAACCAGATGCCTTATTGTTTTAGCTATCCAGGTGATGAATGATCAGGTAAGAGCTGCTGAAGGGTGAGCTGCTGAAGGCACCACAAGGTGAATAAAAAGATCCCTACAACTGACCTGTTGAGGTCAGGGATTTCAAAAGATTGATTTCCATGACCCCTAGGTATGCAGTGAATCCAGCGTACAGTGAATCCACAGCTGGCTGTGAGGTGAAACTATCATACTTCAGCTTAAACCCAGATCAGTTTTCAATGCACAATGAGATGAGTGGAAAAAATTACTTCATTGTGTGTGCTGAAAGCTGTTCTGGTCACACATGGGTAATGAGAAGTGGGCTAAAGTCTAAATCCATATAGTTGTGTTATTTTGCACTGTACATGTTTCAAACAATATGAGAAATGGCTTTTCTTCTCTGAGGACCATTTGAAAATGAAGCACGCCTATGAATACACAGGGACACACACTCTATAAACACATACAAACACATTCTAAGTGCAGTCCCATGCAGAATTTCTCCAGGCTAACCACTGAGACTAAAGTAACTCTCTGTAAGACTGCACTATCTCCCATACATGTGAATATGCAAAGTGTAAAGCTCACATTTAATCCCAGGGTGGTTTTTATCTGCCCTAACAATTGCTGCTTGCTGAGTGCTGAAGTGCAAGAGCATGACTATTTTGCACATGAACATTTAATTCTAGTCAAACACACCACTCTCACCTTGTACAAATACAACCTCAGCTTCCACTGTGCATCTCTTGCCTTCAGAGAAAAGCAATCTAAAGACGCAAGTCAGTTAAACAGAAATACCTTGAAAAGAAAATGACCATACTGAATGAGAAGGAAGTGAATTAGCTTTTAATCCAAGAATTTTAGTGTAACTAGATTTTATACTGGATTGTTATTGTGTACAGAAATCAAACCGTTCGGGATGCTTGACAGCATTCTGTTTATTGAGTAGTTTTTCACTTACTTTAATTTTTATCCTGCTTTTCCTCCAAGGAAGCTCAGGACATACATCATATATGGTCTGCTCCTCCGCACTTATCCTCACAAGCTCACTGTGGTGAGGTAGGTTAGGTACTCAGTGACTGATTCCCCACGAGGTGCTGCTCCACCGCTGCTTTTCCCTTTCCCCCAATTGTGTGCATCAAATTCCCATTATTTGCCTCATGCCACATTTTGACCCATGGCTTCACCCGATTTCCCCATGGCTTCATGATCCTGTTTTTTGAGGATCGTGAAGCCACAGGGGGAAACGGGCGAAGCCGCAGGTCAAAATGTGGTGCAGGACATATAGTGGGAAATTGATGCACACAGTCGGGGGAAAGGGAAGAGCGGCAGTGGAGCAGCGTCTCATGGGAATCAGCCAGTGAGTTTGTGATAAGAGTGGGGATTTGAATCTGGGTAGTTCCTGCTATAATCCAGTACGCTTACCACTATACTACATTGGGGGCGATTTCGCACTTGCCATTTGCCTCTCATTCTCTCCAGGGTTTTTTCCTTTAGAGTATATTCTTCATGTTCACACTTGGAGCCGAAGCCCCTCATCTGCCCCGCAGTGTCCATTTCGCACATACCGACTGCCGCGTGGCTTCCATTCCCCCCCTCCCATTCCCCTCCCATCTCCCCACTTGCTCCTCCCCCCTTCCCTCCTTCCTCATTTTTTAAAAAAAAACACATGCGCGATTGCATTATTTTGTTATGATGAAATGAGGCTTCCAGTCTCTTGTCCACAGCATAAACTAGCACAGCTTCTAAGGCACAGCCAAAAGTAACTCTTTTCAGGATGAGCCCCATAGAAAGAAGGTGCCACACAGTGAAATGTAGCTGCTTAGATTATGACAGATATAAATAGGGCTGGAAACCAGACCCTTCTATTTCACACACAAAAAGTTCTGGATCTTATTTTCCACTGTGAGTGAAAGAAGAGCTGCCAGCAGCTCCTAATAGCACAAAGTGTATAGGAAGTGGCGTTCCCCAGAGGACTGTGTCGCTAGAAGAGGATAGCCAGAACAATATACTGCTTTCCCATTATACAAGTTCAAGTCACATAAAAACCCTTTGAAATCCTGTTTAAAACAAATGCCATTCAGAGAGAGAACAACCAATTTTATTCTTATAAAGGATACCACCACAGTGTTGGAGTACCCTTGTGTACAGCCAGCAGGCTGTCGTATCGGCATTCATTAGGCCTCCGAGCGACACCACTTAGAAAGCGTGACCTGAGCCGAGCTGCAGGGAAAGTGTCCCTGTGCGCTGTGAGCTGCCGTATGTGGTGCGAGTGAACTGGCAGACAGGACCAGTGTCTGGGGAGTCCAGGCGGAATATCAGCTATTAAGAGTCAGCAAAGCAAAGCACTGAGTAGGTGTGGGATTGGGAGGCATTCGAGGGTCTGCAATTGTGCTTATTGCACACATGTTGCTCTATAAAGGATCATTAGAGGGAAGAGTAAATACGTCTTATCATGGCATGAAGACAAATTACATTCTTAAAAATTACAGCTCGAAGCAGCTTGATATTTTTCTTTCTCCGTCAGCAACGGGGTTGTCCCCCCGCATTCTCTTTCTTCCTCCCCTGCCTTAGAATGGTAACTTGCCACTACAGAGCCATAATTGAGAACACAAGCTTGCTGCTGATTGCTTTTCATTATCATTCATTTAAATGAGAAAAAGAGTGGCCCATATTTGTTCTCAGGATTATGAACAGTAATAGATTCTTTTTGAGGGCTTTAGCTCGCTCCTGGGATTTTCCTGCAGAGCGTTGGACTTGTGCTTTATCACCAGCTACATTACAGTAAGCTTTCCGGGAGATGCAGTCAGGGCAGCCTGTATAACAAACAGGGTAATGGAAAGAATATATCCCTAATAGGAGGTGGTGGGTCTGCCATAGGAGCCTCAGGTTTGCAGCCTGGGAGTGCTCCTGAATTTTGCATTCTGGCCGGAAACTCTGATTTTAGCAGCAGCCAGGAGTGCTTTTCATCCTCTCCATCTGGCAAGAAGGCTGAAATCAGCCTCATCCAATTCAGAACTAGCGATCACCAGGGTACAGTACTGTATTGTGCTTTAGGCGGGGATTGACACAAGCACCTTAGCTGGTGCAGAGTGTGTTGGCCCATTGAGTGACAGAGACAGCTCACAGACGGCACACATCTGCACTAGCATTGTTGTATTTAACATGGCAGCATCCCAGTGCATGGTTCCTTAAACAGTAGGTTAAGCAAAACGGAAGACGCTTCCTCTCTAAGAGTCAACACCAGCCTGTGATGTATGCATGCCTGTCTGTCAGCACAATCCTCCCAAGAGTGCAGCTCCTTGTGCTCAGGAGACCTACTGACAGGGAGGGTGTGCTTGCAGCAGGAACACCCCCCCCCCCCCGGTGTGGAACATTACAAACAGGAGGTGGAGTAGAGGTTCTTCTCAGAGACTGAGTGGCCCTTATGTCTCCCAGTCTCAATTGAAAGGACAGAAAGCTCTTAATATTTTTGGCCTTAGCTATTATAGAAGCCTTCTTCTTCCCTATATTCCGTTGCAATCTTTATGATTTGCCTGGAATAGATGTTAGGCTGACTGGCCTATAATTTCCTGATTCCCCCCTGGGTCCCTTTTTAAAAATTGGTGTCACATTTGCCACAGCAGCTGAATTTAGTGATAGGTGATAGGCAGCTAATAATTTAAAACATAAAAATTAAAATCATATCTTAAAAGCTAATAAAACCAACATATAAATATATCATTAATACAAGTTAATACCAGAGGTTAAAATAAGTACAAAAATAAAAACACCAGTTAAAACTTTGGAAATGAAGGCGAGATCACACCACCACTGAATACATGAAGCTGCCTTATACTGATCAGACCATCAGTCCATCACAGTCAGTGCTGTCTACTCAGACTGGCAGCAGCCATCCAGGGTCTTAGGTAGAAGTTTTGTATGTCACCTACCACGTGATCCTTTTAAATAGGGATGCCAGGGATTGAACCTGGGGCCTTCTGCATGCCAAAGAGATATTGTACCACTGAGCCACAGACCCTTCACTGTTGTTCAGAATAGAGCTCATGTTATATCACAATAGCATGACTTTCCACATTGAATCAGCTGCTAATGAAGCACAATGAAGCACAAGAAAGGGGAAGCACAATGTTTTGCTGTGATGTAAGTTTTACTGGATGTTACAAAGGGTATTAGATATGTGACTGCAGTCTTTGGTAGTACCTTTATCTCTAATTTGGCCCTGGATGGCTGGATTTAAGCAAAGTACCCGGGGGGGGGGGGGGGGTTGTTTTTTAAAAAAAAATCTGATCCTCACATGTTTTAATACATGTTATTGCATTTTTATTTTAGTGTTATTTCCCTTTGGGATGTGGCTGGCTAAACATTTTTTATTACTATCACTATTACTATTAGTATCAAGAAATTCAAAATCTTTATTCTTTGGATTATGTCAGATTTTAGGCTCTGTGCACCACATAACTTCTCTCTCCTCTCTTTCACAACAATTTATTTCATAACGCTGCACTGCCATGTCATGTACCCTGAGAGGCAAGCAGAAGTAAGGAGCAAGCATGTGAACCTGTACCTACTCATGATAATCTCTTTGGTCTTGTTCTTAAAAACATTATGGGGGTCAAGTGTTCTTTAATTTCCCTTTGTGCTTTTCTCCACTTCATCAGCAACCTTTGTAAACTATAAAGCTATGATCAGTTGATCCTATTGCCTGAAAAAGAATGACAGTGAAATTAGAGATATGGTCCACAGGAAAAGAGTAGGAAATTCACAAGGCGGGATATGTGCCCCCTTCCTTCTTTTCCTCTGGTTTTGGTTTCAGAGACTTTTTTCTTCATTTTTTGCTATGAGGAGAAATATTTTTTTCTTAACTTCAACACACACACCACCACCCAGATTTCATACCTCTTCAGGTTTCTTTGGAGAAGAGAGTTGCACTTAGGCCAAGTGGTGTGGATTGTGTGGTGGAGACACTACAGAATTTGTAACGCTATACCTATAGGGAAGGAAAAGCTATGGGTTTTGTGCTTTTAAGGCATTATGGGCACAGAACTGCAGAGCAAAAAAGGGATCTTCCTCATATACTTCTAGACATAAAGTGAACATTGTAAATGCCTTTTAACAATATGTGCATGTGTGCACACATGTGTATGTGAGTGTGTGTGCACCTGGAAGTTGTGGCAACCTCTGATGACTGACTGTATGTGCAGCTGGAAGTCATGGCAACCTCTGGTGACTGGCCCTACTGGGGGCCTGCAGGATATTCAGAGAGGTGATGGAATAAAGCCTGCCCCCACTTCTTGCCTCTGGTATTTCAAGGAGGTCTTCCATCCAAGTACTTGCTAGATTAGACCCTGCTTAGCTTCCAAAATCTGATGAAATCAGGCTTGTCTGGGCTACCAGGTCAGGGCAACATCATAAATGCTTTGATGGCCTCTTCTGTGCCCTGAATTGCAGCCATGTCTGCTTTGCACACAGGAGTGGTATTTAATAGTACAATACTGTGTGGAGTTACTCCTAAAACCGTTGATTGGCTGCTAGGTGTGATGTGTCTTTATTCACAGCCACAGAGGAATTGACAGTGCAGTCCTATGCAGAATTACACCTTTCTAAACTCTTATATGATTACACTGTTACAGCGTTCCAGTTGGCAACCCGTGGGAGCATGGTGGGGCAGATACTCTGGAAACTTGCACCATGCAACAATGTGATATCACTTCCAGTTGCATACCTAGAAGTGATGCCGCAGTGTCAGTCTAAAAATTTCCCAAACACCTATGGCTTTTACTGTAGAGATTTGGGAAATTCCTCAAGCATCATACAACACATCACTTCTGGATACACAGCTGGAAGTGACATCAAGGTTACATGCAACACCTCCCCCCCCTTTTAGTTTCTACCACTCCATCAAGTGATAGCAGGAGCTTGGAGCACAGCGGCAGGAGGTTGCCCACCATGGCAAGCAACCTCGCATCCCTACACTGTTACAGTTGCCATCTGACCAGTTTTAAACATGCCCAAGTGAAGGTATAGGATATTGTCTTTGCTCATTCAAGACTTTCCCAGAAAATGAGTTTCTAGTTCATGGGTGGCTTGTTGAGCCAGTGGAGTCTTTTAGAATCTTGAGATGGGTGTCACAACAAAATGGCTGCTGTGGAGGACAGTATCAGTTTCTCCAGTGCTGGGAGATGGGGGGGATCTACTATTTAAATATATCTGATCTTACATTTTGGATAGGCTGGGGGCAATTGCCTATGTTTACTAACAGTGAATTAACTGAAATAAATCGTGGTGGGTTGCCTTAGTTACCAACTGCAAGTCTTTATGGAAGGGAGGAATGTGAAAAGTTACAAAGAAAATAGTAGGAAAGGAGAGAGCATGAACAGAGTAAAGGAGGACAAAGAGAATAACAGAACTTGAAAAGGAAACATGCTTTCCTGTAAATGGTCACCAAACTTGAATCTTAGCCCCAAAGCCTGAGACTTCCCTGTTCCCTGCTGGCTGCCATTCAGCCGGGGGGGGGGGGGGGTGATGCCTGCAAAATCAGAGTTGCATCAATGGTGCAAAATCAGTCCCAGCAAATACCTGGGAGTGCATCACCATGATTACTATGCTGCTCCCCAGGATTCACCACTGGCCAAAAGCATCTCAAAACAAAGCAGAACCAACGAGCCCAAAGAAAACAATGTCACAACTTGCAAGTCCCACAGAACTAAATTCAAAGCACAGAATTGGGACAAAAAAATCCCAGTTTTGAGTATAGGTGATGCACATTGAGATGCAAAAATCCCAGCTTCGTGGGGTCTGAACTTGCTGAGACTGAGAGCGGGAAAAGATCTTGGAATTGTAATGGATAGCTCAATGAAAGTGTCAATCCAGTTATTATTAGAAATGGGATTGAGAATAAAGCAGTCAATATTATAATGCCCCTCTATAGATCTGTGTAGGGATGCTAGCCTCCAGGTGGGACCTGGGGATCCCCTGGAATTACAGTTCATTTCCAGACTACAGAGAACAGTTCCCCTGGAGAACATAGAGGCTTTGGAGGCTGTACTCAGTACCCTTCTGGGGTCCCTGTCCCCCCCAGACTCCATTCCCAAATCTCCAGGAGTTTTCCAACCTGGATGTGGCAACCCTACCCCCCCATCCCCTACCAGTGGCCACGGGGGTCCTGGCAACCCTAGCACTGGTGCTGCCTCATTTGGAATACTGGTTACCATATCTCAAAAAGGACATTGCAGAGCAGGAAGAAGTGTAGAGAAGGGCAACCAAGATGATCAGGGGTTGGAGCACTTTCCCTATGAAAAGAGGCTGAGCCCGGGGCTTTTTAGTTAAGAAAAAGAGATGACTAAGGGGGGACATTATAGAGGTTTAAAAAATTATGCATGGGGTAGAGAGAGTTGACAAAGAAAATGTTTTCTCCCCTTCCCAAAATACCAGAACTTGAAGGCATCCAATGAAGTTGATGGGTGGTATATTCAGGATGGACAAAAGTAAACACTACTTTACACAGACGGTTATTAAAATGTGAAATTCGCTGCCAGAGATGACCACAGGAATAAACAGCTTTAGAAGAGGATTAGGTAGATCCATGGAGGATACGTATATCATTGGCTACTAACCATGGTGACTGAGGAGAACCTCCACATTCAGAGGCACTAATCCTCTGAATCCCAGAGCCAGAAGTTAACATCAGGGGAAGGTCTCGGCCTCTATGCCCTGTTGTTGGCCATCCAGAGGAACTGGTTGGCCGCTATGTGAGACAGGATGCTGGACTACGTGGAACACTGGTCTCATCGAGCAGGGCTCTTCTTATGTTCTTATGTTAATCCAAGCCAAATCAACCTGGCAAGCTGATAGCAAGCCCTGGCAAAAAGACCCTGACACACAGCAAAACTAAAGAAAAAGAAGTCCTGGGAACCTTAAAACACTGGCTCCTGATATTCCCAGTTACTCGTGAGTATTTCTGGAATTGTTCGGGACCCATTAGTATCCCAGAAAATCCCAGATATCATCCAGACAACTGACTATATCTGGAAAATACTAATAAGGTATTTTTCAGATGTGTATTCAGACCAGAAATATCCAAATGCACATATGTAGCTCCAAGTACTCAGGTCTTTATGTAGGCCCAACATTCTGTAGAGACTACTGACCACTATTCACATAATAATCTTATGTAATGTTATCTGACTAAATAATTTCAGCACTTTGCAAAGATAACATCACAGCTCATTAGTATCAATAATAATGTTTCATTCATCCAGTGATATAGGTTGGGAAAATGACAATCATTTAGAAGTAGAAAAGTATAATCTTGAGGTTTTTCCCATAAATAGTGCCATCTGAGAAGTGGAGGCAGGGGCAATGGAGATAGCATGACTGGTGACCAGTGTGAAACTATTCGTGAATGGGAGAAATCCTAAGCAGGTCGACTAAGAAATAGGTCCTATTTTATTCAGTGGGGCTTTCTCCCAGCAATGAGTTCTTAGGATTTCAGCCAATGTCATCACACTGCACCTTATTCAGACTATGAAATATTTAATACTTTCTTCAGGAACTTTATCTCAGGTTTTGCTGATGAATTCTTAAATTTTAATTACTCCAAAACGCTTAGCATCTCCATAAGAGTATAGAGCTATGAAGTCATAGAAAGTACAAAATGAAAACATCTAAAATGTAAGGGTTTTCTTTTGGGGACTGTGAAGCCATCCTGTATTCACGGGAAAATGCTTTGCTTATAATCATGCTCTGAGCCCTTTGTTGATTAAATTCATGTACTTGTATTCTTCTCTCAAGCAATGTTTCAAGGCTTAAGACTGTGGGATTCAATATAGGAGAGGCAGAGACAGCTATTAATTATTGCTCTAATCAGGGCTCTTTTTTGTAGAAAAAGTCCAGCCGGAACTCGTTAGCATAATAGGCCACACCACTGACAGCACAGCTTATTAGCATATTAGGCCACACACCCATGTTATCAGAAGAGTGGTCATCCAGCCACAGCCACCTTTTCCTTCTTATTCTGTTTACCTTGTTTGTTGTCAAAACCCAGAGCTTTTTTTGTAGCAGGAATTAATGTGCATATTAAGCCACATACCCCAAATGCAGCCAATCCTAATGAGTTTCTGCTGTTGGGTGTGGCCTGTTATGCTAATGAGTTCCTGCTGGGTGTGGCCAACTCAGGAGCCAGCCGGAACTCCGTTCCTGTGTGTTCCTGCCCAAAAATAGCCCTGGCTCTAATCAGCAAAATGGTACAAAAACCATATACTTATAAATCTTTTCCTCCAACTTAGAAATTTATCTCCTAATGGTTACTGTGTAGTGAGGGGAAAGCACTCTGCACATGCTCAGAGTACAAGGTTATACAGAGTGTTTGCTGTCTTGGCCTTCAGAGCTGGGATTTCTCATGGCTGAAATGTATTTAGAGCTTCCCAAAGCTCTTATTTTTCTGAACAAAGGCTTTAAGACTGCCTGAATATTATTGCCCCTCATCATTTGGCCTTTTGTAATGACGTATTTCAATAGTGAGAAATTCTGTAGTTTAAACCTCTTACTGTTTTATCCCTAATCCCAGATTTGGGGGCAAATGAGGATTGGAATTTGATAGTGGGTATTCACTGGTGAGTAAAAGGCATTTTGACATTTTTAAAGGTACTTATTTTTTCACGCATGCATATAGCAGCAAAGTGGTTTGCAATTAATGATTTAAAAACAGATACCAGAGAGAGTGAAACCAGGCACTTATTTTTCTATTCCTGCCCTCCCTTGCCATGTCCCCCCATACCCCTGAGGCAAATTCCCCAATGCAAAGAGGGGAGGCAACTCCAATATAGCATCATCCTTACTCAGGTTTTCTGACTAGTGTTCTCACTTGTCTCTGCTGACTTTGAGGAGGAGAGAACCAAACAAGAATGAAGCAAAGGGCCTAGGGAGAAACAGTCATGGAACATGACAGATGAGAATTAATTCTGTTTGTAGGGGATTAATTGATCCAGCTCCAGAGCCTTCTTGCATCTTTCCTCCCCCATTCCTTGAAGCAGAAAATTGCTTGAACATTTCCCCTTATCTCTCTTCAAGGAAAAGAGCCAGAGACTTGCTTTTTAAAAAATTAAAGCTGAGAATTCAGTGAGCATGTGCTGGATATTTCCAAGGGTCATTGAGAGCCAGTGCGGTGTAGTAGTTACATTAGAGTGCTGGATGAGGATCTGAGAGAACCACATTCAAATTCCCACTCTGCCATAGAAACTTTGCTAGCTGACTTTGGGCCAATCACACACTCTCAGCCTAACCTACCTCACAAGGTTGTTGTGAGGATAAAAAGAGTGAAAATGATGCAAGCTGCTTTTGGTCCCCATTGGAGAAAAAAAGCACAATGTAAATGAAGGGGGGGAAATGCCCCCCATATGCCTTTAGTTCCAAGTCTTCTTCTACCCCACAAGCATGATTTGCTACTATTGTTGCTCTTTTTGCAGTAGTGCTGTGCTCTGTGGCAAGACTATCTTCCCCCTATCATTCATTGTACATAGATAAGATGTTGCACCCCAAGGCTATTTTACTATTTTAAGTCGTCCCCCCCCAAAAAAGCCCAAGCTTTCCCCTCCACAAGGTTCAAACCATGTTTGCCCTTGTCATTTGCATATTAACACTGCATCCTAAACAAAGTTATATCCATCCAAATCAACTGACGTCAACGGGCTTAGAAAGGGTTATAACTCTGTGGGCCAAACTAGACATGATGACATCCTTATGGCCACCATGAGGACGCTGCCACCATTTTAAAGTCACATAAAATTGAAAATGATCCTGATCAGGCCTGCAGCAAGTGATCCCTACCTATTGTTCCCTACCTCCCTGCACACCTTTTCAAGTGCTGAAACAGCTGTAGGGGTGGCCAGGGAGGGGGACAAGAAGGCCTCAGCCTGCCGCACTGCACATGGAATTTTAAAATGATTTTTAAAAGGGGGTAGTGTTTTCATGGTAGCCATGAGGATGCTGTCACATCTAGTTTGGTGATGTTTAGGATTTCATTGTAGATCCCCCAGAGCAATAAGCCATTTCTGGAGGGGCACAGAAACTACAGACACGGTATGGATTAAGCATACATCCCTCCATGTTTATCCACCCACCATTTTGAAAGGGTTTTTTTTTTAATGAATGGTGTGTGTAGCTTGCATATAAAAACAGGTTGCTTACCTGTAACATATGATCTTCGAGTGGTCACCTGTGCAGTCACACATTGGGTTCAGTGCTCACGCTGGATCCCACCGGGAAGCTTCAACAGCTTTCTAGACAAGCCTCTTGTGGGCGTGGCTTGCTCCCATCTCGCGCACGCTGCCCCGTCACCTGCCTATAATAGGAGCAAGCCCCGCCCTCCCTCCCAGTTCCTTCCCTTTCTTTCCATCTCATCAGCCCTTCAGCTTACAGAAGAATTCTGAGATGCCATCAGAGGGGAAGGTAGGGTGGGTATGTGTGACTGCACAGGTGACCACTCGAAGATCATATGTTACAGGTAAGCAACCTGTTTATCTTCTTCGTGGTCACTGTGCAGAACACACATTGGGTGACTAGCAAGCTATATATGAAGGATGGAGGGTGATGGCAACTCACATCTCTGCATAAGTACTACTGTAAGTACATTAGGCACCCAACACATGAATATTAAATGAATGTCCAACTTTATTGTATAACATTGAACTCTCCCTTGAATTCCAAGGGGGCTCTTATCTTGTTGTTAACCCAACTTGTATAACGTAAAGAATAGGAGAAATAACTGAACGTCAACATTAACTACTGTGCACTGGGTAATGCTTGAAGCTTTGTCATAGGGCAATACTGCTCAGTCCTTACTGCTGGACCTCTAATGGAATATCGACTTAAGGACAGTTTGGCCGAATTGAGCGTCCTCTTGAGCCCTCACATCCAAAGCATAGTGCCTTATGAATGTTGAGGGCGAAGACCAAGTTGCCGCGGCACAAATGTCGGTGAGGGAAATTCCCGCCATAAAGGCAGAAGAAGTCGCCATTGCCCTGACCGAGTGTGCTTTAGGTCTAAGGGGCAACTCCCTCCCTGCTAATTGGTAGCACATCTCTATTGTTGATGACACCCACTTGGAGAAGCGTTGTGAAGACACCGGGGACCCCTTTTTGGGATTTGCGTAGCATACAAATAGTCTGTTAGTTGTTCGAATAGGTTGTGTTCTTGAAAGGTAGAATGCCAGAGCACGACGCACATCCAACCTGTGTAGTATTCTCTGTCCCTCATCTTCTGGTGTTGGGAAGAAAGATGGCAGTACTATAGTTTGTCCCATATGAAATGCTGAAACTACCTTTGGTAAAAAGGATGGATCTGGTCTGAGCACCACTTTGTCATGATGGAAGATCGTGTATGGTGGGTCTGTTCTTAGTGCACATAGTTCGTTAGCTCTGCGTGCTGATGTAATGGCCACCAATATAGCTGTCTTCCAAGTGGCCAATTGTAGACTGGCTGTGTCCATTGGTTCAAATGGCTTTCCTGTTAGGTGTGTCAGCACAAGCGATAAACTCCATGGTGGTGCCCATGCTCTTATGGGCGGTCTGGTGTTCAGCAGGCCTCAGAGAAAGGTCCTTGTGGTAGGGTGTGAGAACACAGTTCTACCCTCTAGAGGTGTATGGTAAGCAGCAATGGCGGCCAGGTGTACCTTAATTGAGGAGAAGCTCAGTCCTGAGATATGCAATTCGGTTAGGTATGACAAGATAGTTGGTAGTGGTGCTGTGCAAGGCTCAAATTTTCTTGTTTTTGCATAATCCACAAATCTTGCCCATTTACTCTGATAAGATTTGCGAGTCGAAGGCTTCCTCACATTATTCAATATGTTGGCAACTTCGTTGGTAAAAGTCAAGGTTGGACTCTCCATGCGGTTAGCTGGTAGAACCCTGGGTTGTGATGGATGATCTGGCCTTCCTTCTGAGACATGAGGTCTGGTTTGTTGGGAAGCTGGATGTATCTCTCTCCCGCCAGCTCCAGCAGAGTTGGGTACCAGGGTTGTCTTGGCCATCGTGGTGCAATTAATATAGCAGATGTCTGATCTGCTATTATCTTTTGTAGGACACGTTGTATTATGGGGAACGGTGGGAACATATAGAAAAGGTGTTCTTTCCATTGATGGAGGAACGCGTCGCCTAATGATCCCCGAGAAGGGCGTCCTCTGGCGAAGAACAGAGGGCATTTTGTGTTTTCTGCTGTAGCAAACGCGTCCAAGGTCGGGTGGCCAAATAGTCGAAAGACTTCCTGTAGGTATAAGGGATTCAGGGACCACTCGTGCTGCTGTAGTGGTGATCTGCTCAACATATCTGCCTGTGAGTTTTGCACTCCTGGCACATGTATGGCAGTCAAGTGTATTCTGTTGGTTATGCACCATTCTTATAGGGCTATTGTGATATGACAGAGGGTTTTGGAGGCAGTACCTCCCTCTTTGCATATGTAGTACATAGTCGCCACATTGTCCGTGGCTACTTGTACTGATTTGTTGTGTAGTATCGGCAGGAATGATCGAAGTGCATTCTTCACTGCCAACAATTCCAGTGTGTTTATGTGGGATAGATGTTGGTTTTCTGACCATTGTCCCTGTATCGACACATCCCCACAGTGTGCCCCCCATCCCCAAAGGGAGGCATCTGTGTACACTGTTGTCTGTGGTGCTTCCTCCCGGAATGGCATCCCGGCCAATAGGTTGTCTATAATAGTCCACCAACGCAGGGATTCCAGAACCATGTCTGGAATACGAGTCATAATGTGGGTAGACACTAAAGTGGGATCGTGATTTCGGAGGAACCACAGCTGAAGAATTCTCATTCTGAGCCTCGCTGTTGGGACCACCACTGTAGTCGATGCCATGAGGCCCAGCAGTCTCTGAACTACGGCAACCTTTTGAAGTGGTTTTGCAATGCAGTTTTCTGCGGTTGTCTGTATTGTGGAAGCTCTGTCCGTCGGCAGGAAGGCCCTTGTTGATATAGAATCTAGGACCGCGCCTATGTATCTTATCCTCTGTGTTGGCTCTAGAGAGGATTTTTCTTGGTTTACACATAGTCCCAGTGACTCCAGAAGGGATAGGGTTGTGGCTATGTGTTGTTGGAGCATGTCTTGTGAACGGGCCACGAGGAGCCAGTCATCAAGATAGGGATAGACTGTAAGTCCTTTGGTCCTTAGATATGCGGCCACCACTATCATACATTTTGTGAACGTGCGGGGGGCCGTAGCTAGTCCAAAGGGCAGTGCCCTGTACTGGTAATGTGAGTGTCCCATTGTGAACCGTAAGTAACGACGATGTTGTGGTCGAATCGTTATGTGAAAATAAGCATCTTTTAAATCTATTGTGGCCATCCAAGCCCCTTTGGGAAGGAGAGGAAGGATGGAATGTAAAGTTACCATACGGAATTTTGACTTCCTTATGTGTCTGTTCAGTTTTCTGAGATCGAGGATGGGTCTTCTTCCTCCATCTCGTTTTGGCACTATGAAGTACTTTGAGTAGAATCCCTGATGGTGTTGTGAAATAGGGACTTGCTCGATGGCTCCCTTTTTTAGCAGGTTTTGAATTTCCTCCTGCAGTGTCGGGGATGGGGCTGTAAATGCCCAGTGTGGGGTCTGAGGTAGTGTGCAGAACTCTATGGCATATCCAGCCCTTAGGATACTCAGGACCCAATGGTCTGTTGTAATACTTTCCCAAGCATTGATGAAGGGAAGTAGTCTTGTTCCCACCGACGGCGTAAATGAAGTGTCGATGGTGTCGGTGGTATCTGCTGCATGCTGTCTTGCCCTGTAGTCAAAGAGACTGTTTTGTTTGGTGGCCTTGCCTCCTTGGTTGGGTCTGCTTTGTTTTCGGCTGGTAAGCCTGTTTTGTATATGGCTGTCTACGCTTCCACAAGTCAGAGGGGGGTGGAGATCGTGGACGGCGGGTGTATGATGGTTTCCATTGTCTTTGTCTAGAGAAACGTTGGGATTGTATAGGAGTTACACCCAAGTTTCTTGCACGTCTACGGCTCTCATCAACCACCTTTAGCTCCTCATCAGTGGACTCATGGAAAAGGCCTTTCCCATCAAAGGGGAGGTCCTCAATCCTCTGCTTTACATCAGGTTGCAAGGAGGTAGATCTTAGCCAGGCATGCCTTCGTAGTGCCATAGATGTTGCTATAATACGGGACATGCAGGATATGGTGTGACGAACTGTAGTTATCTGTTGTCTTGTAGTTCGTCGAGATTCTTGAAGTAAGGAGAGGATCTCTGCACAGTTACTGTTTTCTGTTGCAGGCATCAAGGTTTCTATTTTATTAGAGATGTAATAATTGTAAGCGGAGAAATATGAGAGGTATGTCTGCATCTTTGAAGCAAGTGAGGTTGTAGAGTAGACCTTCCTTGCCATCATGTCAATCTTTCGCCCCTCCCTGTCTGGGGGGGCCAGGTATTGTCCATGTTTGACTTTGGTAGATGAATGAACAACCACGGAATTTGGTTCAGGGTGAGTGTGGAGGAAGCTAGTGTCCTTATCTTGTACCTTATACATCATCTCATATCTCTTTGGTACTGCAGGAGTGGATGATGGTCTACTCCATGCTTCCTGAAGCGTTGCTACATGTACAGGCAACAGTGGTAAGAGAGAGCTGGTGGGGGTTGTCTCTGCCTGCAGAATATCGTGGACCAGGTCTGATACAGGAGGAGCAACCGATGTAAGTGTGATGCCTAATGCAGTGGCCATGCATTGGATCAGGTCTATGAATCCCTTGTTGGGTTCAGAGAGGCTCAGATGTTGTCCTTTACCCTCTTCAGGTTCAGTGTGACTTACACTATCATTTTCATTCCTCTCCATGGAATTATCTGATTCTGGGTGGGATCTCGTATTGCACTGAGTAGACTCAGAGTGCACTGAATATGGCTGGTCATCTGGTCTGAGGGTTCCTGGACTCAGCATCCACGTTTGTGACCTGGTATCCTGTTGGTGTTGGTCCAACCCATGGGACCGTTCAGTATGTCTGCCTGGATTGCTGGGATTCGAGAGACGGTCCCGTGATCCCTGCTGAGTGGGAGGACATCAGCTGTCCTGACACGGCAGTCTCTGTAGTTGAATGAGACCGCTGTGTCGGTTTCGATATAGAGCTGGCTTTGGCAACCTGATCGGTTTTTGCTCTTTTGGGCTTTGCAGAGGTCGAGGCTGTATGCAGCGTCCGTTTGTTTGTTTTGTTTTTCTTAGGGGCTGTGGTAGCAGCATCGCGGGTGGCCGAATCTCCCCTCTCTATAGCAGGGGGAGGCGGCGACATGAGGGTTAGAGCTGCTTGTGCCATTTGCGGAACTAACGCCCGTTCTAGCAGGTAAGACCTGAGGCGAGCCGCTCTATTTTTCCTTGCCTGTCTGGTAAACTTCAGGCAGAACTGGCAGGCGTCAGAAACATGAGTCTCTCCCAGGCAGAGAACACAACGATCGTGGCCGTCTGTGTGTGGGATTTTTGTGCGACAAACAATACAGTGTTTGAAGAACGGGGCATCCATACGCCGACTGGCCTGCCTGCCGTTTGAGAGGTGATTTTTTTCCCGTATGAGGCTGTCAGAAATTAACGTCTGATTTGTTTAGGCGGTTAAAAAGGAACTGGGAGGGAGGGCGGGGCTTGCTCCTATTATAGGCAGGTGACGGGGCAGCGTGCATGAGATGGGAGCAAGCCACGCCCACAAGAGGCTTGTCTAGAAAGCTGTTGAAGCTTCCCGGCGGGATCCAGCGTGAGCACTGAACCCAATGTGTGTTCTGCACAGTGACCACGAAGAAGATTATGTAGTTTCAGTCCTCTGTCTGTCTTCTAGGTCATGGACAGATCTCACTGTGTATATATATATTTTAATGAATTCGTATGTGCTAATAAGCAGCTCTTAGTATCCTTCTTCACCTGGTAGATCTAATTTACAGCCAGCCCTCTTAGCACTTCTGAAGTACCTTAAAGAACTGACTCTCTGATCCCCAAGCTTGTTAGTTTCAGACTGCCTATATCAAAGCCTCTTTTATGGCATTCATATGAAGCGCTGCTTTTGCTTGACTTGTGCCACTAGAAACTGAAGTTGCAGATCATTTGCTTCCATAAGTTCCACTCACTGAAACTAGCTCTGACTTAAATGATTGCTGAATTGCAGGCAGACACATTCCAAGAGGATCCACTGCAGGACAGAGAAGCATCCTGATTAATTTATAAACATCGACACCTGAAGCTGCCCTAGACCAAATTAGAGCATGGTTCTATCAAAGTCAGTATCATGTACTCTGATTGGCAGCAGCTCTCCAAGGTTCAATGAGAGGTCTTTCATATCACCTACTAACCTGATCCTTTTCCTAACTGGAGATGCCAGGAATTAAACCTGGGAGCTTCTGCATGCAAAGCAGATGCCCTCCTGCAGCGCCATAGCCCTTCCACCCATTACACAAGATGCCTTTATCATTAAGCAAGGTGAGGCAACTCATGCCAGTCACAGTTTGAGGGTATGATTAAAAGACAGCAAAATTGCATTTTTATTACCAGGAGCACCATTTGGATTTCCAGCTCAGGTCATCTCTACTTCTACCCATTGATGGTTTTTGCCTTTGGAAACCCCATATTAGTTTGTGAGCCAGGCTGTAACCTAGCTGCCTTGAAGGTCATTAATGGGAAGGCAGGATATAAATCATTTAAATAAACCAATCCTTGTATCATGAATCTAGTGACTGTAAAGAATTAAATGACCTGAGAACAATCTCTCTGGCTATCTGTTCTGTTATCCTTTACAGCCCAGGGCTGCAGCTGGGCATCAAATGTTTCCCCTGATCACCAGCTATTCACCATGCTGAAGGGCCAGGCTACCTAAGTCAGGTTTCCTCTGAGCAGAAACTGAAATCAGACCTTTTCATCCAGAAGCAGGTAGCATTTAGATGTATCCCCCTGGGTTACTGTGTCTGGCATCACAGCTGGTGCTCTTTTGTGTACCAGCCATTCTTCTGAAATGCCAACTCTGGTCTTAAAGGAGCCAGCAGAAGGCACAGCTCACACGCTGAATGATTCCTCGCTGTTCATTGTGGGGCTTCATTTGATTTTCAGATTAATAGTCATCATAATAACCATACAAATAACAAGGCAGATCCAGAGATCATTCCCATAGGGGGAATGCTAGAGACAGTCAGCACCTAGGGGTTCCCGCTGTCCCTGGGCCATGGCTGAGCTTTGATCTCTGCAAGGAGCGGGCAGTAAGATTCCTGCTTGCCACCTGACTGCGCATCACAAACAGCTGTTTCAGTGAAAAGACAAATGCAGATCAGGTGGGGGAGGAAGTGGCCAAATAAGAGGAGGAAATAAGAACTGCCAATGAGAGTCTACATTTTTGGAAGGGAAATTTGCATTAACTGAATCAGAAGAGTCTGCTGGCTGCATGCCTGCATCATGCAGGGATGGGCTAGACAGCTCTTTCCGCTGTCTGATAGTTCTGGAATAAGGCCCAGCAAACAGACCTCCAGGGCCTGCCCACCACAGGGCCACTGAGAAATCAGTACATCTACAACAATGATCCAGATGGCTGCAAAGAAATCCCTCAGTGGCCCACTTCTGCCCCCTGGGCCCCTGCATCAGGGCAAATAGGAGATGCATCATCAGAAAGCTCGGAGGGAGGGGAAGGTTTTAGACTTCAAAAAACCTTTTCCCTGGGAAAGAGTACCCCAAAAGGTCCCATCCCTCTTGGGAAAGTGGCATGGAAAATGTTCTCTCAATGTGTACCTGAAAGTGATTGCAAAATGAACACCTGTAGATTACTCTTCTGCCATCTCCATAGTTTAAACATATTAGAACATTCCAAGCTCTAAATGAAAAGCTAGACCATGTTTCATATTTCAGCTTTCCCTACTGTTTGGTGATAACCCACTAGTTATCAGTATTCTATAGTTCGTAGTCAATATTCTGTACCCCCATAATTGGACCTCAAGAACCAATCAGAACCACTCTGTCTGTCTTTAAACTATGGCTCCTAACCACTATAAATGCACGTACATCAGAATGCGATGGTACCCGAACATCTTAGGCAGTCCCTTGCCATTCAGATGAAGGAGGCTGTACAGCGTGCAAAAATCATAGATTAGTCATCCTAATAGACAGTACAGCTGGGTCATTTTCCCAGTTTACATAACCCAGAAAAATCCCCTCCAATTTGTGCAAGTTGGTTTCCTACTCCATAATACAGAAGGAGCACTGAGATTAATCTGCTTCACTGAGACTTGCTGGTCTTAATTGCTGTTTGCTAAGTGATCTCTAAGCTGGGGGGGGGGCATGTGGAGGCAGCTGACATTTTGTTGGCTCTTGCTCCTTCCCCTGTTTAAGGCTTGAAGCTCATAGTAAAGGGTACGTGTTGGATTGGTTTGGTCATTGGCCAGGAGTTCGAAGCTGGGTTGCTTTTGCATTCCAGATGTTGCTACATGATGTCTCCTTTTCCATTTGTCCTTCTCCTTCTTCTTAGGGGCATCAGAGTTCATTTGCTGGATAATTTGTCCCGCTACTGGGTGTGCAGCTGAGTTGTAGCCGGAAGGTCCTAGCTGCCATCAGTTGGGGTTAAGATTGAACAGAAGGTGGTTGGTTTTAATCCTCACTGGATGGCATTTCCTTGCTAATTCTTTCTTTTCTTCCACTTCTAGCCTTCCAAGCTCTGACAGATATAGTTAGCTACGCTGAATGTATGCTCACTGGTGTTGATCTATGGCTTTATTAATTGTTGTTGTTTGGACCATTAATTCCCTCCTTGGCTTTAGTTAGATTCAGACATTATTCTTCTTCAATTAAGCATTCTTGCATGCACTTTCTGAGGTCAATGGGCAGAGAGAGAAAGAGAGTCAGCATGCCCAGAGTTCAGAGCTGTCTGTCATGGAGGCTTTACCGGGAGATTCTCTGATCCTGGAAACTCACCAGGAAGTTGTCCTGTGCACAAAACAAGACTCTGAGAGATCTGTGATCAGATCTTCCAACTGACTTTTTAAGAGCCTAATTAGATGTTACAGTGCACAAGCTCACCATGGAGTCTGAAGCTCACTGAATTCTTGCACATGCTGACTCTCCACAGATAAAATAATGCTCCCTCTGTGGCCCTTGGACTACTTCAGCTGCAGAAAACACCACAGCGGAGAAGAAAGGAATTCCTACTTCTCCAATACAGGAGTCCTGACCTGAATTAGGCCCTGCTATAGATTTACTCATGATCTACTACTAGGAATTGGCTAATACACAGGGATGGGCATGAACCAAAAAATGTGGTACATGTCAGTTCGTGATTCTTGGCCGAACCATGAACTGAACAGAACCAGGAGATTCATTCATGAACTGAAATGCTTTGTAGTTTGTGGCCCCACATACCCCGCTGAAAGGGATTGCAGTCCCTTAAATGGAGTTTGCAAGAAAACTTAAAAGCAGCTGAGCAGCAGGGAACAGCCTGATCCCCGCTACTCAGGTGTTTTGGGCTTTCTTGTGCAGTCCCTTTAAACTTTAAACTTTAAAGGGACTGCTCAAGAGAGCCCAAAAAACAGCTGAGCAGCAAGGAGCTCCCCACCACTCACCTGTTTCAGGCATTCTTATGCAGTCCCTTTAAAGTTTAAAGGAACTGTTCAAGAAAGCCCGAATAGCAGCTGTTTGTGTGGCTTTCATGGGGAACAGAAAGCAGGGGTTTAAAGAGACTTGGAGTTTCTTTAAACCTCTGCTTTGTGATCTATCCACAAATTGCTTTAAAATCTTATGGAATTTTGTGATGGTAGACTTATCACAAACTTTGGTTCACAAACCATGAACACGCAAAATTCATGACAAATTTTGCTTCATGGGATTCATTCCTATCCTTACTAATACAGTACAGCTGCAGTCCCAGTGGCGAAATGGAGCAGTCTGTAGCATCTAATTTGGGTCTGAGTTTAATTATAAGTTTTTAACTCTTTCACCCCTAAACAGTTGCACAAATTGAAACTGGGATACCATGCAGCTATAGTCTTTTAAAGATGAAAGATATCTATCTCTTTTTTTTTTCTCCTCTACAAGACAGTGTTGGAGGGCAGTTTCAATTAGCAAAATCATGTAGAGATAAAAAGGATTCAATCCCTTCCCCCTTTCACAGCTTTTCCTGGATTGGGGCCCCCTACACAACTGTTGTATGCCTTCAAAAACTGCTGGAGCTCTGTGATCTCGATCATATCTAATTGGACCCAGCTCTGCAAGAGATTATGCTTTTCTCCATTGTTCACCTTGATAAAATGAGTTCTTTAAAGGAAGACTCTGCTATACCTTCTTGCATTTCAGATGGATTTCTTTTCAGTCCTTTTTGAACTCCTTAAACATAAATTGCCCATGAAAAACCTAGATCTTTTGCTTCTTTCATCCTCTAGTATGGCTTAATGTCAGAGTATCACCAGAATAACTGAGTCTCATCAGAGATTATTCAGAGGCCTTAGGTTTCGCACTGTATCATAATTTTCTCTAGACTTCTGGGCTAGTCTGTACTTGCATTTATTCAGGGCCAGTGCAGTACAATATACTGGTTGATTTAACCAGTAGCTGGCTTTGGGTGTCTAATTCCCTAAATAGATAAATATCTATGCATAAATATAAGCACTGTTAGTTGTATTTGCACAGGTCATATCACACCGACTGTAAGAGAGGCAAACCTTCCTGCTGAAGTTAGCCTTGCATTCAGCTACTATGGTAGTCATGTTCTTATTGGATGACCTGTCTTTGTGTACTCTTTTAGCTTTCTGTCTACTGTTTTATTCTTCACCCAGTTGTTCTTCTATAATAGCGCCAATGTACAGATGTGAGATTGTGCTATTATACTGCTTCAGTATGGTAGAAATGCTCAGGTGAACATTTTCTGCGTGCTTAAAAACTATTTTCTAGGGACCATTTATTAGCGTGGGAGACAAGTAACCTACATGCTCTCCACATAGGTGCAGGCAACTGTGTTTTAGGCATGACATCGCTCATAGCCTTGTAAATAGGGGGCTCATTTATAACTTGGTGGCATTTAGAAAGTGAATTGTCACTGCTATTCCTATAAAACAAATACTTTCCAAATTTGAGCAGCAAGTCTGTATCTCTGTATTTTCACTGTTGGAAGCCTGTACTTCCTCTTCAGTTGAAGCAGGAGCTGGGTATGAGAAATCATTCAAATATTTAAGAGGAAAAGTATTACATGGGATAGTCCCATACTAGCATTATTGGACTGACAATATAGACATGACCTGCAATAGCACCACACATAGACCTGACTGCAGTGTAGAAGAGGTCAGGGTATGGTAGAGATTAACCAAATCATGTGTGTATCATGTCCACTTCAGAACTGTGGCTTTGCACTTCTCACAGGTCCAACTAGGCTCTCGCATTCTGTTCCAATGTGTCTAATTAACACTAAGAATTTGTCTAGACAATAACCGTTGTCATTTGTTTGACAAGTTATATAGATTTCATTCTATTTTACACCACTCTTTGTGACTCAGTCACCTGAAGCCTAGACATTCATCATCTTTATTATACACCTCTGAACTCGTTCCAATTTATCTATGGCTTTCTGACAGTGCACCAGAGCTACTCACAGTGTCCCAGATGGACCACTTCCAGAACCACCGAGAGGATGTTGCACTAGGAAGGAGGAAATGCTGCCTTTCCTTGCTGGGAAATTCCCTTAGTGCAAGGAGCCCCTGGAAAGCACCTTGGTAAACAGCTGCTATCACTCAGGACCTTCTGAGAACATCTAAACTAACCCACTGAGAAGGTATTCTTCCAGTACAGTACTACAGCAGTAACAAAGTGACAGGGCAGAAACCCTAGAAAATATCTTGTAATCAGCTAGATAGCACCTGTGCAGTCTAGCACGTGAGGAAGAGATTAAGAGAAATATCCCAGAGAAATAAATTGTAGTAAGCAAAGTTTAGAGGCTACTATTACCAGTCAGAGCCACATAAAATATAGTCCCATCAAACATCTAGCAATGGCTCTGAACTTCCATGACAAATTGGTGGTTTGGTCCAAACCGGATGGTCCTTTGTCCAAAAGGGGCCTCAGCATGGTACAATGCCATAGAGTCCACCCTTCAAAGCAGCCATTTTCTCCAGGGGAGCTGATCTCTGTCAGCTGGGTCTGGGGATCAGTTGTAAAAGCAGGAGATCCCCAGGCCCCACCTGGAGGCTGGCAACCCAGGTGTGAAATGCAGCAGATCAGTTATGACAGAATCATATCATCATCTTGGTTGGGGAAAGCTGTTGCTGTGAAGTTCCTGCCTGGATTAATCTTTCTACCCAAGTTAGTGATCCCACCTGGAAATCATGGTGCAAAAGACAGCTAAAAAAAAAGACAACAAACAGCCCAAAGAAAAGAAGGGCTGCTGTGTATTAATTCTAGCAGGCAGCACCAATTCCAAACTGGCAGAAAACCCAGTTAATGTTTTGAGAAAGCATGCAGCATTCCCGGGGATTGTTTCCATTGCACCAATGGCATTTCTTGCACAGCTTGTAGACTCAGTTCTGCTGCTAAAGGTATTTAGGGAAGACTTACAGTCAGTCCAGTTATTAGATTTACAATCCATAATGTTATAGCAATCTATGATAGTACTAAAAAAATTATTATCAAGCCATCCTTACAATGTAAATGTACCAAGTTTGAGTTTGTTTTTTAAATTATGTCATTTGGAATTTGATAAAAAGCAGAAATGTAGAATGACAGAAAGTTCTTAACAAAATGACAGTTACAGAAGAGAAGAACAGTAAATGGTTATGGTGACAATTGAAAGATATAACTGTGGAAAACTGTTCTATTGAACTCACCCCTTCTCTACTCACATGGTCTCTGAGAAACTAAACAAAACAATATGGAAAACTATGCCCCCATTATTTCTTTGGGATTTAATAGCTCTCAATAAAGGAGTTCCTGCTTCTTACTTCACCAAGGAATGTATGTGATAATGCATGTCACAAGGGTCATGAAGACACACCAAGGGAATCCTCCTCAAAAGTGGTTTCACATAACAACCAAATAAAAATCTCATCTTGCATGAACAGAAATAGAAATTTCATAGCCATCATACCACATATAGCCAAAAAGCACCACCCTCTGTTGGAGAGACTCAGAGGAGAATAACAGGGCAACTTCAGATGCATAATGATGCATTTTTGGAGAGGCAGTCATGTAAGCCACAGCTGCCAGACCAGGATAGAAACTGTGACCTTTTGTTTACAGCCTGGGACTGCCTCCTCTGCCCCCTGCTGGTCACCCACCCCGCTCTCACCATTGTGTCCCTTACCAAACACCCCCTCGCCCTAGGCAGGCTCTTCACCCAGGTCTCCCTGGCCCAAAAGGCAGCCCAAAGTGGTGCCTTCAGGACTGGGGGCCTGCTTCAGCAGCCCCTGTGTAGGGAAAGGAGAGAACAGGGGCAGCCCTCTTGTTTCCCTCAGGGACCCTGGCAACTTCCTCCAGCTGGTGTTGGAGGAGAGACAGGCAGCCTTCAAGGCCTCCCTGGAGAAGGGGACAGGCCTCTCTCTGGCAGCGCTCCTGACCTGGTCCACCATGTCTCCTTCCATGGGTGGCAGAGGACCCGTTCACTACTGCTGGTGAAGCACCCAGCCCATGTCGGCCTCCCGCTGCCCGCCTCGGTCACCGAGCTGGAGCGCTCCACATTCAGGCCAGCCACGGGCAGGATTTCCTCTATGCCCGTCTGCACTTCCCACGATGACTTGCCGAGCAGCCCTGTACTGAGTGCTGCCACTTCTCTGCCTTCCTTCCCACAAAGCCAGGCTTGGAGCCTGCTCCCTCCCAACCATGGCCAGGGGTGTGTTGCAGTATAAAACCAGTGCACTGCAGAATAAAAAGTAGTGCACCAGCTCACACTAGTGCAGCTTAGCAAGAACACTGGGGGGGTACTGCAATCAAAGACTCTTTGTGTAGTTACACAGAGGCCTACTCCTACCTGTCATTCTTCTAATAATCTCTACATTAGATCAGGACCTTGTACATGCAAGGGCAGTGTTACTTATAGCAGTCAGGTGTAACAGAGCCTTATTATCACAAACTTATTTTTTATGGATCACCCCAATGAAGAAAAAGCTAAACACAAAGTTAGGTAACAGTTGCAGAAACCATCAGAACACAGTAGAAATCAGGATATTGAACTTGCCTTTAAGTGTTTAGGACCACCTGCTTCCTTAACACCCTCTTTTGGTAAACTAGTTTCTTGACTGGTACAATAAAATACTACAGTACTGGGGCATGGAGTTTATAGAGCTGGGAGGCAAGAAAAGACAATACTCAGCCAAAGTAAATCAGCAGCAGCATCACTATTATTATTAGGAATCTGCTTGCTAGGCAATTTGAGTATTCAAAGCAAAGGCGCTATGGGTAATTCCTTGTGAAGGAAATATTTTACTTGCTGAGCTGATATAGATTGATTTAAATCGGTGATTTAAGTCACCAAGCAAAAGTCCTGGTTCAATGCATCAATTTTAATCAAGTTTTCCATTTAAGGAAAAGACAGCTGAGGCTATCCATAATACAGAGTGACAGAATTCATCTGACTGCCTTTGTTAGTCTCCCCCCACAACCCAATATCGCAGGCTGTCCTTTTATGGTATGGTATCTATAGCCCCTCACTCAGTCACAGCCATGAGGTGACCAGAACAGATTTGCCTGTTTTACCATTTACACTGCAATCTGCAAATAAATACTGCCCCACCATAACATATTTTGACTCCAAGGGGTTGGCTCAGGGCAGATTATTGTCCCCAGGTGGGCTGTTTTTGACACAGATTGAAGCCACAGGGACTGTGATTTGAACTGATATGTGAGGTGAGGATTTAACTCTTTCCCCATTGAGAAAGATTTGCAGTGGGCTAGAAGCTTGGGGGTGGTTATTTTCAACAGGAAAAGGGTTCAAGAGAAAAAGCTGAATAGCACCTCTCTCCCCCCCCCCCCCATTTGACCACCTCTTTGAATTACAGCCCCTTTGTTTGCCATTTATATTTTTATTTTTAAAAAACTTGGGGGAAGTAATCGCAGAACAGCATGTGACATGCCATCCCACCATTGGCAGAGTGCCCAAGCTTTAAATCCGGAAATCTATGATTCACAACTCGCTGTGCTCCAAACTCAAAGTTATCTTAAACAAGTCACTCTTTCTCTCCCTGTCTCAGTCCTGATTCTGTAAAGTGGGTATGATAATAATACTGATTCAGAGAAATGAGTCATTGTATGTATGATGACAAGATACATGAAGTGCTTTGAATTATGAAAGTTTATTATTATTATTATCCAGGGGTCATTTCGTAGAAAAAGAGGTGCAGGAGCTCATTAGCTTAACTTATTTGCATATGCTACATCACCGGAAGTATGTCAGAAGGCAGAAAAGAAAGAAAGGGGGGAGGAGAGAGAGCGAGAAAGAAAGAAAGAAAGAAAGAAAGAAAGAAAGAAAGAAAGAAAGAAAGAAAGAAAGAGCTGGCAGAGAGGGGACCGCTACTAATCCAAGCCTCAGAAACACCACTATTCTAGGAGGATAGCTTTAGTGATGGCTGAAGCTTTCAGAAGGCTGGTTGGAGGAACAAGGACCTTTCCAGGGGACGGGGTCATTTTGCTGCAGCCATGACACAAGCAGGCATTTCCCCGTGGCGGGAGGGGGCTGGCACCAACTCCCAGAGCTGTACTCCCCCGAGCTCCTGCTCAAAATGACTCCTGCTATTATCTATATACGAATAGCAAAGTGCCCACCCACGTGCGGATACCTAAATCTGTGCGGGGGGCACTTGGGGGGGTTTCTACACACGGGGGGCACTCCCCCCCGTGTGCAGAAAAATCCTAAATGTTAAAAAAACCTTTTGGGGGAATATTTAAATTCCCTCAAAACTAAAAGCGTTCTCTGTGCAGGCGCAGAGAACACTTTGGCTGGGGGGAGGGCTCGGCAGGTGGCGGGCCTCGCCACTGCTGCTGTTTTCAGGGAGGAAGGGGGAAGAGGCTCAGCGTGTGGCCGCCACTGATTTTGGGGAAGGGAGGGGGAGGGGCTCAGTGCACTGCCACCGCCGATTTTTGGGAAGGGAGGGAGGAGGAAGGAGGCTTGGCACGCAGCCACCACCGCTGCCGATTTTTGGGGAGGGAGGAGAGGAGGCTCAGCGTGCGGCTGCCACTGCCAATTTTTGGGAAGGGAGGGGGAGGCTCGGCGTGCGGCCGCCGCTGTTTTCAGGGAGGGAGGAGAGAGAGGCTCACCTGCCCCCCATGAGTATCCTACTGCCGGGAGCCCGGGGGTGAGCAGCGGGCCCAGCAAGATGGGGGAAATGCCCCTTCCCCACAAGTTTCTTATGGTTCTCCCCTTGTCTATATAATAACAGTGAAAGGGGCCCCCATGCGGATACCTAAATCCATGGGGGGGGGCACCTGGGAGGCAGGGAGGTTGTTCTGCAGATGTGGGGTGGTCCCCATGTCTGCAGAAAAATCTAAAAAGTTAAAAAAAATTCAGGGAATACTTAAATCCCCCCAAAAGTAAAAACCCATTCCCTGCGCATGCGCAGGGAATGGACTTACCTCAGTGCTGGCAGCAGTGGCAGACAAGCGGCTGGGAGTGGGCGGCCGGGCGGCGGGCTGCAGATGAGCCAACGGGCGGGCTGCCACCGAGCCGGCAGCCAGCCCGCGAATACCGGCGGCAGGCACTGGCAATGGCAGCGCCAGAGTAGGCCTTGTTGTGGGCCGGGGGAAGGGGGAAAGAGGGACGGCCCATGGGGGAGGGGGAGAACCAGCAGGCCCAGCAAGTGCCACTGAGGTCTGCTGAGCACCATGGGGAAGGAGCGGGAGAACCGGCAGGACCGGCGAGTGCTGCCAAGGCCCGCCAAAGACTGTGGGGGGAGAACGGCGGCCCGCGGCAGGCCCGGCGAGCACCACCGAGGCCTGCCACAGCCCATGGGGGGAGGGGGAGAACTGGCGGGCCTGGCAAGCACTACCGAGGCCTGCCGCAGCCCATGGGGGGAGGGGGAGAACCGGTGGGCCCGGCAAGTGCCACCAAGGCCCGCCGAAGACTGTGTGGGGGGAAGGGGGAGAAATGGCGGCCCCCAGTGGGCCCGCCAAGTGCCACCAAGGCCCACCAAGGCCCGTGGGGGGAGCGGCAGGCCCAGCGAGCGCCACCGAGGTCCGCCAGAGACCATGGGGAAGGGAAGGAGCAGGGGGGCAGACGGGAGCCAGGGGAACGGGCCCGGGGGGGAGAGAGAGGGATCGCCGGCCTCAGCTCCTTCTCCCCCCTGGGAGTATCGCGGGGGGGCCCCTTGTTGTTGCTGTTGTTGTTGTTGTTATTAGAAATCTCAGCAAATCTCTTTAAGTATTTGCCCTTTCCAGACTCAGCATCCACACTTCATTAGTCAGTTCTCAAGGATCTTTTTCAGATCAATCAGAGCATTTCTTGACAGAAGCTTTGAAACAGCCTACACCAGGACCAATGCTCCCTCTAAGCAGTGGAGTCTTGTGAGCATAAACTCTATTTTGTGAGTTACTGGCATTAAAGTTGTGAGCAAGTGATTTGGCTACTGTATAAATTAGTTTGCTCTAGAGCCTTCCTTCCTGAGCTAAGACAAAAATCTGTGAGCTGGAGGCTAAAAATCTGTGAGGTAGTTCACACTTACTCTGCCTAGAGGGAACACTGACCAGGACCATTTAGAATTTCAGTTCCAATGAGATATTGATTTAAAAAGGAAGTCAATGTACAACTCAGGCATTTAGAAACAAAAAGATGAAAAAGTACATTCCTGTCTTAAAACACTGTCCTGTCTTGAATGCTACCTAGGCACAGTCTATAAGACTTCATTTACCAAACAGGTGTTTCTAGAGTTGCCAACTTCAGGTTTGGAATTTCCTGGAGATTTGGGGGTGGAGCTTAGGGAAGGCAGGGTTTGGGGAGGAGAGAGACCTGAGCAGGGTATAATGCTATACAGTCCACCCTCCAAAGCAGCCATTTTATCCAGGGGAACTGATTGCTTTTGTCTGGAGATCAGTAGCAATTCTGGAAGATCTCCAGGCCCCACCTGGAGGCTGGCAACTCTGGGCTCCAAGCCCCCCTCACTTTTCATTCAGGCTTACTTAGTTCCTAAGCAGGATCTGCTGTCGACAAGAGTCAGGCTTGCAGCATGGATCACACTCCATAGGAAGTCTTGCTGGCAATTTGAGAACATTGACTTCATCCAGCTCATGTGACCTTGGGCCAGTCTTTCTGCATTTCCCATGGTGACCATGCAGGGAAACACTTAATGAGCCATTTATATCAGGAGAACAGTGGGTGGAAGCAAGCCAGGCAATACATTTTTCTCCTTGGAAAAGGATCCTGACGTAGAGGTCTTTGATTGGCTCATTAACTGGGCAGGGCAATAATAACTGTAGCTTGATTGAAGCAAAGGGCTTGTACAAAGAAGGTGACTGAGCTTGAATTCATATTTCTGTTGACGCTGTCCAATATGTAAAAAATGGGATACAGCAGCCTTCTTTTCTAGAGGCTTTCAGCTTGGTTTACAGGCAATTCAAGAATATCATATAGAATGCAGTATCTAATATAGCATAGTTCCTAAATCTATGCTACATCTTGTTGGTGCTATAGCAGAACCAGATAGAAAGGCAATTAGCTAGGTTCAAGGGGATATTCTGAGGGGAAGCTCTCCACAGGGTGAGAAACCTTCTTTTAAAATTATGTTTGTCCTTCCAACTTTCCTTAATGAAAAGTGTATCAGTTTTGGGATATTTGGTGTTCTCAGTCATATGCCCAAGTTTGTTTGGAAGGACCAGTGTGTAAGAGCAAGGCATAGGCTCAGTTACAGATATAGATTGACCCCCCCCCCCCAGAGGAAGGAGGAGATTACAGTGGAGAAGCAGTGTGACTCCAGTGTCTGGTGCTGCTTTCTTACAGGCTTCTTAAATCTCTGGGTTCACGTGAAGAATAAGCAGCCCACTCTAGCCCTGTCACTCAATGGGAACAGAGGAAATACCTGGCAACAAGCACATGTACCTATCAACCCTGCAGGACCTTTCCAGGTAAGCAGACACTGGGGACCCAGAGGACAGATGCCACTTCATGTAGGTGACTGGCATATGCTAGCAAAGCCCATGGCAAAATCACCCCAAGCCTTCTTTATTCCTCGTACAGGGAATTAAAGAGACCAGAATACAAGGGTGTGTACCAACGTGAAGGTGGTTTCCCTCCTGAATTATTGCTTGAGTGTAAGGCTGTTATTGGATAGCAGCAGTTCTGTAATGGTTCTCTTCTTATATGCTAGTTTGTGAGTCATAGACAGATCTTTATCCCCCACTACTAGTACTTCATGGTGGCACTTAAGCTAAATATGACAGCCATAGTGGTTTAGAGTGTAGGACTAGTATCTGGGAGACTCGGGTTCGAATCCCCACTCGTACCATGGAAACTCACTGGGTGACCTTGGGCCAATCACACTCTCAGGCTAACCTACCTCACAGATCTGTTGTGAGGGTAAAATGGAGGAGAGGAGAATGATGTAAGCCACTTTGCGTCCCCATTGGGAAGAAAAGTGTGGTATAAATTAAATAAAATAAGTAAATATGTACATTAAATATATGAGTTAAAGTTATTTTAACTGAGATAGACAGATGATGGATGGATGGATATGCCTTCTCAGCAAGGAATAGATATGTCTACATGTGTGACTAGGACCAGAACTGGATGCTACAGGAGACACATAGCTTCTACCAAAAGCAGCAGCCCTCTGTCTCCTTTTCGTCTAGCAGTCCATATCACGGCTCCACTGCAGTTTTCTCCCACATGAAGAAGCCAAGTGGAGTGGGAAAGTTCATAGCATGATGGTGCCACATCATGCATTTATTACTGGACAATATCAGGGGAGACACCTGACTGCAGTTTTCAGTAGCAGCTGTGTGTCTCCTATAATAGCTGGTTCCAACATTGGGGTCACCCATGTAGCTGCGTTAGCAGAGGGTCATGCATGACATTTGTTTTTACTTGTAACAGTTACATTTTAGTCAAAGAATTAATTCAGATGCTGATTTGCTGAAAAGTTGACTGCAGATACTGTATTTTGTGTCTCATGGAGCTGGCACTTTTTTTAAGTGGCTTTGCTCTTGTTCCGATAACACCCAGAAACTCAGCAGGAGAAGGTTTTCAGAGTGCTGATAAGAGGAAGGAAAAATTTCACCTTCTATATTCCTGCTTTAAAGGCAATGGAGCAGGACTAGGGGGGAAAGATGGCAACCCCATGTCGTTAAATGCATGCCGGGGCAGCTGAGACTTTAGCAGCCATATGCTGCTCTGCAGCTCTGCTCTCCTTGCCATATGCTAGAATGCAACTAAGGCAGCTGCCAGTTTGTGTCTGTAGTGGGGCTCTGTGTAAGAATACTTTGGCCCATATAGGCTAGGTTTTTAATGTCTGTTTTATTTGTGGAGATACGATATATAATAAAGCAAGCTGTGTATAAGGTTTGTTTTTGTTTTAAAACCATGACAAATTTGATTTAGAATAAAATTGGATAACTTTATCAATATTCACTTGTGATTTTGATGAATCAGATATGGTCCATTAAGATTAGTTTTAGGACACTCATAGAATATTGGGCGTGTACACACCTCTCCCGGACTGCTACAGCTATAGGCAGGATATCTGGGTAAAGTAAAGTTGTATCTAATAATCACTTCTTGGGATAATTTGATAAAAGGGTGTGGTTTTGTGCTCAGGACCTGACTGAACTTGCACCTTTACAACCCAGAATACTGAAAGCACACTTTTAAATACCTCACAGATTAGGCAGCAGCAGCTTTTATGATTCAATAGGCAATATCTACATAGTAGACTTAAGATGGTGTAACCTTAGGTTTGCCTGAACAATGGATAAACAAATCTGGTAAGGAGCAGGGCCCCCTCACCTATGGAACAGCAGTGATGTCAAGGGGCAGAACCCATATACCCAGAGATGGAACTGAGACCTCAAAAGGTAAAGCAATGAGGTCAGAATGAAGAGCCAATGAAGAATACTAATTTAGCAAAGGTGTACATCTATCTCCACCCTCTTCATCCACTCTTTCTGGCTGAGGAGATATCAGTAGGAAAAGGATACAAAAAGAGATAACTACAGTATTTAGAGAAGCTGCTTTTGAGGCCCAGAGAATTTGCAGCATTCTTGGCAAAATAGAGTTCCTAGGATAGGGAGGCATGGTAGCTGAGCTGCTATAAAACCAATATAAATTTGCAGCATAAATAGACTCTGTGTAGAGTGTACTACTGTGGCTGTCAACCTCTGGGTAGGGCCTGGAGATCTCCTGGTATTACAGTTCATCTCCAGGCTACAGAAATCAGTGTCCCTGGAGAAAATGGCTGCTTTGGAGGGAAGATTATATCCTGCTGAGGTCCCTCCCCAGACTCCACCCCCAAAGCTCCAGGAATTTCCAAACCCAGAGTCGGCAACCCTAGGGTACACACATACATTGTACAGGGTTGCAGACAACAACTCTCAAGTGTTTCTTCTGGGAAGGATTTTTTTTTCCAATCTGTTTGTTTGATTTGGGGTGGAGATTACACTAATGAAGAAAAAATCATTTGCACAATCTTCCCATATATAAACTAGAAGAATTACACAATAATAAACCATCAGCAATTAACAATGATGAAACCCCTATTTTATTAATAAAGTGCTTATTGAAAGGTAAATTCCAAAGTGCCTCAGAATATCAGTGCTTCCATAGGAACGCTCTGGTTAGAAGATCTCTTCCAATATTGTAAAAACAGCTTCCAAGAGATTTTATAGTGAATATTTTGCCCTACATTTTTTTATTTTCTTTGTTCAGTGAATGATCTTATGTCTGTGTATGGCATGACTGTGCACATTTGCTTTGTTTTTACTTAGCTCTGAAGTGCACAACATTCTTTGGGGTGCCATAAAATAATAGTCTAGTTACTTGTGAATGTGCTGTTCATTGCTTGTAGCTCAGTTATTGCTGAGCTCTTAATGACATTAGGGATGGGCAACAAATTCGTTATCATTCAGAAGCTTATGAGCCTGCTCCAGTACACACATTGGTTTGACTCTCAAGCTGGACATGAGTCTTCACTGTGGCAGCAGTGTTTCTGAGTTCTGGACCATTTAGACTTGGTGGTGATTGCAGCATAAACGACAATACAGAACACAGTGGTGCAGATGAAGTCAGGGTTTTTTTCTCTGAAACATGTTATCTTTGTCATTTGGAGATGCGCCATGATGTTTATACAGTTCGTTGGGTGCGTTTCCTTGTATCTGCCCACTCTGTTTTTTGGTCAAGCTTCAAGAACTGGAGATAAACCTGGAGCATTTCCATACAATCACAGTCCCATAAACGTATTTGAGCTGCTGCTTCACTTTCCCACATGACTTTTCAGTGACCACGGTACAATGTCTATTTTGCACATAACAGATAAATAGTGGGGAGAGATCTTGCTACAGAGGAATAACCACAACTGCTTTGCATTTTTAATTGTCTAGGTACTCCTGTTCAGGAGATGCATAGTGGGGGGACCAGACAGCCCTTTGTTGAATTTTTAAGAACTAAAGGTTCCCAAAATGATGTCTACATGGGAGGAGGGGATTTATGCCACGAGCAATATCCAGTATGTGCCAGATAGCACTATGGGGGGGGGGGGGCATTACATTTCCCCTGGTACAAAATATTAAGTTCAGCCAATGGAATAGGCCCATAACAGATAAACTGCCTTGTGGGAAGAAGTGCAGAGAGCACAGCAAGCTGGGAGAACGATTTCTTTCCATAAAACATTTCCTTATTGTACAGCAAGGCATCGTGCCTTGAACAATCTGTATATTATTTTCACAATTCCCACTCTCCCTCACCACGACAGTATGACACTTCCCTTAGAGAACACGCAGTAGTAATGCACTAGTATTGATTGGAAGTGGAGGTGGACTCAGGTAGCAAGAAATCCTTTTTCTGTCTTACAAGGAGCAATCCTAAGCAGGTCTGCTCAAAATTAAGTCCCGTTTTATTCAGCCAGGCTTACTCCCAGGAAATAGTCTTAGCTACCGTCTCTGATTCCAGCATGTGAGAGGCAAGACAGTTGAACTTCTGATTGTGAATGCCTAGATGGTGATCACAGGCTTTATAGTGCAGGGCCTCATATCATGTGAGGACAGGGAGTAGCTGGCTGGTAACCTTCTCTTGCATAATGCGACATGAATGCAGCAGTTGGCTCTGCTCCTTAGGGAATGGGAGGTGACTGAGGCTGTGCCCTGAGCTGCCCCTGAAATCTTGTAACCATGGGAACAGGATGAGTGGCATGGGCTAATGAAGCTGTAAGTGTTGGGCTTTGAGGTTAAAAGAAACCCTTATGAGTCCAGTGACAGGAGGACAGAGTATGGAGGAAATATTGAGCACTGAAGCAAGCATCCCTGTCTCTCTCTTTCCTTAGCCTGTGTGGTGGTGATCCAGCTCTTAAACCTAGAAAGCCAGTTCCCTTTTAACAACAACAAAAAGGTCAGGTCACAATCCTAAAAACATTTATGTGGGAGTAAGCCCCACTGGATAACGTGGGACTTGCTTCTGAGTAGATCTGCTTATGCTTGCTCCCAAAATCTCTTGCACAGTCTTGGCACAACGCTGTGGCTTCAGTTTGATCAAGTCTCTGGGAGAAGAAATTTCAAGTTGATCTACAGAATGATGTGGAAGTCTGAGACAGTAAACCTGTAAACTGTACTGTTTCAGGCTGCAGATTGGGGGGAGGGGTCTCCATTAGGGGGATTCCCCTGCCCACACTAGCACAACAGATAGAAAAGGTTTGCATATCTGTCTCCTTCGTGTGTTAGTTTATTACATGCACAAAACTTGTTAGACGAGGGAGCACTGAAAAATTAGCCCAAACCTGACAGCCAGAATTGCATAAAGGTGAATGTCAGACTTTAACTAGGCAGATGTGAGTTCAAATCCTCACTCTGGAATGAATCTCACTAAGTGACCTTGAACCAGTCCCTTTCTCTCATCCTAAGATATTTATTAATTAAAATTTATACACCCTGGTCCCCGCCTTTCCTCTTGGCTCAACCCAACTTGTGTGGTTGTTATAAAGATCAAATGGAAGAGAGGGAAGCCACCTGCATCACCCAGAGTTCCCTGGGGGAAGGCCAGGATAAAAATTTTATGATAGATAAACAGCCTGAAGAGATATAGTCCAGAATTCAGCTGCCTCTATGCTGCACCATGTGTCAAGAGATACTTTCCCACAGTCTTGGGGTGGGGGATGTCATTCATTCATTCATCATGTGTCAATCGTGGGTGGGTGGGCAGGTAATAGAAAAGATGAGATGGTAATTTGTGGTAAGAGCAGGAGGGGCGCTGGTTGAAATGTGATATCATGCCCATATGTCTGCTTTTCCAATACATTTAGTATTAATTTATTCTGTGAAAACAGATGTGTTCCTTTGCTTTCCCTTGATATCACCTCTTTGCTCATTTATCTTTTGTTTTAGTCTTGTTCCCCCATATGTCTTCCCCATGTCCTGGTCAACCTTTCAGCTGCTCTGCTTCTGTCCCCCTCAACTGCCCCAGCATTCTTCTTACAGCATGAGAATCTTTACCCACATACAGGCCTATGTGGCCATACTGAGTATAAGACAATTAAAACAAACGAACCAAAAAAAAAAACTGACAAGGGCTAGTTTTGGAAATGAAAACATTTCCTTGCTGTGCATTTACATCAACAATGTAACTGTGAATTTAAAAAATGCTTTCCTTATATGTAATAAATGGAGTCATACAATATAAGCATGAAAGTATATGCTGTGGGGGTCATAAAATGTGTGAAATACTTTGTGGATATAAGTTTAAGAGTCTTTCTGGAGAACTCTAAGAGCTATAGTTCTGTAAGGGTAAGAGGCTAAGGACTTCTAACAGCATTTTCTGCATCTCACCAGAGTACGGTTGACAGGGTTCTTTCTGGGAAGCCATAACAGTTAAAGTGATATAAAACCACTATATGTTTGTAGAGGAGATTTGCCCTCTGTGCAGTGTGAAGCTGCCAAATGGATCATCACCCTAAGAGCTTGTTCTCAGTTGATACTAGACATCATGATGTGACCCAGTGAGCACAATGGGACCAAGGACAATTTTGTTTGCTTTTACTCTGCTATCATTTGTTTTAGCTGTATGAGCATCTGTAGAGAATGCCATATGTTAAGGGAACCTGGGCAGTTCAGTGGAGGACCAGGACCTTTAGATTACCCCTCAAGATCCTTTCCCACTCTAATGTTCTCTGCCTGCAGATCATCTTTGAGGGTGTCTGTGGCTCAGGCTTCGAGGGAGATATTGCCATTGATGATGTCACCCTTAAAAGGGGGGATTGTCCAAGGAAGCCAATTGTCCCAAATAAAGGTGAGTGCTTGGTGTACTATATGCACGTATCACCCCTAATCTGAAGAAAAAGTTGGGAAAAACTCTGCCTACTGACAGCACTCGGAATGTATGTTTATAGAGTTCTGTGGATCGTTACTGATTGAAAATCAAAGTAGATGAGATACCAGGAGATCATCACTGGATCTCCCACTTTTTAATGTTCAAAGCAGTTTCAGAGTGGGATGTGAGTTCTGGGGAGGTGTTTGAACCTTTCTCACTGTGATATTTCCCTGATCTAAATCCTCCTCAAGCACCAAGCTTCTGTTTGCCCAGAAAACTTGGAACAAACAGCACTATGTGTTTGAGGGAAATAATAAAGGGGAAGAGATACTGTCTTTTCAACCCAATCCACACTACTGCTACAACATAGATTCTTTGTCCTTTTTTAAAAAATGGGAGAACCAATCACAGATCTCCTGCTGTCTCCTCTAAAGCATATCTTAGATTACAGTAGTTTGTGAGGATGTTGGCAGAGCAAGGAATGGGGAAGGGGTCATGCAATCCCAAGATTATAACCACTTTTCCAGATGTAACAGTTGCTCCAAACCTTTGCCATATTAATTAACTAAAGTAGGTTTTCTTTAGAATCTTCATCTGCTGTGAGGCAGGAAGGTTGTAATTACAGCAGTAGTTACCGGACACAACACAGAACATTTATTTCATTATTACAAACTTTTATTAATTAGTTTAATATACAGACAGGGTCAAGAGGCCTCTTTTAAAATTGTGGAGAAATCTTTCCCCTTTTTTTTTTATACATTTGTAATATATATCTGAAATCAGCCCTGTGGAAAATCACAAAACTGCCCAAACCAGAAAAAAGCTAGTTTTTCATTAATATTTTACTGAGATACAGAATGTAGCCGATATAGATCACTGCTTGATAATTATGTGTTAATTTATGCATTCTTAAATGCTGACGTTTGGCTTTGTGGTATATATTTGACATCCCAATGCGCCTAATAATTTACAATTAAAAAATTACAATTAGAGAACAGTTTAAAATTATTTACACATAAAAATACTTGATACATTAAAACTAGTAGGGCCCATTGTGTTATTTATGCAACAACCATGGCCAATTCCTAGATGTTTTTTGAGAAGATATGCCCAATGAGACTTCCTTCAAGGTAAATAAGGGCAGGGCCATGATAGAAGGAAGTCCCTCAGATGCCAGGTAAAGTGTCCTTGAAAGAATTGGAAAGTCTTCTGGTATATTTGTACTCCATTCTTTCATTTTTGAGTGTGTAGTTTTGCCATGATCCATTCTATTCTTTAGACCATCCCTTCTTTTTGTGGTAACTTAGGCAGCAAAATACGCAAGTTTTCCATGTCTAATCCTTCTCTGTTTTTTTGCCCTACAGCAGTTGCCCCTCCAGGGAACAGCGCCCTCACCCTACACAAATCTTCCCTCTATGGGCTGCTACCTTCCTTCCTTTATGTGCTGCTCAGATGATAGCAAGCAATGGCTCCTGTCTTCTAACCGAGACATTCCTCCTCCTTTCCTACTTGGTCACCTCTGCTCCTCTTCCTCTCCCTCCTCACTGGCACACCAAAGTGTCCATACGTTACCAAAGACTAACAAGCATGACCACGCAAAGGGGATCCAGCTCAGAGCCTGAAGGATTCCTGGAGGAAGTCATAAAGTGTGAGAACAAACAAACAAAAAAGGATAAAAACAAAAAAAGTACAAGAGACAGAGAAAGTGGGAGGAAACAATGGAAAGAAGAGATACAAATGCTGGATTGAAAGGCAAAGATGAGAATGGGAAAAAATATTTAAAGGATGAATGAAATGAAAAAAAGCCACGTTTCCTTGGGAACGGTGGATGGGACTTCCTCAGGGAAGTGGGAACTTTGTTTTAAACAAAAACAATATATTAAAGCACAAATTTCTACCAGAACTGTTACCTTCTTTACTGCGGAGCCACAGTTTAGGAGACCTTCTAGCACAGAGCCTCCCTGCTGGATGTCTGTGCTATTACTTTCCCTGGCTGTCTCTGGCTACAACCTATCTGCTGCAGCACCGCCTCACCCTTCCAAAATAGCATCCCACTTGTCTCCATTGGGGGGCACCCCTTCCCCATGTGCTGGTGACCATAGAACCGTGCCCCCCACCGCTGCATGTGCTTCAGAGTATCCATATGCATTTTCAAGATTATCACCTATTTACTAGTCCATGTGCAATTTGCTTTGGCCCATCTGTCACACCTTTTTGCTACCAACTTCAGTTCAAGGAACAAAGCAGAGGAACAGACACGTTGTGGAGACGGATGGAAAAATCTGGGGCAGATATTAGCTGCTGGATCAGCTGTTGACGCTCCCCCCCCCCAGTATTTTTGTTCATTTGTTTGTTTTTGCATTCTCAAGCTGCACTCAGCTTTCTCTCTTTGCTCTTAGTTCTTTTCATCAGCATGGAGGCAAGCCAGCACAGGGTCTGAAAAAGAATGCCTTTGGGTTGGGGACCAAGGCAGGATGAATGTTGACATCAAGTCAGTCAGTGTCAAAGCATGAGCTACAGAACCCATGGGGCAAAGATCTTCTCCTGGAGTTTGTTTTGTTTTCTCTCCCTTTCCATAATTCTACCCCAGTAGACAGGATTTTTTTTGGTTTTTTAATCAGCGAAGGAATAGTATACTACCTTTTATCTTCTTCTATGCCTTGCCCAACTCATCCCTCATGACATCTGAAATTGAAACTGTTGCTTGTTAACTGTGGCATTTACCTTGGCACATTCTTAATAATCTGGTGTGGATGACATGGTGTTTGGTTTAGTACTGAAGGATGAGACAGCTCTATGTCAGTTGCACTATTATAAGGTAGGAGAAACAGGGAACCCTCCAGCAAGGATTGGGGAAAACAGACTTCACTATGTCAAAAACAAATGTGTTCACAAGGAAAAGAAGTGCTGATAAAGTCATACCACCACTATGAGAAAATAATAGAGGTCTCAGGAAAGTCAGCTTGTTGTTCTCACCTTGATCTAGGCATTATTGAGCTTGGAGCACTAGGTTTACCTATACATTAGGTAGGATAATGTCCTCTATTGTTCTAGCAGGTAAAGGCAGAGCTGTAGATAATAAACTGCTATGTGTGTATCCCCCACATGTGAAGCAGCACATTTCAGTACAAGTGTGTGCATTATCCCAGTGCATCTGTTACTTTTAGCTTGTGTATTTCAGGAGCAACATGGTGTTATTTTAGACAGAGATCCCAGCATATGTCCTGTCTGCTTCTCAAAAATATCTTGATCTTTCTGAAAAATATGCCAAGTATGCATAAAATTGGGAGAAGGTTAAAAAAAAATCTAGGAAATGCTAAGAGACTTGACTCCCCAGTGACTGAAAGATGAAAATGTGTGCTAAACTGTTAGATAAGCATCTGGAGTCATCAGTTTGTAAGGAGGTAACATTTTGTAGTGATTGTAACATGATTCTTTTGACGATTCTCATTGTGGCAGATATGCTGGTCCTACTGCTTACAGTGGGCTCCTTTGCAGCTGAAAGTGTAGTAACTGTTCTCACTCAAAGAGCCCCCATAAGAAGGGAAGATTTACCTGGACAGCAGGAAATGCACTGCTGCAGATGATTTGAAAAGTACATATGGGGTATATGGGTATAACAGAAGATGTATGTAAGAGTAAGGTGATATTTGGGTGGGTTCCCTTGTGTAGTTGACTTCTGGCAGAGGAGAATGGATAGCTTTTAGAAGCCCAGATCATGGATCAGCGTAGGGTCCACATATCATTTAATTGTGACCTAAAGATGTATTTTCCCCTCAGAAGACAGAGGTGAGGTCTTCATTCTCACAGAAGTAGAATAAAGAATTGCCCATTGCCTATCCCTTTATCAGTCTAGAAGTAGTGCTGACAAAGAACCATAGCCAGCCATATCTTACTAAAAAGAGGATACTGGACTATCAGGATGGAAGAAAGAAAAAGGTTCTAATTAGAAGCCTTAAACCTTCTATCCCTCCCAGCTGTTGGTGATCTATTTTTCCCTTCTAAAAAAAAGTGGTATTTGTGTGTAATCTCTTCCAATTCTAGGATCTTCTGAAGTCTTATTAGTAGGCAATAAGATGCCCTCCTTGAGCCAAGCACTTGGACATTAAACTCTCCCAGCTACAATCAAAGAGTAAAGGTGGATTCCTGCAACCAGGAGCCATACCATGGCCACTGGAAAGCTAACTACATGTGGTTATCATGGGTAACCTCTGCTTATATTGTTCAGTCCAGTGTAACTACACACCCATTTCCCCAGATTTCCATGCTTCTACATTCGTCTGACTTCATCATCTATCTAGATATACATATAAAAGGCTAGCAGTGATCCCAACAACTCACCATCGATCTGATTGGGCCAGCCTTTCAAGGTCATTTGCATATGCAGGCTGATTGGGCCTCACTCCATTCTGCATGTCATCGTCTCCCTCCTCCATAGCCAGTCGGAACTCAGAGATCATTTGCATATGTGGCCTAATTGGCCCTTGCCTCCAACATTCTAAACAGGTTGCTGTTGAGAGTCATTGAATGTGTCCTGAGGTAAAACACATCTCCCAATCTTCCCCTAAACATTCACTAGGGTTGCCTGTCTACCTGTGGGGCCTGGCAATCTCCTGGAAATCACCATGTTCACCAATCACAGCACATCATTTCTCCTACAGGAAATTTCCTACAGGAAATGACCAAGATCAGTTCTCTTGAAGACAATGGCTGCTTTGGGCAGTGGATTCTATGGCATTATACCCTGCTGAGGTCCCTCCCTGCCCCAAACCCTGCCCTCCCCAGGCTCTACCCCTCAAATCTACAGGTCTGCCCCCCCTTAATATTGCCAACATCCAGGTGGCACTTGGAGATCTCCAAGATTAGTTCTCCTGGAGAAAATGGCTGCTTTGGGCAGTGGACTCTATAGTATTATACCCTGCTGAGGTCCCTCCCTACCCCAAACCCTGCCCTTTCCAGGATCTACACCTCAAAGCTATAGGTATTTCCCAACCCAGAGTTGGCAAACCTGTACCTGGCTACGGAACCGCTTTCCAGACCCTTGGAACCCAGAAAACATGGCATAGGAGAAGGTGCTTTCTACCTTAGCTGCCACTACATAGCTCCAAATCAACATAAGTCAGGAGTGGAAGGAACCATACCTGTTACATGCAGCTTTACCCCCATACTACCCACTTGCTGCAGCAAAATGACTTGAGACAGCCCTGCCTTATAGCTAAGCAGAAGGAAATAAACATGGCTTGCCTCCCTCTCTTTTCCCCTTCCCTCTGCCGCCCCACCAGCCACAGCCGGGACACTCATCTGGAGTGTCTTCTTTCTAGAGCCCATTGTATTTCTTCCCTCAATGGACCCTACCCCTAGTCTAGAATATTAGCCCTCATCATTATGCAAAGACTCCTTTGGAATTTTGGTCTGAGAAATAGAGCTAGTCTGTGTAATGGGTTGTCCTTTTTTATGTGAGCCTCAAGAACTGTATTGCAGTAACAAGAGACTTTTCTGGGTTTAAACCCAGTCCAAAATAAGTGATTTGGCATTCAAAAAGGAGAGGAGCAATCTTGATCTCAGCACTAGTTCCTATCCTGGGTCAGCTGTACATTCAAGATCCACTGGAGCCAGCATGCTAATGGTCCATGTTTTCTTTTAGTCTTGATAAACTAGGTGTAGAGTAAATATTGTGGATCATGGTAATTTGGAGAGTTTCATTGCAAGTGGATATTGCTTATGTTTGTAAGAGCAAGAGTGAAAGATTGGCAATGTGAAGATAGAAGAGAAACCAAATGTAGATAATGGGTAGATGCTTCAATCCTCTCTGCTGCTGTTCTGCCCCAACCTCATGCTTTACAATTTGTTATCCATCTATGCGAGAACAGACAATGAATTACCCATCTGTGTGTAGGGGTGACATTTGATTCCTTTGTGTAGGTGGAGGAAATACTCACTTGTCATTGGTTCAGATATCCTCCAATCAAATATCAGTCATTTAGTTATCATAGAACTCTCAGGGAGCTCCATTTACCTAACTTCCTCTTGGTTTCATTCTTCTTTTTCTTCTTTATGGCTTAAAGCCAGCAGATGCCCCTTTCCTTTGGAAGAGTTCCTACTGCAAGTGCCTTGGCTTGTCAAAATCATGATGACTAAAACAAAAGATTTCATGTAATTGTCTCTATTTTAAGAGGAGGAGTGAAATAAGATGGTAAACTACCAGGAATGCCTTGCTTACGCAGGACTGGGCAGAACCATGCATAAATCTCAAGCCTGGGATCAAAATAGTTCATACTGAGAGCACATAAATCCTTGCAAGGTTGGGTTGCATTAGCCCTTGAATGTTTAGACCTCCAAGTAAGTTATTCTCAGAAAAGGGATATTAGCCACTTAGGAATCAACAGCTACTTACCAGCTAATGGCTGTCAGGTGTTGTGCTGTTATTCCAAGTACATATGAAGTAATTGTTCCTATCTATTGGAGTGGTATTTCTCATGAGTTCAAGAAGTTTAGAATCCAATTCCCTAGCTATATGAGCTTTCAGAAATGAGACTCTGTTCTGCTGCCTTAAAAAAGTCCTGCCATTTCAACTGGATGTAAGAACTTCCTGCCACCCCAGAGGGGACTGCATCTCAGCTGTGTGAGGAAGCAGACTGTCAATAACAGTATAATCCATCACAGAAGGTATCACAGATGTATGAGATACAGTTAGATGCTTGTTGAAAGAGATGCAGTGAAATTATGAGTAACCTAATGAAATATTCAGGTCATGTTTGTGTATTGGGTGGCTGGGTAAATATATACATACTTATATACATACATATCCAATACAAAAAAGTATTAAATGGTATTTTTAAAGGGATTAGACAAATTCAAGGACAGGAGGTTTATCAAAGGCTACAACCATGATAGATAAATCCACCCTCCATGTTCACAGTCAATATTTGTCTAATTCCCAAATGCTGGAGGAAAGTAGCAGGGGACGATTATCACCATCTTGCTCTAATAATAGCCAAGTGTCCCCTGTGCATGTGAATATCTAAATCTGCATATCAGGGGCACTTGGGGGGCAGAGAGATTTTCCTGCATGTTTGGGGCAATCCCCAGGTGTGCAGGAAAATCTGAAATGTAGGAAAAACTATAGGGAAAATACTTAAATCCCCCCAAACTAAAAGAGCATTCCCTGTACATGCACAGAGAATGCTCTAGGAACTGTGCCTCCCCAGCATTGTGGGTGTGGGTGGGAGGAAGATAAGGCTTGGCACCTGGCGGCTCGGAGCCACGCAGGCCTCACCATTGGTGCCCAAGGGGGCAGGTGAGAAAGGGAGACAGCTTACCTGTGGCGGCTTCCTCCTCCTCCACGTGGAGCCCTCCCCCCCGCCGGTGAGTATCGCAGGGCCTCGCTTCTTGTCTTGTTCTAATTGCAAGCATCCAAGGGGAATCTGGCTGATCAGTTCTGGAGACAGAAGACTGGGCTAGATGGACGCTTGGTGTGATACAGAATAGGCCATTCTGCTCTTCTTAGATGGCATCTCTAAGGTGACTTTTCTTTCTAACTCTGTGTATTCATTGCATGGGGGGGGGGGAAGCATCCTTATTACGTAAGCTTTCCATGCTTCTGTGGTCCAAGTAGTCAAGTTAGTTAGGGCTTGGACTACAGCCAGGAGGAGAAGAATGCGTCTCTTGCACTGAAGAAGAATTGGCTTCATAAAGAGTGATCAAAGAGCAGACATTTTATTGTGTGATCTAGCCACTGGAAAAAGATCATTGTGAATTGCTGTAGAAAGCATTGAATCAAACAAGGAAAATGAATCATTTTAGAGTATTAAAATCCTTGTGCATCAATAGCAAGGGAGGTGCATATTAAAAATTTACAGATTGCAGATGTTTTTATCCCTGGCTGTATTTGGAACAATTCTCTGCACTTATGGAAATTATTCCTGGAGTGCAAATGGGAGTAAACTATGGGCCTAGTTTGGTAAACTTTGTGGAAGTTTTGAAGGATTCAGTGGAGGTTTCATGTGGCCTTATTATTTATTATGACACACAAGATATAGCTAAGTATGCAATGGGACAAATTAAACTTAATCTTCAGCCATGCTGCAAGACTACACACGTTATAAAAGTGTTGCTGCCAAGTTGGAAATTATACTCATATTGTTCAGTGCCTAAGAGGGAGCAAGTCCTCCATTCCCAGGGTAGATGTTCCTCTTCTGGGGAGACCAGTTGGCATTCAGGCTGCTGAGAGACCTAGATTCCCTTAAACCATCACAATTGCCATTGGCTGGGAAAAGGGAAAGGTTAGAACAGCCACATATATACCTCACAGGGTTTCTGCTGTGGGGAGGGGGAGGGAGAGGAGATTGTAAACCGCTCTGAGACTCCTGCAGGTAGTGAAGGGCGGGGTATAAATCCAATCTCCTCCTCCTTCTCCTCCTCCTCTTCTTCTTCATGGAGCAGCCCTTTGCCTCGAGCCTGGCCCTCTTCTCTCCTAAAACCAGCCAGCAGCTGGATTCTTCTCATCTTGGCAGCCTCATTCACAGAGTGCCTTATTTCACTTGGATACATGGAGCATGACGCAGCCACTAGCGAGCATCCCGACAGCAGGACTGGCATTCTCCGTACAGGAGCTGCCAATCTTTGAAGTACCGTCTTCGCATTCCAATGTTTTTCATTTGCCCTGTTTGGCCTTGGATGATGTTTAATAAACGAGCAAGACATTTACAGAGAAAGATCTCCCATAGTGCTTTGGAAAATTGCATTTTAACGAGGACCAATTTATGCTCCACAGTAATAAACGGCAGTCTAGAGACTGTGGTTATCACAGGAAGCTCACAGCCTTATTTTGCTTGGCAGCCTAAGAGGGAATGGAAGAAAGGACATTTGAGTCCTCCTTAAGTTTGCTCTAAGAGAACTGGGTAAGACAGACAGCGTCTGGGTAAGACAGACAGACCTGTCAGCATGACTACAGTGGGGAGTGGCCTGGTCCACATGGGAGAGTGAGTGGTTAGCATTTTCTTCTCCTTGTTCACTCAGGCTGGGTCTACACTTGCAGCAGAATAGGATTAGAATAAGGTGATAAGAGTCATGAGATAGTAGGATAGATGATACCACTCCAGGCTGCAAGCGGGGGCGGGGCATTCACAATTTCAGAGTTCTGCTGTGTTAAAAATAGCTCCCTGCTGGTAGAAATCAGCAGAGCTGGAAGCTAGAACCATATTTCCTGCCTTGCTTGTTTGTTTACTGGCAGGGATTTTTTTTTACTTGGAGGAACATGATGGTATCTCCCACATGCAGCCTGAAGTGATACAGTCCGTTCTACAGCCTTACGAATGCATCCGTTCAAAACACTGCAAGGCCAGGCCCAAAATTCGGAATGTCTCCAAATGAAAACACAATGCCAGGTCGTTTAATACATTGCAGAGCCTGCGTTTTCCCCAAACTCCTTGCCAAGCATCCCAACCTCAATTATCAAATGCTCCTATTATCCAAGCAGAGTCCTATATCTGTGTAAGTTTCACCTAAGGAGCTTTCCTGTACCACATTTCCTAGAAAGAAAGACAACCCAGAATGTATGATTACCCCCTTTAAAGTGTTATACACACACAATATAACTTTATCTGAATATGAAATGACCCCTCTCTTCGGGGGGGGGGGGGGTTAGGTGGTGCACACCTGGGAGGAAATATTGTATGTAGGATTGTCCCTCAACAGAGATAGAAACATTCTGTTGGCTATCATCTTCTTGTAGAGTGCCTTTTCATTGTGCAGGGTTTTATTCTTTAAGGTCCCTTCCAAATTTTCATTGCCATCATTCTCCAGAGTGATAATGCAAGACAAGTGAAAGGTTTATTTTCAAGGGGCTTTCTTAATGTAAATATCTAGAGGAAGACGTATCGGTAAAGGACACCTGTCCTCTTATCCCTTCCCCCCCTCCATTCGGTGCAACTATGACCCATGAAATCAACCAGAGCTTAGTCTTGGGTAGGGCCAGCACTGCCATCAGACAAGGCCAACTAGCTGGCTACAGAAGGCAGATTCTGGGGCCCTGTGAAAGGGCAGCAGGTTGTCAGTTATCCTTCAGGATTGTCTTCCTCCAGTGCCAAAACATCAAGAATCATCTCTGACCCTTGCCTCTAATGAGATCAGGTTTGCTCCCCAGTCTCTCCAGCACTAAGTAAGGCTCAGCATTCCCATTACAAGCAGATGGAGCCACTGGACACTTCAGGGCATCGGGAGCTTCTATAGCCCCACCTTTGCAGAAGTTCTGTCACCTCCAGCTGTGTAGTATTCGCTGCATTCAAATATTTAGCCTGGTATAAAGTTATTGATGGTGCTGCATACGTGTGCTTTATTGCATTGCCCCCATGGAACTGTAGTTTAATTTGGTCCGACATGCACGACTGAAGTTGTGGCAAATGCAGCTGCTGCGGTCTTGTGAGTGTTTGCTGCTGGTACGGTATTGTTTTGTAACCTTTGTGCCCATCTGAAACATTTTCAATGCGTCATAGCAATTAAGAAGAATTTCATTATGCAGAAGAGGCAACATTAAAGAACTTCTGTGCATATGCCCCACAAAAACACTCCACTTTGAATGCCTGGTCTGCTGAACACTGACCATGCATGTGCAGAGCATCATCGAACACACTGAACCGGGTAGAGCTTCTGGGTGAAATGACACTCATTAGTAATACAAACAAGCATTACAAGCTGGGCAAATTCACATAGTGAACCAGGTAATTACAAACTTCAGTGCTGTTGCTAATTATAACTGCAAAGGGATTCAGAGCTTAGATCCCAAGCAGCGACATTTTCCCTTTCACTCTGCATTCTTTTGTAGTGTTGGTTTTCAGTATGGGGTGGAGAACAAAGAGGATGACAATCTGAGTGTGAGTCGGTGGAAGCAAAAGAGCTGAAGTTTGTCTGACTTCACAGGGAGAGCTGTGAAGCCCTTCTGAATAAGCCCATCCAAAGTTTAGGCTTAGCACAGCTCCACGGGTGTGCTGCCGTGTTCAGATACATCCTTCCATCCTGCCTACTGTTTTAACTTCCTGAATGAGAGACTACAGAAGGACTAGCCTATCCCTCGTGAAGAAGTTGGGTGCTGATAATCCTAAATAAAAGGTGGCCTAAGTCTGGTGTAGTGGTTAGGAGTGGCAGGACTCTAATCTGGGGGGCCGGATTTGGTTCCCCACTCCACCACATGCAGCCAGCTGGGTGACTTTGGGTCAGTCACAGTTCTCCCAGAGCTCTCTCAGCGCCACCCACCTCACAGGGTGTCTGTTGTGGGGAGAGAAAGGAAAGGCGATCGTAAGCCACTCTGAGACTCCTTCGGGTAGTAAACCAGCTCTTCTGAAGTGCTTCAAAAAGCTACTGGGTCAATGCAGGGTAATGAGGAGAGCTGAGAAGCTAGCAAGGGCCAGTCCCAGAGGATAGTGGGACGAAGGTTGCCAGCTATGGATTAGGAAATACCTGGAGATTTGAGGGGTGGAGCCTATTGAGGGCAGAGTTTGGGGAGGGACTTCAGTGAGGTATAATGCCATAGAGTCCACCTTCCCAAGTGGCCATTTTCTCCAGGTGAACTGACCTCTGTCATCTGGAGATCAGTTGTAATCCCAGGAGATCTCCAACCACTGCCTGGAGGATGGCAACCCTAACAGAGAGAGGGGAAATGGTCTGCCAGTGAACTAGTATTTATCCTGGGTATTATAATGCCAAAAGTGGGAACTAAGATGCAAATTATTAATCTACCAAATATCAATCCAAGTTATGTGGAGCGTTTTCTTCTTCTGGATGAGCCCTGAGCAACAATAGAGGCTGCTCCTGACACCAGGGCGTGGGACCTTCTGACTCCAGCAGGGTGAACGGCACAGCCCTGTTGTCCTGGCCAGGTTTATACAGGAAAGTGAGAACGTACTGAGTAGGAGATCTGGCTAATGCTTGCACAACAGGGAATCAGTGGCTGGAAGTGGGTTTTGTTGTACAAAATTATCTTAAATTCTACTTTAAAACATCTCTTTCGTGGCTAGCAGGTTGCCAGAATCCAAACTGCACATTTCAGAATTTGGGTACACAGTTCTACTATTCTGAATGTCCAGTTTTTTGTGGTATACTTTGAACATCCACCTGCCGAGGCTGCTCATCAGCAGAAGACAGATGAGGAATGGCCTGGGTTTTTTTTTTTTTCATCCCAGGTTTATGATTCTAAGATAGCGGGGGGGGGGGGGGGGTTGAAAATGTTTATTACCAGTGCTTCCATTTTAGCTTTAAAATATCCTTGTCAGCCCAAAACATTAATTTTTGAAACATAAATGTTATATTTCCTTGCTCTTAAAAGCCAAAATATTTCTGGGAAATAAATTCTGCATTAAGACTATTTTCTTCACTAGAAATAGCACTGTTTTCAAATTTTTAAAAAAAGATATTTCTAGATTGCTAGATCCCTATTTAAACATAGTATATGCATACAATAAATGAGAAAACATTTGTGTCTCTTTCAGAAATAATGAATTTAACCAAAAAAGAGTGGGATTCTTCAACTGGAATAAAGTGACCCAGGAAGAGAATAGGTTTATAGGACTTTGTGCTCTCCATTACGAAGTAATACTAATAATCAATTTGGCCACCACTGACTCTTCACCTAGCGCATCATTTAAATTAATCTCCAGCATTGTTAATAGAATGGCTACATTTTTCCTCTGCTGTCATCCTTTTAAGGAATCCGCATGTTCTCATTGGTGTGTCAGAGAGAAATGTCAATGGCTTGTTTTTATATTTCAGTTGGAGGCAGCCATTCCCCTCTTCTTCTTCCCTACAGACCAAAGGAGCAACACAGGTGTTTTGCACATGGGAAAAGGCTGCTGTAGTTTCTCCACTGCTGCTGCAGCTGCCAATGCAGCACAGAAGCAACAGGGCTTCCACATGGGAGTTTTCACTATAATTTATCTGCTGTGGTCCCTAGTTCCTTGTGCTACTAGGGCTTTTTGAGTATTTTTAACGCCAGCAGCTGAATATCATTGCAACAATCTGTGTATCAGATTCTCTGAATTCCCAGTGTTTATTTTTAAATGTTTCTAGCCCTTTTTGTTGCCAAGCTATAAGGGGAAAGGCACATTTCCACAACAAAAGAGGCTAGAACCTTAGTTTTTTAAAAGGGAAAGCTAGGAATTCAAAGAATCTATTATACTGATTGTTGTATGATTATAAAAATATAACAAAATTCAATTCCCGATGGGGAGGAAAGTCCCCTGGTGGTTAGGGGAAGGAAGTGGCCACCATGGGGACAGGGAAAATTACTGCCATGTGGAGAGCACCAGGAAAATCCAAACTTTCTCATCCATGCAGCAGCCATCCAGATGGCAAAGCAAGCTTGGAAAAGATCAGAGAAAAGCTGGGGAAACTCTAGAAGGTACACAATTGTACCACAAAGCTGTTGGGAAGCAGGAAACACTTCCCAATAAAATCATACCCAGGGCACATAACGTATGTGGAAATGGCTATGAGAGTATCAGCTCCTTCCTGCACTACTAAATCTATTCATATCTATTTTGATTTGTCCTAATAAAAGGTGTTGCTACATGGCTTTTGTTCTTAGGCACTTGCATATTTATCTGACATGACAAATACATGTGGAATTCAGACAATTTATTCCTACATAGAAGCCATGTCTGTTTAGGAAAATCCAGATTATAGAGCCGTAGCTCAGTGGTAGTGTATAGAGTTTATGGTCTCTGACATCTCTAGTTAAAAGGCACTCAGGCAGCAAGGTACAGAAGGACTTCTCCTTGCATGGCAGTCCAGAGAGCTGCCAGTCAGAGTATGTGGTTCTGAACAAGATGGTCTGATTTATTACAAGGTAGGTTCATATTACAAGACAGGTTCTGTAAAATTGTCCTAGCACACTTGGGCACGTTCTCAAAATAGCTAGTCGTAGAAGCTTCATCCCATATCCAAACACTGCTTCTGCCATTTTGTCAGTTGCTAGAGCACTGTGCTCTAGGTTTGCCATCCTTCAGGTAGGGCCTGGAGTTCTCTCAGAATGGCAACTGGTCTCCAACCTATAGTGCCTCTAGAGGAAAATGGCTCCTTTGAAGGATTGACTCTATGGTATTGTGCCCTGCTGAGGTCCCTTCCCAAACTCTGATCTCTGAGGTTTTACCCACAAATCTCCAGGAATTTCCCAACCCAAAACTGGCAACTCTATCTAGTTATATTTTGTAGCTTTTACAAGTCACAGCTTCAAATCTGTGTCTTAAGATGAGTGGAAATGTTATGTTAATGTTAGAATTTCATGCTTAGCAAAACTTGGGAAGTCAGTTAGAAAATATATGTATCTGCTGTAAAATAGACACGTATGAAACTACTTGTATATGATAGGTGCATTCCTAAACCCCTTGGTTTAAGCCACATGTCACCTTTTTTTTAAAAAAAAAAGGCTTGGCTCTCAGAAAGTGTCTGAAATGTATATTACATTGCCCTCTGCTGATTGGATCCAGAACTGATAAAAAGGGGAAAGTACTCTGGAGAAACTTAGGCTGTGGTCACAGGGTCATTTTGATTGGGTTTCGCCACTGTTCCCTCTTGCATTCAAAACTGCTGATCAGATAGCCGAAGTGGGCTCATTTGTGTGTTCCTACCAGTTCCCTAGTGAGTTTTCCAACGCCGGGAAAATCAAGTAATTTCCTAGGATGTGCGCTTTAAATCCATGATTTCGCTGATCTGGACAGCCATCTCTCGCAATGATTGTGGTTAGGGTCGTCTGATTGTCCTTTGCGCAATTAGGGTTTTTTTTCCGTCAGCTTCTGCCTTTGTGCGCATGAGCAATCCTTCGCTGAATAAATTAAATGTTAAAATATTCAAGCGCACATTTAGACTCCAGCACTTGGTAGTACGTCGCTGGTTCATGTTGTTCGCAGTTCGGGGGGGGGGGGGGACCTGTAAAAACAAGGGAGTACGGCGAGTCCAGGTGGGGGCGGTGATCTGAATGTGTGCATGTGTGTATGCGCAAAGTAATTTTTTTAAAATCGCGCCACGCTGCCCAAGTGGTGGCACAGCTATCTCGACGGTGCCCAGAGCCTTGTTGTGCAATGCTTATGGTTCAGGGAGGGATGTGTGATCATCCTAACCCAGAAAAAAATATTCCCAATCAAATTTATCGCAGGAACAAATTGCAAAAACCTTGCCGTATGACCACAGCCTCTCTCACTTGAACTGGCCATTTGATGGCCAAACCATGTTTGGACTGCAGTTTTGAAAAACCCATCAGTCCACTTCTTTGCTGGAAAACAGTTTTTGGAGGAGCAGTCTTGAGCAGAGAAACCAGGCAGTGTGCTTAACCACCACCACCACCACTCTTCCATAGCGACTTTCACTCTCACGTAAGTGTGTTTATAAGGGTAAACACCCCCTGGAAGCCTGTGGGATGCAAAGCAGCTGAAAGGCAATTTCAGCAGAAAAGTGGCAGGCAGGAAAAAAAAGTAAATTTCCACCCCTCCCCATGCTGCTTTTCAGCACACAGGTGGTCCTCAAGGCTTTCTTACAGGTAAATGCACATATGCTGTATTTTGGGCCTCAAAGGCATAATGGACCAGGTGTCACTGGATCAAGAGGGTTCTGAAGCTAGCAGCAGTTCTCATCACCTTTGTTCGTTCGCAATTCTGTGCTCTCATCTGTGACAGTTCCCAACCCTTTTCACTGTGGCAGAGAGGTAGCTGAAGGGCAATTGCTTTACCCTGTGGCCTATTTAAATCACAAAGCAAGAGGGCAAGAGAAGAAGGGACAATCTGGCAGCAGAATATTTTCTCTAACTAAGGGCTGTTTGTGAAGTACCTGATCCCCTGCAGGGCTCAGCATCAAAGTGAGCCATGTCTTGTGATGCTGGCTCCTGTCACCGGTGTTTGAAAAACTATTGTATTTCCAGCTGCCTTGCACCTGTGTTCCTCTAACAGGGAACAACTACAGCGAGTCCGTCTTTAAAAGTGTGCAAGGAGGCCAATAGAGTGCAGTACCATCAAAGACAGGCCAGGGTCCCTGGACAGTTCAAGGAAAGACTGGATTAGTTTTCTGCATCCCTTAAAGCACGAAAAACTTGGGCCAGATGCAAAATTTTAAATCTTCTGGCATACACAGCTAAATAATAGACAAGCAGGGTGGCAGCTTGAAATGGAAGAACTGGGTAAACATATAAGCAAGACAGATGTTGGTTGTTGGGGCTTCAAGTAATACAGGGGAGATTCAGACTGGTTATGGGAAAGGCTGGTTATGAAAGTTCTGTAAATTGAATAGGCAAACAGACATAGTTGCCTTTCACAACTACATAGGTGGAGAACTGGCAACATTTATACAATGTTGGTGAACAGAAAAGCATTAGAATATTCTCAGTAGACACATATACACACGGCTTTGATTTTTACAAAATGAGGCTAGAAATCTCCACAGTATATTTCCTGAGCTTCCCTGGCCCAAACAGGTTGTGACTATGAGGGTGTGTGTGTTTTATCTGGAGGGGGTCCTTGGCCAGAAGCTGCTGTAGCCAAGACCACTGACCCACATGCCAAGATGTTAATGAGTCTAAGAAAAGCCACTCTTCCAGTAATTTCCCAAGTTGTACAAGCCTAACAAGCTGTCATTCCACACCCAACTGGCAGCGGCAGGTCAGATCTGGGAGGAATAAGGGACCTGCCTTCAGGCCACATTTCACATGCTTGAGTTTGCAACTGGTAGCAACTTTCCTTCAGATCAGTGAGACATGATAGGAGCCATTTGTACCACAGCCTGCAAAGAACAGTCATAGCAAAATCCTCAACTTTGGAAGATGTGTTAAAGGAATGACAAGTTCAGGCCTACCCTTGCTGGCTCTCTTGGAGCCTTTTGCTTCTCCAAGGCCAGTTCAAAGAATACAGAGAGCTACTGAAGCCTTCATACATCCTGAAAGAGACTCTGGGCCGACAGACTGCGTGGGATTGTCTTTCACTGTCTGTTGTTTCTCTGACTGGGATCCTGAGAAGAATGAACACCTCGGAATCAGGCTCCGTTCCTTCTCATTGGTTTCATCTCCCCCCTCCTACTCTGCCCCTCATGAGGCATCTTCCATTGTCATTCCACAGGGCCAGGGGGTGTTAGTCCTCTTGCCAGCAAGTATTTGACATTTTAACAAAAATTAAAAGCACAAACTACAAAGGGACCAGAAGGAACCTTTGAAACAGGGTGAGATGTTTTATAAACTTCCCCCACCCCACCCTCCATCCACTATGGTGTTCTCTATAGAATCTCAACATGGACTGTTTCATTCAAATAAAGCTGCAGTATTTAAAAAAAAAATGTGGTCTTTGGCTTTGGCTTAATACCCCTAAACACAAAAAACGGGCACTGAGGTGGGAGGGATGAGAGGTTCTGAAGTGGCCTTAGAAATGTTCCTGGGTAACCAGTGCAGTTCAGAGGTGGCCTGGCCCTTTAACCTATGAAGAAATTTCCCCGGGGGCCCATGGCAGGCTGGTGCAAGCACAGCCAAGGCCCAGAAGCTCTACCTAGCCCGGAGGGGCTACTCAGCTCAGGCCTGACCCATGGCTCCCACAGTGGGTATTAGCTCACAAGCTGCTTCCTCCTGTACTGCCATGAACTCTCCTGTAGTGTCCCATGGGTCACTGGCTTGTTCCTGGACCAGCTTTATTTCCCAGTCCCGCCTGGAGCACTGAAAACTTGCATGGGCCTTTAATTCCCCCAGGTATTTTTCCTTTGCTCCCAAACCCCTGTGTTGATTATCTATTGCAACACGGCAATCCCTCTTAATATCAGCCCTCACCCCTTTCTCCTAGCTAAGGGCTGCCGAGGCTGTTGCTGTTAAGTATTAGCAAGCCTCTCCTTCCTTCCTTCATGCAGGACTCTCCCCTGAGGGACTGGGCAGTTGCTTGAGAACAATTCCAGGTAATATGGAACAGGCAGTGAGAATGAGAGTCCTCTTCACTTACCCGCCCAGTGCTCGGCACCTGTCTTCTGTCCCTAGAGCCCATCTGCTCTCCCTATATCTAGGAGAAGGAAGGGGGGGGGGGGAGAGAGTTCTGATTTTCCAGGATCTGCTTTTTCTCAGCCTCTCTGATATAGACATGGCACAGTGTTTACAGCCGCCTCAGGCTGGACACTCATTGACTCAGCAAGTCCCCAGAGGAAAGTGAGAGGCTTTGGAGGCTGGCCCAGCCACTTACTAGGTACGTGCTGATTCATTATGACACTGTTGCTAGAGGGTCATTCTGTCTTCTGTGAGACAAGAGTTTGATTACTGGCCCTGAACTTTTGACACGGAGGCTGGAAGGCACTGAAAGTACTGAGATCCTCCTCTGCACAGCAGAATGGGTGGCGGTAGGCTGTCTGAGCCAGTGCCTCTGTGGATACCTTGACATCCCAAGGTCAAGCTGGATATAACAGCAGCAGACCACTCGTGGTACAGAAAAGGAGGATGGGGGGATTTATTTTAGATGAACAAGGCACACACACTCACTGTGGCATGGGTGAGAAAGCTGAACCCTCTCATAAGTGCTGTTTATCTCTCCTCAGTGTCTTCCCCCAAGCCCTTTACTCCCAGTTAAATTTTCTTCCAGAACTGAAGCTGGGGGGTGGAGAAGCATCTGAGGGGCACAAACGAGAGGGGAGTTAAGCTGCAAGCAGGAGGAGGGCTGGTCACTCCCCACCCACCCAGTCCTTGGACTCAAACAAAAATTGAAGCTCACAACCCCATCCACTTTATATGTGATTGGAATTAGTGCCACCTACCATGTTCAGTCTGGCCCACTGTCATAAGCCAGTTCCATCAAGGTGCTTTGTTAACACCACGCAACACAGCTTGGTGAATTACTACCAGCTGGAGAACGGTGCTCATCTAGAGAGATCCGATCCTTTTTCTCTGAAATGTATTCATATCATACACTGAACTGACAGACACAAAAGGCTGATTCACACATTAACCTCATAATGAGGTGCCATGTGTATAGAAGCCTCCAGGTACCTGTAGATTCCAACAGCTGTTGCAAACACCTGCCGCTGAAGCATCTTCTTCTAGCTCTCCCTTATGCTCTATGCTCCAGCCAAGAACAAATGTGGATGCTGTCACTACCATACAACACACCTGCCCAGTTTTCATAGAGCCTTCTTCTTTCTTGCTAAAAGGGACAAGGAAATCACTGGCCCCCACCCAACCATTCTCCTTCCTTGTTTTCTCTGGAGCCAGCTGCAATGGCCTACGTACAGGAGAAGAAGAAACACAGTGAAGACGTGGCTATCTTTGTACCCCCTGAGAAGAAAAAGCAAAGCCAATTCTGTAGTTTGGAAGATCTCCAGGACCCACCTTTAGGCTGGAAACTCTGCTCAGCATGCAAGGATGGATGGATGGATGGATGGATGATAGATGGATGATATGATGATGATAGATAGACAGACAGACAGACAGACAGTCAAGAGGCTGAAACTATCCCTTATGGCATACTATTCTACCATACTGCCATTCCAGTTTATGAAGTCATTCAGTTCCTCCTGAAGAAATTGTTCTTCTTCCTACCAGGCTGCACACGTGAGTGATGGTGTGTATTAGGTTATAAAGTGATGTGCTGTGGGCAGGTGCTTCTTTTAGTTGGTCAGTTAATGACCATGGGTGCAGCAAATACCCTCGCAGACCTCTCTTTTCGCTCTCCCCAGTTCCCAGGCATTCCTCTGGATCTTCTGAACTCAATTTAAGGGAAGAAAGTGTGGTGAAGCAAATCAATCTCTGAAAATGAAACCAACCTAGATTTCAAACACTCTGACCCTGTTTGCTTAACAAGCCCAAGAGAGGGAAACTAAGTGACTGGGAGACACAGGGAAGATTTATGAGCCGAGAGAGAGCACTGGGATTTGCAGAGTCAGAGTAAAGTGACCTAAAAAAAAAACCCAGAGAAGATTTATAAATGTGGCATGTGCATTCAGCCCCTTATGAACAGAAGGGGGATGTTGGGCTTTGGCTGTTCCCAAACACACACACACAGAGAGAGAGAGAGAGAGAGAGAGAGAGAGAGAGAGCACATTTAAGCTTTTCAAGGTCCTGACTACTGGAAGAGGAAAGCACTGACATGTCAGCATTGCTGAGAAAATTCTCCCTAATGAAGCTTACAGGATAGACAGTCAACATTACTCAGTACATGGTAGGAACCTGCCCCTTGTTTAAACAATTCCTCTTTCACCAGCTGCAATTACATTTTCTGCATTTCTTTTTCACATAAACACACAAGTGCGCTTACACACGCACACACACTTAAGAATGAACACGTAAGTCAAAGTTTTGTGAAGAGACATGAAAGCCATGTTGCAAGAGGGTCCCTTCTTAGGGGCTTCTCCTTTGAGTATACTGCATCCCTCAGTTTAGATGAGCCTTTATTTATTTGTTGGCCTGAGAAGATGCCTAAGGGTTGCTTATAGCCTTTTGGGCTAATAGACACACTACAAGTGCACTAGCATAGATCAGTTATGATACCCTGTCCTCACATAATAGAAGGGGGAAGCCTACTGTATGGGAAAGCCACTGATAAGTTCTATTTTCTCTTTTTAAAGAAGGGAGGTGTATGTTCCAGTCCCAGTTCTGGACAGGAAAGATACAGAACTTTCAAAGAACTGCATTCATGAGAGCACGTGTGGCTATTACTGCTGTAGGGGAAGGGTGTAGCCTTGCTTGTTTTGTTGCGGTCCAAACCCTAGATGACTGCATCCATGTTGCAGCATACCTCTTTACATACTTGTTTACACAGGGAGCAATTAAAATGTGGAATTTGCTGCCAGAAGGATGCAGTGATGACCACAAGCATAGACAGCTTTAAAAGGGGGTTAAATAGATCCATGGAGGATAGGTCTATCAGTGCCTACAAGCCATGGTGACTGAGGGGAATTTCCACATTCAGAGGATCTGAATCTGAGAGCCAGGAGGCAACATCAGGGGAAGGCCACAGCCTCTATGCCCTGTTGTTGGCCATCCAGAGGAACTGGTTGGCCACTGTGCGTGAGACAGGATGCTGAACTAGCTGGACTATTTGTCTGATCCAGCAGGGCTCTTCTTACATTCTTAGCACCAACAGTGCAATCCTATGCAGAGCTAGGTAAAGGTAAAGGTTTCCTTTGCTCCAAAGCCAGTTGAATATGACTTTAGGGATGCGGTGCTCATCTCTGTTTTCAAGCCGAAGAGCCAGCACTGTCCAAAGATATTTCCATGGTCATGTGGCCAGCATGACTAGACACTGAGGTGCACGGAACACTGTTACCTTCCCACCAAAGTGGTGCCTATTTATTTACTTGCAATTTCTTGCTTTCGAACTGCTAGGTTGGCAGGAGCTGGGACCAGAGATGGGAGCTCATTCTGTTATGTAGCATTCGGGTCTCAAACTGCTGAACTACTGATCTTCCGGACTGCAGTTCAGCATCTTAACCACTCAAGCCACTGCAGCCCTATTACGCAGAGCTACTCCAGTCTAAACCCATTGAACTCCTAACTAGGATTGTTCTGTAAGCCTTCAAAAAAAGTGGCAGTAAAGCCTTTTACTCCCTCACACATTGTTGCAGACATGGAGGAGGAGAGCTGTGTTGCTCATCAGCAGTGATGTCACAGCCACTGTCCATGACACCCATACTTACTACATGCCACTCCCAAAAGCAGTGGACAAGCAACATGGATTAAAGAACACATTTTCCCAGGGACAAAACATTGCTCTACAAGTGCTGAGGAAGCACTATACTGGAAAAACAGAAGCACTATACTGGAAAAAAGATGTCTTGTCCCCTGCAGCCATCACAGCAATTAGATTTATTTTGCTGAAACGTGACCACCTGGAAGTACCTTTAATGTTAAAAGAATAGTCTCCATACGACTTTGCCACAGATTGATAGGAAATGTGCCAGAAGCTTTTGGCTACTGTTGCCTAGACTTCTTGCTCAGCGGCATCCATTTATCTTCTCAGACCACGGCTGCTCCAGGGTCAAGATGCCATGATGCGCAGGCTTTCATCATAAACACGACCCCATTCCTGGGATTTCCTTGTCAAGCTAATTCATGCCTGATCTCCAAACATCACATATTTTCTCCAGTCCTCATGCTGACCTCCCATCTCATGTTCACCTATGTCCATCTGTCCTTTCTAAATCTTTCTATCCCTAGATCTCAAATGCCCATTTGTTCTTATGATTTCCCTTAAATATGTGGCTTCCTAACAGAATCCACCTTGCACTAGTGACAAGCCGGTCTTCTAGAGAAGACATGTGATCATCATCTCTAGCATCTCATGGCCAGGAGATCCACCTCCTAGCATGAATTCTCAGTTTATCTCTTGCTGGGCCTTCTGCTCAGGGAACTTCTGAAGGGGGATCCTATCCATGAGATTTCCCCCCCCCCCCAGTACTCTTCTGTCTTCAATGATGCCCCATGCAGTCTTTGCCAGCGGCTGCGGTTCCTCTTTAATGAGGCCTCTCCTGACAAAACCAGCCATGGGAGAGTATCAAAAGTCCCTCAGGAAACATGGAAAGGTTGAGTGGGAAAGGTTGAATGGTATGCCTTATACCCCTTATTTATTTCCTTCACCATGTTTCCCCCCAGAATTAAACCCAAACAAATGGTGGTCATATAAACTAAGCTTGTTCGGTCCTTGCATCTGTTAAACACCATTTATTATGCTGTATGTTAATTTGCTGCTCACCCTCTACCTATATGTATGGACTGGCAACTTCCATTTCAGTGTATCTGAAGAAGTGTGTACTGTGCATGCACACGAAAGCTTATACCTTGAATAAAACGTTGTTAGTCTTAGAGGGGCCACTGGACTCTTTGTTCTTCACTTTATAGACATGGTGAGAGGTGACCACAGGACTAATGAAGCATGAAATTAGAAATGCTACTTTGGAGCGGATCTGACAGGTTTTGATCAGGAAACTGGATTTCTGGAAAGTCTGTTTGCTGCAGCTATGAACACAGAAGGGCTTTGGAAAAGATGCTGCTCTCTTTGCTGTAGAAGCCCTGAACTCAGCACGAGAAATGTTGGGTGTATCATTAGAGCTAGCGGCTTCTATTCCACTTTCTGACACTGTGTCCCATTGCAGACAAGTCCTTTCTCTTGGCATTGCATGGAATCAATTCAAGCACCATGTGAAGAGCAAAACTGGCCACAAATCCCATGGGGTGTAATTTACCAGCAAGCATTCATTGCTGGAAAGGTCATGACCAAGCAGTAGTGCTCTTTGGGCAGCAGTAAGGCTGATTCAAGGATGTGACATTTTGAAACTCATGAAGGGTGAGAGGCCCTTGTCATGTTGGTGCCATTCACAACCCTGTTTCCTCTAGTACAGACAAAGAGAGAAAGGCTGGGAGCAGGGCTGGTTCTATCACTAGGCCAACTAGGCAGCTGCCTAGGGGCGCAACTGGCAAACGGGGTGGCAGAGAGACTGAGAGAGACTCAAACCAGGAGATAGTGTGCTTTATGCAAACCATGATTTACCATGATGTCTGAATGAAGCTTTCCATTCAGGCTAAGAACCAAACTTAGCCTTGGGCCAATGCAGATAGACTTGTAGGCACTGCGGCCAGCTGGCTGCTGGTGGGGCTGGAGAGCTCATGAGCCCGGGCAGGCAGGTGGGTGCTGGGGCCAGGGGGGGGGGGCGGTTTCTCCGGTGGTGGAGAGGATGGCTCTTGCGGTTGGGGGGGGGGCACCACAAGGTAGCCTCACCTAATGCGCAAAAAACCCTGGGGCCGGCCCTGGCTGGGAATGCACATCATAGCCCCTTTCTCTCCTCTCACCCTTCAGGCCATAGTAGGTGTTATGTCCACTGACCGCCACTGGGCACCAGCGGCATACAGTCAGAGCTTGACTCTGAGAGACAATAGGGGTCAAGGATCCTAGATCACCACTAGTCCTCCAATAAGAACTCTGGTGGGAAATTCAAACTCGCCAATAGGACTTTTGGGTGTGTTCTAGGAGTTGTATACAGTTGGCCATCTCGGCCAGTATTACATGGTTGTCGTGTACTCAATAAATCTATGCTGATCACTACGTCATAGTCTGGGCTTTCCATGCATCAAATCCAGTACAATAGTAGGTATTTTCTTTGATATGGTGGAAAGCTTAGGTGATTGCTGTTTGTTTGTTTGTTTCCAAATAGTGACAGCTTTTGAACATCATAAAGACAACCACATGTGACCGACCATCTTTCAAAACAGGCAGTGGCAGATCAAATGCAAGTGGCTAACACACCCTTTGGTCATGTTTCTTTTGTAATGGCTGGAATCAAGCAATTCCAGCACCAGAGTGTGTGAATATGCAATGCAAGTACAGCTCACGCATCCTGAAAAGAGGGACTGTGTGCACTACTTACACTTTGCTCTGTTGCATTAATGCTATCAAGAGCCACTCCTTGAGAATGTGTTCAGATGAATGAATCTCAAAGAACAGGTACATCAAGAAAGATCTCAAATTCTCAAAGGAGTCACATTCACAATAGGTCCAGGAGCACCTCTGCATTGTTTTCCAGACCACATTATTAAGATCCTTATTGAGAGAAATGTTGCCACCATTTCCCCACAGCATGGTGACCCGGTGGGAAGATAGGAAAATAAGTGCAAGGCTTGGGGAATACGAGGCACCTGGGACAGGGAGAAGACTGTCAACAGAACACAGGAGGGCACACCAAGCGCTCACAGGAAGGCAACGTACCTCAGCTGCCTCTTTGCAGGAGATCAATAAAAGGGTCTCTATGGTAAATGCTCACTGGTGGCATGTAGCTGGGAAAACAAGATTTCTCTCCTGAAAATCCTCACACAACTCCAGGAACTCAATGCACTCTCAGCAGAGTAAAAAAATAATAATGCAATGATGTGCAGCACCTGCCCTCCTCCCTTGGTGGGATGGAGGGGGGGACAACTGCAAGAAAGGAAATTTCAAGCAAACATTTAGTCCCTGGGCACAAACCATGCACTCCTACACAAAGCTTTATTATTTTATTATTTTATTGATCAGATTTCTATTCCGCCCTTTCCTGAAGGCTCAGGGTGGATTACAACAAAAACAACAACAACAGTTGCATATAAAAATACATAATATATAAGATAATAAAATCAGACACTGGCAATTCATAAATAATATAGAGAAGTGAATGGGTGGGTGAGTTCCAGGAGGGCCAGCTAGGGATGCCAGTCCCCAGGTGGGGGTGGAGGATCCCCTGATTTTGGGGGCTACCCCTAGACACTGGCTAGCTGGCTGGCGGCGGGAAATCCCACCCCCAACAGTCATCCACAGTCCCTCTTGAAAAAAGCAGACACCATGTGTGCCTGCCCCACAAGCCATGAATTTGCCACTTGCCGGGCAGGCTCATGTGCCACCCGCTTCCCCTTCCTAACCATTTAAAGGGAAGGTTCCCTTTAAATGGTTGGGGAAAAGTGGGGGGGGGGGTGCATGTGTATGACACTATGTCCTTGACATGATGATGTCACTCTGCATGATGTCATCATGCCAGGGATGGCCTCGCACCCACCCAGCATGCCCCCCAAATCCCCCCACTGGGAAGATTGGACCTGGCAACCCTAGGGCCAACAGAACAAGATCAGAAGAAGGCCTCCCTGAACAAGACTGACTTGCAAGCCCTGCAGAAGTTTGGAAAGTCTGGCAGGGCTCAAACCTAGTCCAACAAGGCATCCCACCAGGACGGGGCCAAGGTGGAAAAGGCCTTTGTCCTGGGGGTAGCCAAGCAGACCTCTCGGGGGCCCAGCACCACCAACAAGTTGTGTGACAATTAGCACAGAGTACAAAGAGGATTATAGTGAGAGAGCTGGTCCTTCAGATATGACAGTCCAAGACTGTCTAGGGCTTTAAAGGTGAGTACCAACACCTTGAACTTGATCTGGAAATCGATAGGTAACCAGTGTAGATGCCGCAGCACAGGATGGATACGTGCATCCCAGGTTATACCAGGCAACAATCTGGCAGCTGCATTCTGATCTACCTGAAGCTTCTAGAGCAATCTCAAGGGCAGCCCTGCACAGAGAGAATTTCAGTAATCTAAGCAAGACGTGACCATGGCTTGGATCACTGTAGCAAGGCTGGAACAAGACAGGTACGGAACTAATTGGCAGACTTGCAGTAGACGGTAAAAGGCAAGTCCATGCAATGTTGGACACCTGTTTCTCAAATGAGAGCAAGGTATCCAACCATACCCCCAGTCTCCTGATGGAGTCCAGCAACCCCATCAAGTGGAACCCCATCAAGAGCCGGGATGTATGTTGCCAAAAGGTCCATGCCAACCCAGACATATGACATTGGTCTTAGAAGGATTTAGCTTCAGCCAGTGTTTCCTAAACCAGTTCATCACAACATCTAGACACTGGGATAGTCCAGGGAGAGCAGACTCTGGCTGATCACCAAGCAGGAGATAGAGCTGGGTGTCATCCACGTACTGGTGGCACACCACTCCACAACCCCTGAAGAGATTGGCCAGAGGATGCATACAGATGTTGGATAACATCGGTATCAGTATCACACCCTGAGGAACACCACAAACAAGTAGCACACAAGGTGAACTCCTGCTGCCACTGACAACCTTCTGTAGATGTCCCTACAGGAGCGAGGAAAATCACTGTAGCACGGTACACTGTATCCCCAGTGAGGTGAGACGGTCTATCAATTTCAGGTGGTCAACTGTGTCAAATGCTGCTGAAAGGTCTGGTAAACTCAGCAGTGCTGACCACCATGGTCCAATTGCCATCAAAGGTCATCAACCAGCGCCACTGTTGTGGTCTCCATCCCATACCCAGATCTGAAGCCAGACTGGAATGGATCTAATGAAGAAGTTTCATTCAGGAAATCCTGGAGCTGCTCAGCCACTGCCCTCTCAATTACACCCCCCAAAAAGGTAAATTTGAGACTTTGTGGTAATTGACCAGCTCTGTCTTACCCAGAGTAAATCAATTAGGCAGAGTTCCAGAAGAAAAGCCTTTTGGCTCAAGGAAAGGAAAGGAGGATTGTACAGCAGAGTTAAAAGAAAGTACACTTGCAAGCACCTATGCTCTCGTTAGTGCTTCCATCTCATCACTGCCATCTTCCCGATTGCCTCTGTCTTACCCAAAGAAGGCTTCTTCAAAATAGGTCACACTAAGGCCTCCTTTAAAAAGCTGGGGAATCAGCCCTGAGAGAGAGACAAATTCACAATCTCAGGGACCCTCCTACCACATCATGGCAAGATTTGACCAGCCAAGATGGGCAGGGATCTAAGGAGCAAGGCATTGGCTTGACAGCTGCCAAGATCCTGTCCGTATTTGTCCGGGAGAGTGGGCAGAAGTGGTCCAAGAAGGACCCGTATAAGCCATGGAAGCCCCTGGCACATTACCTGTAAACAAACTGGCAGCGATTTCTTGGCAGAGTTTTGAGATTTTGTCTGCAAAATATGTCGCAAAAATGTCCCAGCTAATAGGCACATCCCTATCATTTTGGGATTCCACATTAGGTGAAATAAGGGACTGAACTGTTCTAAATAATTGCACTGGACACGAACTAGCATACACAATGGAGGCAAAGAAATCTTTTCACTACCTTCATGATCACCTCATAGGCCCTCAGTTTCGCTCTATAGAATGTTCTCATCACTTCATCCCGGGTCAGTCACCAGATTTGCTCAAGCCATCTAAGCAACCTTTTCATATCTCTCAGCTCCAAAGTATGCCATGGAGCTAAGGGAGAGCAAAGGCATAGACTATGTCAAGGAGAGATGGCATCAATGGCATCCCAAAGACTGACAAACCAGTCCTCGGTCCAAGCATGAAGAGAAATAATGGACATAGATCCCACAAAGCATTCCAGAAACTCTTTGGATCCCCATGTCTCCATGGGTGGGCATAAATCAGCCCTTTGCCCAAGCAGAGGGGAGTCGCAATTCTCAACTCAGCCTTCAGGATGTAATGATCTGACCATAGCACCTATTCTGCATGAACAGTGGTTACCAGATCAATCACAGAAAATCGAATCTAGCATATGGTCTGCTTTGTGTGTGGGAACCAAAACAATCTGGGAGAGTCCCAGTGCTGCCATGGCAGGACACGAAATCTGAGGGTGAACCCAATAGGGCACTATTGGCATGGACACTGAGATCTCCAAGAACTGAGGAAAAAACAATACCCGCTCCAAGACCACCTTAGTCAGCCTCAGCAGGGCATCTGCCAGTGCGCTGGGCAGATGATACACTAGCAAGATAGCCAACCTCTGCTTGGTTTCCCACACCAGGCCAATGGATTCAGTGCAGGCAATCTCCTGTACAGAGACCTTCCAAAAGGAGAAACAATTTCGAATGAGAACTGCAAAACCGCCTCCTCATCTCCCAGGTTGTGACTGATGAAGAACCGCATATCCTGGAGGGTTTAGCTGAGACAGAAAAACTGCATTGTCCTCCCTCAATCATGTCTTGTTCAGGACTTCCGGAAGACTTGCGAGCAATGGTGGACGCTTCCCTCCGCACCAGCGGGGGAAGCGATCCGTGCCCGACGGGAAGAAGGGGCTCTGGACAGGTGCCGGGCCCCCAGAGACCCCAGTGAGGGGGCTCTGCCTGGGGTGGCACAAGCGGGGATTTCTCTCTGCGGTGGCGACCGCGAGATCGAGATCCCCCTCATCACCCCCGTAGGTTCCCCCGTCGCAGAGCCGTAATGGCAGCAGCGCAAACCGTGAAGCAGCAGAGAATATGAAGTAGGGAACCACAAAATCCCAGATACGCACGGTGAAAAAGTGAGTCTCGAAGTAAAACTAAGCAGAACTTAGCGGGAAAGCGGCGCGTGGAGTGAAACCCCCCCCCCTCTCGTATATATCGGCGTACTTACGAGGCTCGATCCCACGGCGTTACTGAGAAAACAAAAGCTCCTACGAACTGCTTGCAGGCGGTATCGCATACTTGAAGGCATAAGCTTGAAAACTATTTTAGTGCCGTTAAGAAAACTGCTTTCTTTGCGCATCTTATCTAATCGTAAACAACAGCATAGTCTCAACAATGGCGGGGAAACCGAAACCTTCCCCCAAACTAGGAAGTACAGCTCCGAGTGCAAAGGTTGATACCACAGAGATGACCACGGTGTTCTCCTCGTTATTGCAACCTCTAGTGGACCAAATGACGTCTCTCAACACTAAGATGGATAAAATGCAGATGGAACTGAAAGAATCAAATAAGGCCACAGAGAAGCTGCAGCTGGACCTCATGGAAGTTAAAAAGTCAGTTAAAAATCAAGACTCAAGGCTACAAAAAGCGGAAAAAGAGAAGGCTCTTCAACAAGATTCAATCCTAAAAATGCAGATGGAACGATCAAATTTCTTCCTAAGACTTCAGAATGTACCAGAAAAAAAAGGAGAAGACCTCAAAACCATGCTAAGTGAAGCACTGGAACCAGTAACAGGCTTAAAAGCAGCGGATATAAAAAACGACATGGATATGGTTTATAGGACCTATCCTGAATATATTAAAAAGAAAAGCCTGCCTGGTGAAATAATGATAAGGTTCTCCAAAAAATCTACAAGGGATGTGGTCTTAAGAACCACAAACAAAGCTGTTCTGAAGATCCAAGAAGAAGAGGTGAAAGTTTTGAAGGACATACCGTTTGAAATAAGGAAAAGAAGAAAAGCCTACAGAAAGTTAACAACGTGGCTTCAGTCTGAGTCTATTGTGTATCGTTGGAATATTCCAGAGGGACTAAGCTTCAGCATCAAAGACAAGAAATATAAGATTGACTCTGTTGAACAAGCGAAAAAAATTCTGGAAATTGATAAAGGAAAGAAAAAAGACAGAGACTCAGATGACTCGCTAGCTTCGCAAGAGAGCATGTACGGTTTCGATGGATCTAAAAGCGATGAAGATATTTCAGACTCGGAAAAAGGGGCGGCAGCCCCAAAAGTACAAGTTGAGACCAAGAAGAGGACAAAGGAAGAAATGATTTTTTTTTAAATCATTATATTAAGCATGTGCACTAATATGATGTATAAGCCATGTTATTAAGTGCTTTCTTTAAAGTATGCATACTTGCCAAATAGCTTTTATAGTAGAAACAGTAACAATGTAACCTGCAGTTAACCATGGTTTTTATTAATGCTTCAGTTTTTTTATATAATCAGATATAATTAAGCATTTTTTAAAGTATTCTCTGTATAAGATATATGTAGCATAGTAAATAGCGTTTAGATGTAGATATTAGAAAAAGCAATAAAAAAATTATTTAAAAAAAAATCAATCATGTCTTGTTCAGACAAGTCAGATCAAAGCCATCATCCAATATAACTTTGTGATCTGGCATCGCATATCAGTGGTGAATTGGTAGATACTCTAGAACAGGGGTGGCCAACCTTGCTTAACGTAAGAGCCACATAGAATAAACGTAAGAGCCACATAGAGATGTCTGAGAGCCGCAAGACAGGAACAAATATCACACACATGTTTTTATTTTTAAAAATATGCAAATTTGCTTTTTATTAACGTTAAATGGGACTGCCAAAAATAAAAACAAACGAGGAAAACCAGTTATAAGAAAGAGAGAGAGAGAAACTAGGAAAGCAAATAGATGAGAGGGAGGAGGGAAGGAAGGAAGGAAGGAAGGGAGAAAGAGAGAAAAAGCATGCCTCCCCTTTGCTTCCCCAGCCGCCCTGCCAGGAGCCGCACAATATTTGTGAAAGAGCCGCATGTGGCTCCCGAGCCACAGGTTGGCCACCCCTGCTCTAGAACAGGGGTGGCCAACCTTGCTTAACGTAAGAGCCACATAGAATAAACGTAAGAGCCACATAGAGATGTCTGAGAGCCGCAAGACAGGAACAAATATCACACACACATTTTTATTTTTTAAAATATGCAAATTTGCTTTTTATTAACGTTAAATGGGACTGCCAAAAATAAAAACAAACGAGGAAAACCAGTTATAAGAAAGAGAGAGAGAGAAACTAGGAAAGCAAATAGATGGGAGGGAGGAGGGAAGGAAGGAAGGGAGAAAGAGAAAAAGCATGCCTCCCCTTTGCTTCCCCAGCCGCCCTGCCAGGAGCCGCACAATATGTGTGAAAGAGCCGCATGTGGCTCCGGAGCCACAGGTTGGCCACCCCTGCTCTAGAACTTTGTATGCTGTCATGTTTAGGGATAGGATGGAGTTTAGAAGAATTCCAAGCATAATCGTATCTCTGAACTCTTCTGTAACTTTTACCCCTCCCACTAGGGTTGCCAACCTCCCAGTGGCAGCTGGAGATCTCCTGCTATTATGACTGATCTCCAGGCAACAGAGATCAGTTCACATGGAAAAAGTGGCTACTTTGGAGGGTGGGTTCTATGGCATTGTACCTCACTGAAGTCCCTCTCCTCCTTAAACCCTACCCTCCTCAAGCTCCACCCCAAAACCTCCAGGAATTTCCCAACCCAGAGTTGGCAACCCTATCTCCCACCATCATAGCTCCCAATCCCCAGTAAGGATGGTATGCGAGACCCCCCTGAAGCCATACGGGGCATGTGGCAATAGATGGGAAAGCTGCTGCCCCTCCTGTCTCAGCCAGGAAATGCTGCTGCTGCTGTCAGGGGCTATGGGTGGGCTCCCCATAGGCCAGATGGTCCCAATCTCCAGGCTCCCAGCTGCAGGCCTGAAATATACTAGACTCGGGAGGCCATAGAGTGATTTCAAACAAAGCTCTTTTTATTAGGTGGTCAGTGGAAGCATGGGTGAGGGTGGTCGGGGAGCCTGCTTATATTTACAGGTAAGCCACACCCCCGACCTCGCCCCCCACGGGAGATTGGGTGATCAGGGATTAGTTTCCCACCAGAGGCTATCATAGGACCATTTGAATATCCTAAGCCTCTGATAGGGGGACAATCAGGATCCTAGGGTCTATTGTTCTATGGGGACTGAAGCTCAGGCTGGTATTACTTACCATTACAGGTGAACATGCCCAGACATGTCTCAGGGCCTTTATGGGCCTCTAGGGAGGGTCCTTAATCGCTGAAGGCTGCCTTCACTGTGCCTGTAAAACATCCAGGCTGGAGCACACCAAGGTGGGAAAGGCAAAGGTAGGGGCATGTAGCAACAGGTGGGAAAGCTGCTGCCCCTCCCCATCTCAGCCAGGAAATGCTGCCACTGTCAAGGGCTACAGGTGGACTCCCCATTAGCCAGACAGTCCCAGGCTCCAGGCTCCCAGATGGGCCTTTATAGGCCTCTAAGGAGGGTCCTCCTTACTGCTGCTGGCGGCCTTCACCATGCAGGGACCTATCTCATAAGTCCAGTGGCTGTGCGATGGGTTTAGGGCCTTCAAATGCTTCCTTTCATGACAGGACGGCTGAATATCTAGTAAAAGGGGTTGCCAGATCTTATTTTGCTCAGAGCTATTTGTCACATGCGGCACAGGTGCTCAGATGTAACCCAGAATAAGGGCAATCGAGCAAATCGTGTCAGGTCAGCAGGCCAGTGGTTTTTCTTCCCCACGTGGGTGGCTCCAGACAGCACCAGATGGAACAGCAAATCAGCTTCCCAAACTCTCAGTCTGTTGTGAGGGAAGAACTCCCAAAAGAATTCTGGTAAACATAAGCTGTGGGTTTGTACCTGCTGCCCAGGAAGCTTGCAAAGCAATGTAAGAGGAGGGGAAGAGAAGGAGGAGGAGGAAGAGATTGGATTTCCACACTGCTCTTCACACGGAGTCTCAGAGTGGGTTACAATCTCCTTCCCTTCCCCTCCCCACAACAGATACCCTGTGAGGTAGGTGGGGCTGAGAGAGCTTTCAGAGAACTGCTCTGGAGAGAACAGCTCTGAGAGACCCATGACTGACCCAAGGTCACCCAGCAGCTGCATGTGGTGGAGAATCCTCCACAACACCAAGCAACTCTTTAAAAGTTCAAGGCTTTTAGGAAGAATTTAGGGAGAAATGCAAAACACAAGACAGCCTATATTCAGGTGGGTAGCCGTGTTGGTCTGAAGCAGCAGAACAAAGTCTGAGTTCAGTGGCACCTTTAAGACCAACAGAATAAAACTTTGTTGGTCCTAAAGATACCACTGAACTCAAACTTTGTTCTACCTCTGGTATAAATAAACTTACAAATAAAAGCTGTCCAATTAATGGTAACTGGCCGATAGCTTCTCCACTCTCACAGCAACCCCAGCCACTTGGCACCAAGTTCTTAGAGCTCTCAGGCCTCAGAAATGTTAACAGCAGGCTCCCAGGAAGACCAGAGACAGGTTTTAGCAAGTTGAAGTAGGCTGAAGATAGTATTTTATTAATATCTTGCCAACTTGGGGCGCAAGGAAAAGTGCCTGCTTCCCCACCTGCCATCTTTGACTTTCAAGTCTTCCCTGTTTCAGTGGGCTAAGAAGGGGGGGGGGGGGGGACTCTGTTTAGGGTGGCCCTGTCAGCCTCAAGAAGGGCCGGGAAGTAGTTAATGGAGTGAACACCTCTCTGTTCTTATCCCACTGTGATCACAAAACAAGAGTAACATCCTCGAACACTTGAAAAATGGCTTGCTTTGGGTCAAATGGTCAAAATTATTCTGAATATTATCATAGATGTTTTGTGAATCCGTGTTTTCACACTGCTTTCCCACAGCTGTTCCTGTTCATCCTCCCCCATTCACCACTGACAGGGGGAAAAACAGGGTTGCCAACTCTGGGTTGGGAAATTCCTGGAAACTTAAGGCTGGAGCCTTGGGAGGTCAGGGTTCAGAAAAAGGAGGGACCTCAGTGGAGTATAATCCCATGAAGTCCACCTTCCAAAGCAGCTACTTGTTTCCAGGGGAACTGATCTCTGTCATCTGGAGATTGATTGTAATTCCAGGAGATCTCCAGTCTCCACCTGGAGGTTTGCAACCCTACCATCCTGGGGGAAATTATGTTTTTCTTGGCTGTCTTGAGCCTACTGAGATTTCGGGGGGGGGGGGGGGGTTGTCTCTTGTCTCTGTAACATTCCCGCATTACCTACTTTGCGTCCCTGATCCCCATGGCTGAGTATGTTTTGTTAATCTAATGTTCCAAATGGAATCAAAATGCTTTGCACTTTCTTGTCTTGCCATCTGGGAACTGTAGTTTGTCACAGTAAATTCTGAGCACACGGTAACAAGACAAATGCTGCAGATTAGAAATGTTGCCAGCTATATGGGCGCCAAACAGGACTTTGTGCATTCTTAAACTGCCCCCTGGAAACTATAGTTCAGTCCAGGATGTTCCCACCAATATGACAAATGCTACCAAAGAATAAATGCCACTGACTGCACAGTTGAAAAGCAGCGCTTGTTCTTCAAATGTAGCTAATTTTAAGTGAGGTGCCCATGAAGTCCCTGGGAAATTTGCAGTCCACAAAAGATAGCAAGCTGTGAGCACATACCAACAATAGCTACCTGGCCAGCTGTCATGCTGAACACCACCACCATGCAAATGCAAAACTACTCAAAATGCTACTGGTTTAGAATTGCAAGCCAGTCATCAAGGCAATCATAAGAGATGCTGGGCTCCAGAGGAAACGTCCACTGCAAACAGAGTAAGTCTGGTTTTTTAACGCCTTATTTGCAAAAATGGAATCATCCCTGCATACTGTGTATGATTTGAGGGGGGGGGGGGTTCCCTCTCAAATATTAAGAAAGTATCAATTTCTGGAGGGAATCCCTGCCTTCTCTCAGAACTTCCAAACCATCCATGAATGAATGAGGACTAACAGATGGCAGCATGAGAGCAGTACAGAAGAGCCAGCCCTCAGCGTGCAGGAAATTAGGTTGAAGAGAAGTGAGTAGTTTGTTTGGAAGTGCACGAGAGATGGGAAGCTGGCCTTGGAGAACAAGTACTGCCTGGGTAGTGTTCCCTCTAAGCTGAGTTAGTGTGAGCTAGCTCACAGTTTTTTAGCCTCCAGCTCACACATCTTTGTCTTAGCTCAGGAAGGACGACTCCAGAGCAAACTAATTTAGGCAGTAGCCAAATCACACGCTCACAACTTTGATGCTAGTAACTCACAAAGCAAAATTTTTGCACACAGGACTCCACAACTTAGAGGGAGGGACCTGATTTCCAGCCATCCCCCCAGTATCCTTTAAACTGTAAGGAAACAATATACCCCACAGCTTTAAAGAAGGGGAGGAAATTGTTAAGCAGCTTGTTATCTATTCCACGCCCCCCCCCCCCCTCCACTGCACCATTGCCCATGATCCAAAAAGGGAAGATCTGCAGCCTATGATACAATGAGGGTTAGGCAGAATAGCCTCCCCTTTTGATAGATCAGAAGGGCAGCTGAGTGGGTTGGAAACTCCCACCCTCCCCTTTCTCCCCGAAGGGCCAATACCCCCAGTCCAAGATGGGAAAAGGGCTTCATCTACTTGAACCTGCAACACTTTTCCCCCCCCCTCCCCCGGAGAACGCATCATTTCCTTATGCAGAACAGACTAGTTCTTCCCTTCCCTCAATAAGGCAAAGGTACAACAAAAAGAAAAATCAAGAGGAGGTCAGATGTGCCCATGACAGCTTTCTTGAACATGTGCAGACGGAGTGGAAACACTGAAATGAAGTGTTTGGTCATGTGCAGAAAAGAAAATTATGGCAGGGAAGTCTGCCCAAAGGACAGGTCATGTTGAGCTAGCGACAGCTGTTTTGACAGTCGAATAAACTTGAAAACCTGCAGCTAACCCTTCACAGTCAACAGATAGTTTGTAAGAGAAAAGATTCTATATATCAGACCAGATAACCATTTTGTAAAAAACTGGAAAAGAAGAAGGGAAGTGTAATTGGAAGGGGGGAAAATGTAATACACAAACCCTCAGGGAGGCAGGATACATGAGTGGGGGAGAAAAAAATGTCCTTCTCTACGCTCCGCCCTTCTCTCTCTGAGTGACATTTTGTTACGGGTTTATTCCACTCATTGTCAGAAGCACATTCTGGAAAGACAAAGGACTACTACCAGTCTGCTTCTTCTCTCGCAGGAACATTTCAGGGTAACACTTTTATACCTTAGCCTTTCAGTCAGTACTAGCATCTAAGCCAAGACAATCCATTTTATGAAGCCCTCACTGCAGTATGGTGCCAGCTTGTTTGCAGAACCCAACTGTAGTTGTACTTGTTCAGATATTTATATCCCACTTGACTCCCCTATGGGGGACTAACAACATCATTCTCCCCTCCTCATAACAACTACCCTGTGAGGTAGGTTAGGCCGAGAGTGACTGGCCCAAGGTCACCCAGTGAGTCTTCATGGCAAAGAGGTGATTCAGATCTGGGACTCCAAGATTCTAGTCCAGCACTCTAACCACTGTTCCATGCTGGCTTTCTCTTATCTGGTCAGGGTTCAGACAATTCCAGGCTCCAAACTAGTGTCTGGAAGCCAATGACTCCAAGGAATGGAGAAGGTGGCCCTCCCTGGTCTTGAACTATCCTAGGGTCAACCACAGGAGTATGTAACCAGGAAGAACATGTATTAAGGGGGAACAGAATGAAACAAACTCAAACATATAAGAAAAGCAAAATACAGCAGGTTAGCTCCAGACTCTACCTTAGCTGTAGAGAGAAGGCAATATATCTAAGTTACCCTTAGATCCATTTTTTAAACAAGAGATGTTTCTTTCCAGGCCACTTGGCAAAAGCCAAGTCTTTCTTGGCTCCACATATGCAGCGCCCCTCAGAACTAACCAGGGCAGATAACCCAGCGCAGGGCATTTTATGGCAAAAGGGAAGGAGGTGGGCTCCCCAAGGGTAAAAGCAGCTTAAATGTCTTACCAGCACTCTCCCCCCCTACCCCGCCGCCACCCAGGGTCAAAGCAGAAGATGGGAGGATCACTTTGGCCACTTCTTTACTGACATTCTGTACCTGCCCATACCTGTTTGTTCTTACCCCCAATGGACTCATGTCTCAGCTACAATAAAAAGTTTGCCTGCAGATTTGCCCCAAGAGGATCCCAGGATGAGAAGGCAAAGATAATGGCTATTCAGCATCCAGTGGGTAAAGTCTTCTGGAAAGGGCAACTTTTGAATACACAAAGCAGATTGTGAAACCAGAGTGAAGTGGATTCCTAGACACACAGACAAAAAGGAGTTTCTCTAATTTATAATGGCTTGCAGCTGACTTATGGTAACCCCAGAGGGTTTTCAAGACAAGAAGCATTCAGCAGTAGTTTGCCATTGCCTGGCTTCCATCCAAACACTAACCAGGGCTGGACATGCTTAGCTTCCAAGATCTGACAAGATTGGGCTAGCCGGGGCTATCCAGATCAGGGCATGGCTACACCATTACTACAATGGCTACACCATTACTATCATTACTAGCATTTTCCTATAGCCAAGGCAACAGGTTCTCCCTCCTTGTGTCGGTCTCCGCACCATAATGAAAGAGCCCTGCTCCTTCAGTTCAGATTCTTAACAAGCTGCGCACTCAACTTCTTCAGTGCGCTCTGGTGCTTTATCATGTTTGGCGAGCAGGCGCAACCTGTTGCTCCCTATATCAGCTCCAGAAAAAGTCTCCGCCAGAAAGTACTTGGCTTCCTATACTTACGAAGATCGATTAGCCCACATCACAACAGACTCTGAGTGTTTTCTGTGCACCGCAGACTGATGCCAATTGCAATCACAGCAAGAATTCTGCATGTCTCTGGTACTTACTGACATTTCCCAGGAAAGCAGCCTGGCATTTCTCACACAGTCACCATTAATATTTATGCTACATCTGTGGTTCAGCATCTAATGTTGGCTAGTACAGTAGTGAGGAAGCAAAGCAAAGGCAAGAAGATCCCAGCGAACTTGTGGCGCCCCTCAAAATGATACACATATTCCTGTGCTGAACTAAAATAATTAGTGCAGCATAGGGAACTGGAAATCTCTGGTTCAAATCTCAGCTCAGCTATGTGAACATGGGAAAGCCATGATCTCTGCCCCTTAGTTGGTCTGCTTACAAAAACATTACTGAGAGTGAAAAACGAGAGAGGTGCAAATTGCCCAAAGGTACCCATCAGCCACCACCATAATGCAGCCTTAAAGACTAACAGTGCAAGCCTAAGTAGAGTCACACCAGTCTAAATCCATTGACATCAATGGGCTCAGAGGGTGTAACTCTGCTTAAGCTCGCACAGTCAGTGTACCTAACTCTCAAAAATTCAGTTCTCTAAGTACTAGTAACAACTGAAAGGAGAGCATTTTTAATTCTCTTTCAAAACACAGGTGCCTTCAAGTGTTCTCCCAACCACATGGGACGAGATTGTCTGGGAGAATGACCTGGCCACATGGGCAGAACCTATAGAATCAGAACCACCCTCCCAGTGGAGCAGCAAATTCGTGTAGGAAGAACAATGGAGCCCATGTAATCAACCCTAGCCTATGAAGTCAGAGATCCAGGGTCAGATCTCCTGAAGCAAAGTCTAGCCTTTAAAAGACAGCCAAATAGAGACTGTGTTTTTTCCCTAGTAGGGCTGAGAACATCCCAGGAAAGGAGGGAGAGTTCTGATCAGGGACTCAGAACAGAGGGGGGAGTCGAAAGACACAGTGCAATCCTGAGCAGAGTTATACCTTTCTAAGTGCACTGAAGTCAATGGGCTAAAAATGGTGTGACACAGTTTAGGACTGTGCTGTTCAACCCCTTTCCCTCATGTCACAGCCACAAACATCAGGACCCCCTGCCCTACTTTTTAAGGCTAAACTGTGCTTTAGGGGAACTGACTGCAAATCCTTAATGTAATATATAACTTGGCCCAGGGGTCATTTCAAGCAGGAGCTCGGGGAAGCTCAGCTCCGGGAGTTGCTGCCAGCCCCACCCCACCCCGGTGGGGGAATGCCAGCTTGTGTCATGGCTGGAGCAAAATGACCCCGTCCCCTGGAAAGGTCCTTGTTCCTCTGACCAGCCTTCTGAAGGCTTCGGCCACCACTGAAGTTATCCTCCCAGACAGGGGTGTCGACTTTTAAAATTCCGGGTGGGGGGGCGGGGGCTCTTGCGTGCACGTGCACTTCGCGCCCACGCACGCTGGGACCTTGTCCCTGCCGCCGCTGCCTTCTCCCCCCCCCCCCCCCGGCCTGGCCACTCCTGCTTCCTTCCCTCTCTCCATCCATCCAGGGGCCAGCTGGACATTTGCTTAGCTGGCCCCTGGATGGACAGAGGGAGGGACGGAGGCAGCCAGGCGGGGGGGGGGGGGGGGGGAGAGAGAGGCGGTGGCGGGTGCTCTATTTTCCCGGGGGGGGGGCTCAGAGCCCTCGAGCCCCCCTGTAGTTGACGCCCATGCTCCCAGAATAGTGGTATTTCTGAGTCTTGGATTAGTAACTGTTGCTTCTTTCTTTCTTTCTTTCTTTCTTTCTCTCTCTCTCTCTCTCTCTCTCTCTCTCTCGCCTTCTGACATACTTCCATTGATGTCAGGTGGTTTAGCATATGCAAATAAGTCATGCTAATGAGTTATGCTAATGAGCTCCTGCACCTCTTTCTCTACGAAATGACCCCTGACTTGGCCCTTAAATGTAGCTGTTCCCCCATACCTACCTGAGATCTGCCTACGGATAAGAGGAGTAGGAGTTGGATTTATACCCTGCCCTTCACTTGGAGTCTCAGAGCGGCTTACAGTCTCCTTCCCTTCCTCTCCCCGCAACAGACACCCTGTGACGTAGGTGGGGTTGAGAGAGCTCTGAGAGAACTGTGACTGACCCAAGGTCATCCAGCTGGCTGCATGTGGAGAAGTGGGGAATCAAACCTGGTTCTCCAGATTAGAGTCCAACGCTCTCAACCACTATACCAGACTGGCTCTCAGCTACTATACCAAACTGGTGTCACAAATGGCTTTGAAAAGCATGGATCAGCGCTGAGCAAAGGGACTACAATGTTAGGCCACAGGAGCTGGAACTGTCACATGGTGGCAAGAGTCTTTAATGTGGAGATGCTCACATTTGCCACACTCATCTCTCCTTGCAACTCCCCATCAGATAGAAATATTATAGCCCACCATTCCCTAATCAAAAGAAGGGGACAAGGCAGCGAATACATATGCACAATATGGTTGCCAACCTCCAGGTGGGGCCTGGAGATCTCCCGCTTTTACAGCTAATCTCCAGGTGGCAGAGATTAGCTCTTCCTCGAGAAAATGGCTGCTTTGAAGGGTGGACTCTATGGCATTGGACCATACTGAGGCCCCTCCCCTCCCCAAACCCTGCCTTCTCCTGGATCCAACCCCAAAGTCTCTAGATATTTTCCAACCCAGAGTTGGCAACCCTAATGCACAAGCTTCTAAAAACTCAGCAAATAATTTGAAAAGAACAAGCAACAAAGGATTACCAAGCCGCAACCCCCTCCACAAAGCATTAAATAGCTCAAACCATCTAACAGTTTGCAGACCTAATGCTGCCAACAAAAAGACCTCTGAAACAACGTTCTCCAGCTATGCCTTGAAAACAAGCCAATAAGGAGAGTGCTCTCCAGACTTCCTTCTGTATTCCCTTCCAGAGGGGTATGAACATGACTGAAAATGCCCCCGACCAGGTTGAGGACAACTGTACTGTCCCACAGGATGGCACAGCACACATGGAGGAGCAAAGCTGGCTCAGAGGTTCATACCAGGAGAGATGGTCATTCAAAGGCTCTCCTGCCTGCATTCATGCATTTGATCATGGCCAAGGAACTCCAGCAAGATAAAATTCACCCCCACCCCCACATACTTATCGATGTGATCAGCACCCCACAGGCCTCTACAATAATTCTCAACACCAGGTTTCTTTGAGGCCATTTTCTCATGCAAAAGACCGTCAAAAGCACCTTCCATTATTGTGCTTCTAGAATCTGCTTTGCTCCTTCCTGAGTATCCAGCTCCTCCTGGCTCCTTGTCATCCTTCTAGTTCTGCCAATGTTCCACAGTTTTGAGGAACCTTCTTCAGCCTCCATCTTGAGGAACCAAGCAGGCCAAAATCTCTCTTTTTCTTCTTTCCGGCAGGAACTGACAGCAGAGTCATAAAAATGAAAGATTCTTAAAATAACATGCAGCACTGAGAAACTGAGCAACTTCATTGGCCACCACCCCTCCCTCCCCCATGCTCCTTGCAGCCTGCACCAGCCTCGTCAGCCTTCCTTGGGACTGTCTCTGTGATTTATGGTGTTAATAACCCAGCCTGAATCCAGCCAGACCCCTGGGGCTCATAAGCAGCCGCTCATATCATGTGGTGTGCTCCAGTGTGGCACTAGTAGAGCTTTGCTTCTGAGCAGATTCCCACTCCTTATCCTTCCCCTCAAGGAGACTTAAGCTGTCTCAAGAGAGATGTCTTGTCAGGCCTGATGTGTGGATCTTCATTATCTGCTTTCGGAATCAAATGGGTGAAGGATGGCATGTTTATGGGGAGATCCAATCACTCCTTGGAACCATTCCAAGATGGATACGTCTCCATAAGTCAGAGGTTGGATAGTATTGGTACTCCCTGTTGCCCTTCCCTTCAGGATTCCAAAAATATGAAAGATGATTTTTTTTTACTTTACTAGCAAAGATGGCACCTTATGGTGGGCTGCTGAGAACACCAATTTCAGGAATTCAAAAGAAGCCGGATCATTTTTCCCACTTGATCATGCATGTTAATTGTTTGGGAACACCAAAATCTTAAGGGTTAGTTTGCCTGATTGTGCGTACCCAGGAATCCCTACAGTCATAAATTGGGATACTAGGACCAGCCAAGGCATAAAGTGGACTTATTAACATCACAATAGCAAACTGCCTCCCAAATAGATTCAGGTGGGTAGCTGTGTTGGTCTGAAGCAGCAGAACAAAGTTTGAGTCCAGTGGAACCTGTAAAACCAACGAAGTTTTATTCACAGTAGAAGCTTTCATATGCACACACACACATATTGTCAACCTTCCTCCAACAATATTGTCAGCCTTTCGCAGCACAGACTCAGCCCAGGAGAGGAATCAGTTCTTTCACATGGACTGTCATTCTGCTCTACCAAATCCACACAGATGGTTCAGTTCTGCAGAGACCTAGAATCCTTTTTCTACCATCTTCGCCTGAAGAAGTATTTTCAACATATCCAAGAACAGAACAAGAAAGAACAGACAACATCTTCACAACTTACCATCACACTAACTACTGGAGAAAAGCTTCCATCCCTCCAACCCACCAGCTAACAAGATACTAACCACCAACTACCACCAAAACAGCACTACAAAAAAGGATACTCCACATGGGCCCCTTCTTGATGGTCAAAATGCCACATTGGATCTCTACACAGAATGCTGTTGCTGTAAGGTCCAAACTGATGTGATCCACAAATAACATCATGTACAGCAGAATCTCAGCCATGCTGAAAGGAAGGCCACAGACAGTCTCAGGAACAATCCGGATATTATCATTAAAGAGGCAGACAAAGGGGGAGCCATTGTCATCATGGATAGATCAAACTACATCCAGGAGGTTCAAAGACAATTTACAAATACTACTTTTTACAAACAGCTATCCTAGGGTTGCCAAGTCCCCCTGGGGGACAGGGAAAACCCCACTCGATCAGCTCACTCTCTGCCGGCCCGGATCAGGCCGCCAGGGGGAACCCCACCCCCAAATTTCTGGGCTGCAGAGATGTGCCCAGCACGATGACATCACCCAGAGGTGACATCATCACATCAGGCATGTTTCAGTGGGGGACACTCTATAATTCGAGAGAAAACTGTTTTTCCTTTGAATTACAGAGATCCTGCCCCCAACGTGCCCAATGTGATGATGTTACTTCCGGATGATGTCATTGCGGCGCATGCTCTTTGCACGCGCGCCAGAACACTCCCAGACCCGTCAAGGACACCCCCCTGCTAAACAGCAAGTACCATTTGGCAGCCCTAAGCTATCCTCAGATCCCACACAGAAATACAAAAAATAACTAAACAAGATCATGAAGGAATTACCCCTGCGCATTCAGGAAAAATTCCTTTCATACACACCACAGGAATCTTAACCAATACTATTTTGGCCACCATGGATGTGGAATCTCTATACATCAACATCCTACACAAAGGTAGATTACAAGCCATAAGAAACATGATTTCTGACAACGTCACAGCTGACCTTGCCACCAAACTATGCCATTTCATTCTCACACCTAATTACTTAAAATCTGGTAACAGCTTGTACCTTCAGATTAATGGTACAACCATGGCATCATAGTAGGCTAATATCTACATGGCTGTCTTGGAGCAATGCTTCCTAAACTCCTGCCCACTCACACCTCTCCTATACCCACATTACATTGATGACGTTTTTATTGTATGGACACATGGTAAAGAAGCCCTGGGCCAATTCTACCGGGTGTTCAACAACTTTCTCCCCACCATCAACTGACAATGAACCAATCCATGCAAGAAATACATTTTCTGGACATCACTGTACAAATATATGATAGACACGTAAATATCACCTTATTCCAGAAACCTACTGATTGACAAAAAATATACATGCATCCAGCTATCAACCTAAACATACCAAACTATTGTCTACAGCCAGGCTCTACGCTACAACTGCATCTGTTCCAGTCCTACAAACAGAGCTTGTCACCTAAGGGATCTATGACAAACCTTTTTGGAACTAAAACATCCACCTGATGAAGTCAAGAAACAGCCTAACAAATCCCAAATGATACGCAGAGAAAGCCTGTTACAAGACAGGCCCCAAAGAGACAATAATAGAACACCACTAGTAGTCACATACAACTCTTAATTCAAATCAGTTCAATGCATCATCAACAACTTACAGCCTCTACTGAATAATGACATTTTTCTTTCAGAAGTGTGGGCAAACCTTTTCTTGTACACAGACAGCCCTCCCAGTCTTAAACAACTCTTTACCCACAATAATACAATATCTGTCTCAAACATGGACACTGGTACTGGAGCTTGCAATAAACCCAGATGTCAACTTTGTTGCCACATATACCCAGACAACATGATTATTGGACCTAACAACATCAACTACACCATCTCATGCTCATTCATTTGCACATCTTCTAATACTGTATATGCCATTAAATGCCAACAATGCCCTTTGGTTCTCTACATAGGGCAAACAGGTCAAACCCTACACCAAAGGATAAATGGACACAAATCTGACATCAAGAATCACAAGACTGAGAAACCTGTAGGAGAATGCTTCAACCTTCCAGGACATTCAATTAGTGACCTCAAAGTAGCTGTTTTATTGCAAAGGAACTTCAGGAACAGACTAGAAAGGAAAATCCCTGAGTTACAAGTTATTACAGCACTCAGAACAATGTAACCTCCAGGACTTAAGAGGGATATTGATTTCTTATCTCACTACATATGCTAACCTCATTCAGTCCTTACATCCGTATTCTCACCAAGAAAGGCTATGCATCCTCTTAATTTTATTTCTGATTTGGAACAGTAGATTGGAATAGTGGTTGTAATGTAATGTAATGAATGAATGTAATGTAATTTGGAATGGTAGATTGGAATGTATTTCCCTGGTCTGGGGACAGGGGAGATATACCCTGCACAGCCAGTCACCAATGCTCCCTCTAAGCTGTGGAGTCTTGTGAGCAAAAATTGTGAGCTACTGGCATTAAAGCTGTGAGTGAGCAATTTGGCTACTGCATAAATTAGTTTGCTCTGGAGCCATCCTTTCTGAGCTAAGACAAAAACGTGTGAGCTGGAGGAAAAAACTGAGCTAGGTCACACTAACTCAGCTTAGAGGGAACAGTGCCAGTCACCTCACCTCAAAGAAAAGGATGCTGTAAAGTTACCTCCAGGCTTGAGAGGAGACAGATGGAGTATAGCAACAGGGTCTCGGTTAATTACTCTCAGCATTCCAGAATTAAGAAGGGTCTATCTGCACATCTATCTCAGATTTTGATATATTTATTTCCTTTACTATGTTTTCCCCTGGAATTAAACCCAAACAAATGGTGACCATATAAACTAAGCTTCTTATTCCAATTTGGTCCTTGCATTTGTTAAACACCATTTATTATGCTTATGCTAATTTGCTGCTCACCCTCTACCTATACATATGGACTGGTAACTTCCATCGAAATGTATCTGAAGAAGTGCACTTGCACACGACAGCTTATACCTTGAATAAAACTTTGCTGGTCTTAAAGGTGCCACTGGACTCAGACTTTGTTCTGCCAACAAAACAGTCATGATGAGTATGGAATTGGGGCCAATAGAAGGATGGAGCCTTGCAAAAAGGCAGCAGCACTTAGACATAAAACACTGTGGCAAGAAAGACCACACTCACCCTCAGACACCTTGTCGTGGGGGTGTCCCACATGACTCGTTTCCATACAGAGGGTTTTATCCACCTTGGCTTCCAAACTGGAGTCCCTAGAGGAGAAGAAAAGAACAGAAGAGGGGGGTGAGACACCATGGCAGCTGTGACAGCCCCCATGTAGTTGCTGTGGAGTATACACAGAATAGGAGAGGTTCAGGTGTGGGGAGGTACAAAAAACTCCTAGGTGTAAAATCCCATGGAAGTCCTTCGCATATCTAAATTCACAGTGGTGAGGAAAGCAACACAAAGGACCCACCCATCTAGAAGCAGCCTCTATTTCCCAAAACAATCCCCCCCCCAGGTGATCCCCCTGTGAAGGGCCCATGTATTTTGTCTGACAGCAGTTACTGACCCATATAATACTGGCTGCCTTACTTGGCTGCTTGCCCTCTCAATTTGTTAACGAGTGTTGCTACTGAATTTTGAAGCAAGTGTTTCGAAAGTGATATTTTGTGTAACATAATGGAGAATAATTGTCGCTGCATTGGTCCAGAGATGCAGAACAGGGGGAATTATTCTACTATGTAGGCTGGGAGATAATTGCACTTTATGAATACAACATTAATACAGGAAAATGTGAAAGAGTTACTTAGATTAAAGGAGAACATTGGAACAGGAACAATGGATATAAAGTACCCATTAATTTAGGCTGAAGATTGGAAGTAAATGTCTTAACTATTAGAGTGAAATTCCTTAATAATCTGCCCAGAACGGCCACAAGAGCTAAGCATTTTATTAGTTTTTAAACTGAGCACAATAAATTTATAGGTGGTATTTTATGACTCTTTAGAAGGTGGTGCTTTTGTTTTCATTAGACCTAAGCACAACTCATTTCCTTTAGATCAAAGCCAGAATCTGCAGCTTTTCTCAGGGTTGCAGCAACCGGCTGAAGGTACCACCTCTGGCATGAGAACTGTCATAGAGCTCTGCTTGCCACCATCTCATAGATTTGTTGCATTTGCCACTGAAATATGGGCATGTTTTACAGGTGCATGAGCATCAGCTGAGGACTTCATTGTCAAGCAGTAACATGCACATGAGAAAAAAGCCATGACAAGTCAAGTACCACAGATTATATTTTCGTAGCACCTCCCATACGCTCAGACCACAGAGTCATTTTGCACATTCAGCCGCAAGGTGAGTATTAAGTCATCTAGTCAGGGGGAACTAAGTGATGTACATGGATGTGTGAAGTGGTTCCTTTATCTTTTACTTTAGTACAAATGTACTATATTAAAAACCTGCTGTCGTCATAAGAAAGCACTGAATGCATCTTTTTGAATAGCCTAATCGGGTAACCACCAGCCACGTCAATTGGCAATTAACGGCTTGACACAGTAACCACATCAACAATAATTTCATGATGAATGAGTCCAGTCTATTGGAAACAATCCTCTCTGGTCCTCCAGGGGCTCCACAGAGCTCAGGGGCCATCAAGGTAAGTCTCTAAACCCCTCCCCACCCCCAGATGTGGATGGCCTAGCTGATTAGACAGTGCTGAATGATTTCATTCTGCAGCCCCCCCCCCTTCTCTACACTATTTAGGAGGCATGGGGTGACTCCCTCCCCTACTAGAGATAGGGAAGATATAAATGAAGGAAGGATGGTATGGTCAAGGATTCAGTCTCGTTATCCAATTCGAAACACAGCCAAATGAGATAATTATGGTGAGATATTGATTCACAGCAACATGCTCAGCGCATGCCAAAGCAATAACTCTCAGTTCAATCACAGTCGCTTCCTGAGCCTTTTGCCAGCCAGAGGACTCTGTCTCTTGCATACTCGACTTTATACCACAGCGGGAAAGTGCTGGGCAGAGACGCCTGGATGCCAGCCTATCCAGGACGAGGCGTGAGGAAATCTCCCTGTCCTTCCGATCCCCAGCAACCGAACCTCAGCTGCTACAACCAAAGCACTCAATTGTCACAGGCATGGTTCCCCCCCCCCCCAACACACAATGATGGCAACTGTACAGAAGCAATCACAGCAGAAGCCTGATAGTTACAGTATAGTTAAGACCAGGGCTATTTTTGGACAGGAATGCACAGGAATGGAGTTCCGGATGGCTTCTGAGTTGGCCACGCCTACAGCCTCCCCTCCTCGTGGGTTCCCCAGGAGCCTCGTAAGCCACGGGGCGCCCGGGGTTCCCCAAGTGCCCTGCCAATCCAGAAACTGCTTTCCTTCCCTTGGGTTTCCCATGTGCCCCACAAGCCACGGGGCATCTGGGGAAGCTGATCCTGGGCGGGAGCTGCACTGTCAGGGGTGTGGCCTAATATGCTAATGCATTTCTGCTGTTGGGTGTGACCTGTTATGCTAATGAGTTCCTGCTGGGCTTTTTCTACAAAAAAAGCCCTGGTTAAGACTGTCGGTTGGGCCTCCGTAGCTTTGTCAAGGGATTTGTCTTTTGTGAACCGGGCAGGACCGCTGCCAAGAAACTGTAGGAGCCCTATGTTGAATTATACTCAGGGGTCCTTTCGAGCAGGAGCTTGGGGGAGCGCAGCTCCGGGAGTTGGTGCCAGCCCCCCACCACCACCACGGGGGAATGCCTGCTTGTGTCATGGCTGCAGCAAAATGACCCCATCCCCTGGAAAGGTCCTTGTTCCTCCGACCAGCCTTCTGAAGGCTTCAGCCACCTCTGAAGCTATCCTCCCAGAATAGTGGTATTTCTTAGGCTTGGATTAGTAACTGTCCCCTCTCTGCCAGCTCTCTTTTCCTTCCTTCCTTCCTTCCTTCCTTCCTTCCTTCCTTCCTTCCTTCCTCACTTCTCTCTCTTCTCTCTCTTCCTTGCCTTCTGACATACTTCTGGTGATGTCAGGGGGTGTGGCATATGCAAAAAAGTTATGCTAATGAGCTCCTGCACCTCTTTTTCTATGAAATGACCCCTGATTATACTATGTTGCTTAATTGCACGGTGGGTTTACAGGTATGCATAAAGTGAACTGGTGTGTCTCCACCAGCTTTGGAATGACAAACCACATTTGAATGCAATTTCTCAAAGTGTTCGTTCCTCAGAGAAATTAGAGTGCAATCTGACATCAAAGGAACCAATTTATGTCTACCTGACCTCCAGCACTGAGCACAGGGATGCAGGTGAGAAAGGCCCTTTTAAAACCATGGCCTGAAAGATCCCGCCCCCCCCCCCCCTCTGCCTTTTTGAAAAAAATGTGTAATTTCAACCTGAAGAACAGTTCCAGAAAACGCGAAAGTTTTCATGCTGTTTTGTGTCTTGGTAGCTGGTTCCTTAGGGCTGCAGTGTCTCAAGTGGTTAAGACACTGAACTGCAGACCATAAGGTTGGTAGCTCAGCAGTTCGAGACTCTGAGTGCTGCATGACAGAGTGAGCTCCTGTCTCTGGCCCCAGCTCCTGCCAACCTAGCAGTTCGAAAGCAAGACACTGCAAGCAGATAAATAGCTACTACTTCAGTGGGAAGGTAACAGTGTTCCACATGCCTCAGGGTTTAGTCATGCCAGCCACGACCACGGAAACATCTTTGGACAGCGCTGGCTCTTTGGCTTGGAAATGGAGATGAGCACTGCATCCCTAGAGTCGTATTCGACTGGCTTTGAAGCAAGGGAAACCTTTACCTTTATTAGCTGGTTCCTATAAAAGGTAATATGTGGATTGTGGCTTGGTTTTAGATCCCATGTTATAGGTCTCACATAACAGATTCTGTATTTTAAAAGCAAGCAAAACCCCATTATAGATCTCAGAGAAATGACTACTGTGGCCAGGCACTTTGTGATCACCTTAACTGAAACCTGCTAAGGAGTTCTAGTCGAGATCTATGTTGGTGATTTAGCCATGTGTGCCCCTTTGGCTTAGACTAAATAGACTTCAGCTGGAGCAGTAACTGTGATTTACTGACCCCAGTGCCCTGTTCAGACACATCTGGGAGATCTCTCTTGGGTATGCCATCAGGTAGTCTCTCAGCCCCATGAGTGCCACGTATTTGACAGGCATTATGATGATGACAGCCAAATAAAGCCATGGACAGACTTTATGTTTATTCTGTTGGTTGGTGATGAACAGGGCTATTTTTGGGCAGGAACGCACAGGAACGGAGTTCCGGCTGGCCTCTGAGTTGGCCACGCCTACAGCCTCTCCCCCCCCCTTTGGGTTTCCCAGGCGCCCTGCAGCTGTGAGGCACCTGGGGAAGCTGATCCAGAAACTGCCTTCCTTCCCTCAGGTTCCCCATGCACCCTGCAGGCCACAAGGTACCTGGGGAAGCCGATCCTGAGAGGGAGCTGTGCTGTCAGGGGGTGTGGCCTAATATGTTAATGAGTTTCTGCTGTTGGATGTGGCCTATTATGCTAATAAGTTCCTGCTGGGCTTGTTCTACAAAAAAAGCTCTGGTGATGAATCTTCATGGATTACCATCTCTAAATATTTTACAGAAGCCATGTTAGTCTGCAGCAGCAAGAACAACCAGAAGTGTTGTGGAACCTTAAAGACTTTTTTTTAAATTAAGAATTAAAAAGTTAGTCTTTAAGGTGCACAAAACTCCTGTTTATTTCATCTCTAAATGATTAGAGAGATCCTTAACAGAAAGAACTGGGAGGTGCCAAGAAAATATTATTCAGCAGCAGCCATGGGCGTCAACTACGGGGGGGCTCGAGGGCTCGAGCCTCCCCCGAAATTTCCCGGGGGGGGCTCAGCCACCCCCGGCAAAATGCTGGCCCAGCCGGCCGTCGCCGCCTCTCCTTCACCCTCGGCCTGCCCTGCCTCCCTGAGGCGGGGGGGGGGGAGAGAGGCGGCGGGGACATAGTCGCCCGCGCGCTTCGCGCGGGCGGCAGTCCCGGCCAGCTGGCTGCCGCCGCGGGTCTGCCTCCCTGGGCCGGGGGGGGGGAGGGAGCGGCAGAGACATGGTCCCGTGCGCACGCGCGTGCTTCGCGCGCGCGCACAAGAGAGCCCCTGCCCCCCCCCGGGGATTTAGAAAGTCAACGCCCCTGGCAGCAGCCACTGAGTGTTTAATGCCAAGGAGATTATTTGTGTTAAGTTTCTAAAAATTCTGTGGTGTTTTAGAGCACCCTATAATAGCCTAAATAGAAGAGGGTACAAAACTAGAAGTGTGATAGCTTTTCTATACCTCCTTGGAGCGCATGCTATCAATTCTAACTATTGATTGTTTCTTTTTCCTAATTTAAAAAAGTTTGAAATATAAATTCCCACCATACCTTTCAAAAAGCACATTTCTTAAGGAGTAAACAGTCTAAATAGGCAAAGAGGTTGTAAAGGTATCAGCACAGTCCATTTAGTTGGGATTGTACAGCTATCTTTGGCGACACAGAACATTTTTGTCCTCAGTGGGTAGCCATGTTGGCCTGTGGTAGAACAGCTAGATTTGTATTCAGAGTAGACCAGTGAGCTTTTCGGGCTATAAGCTTGTCAGATCTGACAAAGGGAGCCTTGACTCTCAAAAACTGATACCTCCCCAAAACCCTTGTTGGTCTCTAAGGTGCTACTGGACTCAGATCAAGCCATTTTTGCCCTAGCTCTCAAGAGAAAAAAGTCTCCAAATAATCTTTAAATATATCACACATAATATGACAGGTATGAGAGGCCCTGCAGGTTGACAACCGTACACCTGCTCTGGCAGGAATTTTCCTTGGGATGAGCCATTCACTAACAGCACCAACTTATTCAAAATCAAACTGGTGGACCAACAAAGTTTGCAAAACATGGTTGTAAATGGAGCATTTCTAAGTTAATGAACATTTGTTCACATGTGGCCTATCAGTACACATGCAGCACACATACACACCTCGAAGGCAAATAGCAGCCCCCATGCCATTTCAGGTCAGGAAAACAAAGTGGGGGGAGCTGAAGCCCTTTGTCCCACCATGCCACAAACTCAAGCTAAATTGGGGCCTTGCATACTTGGGAAATAAGGTCCCTCACACCCACAATTTGAGGGCCAGGCTAGATGATATTGTGATACATGCAGGTCAGGTGTTCTGCGGTATCATGTCCCACCTGACATGTTTCAAACACATTGCCTAGTTTGGCTCTGATGGCCTCAGTCACAATCAGGTGAGGGGAGCTCACTCACTACTCATTATAAATCTCTTGCAGCTTGACTCTATCTCTAAGCTTGTGTGGAAAAAGGAGGCCACCATTGCCAATGTGAGAGGGAAAGTACACTGCATATTCTCATAAGTACTTTCCTTATCATTACCTAATTACATATTTCTGCTTAAGATATCTTTCTCATAGATGCATTGAAAGATTTTTGGGCTAGTCACATCCTGCTGTGCCTTAGTGTTCTTTACATGTAAAATGGGACGAGTGTCCTCTAACTGGTTTAAAAACAATAGGCAGTCGACTACCATTTATGTGCAGAAGACACACTGAGTTTTCCCAAGTTTCTCTCCTTTCCTGCAGCAATTTCAGATCCCTAGAATGAAGATTATCATGGCATTATCTGTGCAGAGAAACCGCCATGCTTCCCTGCCCCCCAGCTGTTTTTCAGACTCTTTTGCAGTCCCTGTAAACTTTAAAGAGACTGGACAAGACAGCCCAACACAGCAGAGCAGCAGGGAGTGCTCAACTGTTTTCCGGGCTTTCTGCAAATCCCATTTAAAGGGACTTTGGTCCCTGTCAACAGGGTTTGTAGGGCCATGAACCGTGAACTGGTTCGGTTCATGAACAAGCCTCCTAGTTCTGTTTATGGTTCAGCCATGAACCACAAACTGAAAAGCATTTTCCCGGTTCATGCACATCCCTAGTCAGTGGCCAGGAGTGGGGAGGGACAAGGGGTTAAAGCTGAGCAGTCTTCTCAGTGAAGCTGCATTTGTGGAAGAGGAAGGAGGAGCAGTTTCACTTCCTTGTCCTCCTCACTCCAGACTTCCTCAAACCCACATGGCTGTACCTCTGTACAGGGAGCCAGTGTGGTGTAGTGGTTAAGAGCGTTGGACTCTAATCCAAGAACCGGGTTTGGTTCCCCACTTCTCCAGATGAAACCTGCTGGGTGACCTTGGGCCAGTCACAGTCCTCTCAGAACTCTCTCAGCCCCACCTACCTCTAGGGTTGCCAGGTTCCTCTAGGGTTGCCAGGGTTGCCACTGGTGGGGATAGGGTTGCCAGATTCAGGTTCAGAAACTCTTGGAGATTTGGGGCTGGAGCCTGAGGAGGACAGGGACCTCTGTGGGGTGCAATGCCAAAGAGCCATCCTCCAAAGCACCCATTTTCTTCAGAACTGATCTGAGAGCCAGTTTGGTGTAGTGGTTAAAAGCGCAGACTCTAATCTGGGAGAACCGGGTTTGATTCCCCACTCCTCCACATGCAGCTGCTGGTGTGACCTTAGGTCAGTCATAAATTCTTTCAGAGCTGTTCTCTCAAGGCCAGTTCTTGGGAGAGCTCTCTCAGCCCCACCTACCTCACAGGCTGTCTGTTGTGGGGAGGGAAAGGGAAGGAAATTGTAAACCGCTCTGAGACTCCTTCCGATAGTGAAGGGTGGGGGGTATAAATCCAATCCTTCCTCCTTTTTCTTCTTCATCTCTGTAGTCTGTAGATGAGCTGTAGTTCTGAGGGATCCCCAGGTCCCACCTGGAAGGTGGCATCCCTACATTACCTCACAAGGTGCATGTTGTGGGGAGAGAAAGGGAAGGTGATTGTAAGCCACTTTGAGACTCCTTAAGGTAGAGAAAACTGGGATACAAAAACCTACTCTTCTTCTTCCTCATGTGGAGCTGCATGTGGATCATATCCTTGGAATGATCTTTCCAGGGACTAGAAGGGGCTGCAAAAGCAGGGAGGAATGCAGGGGAAATTAAACATTCCATGAACAGACCTCCCACCGTCTGCCAAGTCTCCCTGCTGCTGTTCAGTTGGGAGGTGGGGAAAACATTTTGCAGAAAATGGGTGGGGGGTGACTGGCACTACTGGTAATGCCATGACATCAATGCCATAATATCACTCTCTAGAGTTTAGGGTGAATGCTAGGGCATTGCTGATGTCACTTCTGGCACAGCCAGATATGACTGCATCACCATGCAGGTCTCCCTCTCGTTGCCAGTCTTTAGCTGACATGCCTAGGGTTGTGATACTGCCCAACTGGTTATCATCTGGCACATTCTCTTTGCATGTAGTTTTAGCTTTTGATTCTGCTAATGGCACCGTTGAGTTTGTATCACTTTGACAAAACCATTGTTCATGAAATAACACTGCTAAGCTGCTTGCTCCACCCATCCATGAGCAAGAATGTTCCTGTTTTCCCTGGTGAAATACTGGAAGCCGCTGTCTAGAATGAAACTCTGATGATCTTGATTTCAGAAACAGGTATAATGCTTTTAAAAGTTAAACATTCTTTAAAATAAGAGAGATGTAGATATTTCATGGCTAAACGACCTTATATCCCACTGGGAAACCAGTCATATCATGTGGCCACATCTCCCTGCTTATTTCCCAACAAAAAACCTTGCTATGGGGGGCTGGTTTCCCCCCTTCTTCAGATGGTTTGGGCCCCACAAAGATTCACAATGAAATCTCCCATCAGGCCTTTGAAAACGCTGGCTGATTGTTATTTGAAATTCAATGCCTCCAAATGCCAGCTATAAACTCTTCACCAATGGAGAAAATATTTGTTTAGTTTATTCTAATTTTATTAGACATTAGACCTAATTAAAAGTTCCAGTGTGTGGTAAATGCTTTTTTAATTGCTGCAAGATGAGAACATTAGAATTGTGCCTTTGAAGAGAAAGTACAGCTAATTAGGTGGGTATAGTTAGAGTGCTATTTCTACCTTTTATTTGAAATACACTGCACTTCCTAAGCACTAGTTATTCAGTCATAGCTTTAAAACAATTTGCATCAATTTAAGAATAATTTCTGTTAACTTTTCTTTCCTTCCTTTTTGAAAAGGAATTGACTCCTGGTTAAAAGAGTTAGACTGACATTTATGAAGCAAAAGGCAACTGTGTTTTTCTTAGAGTTGGCAATAGTGAGGTAGACTTCCCACACAACACGAAGGTGGTGTTTTAGGCCTTCTAGGACTGGTCTTTTAATAAATGACATGATGCCAGAGCATTTTTGTAGTTCACAAGATGCCTCTTGTGAATGTGAAGGGGATATAGAAATCAGAAGAGAGCAACTCTAAAATCAAATGTCCATTTAGTCATTGTAACTTTGCATTCAACCGACAGACTCAAGAAACAAGACCAAATGTTGTTTCATTTTGCATTTTCACTGTGGGCTGAGGACATTTTTTTCTGAGGAGCAGAAATTCAACAGCGTAAAAGTCTGGGTAAACTCCCACACATATGTTCCCTTATAGATACTAGAGAATAATGGCTGGTGTGCTATAGTGACTATGTCCCCAAGGAAGGAATGGAAAAGAAAAAAGATCTACTCTGTCAACCCCTTCTCATGAAGACTTGCATCACATCCTGTGAGTTGTAACCTGCCTGTTTTTCAGTCTAGCAACTGAGCAAATGATCTGAGTCACTGCCTTCCTTTTGCCCTTGACCAAGGAGAATTAGCAGCCTATGAAGAAATGCCATTTACTTCAGCGATACATCCCAATATTTCAACATTTGGAGTTTACAAAAAGCCCACACTTCGTTTAAAAGGCTTTCCTGTTGTCAGACGACTGGTGGGATGAGGAAGAGTCAATTTTTCACAAGTATCACTCATTCTGTCAACTGCTTTGATGAGCACCCAGCCATCAAAGCTTTATAAATGCACATGGCTTTCCCCATTGAAGACAATGAAATGGCCAACCTCCATCTTAGGTGGAATCTGATGCTTAGAAGGTGAAAAAGACTTAGGATGCAAGATGCTGGGCTGTATCTTTCTAGAGATATCAGGAAGGAAAGATTTTACTTACAAGGGAATGGGCATGCAGAGAAGATAAATTCCCTTGGCTCAAAGGGAATAGAATTCACTTTGGGCTGATTCCAATTGGGGATAGCTTTCAGGAAGGAGTTCTCATATCAGGATCCATCTTGGATGGTGGTGATTGCCATATCGAGGTGACAAAAAGCCAAAAGACTACAAGGTAATAAAAAGCTTTTAAAATGCTGTAACTTTTCAAGTTTAAAGAGCCTGCCTTAGAACAAGACTGGCTAGGGCATGTGTAGGGCTGAGGGACAGAGGAGTATTAGCACCTTTTCTTTGTATTCCTTGCTTGATCTATGCTTGTGCAGGGTGTCTGTGTGGACTTTTATTTTTCAGTATATCCTTTTTTAAATGCTGTTCATTGCTCTCTGTGCCACATAGACCTCCACTGTTCAAACATGTGATCTAAAACTGGCACCAGGAGAAGGGAGGTTTGCACAAGTGCAGCAAGTTATCCCCCATGGCAACCAGTTCTTGAGTAGTGTGGATGCAGGTGAAGCCTCTAAATGGCAAGGCAGAAGGGAAGCTAGGCATGCAGGCCCTCTTGGCAGAATTTTTTGAAACTGATCAGCTGGTGTCAATGTACCAAAGGAGAAGTGTGAGAGAATCACACCAAGAGTCGGGAGGACTCAGGAGAGTAATACATCACTGGGCAGAGACTTGGACCAAGCACCCAGTGTTTGCAGGGAGGGTGGTATAGAAGCCTAGTGAAATAAATAAATAAATGCTTCAAAGGGCCAACATGGATAAGTGGGGCCATTTCACAAAACAGCCAGAAAAAGAGGAGGAAGTTTGCTATTATTCAGACTACTGACTGGACATAGTTCTTTAGGCTCAGATCTAGCATGTATCGAATAATATTTTGATGTTTATTTATTTTATTTATGCCCCATCTTTCTCTCCAGTGGGGAACCAAAGCATTTTACACTGTTCTCGTCACATCCATTTTACCCTCACAACAACCACCCTGTGAGGAAGATTAGGCTGACAGTGTGAGACTGGTCCAAGATCACCCAGAAAGCTTCCATGGTGGACTGGGGATTTCAGCCTGGGTCTCCCCAGTCCTAGTTTGACACTCTAACCCCTACACAACTCTCTCTCTCTCTACAAATTTTGTACTACATCTCTAGGTTATGTGTTATGGGACTTTGCAAGACAGCAAGATGATGAAAATCCTTCCTAATTTTAACAAGCATCTCTTGATGCTACAAATTATGGTATTTTCCATGGGAAAGACGTAGCAGATTAAGGGAGGAGAAGGACATGGTAATGAAATACATTGTGGGATTTATGGAGTATTGAACAAATAAACATAATTGAAGAGATCAGTCACTGGATTTCTCATTGTGTCTTTTTAAAATAAACTAAAAAGCAGTCACATGTGTGAGAAGGATCAAGGCAAATGGGGGAACTAACCTCCCCACTTTTGCAGTTTTCCCAATAGAAACCCACCCTCTGCAAATCACAGTAGGAAAATAAAACAAAAAGGTACAATATAGCTACACACACACACACACACACACACACACAGGCTAATAACTTTAGGGGAAGGGCCATTTCCATCAGGCAAAAGCTGCAGAGCAAAGGGTTAAACCCCAGCCCCAGGAACTTCATCCAATTCCTCCTCCCAGCTTTTTTTTTTTAATCTTTTTAAATATATATATGGGAGATCGAACAATGGATCTCCTGGGTAACGTGTAGCTGGTCCCATCTGCGCAAAACTGAGAGTTTTCACAGACAGAAGCTGAAATGGAGTTTACTTCAGCTGGGTTTGTAAAGCCTACACTGGAAAGAGCACTTGTTCACATTACAAATGCTTCTTCTTCTCTTTCTTTTCCACATGAAAAATGATCAGAGAGGCTGCAAGGCAATTTAAGCCTCATGTATCCGAAACACTGTTTCAAAGGCACAGTAGGTGGCAGTCACAAGGCCAGGACGTCTGCCTCTGCTTTGCCGGTAAACAACCGAAGCAGAAAGCTGCCCTCCTTAGGAGCAAAATTATCTTGCCTAAAGGACGCTCCCACAAAGTTTCTCGTATGCCCTAGTGGCAAAAGGAGGATGACTACAGCTATTATCGGGTGCTGTGTTGAGCAGGGAATGTAGTCCATTCTGTTTATTAATTTGTTCATTTTCTGGAATCAAAGTAGAGAGATGCTTTTGTAATGTAAGGTCAAGTTTACTGCTGAGGTTTAGTTCCCAAAGCAGAATGGGATGGGGGTGGGGGGAAGAGAACTAAGCCTGTAAAAGGCTCTTTCCTTCTCAAGCCCAGCCAGGGCCAAGAACGACTGGCAAGGCATCTGCCCTCCATGCAAGAACTCCCTCCTCTGGCAAAGCTTCTGAGACTAATGCTTCAGCTTGGATTTGTCTTGACATCTCCTGCAAAATGTCAATGTGGAATGAGCACCACGCTCAGGATCAGAAAAGCCAACAAACAACCAGCATCGGCATCAGTAAGCAACTTAATGATCTGTGCAGAGATCTTCATTAAGAGGATTAAGCTTCTATTATCCAACACCCAGAGCAGCCCGCACTGCCTCTCGAGTGACTTCTTGCCCTTTTTCTAATGGGCCTTGTCTGGTTGGCTCACAGCACCTCTCTCTCTCTCTCTCCTTTTGCCTCTCTGTCAGACAAAAACATTGCAAAGCCTGTGACAAGTGCAGCAACTTTGATTTGTTGCCAGTCAGCTGTTGACAAGTATTAGGAAGGAGCCCTTAAGGAGCTTCCCCAGTCAAGCTCCTCCTGCCCATCTTGGGAACTCTGCCAAGCATTTCATTTACTTCTTTGGAGGTGATGTTAATGCTGCCCTTCGCAAGTTCCCAGCAGGCCCTCTTCATTCCTTGCCTGCCATTTCTTGCCTCCGGACAGGATTTCAGCAGGAACGAGAAGGGCAAGGACAGATCAGGCCGAGTCACTCAGTGTCACCGAAATCCACCCTGTCCCTGGCCCCAGAGCTGCTTGAGGGACATTGATAACAAGACAACATTTAATGCATAGCAGTTGAATGAACACATTAATAGTTCTAAATCCACATGGAGTTACTGTTGCTGTGTGGCATTTTATAGTTGCAGAATGCTGTACAATATTTTTGCTGAGTTTTCTTCCACAATATCACTGTAGAATAGGTTGATAATGTTTCTGTTTTTCACGTGAGATATAGGGTTGCCAGCCTCCAGGTGGGGCCTGTAGATCTGGAATTATAAGTGATCTCCAGACTGCAGTGATCAGTTCCTCTGGAGAATACAGCTGCTTTGTATTGTAGAACACTCAGAACATGGCAATTTACAGTTTTAGTTTTAGCAATTTAGCAGTTTTACAACTCTCAGGGAAAAAAGATATATATTTTAAAGAGTTCTCTAGTGTCACTGGTAAATTGCCAGGCCCTTTACATCTCAATCCTTGGATGTTTTCCTATCACTACTACTTCAATTGTTGTGGTTTCGATTAAGGAATTCTGGGCATGGTAGTTCAGGTGCTGTTAGGGATTCTTGCTCCCCAGGAAACCTTTCATGCAAATTACATTCCATTAACTTGATCAATTCAGGAAGGCATAAAAAGCATAGAAACCCTGTAATTTGCTTATATTCAGAGGCATAGCTGCTATTTTAGAAGGCCAAATTACATGAATCGTTAAACCTTGTCAAGCCTTACCTATTATTTATTCCATCTGTCCACATTTCCACTGGGCAATGCCTAACTGATAGATTTATATGGACCCAAAAGATGCCTTGTATTTAAAAAATGCTTTGAAAACAAATTAGAACTAGTAAACTAATCAAAATTCAAGAACCAGGTCTACTTCGTGGTCTCTGTGCAGTCCCACGCTTGGGTTAACCACCTGCACATGAACCCGACCTCTGAGAATACTAGAGGTAGCCTCTAATGCTTTAGGGGGCACGTCCCCCCCGCCCCCACTCTGGACTGCACATGCCTGGAGCTGAGAAGAAAGTGCCCTTTCGCTCAGTTTCTTTTTGACCACCGCATCCACATCTCATTGTTTCTTCTCCTCAATTGAACTTCCTCAACTCCTCTTCCCTTTGGATTTCTTCCTCTCTTCATCTATAGCCTGATCTCCTTCTGCAAAAAAAAAAAAAAGGTTCATGGGGTTTTTTTTTGTTTTTTCGGACCTCTCCCCCCCCCCCCCACCTCCATGGGGGACCTGATGTATGGAAGGAACTGTCTTCTTCAATAAGTGCTGTGGTTGTAAAGCCAAATTACCTTTGACTGACAGTCATGATTTGTGCCTCTTGTGCCTGGGGGAGGGACACCGACCAAGTGGACTTTTGCAGCCACTGTGCCAAGTTCACAAAACAAGCATGGAAGAACAGGGCAGCTCGACTCCATGGCCTCTTATTGGAATCCTCACTTCTCCCTACTGTGGTACCCAGACCCAGACTACATAGCCTCCCTCACTGATTCGGTAAAATCTGGAGGCTCAGCCATGTTGGCCGTAGCCAAGCATAAGAAAGAGAAATAATCTAAGAGGCCTTCAGGATCAACCCCCTCAGGCCTGAAGTTAAAAAAAAAAATCAAAGTCAGTGCCATCCTCGGCACCAACATTGGTTGTGCCATTGGTCGTGATGGTTCTCTCAACCCAAACACCAATCACCTGTCGGGTTGAACCATCTGATCAATGTGCCTCCAAGATGCTCTTGACCCCGATTATCTCAACTGTTTCAGTGCTGATGGATACTCAACCTGCCGCCTCAGAGGTGGTAACCTTGGGACAACAAACTATCAGTGTCCCATCTCATTCTCCATTGGTCTGTACTTGAGCCCATCAGGAAACTCCTTTGAAGACGTCCAGTGCCAGACCCAATGGTCAGAGCCAGAGCAGATATGATCCCACCAGTCCTCTGTTGCTCCTGAGATCCTATCTAGTATGACAGCAAGACAACACTCTCTGCTAAAAGGGCCAGTGACTTCTGCACCTTCAAAGTAGATGCTCCTTATACCAGTTTCCACAGGGACAAGGTGGTGTTGCGCCCTTACCCATCTTTTCTACTCAAGGTGGTATCACTATTCCACCTTTCGTGGCCTATGATGTTGCCTACCTTCTTCTTGAAACCCAGTGATGAGGGACAATGGGCGTTACATTCCTTAGACGTTCATAGAGCCTAACTGGCCAGGTCACAGCCATTTCGCAAAGACCCCCACCTGTTCATATCCTATGATAAACCCGAGGGGTCACAAGATTTCTCCCCAGAAGCTATCAAAGTGGATCACAGCCACCATCTTTCTGTGCTACCAGCTAGCAGGACAACCTTTACCTGTTCACTCCCAAGCTCCCTCTACAAGAGCCGTCTCCACTTCCATGGCCTTCCTGGGGGGGTGTCTCTAGTTGACATCTGCAGCATGGTCACATGGTCCTCTCCATTGACTTTCGTGTTGCACTATGCCTTAAATGTCAGAGCATGCTGGGATGCATCCTTTGGCCAGACTGTACTGACGTCGATCTTCCAGTGACTTTGTCTTTGGCTACCAGGTAAGCCTGAAACAGGTAAATGGAACCAGTAACCAAGTGTGGGACTGCACAGAGACCATGAAGAAGGTAAACAGGTTGCTTAGCTGTAATTGATGATCCTCGAATGGTCATCTGTGCAGTCACACTTCCCCCCCACCACAACCTTTCCCCACTGCTGGCATCTCCCTGTCACTTACTTTAAGTTGATGAGACTCACCGGCAGTAGTCGGAAAGAACTGAGTTGGAGGGCGCTTTCTCCTCAACTCCAGGCATGCACATTCAATGCCTGCTCCCCAGATCAGGGGTGGGGGAGAAGTGCACCCAAAAGTGTTAGAGGCTAGCTCTAGTATTCTCCAAGGTCAGGTTCATGTGCTGGTGCTTAACCCAAGTGTGTGCCTGCACAGATGACCACTCGAAGACCATCAGTTACAGGTAAGCAACCTGTCTTTTTCATAGCTCTTAATAAAGAATTTATTGCATAAGGACATTATAAATATGTGTGTGCATTTTGTGACTGCACAGCTAGCGTTCATCTGATTAGTTATCTCTGTGGTTTGGCCCCTGCCTAACAAAAACCAATCCCATGTGAATGCCTGAGCCAGTTTGAAGGCTACAGCAATATCCAATCAGCTTTCAGAGAATAGTCTGGCAAGAGCGCAGGCAGTTGACAGTGGAAGTCTGACTGGAGAGAGCAGATATGTTAAGCTAGCAGCCTGACTCGTGGATGGAACAGATGTATTATAAGGAGGGACTGGCTGGGGGCAAAGCAGACAGGGTAGATCAGAACTCCTGTGTATAAAAGGATCTAATCTGCTTCAAGTCTATTCTTCAGAAATTGTTTTGTCAAGACTTTGTGAGAGAATGTTAATTGGCCCTTAAGGTCTCTGTGAGCTATTGTTAAATTGCATGTAAAACTCCCTGACACTGTAATCTGTGAAGAAAATGTTTACATCAGCTCAAGCTGTAACTAGGGTTGCCTGCTTCAGCATGGGAAATACCTGTAGGTTTTGGGGGTGGAGCCTGAGGAGGGCGGGGTTTGGAGAGGGGAGAGACTTCAGTGGGGTATAATGCCATAGAGTCCACCTCCCAAAGCAGCCATTTTCTCCAGGGGAACTGATTTCTACCAGATGGAGATCTCCCAGGAGATCTCTAACCACCTCCCAGAAGTTGGCAAGCCTAGCTGTAACATCAGTTTTTTTAAGTTGATCACTATGCTGAAAAGAAAGACACAACACTCATGTTTGCCTCCAGTCTTCTATGCAGGCCCACATTGGGACTGTGCACATGCCCAGGCCATCCTCAAAAAGACTGTGCATATGCCCAGATCTAGTGACTGAAAAGGCTCCCCATCCCCTTGGCCCCCAAGGCGATGTCTTCCTGCCAAAACCAACACACACTGTGAGGGAGAAGTACCATTTCCCCTCAGCTCTCTTCTCACCACTTTGTAGGGAGGATGTCTCTAGCTTTACTCTACAGATTTTCGGCACATTTTCCTCACGTTTCAGTGTTGATTTTCAATCAGTTTGTTTACCCTCTTCTCCTTGTTATCTCTGTGGCTCTGAAGGAGCTATTTTAAAAATGTGCCCAATGTGGTACCAAAATGATGCAAGGCAACAAAAATTCACTCTGTCTTATCTGTTTGGGGAAATCGCATAATGTCAGTTCTTGCCGGCATTTCCAGCAGTTTACTCCTAATGCTAAGAGGGACAAGGCTTCTCATTCAAAGGCCACTTTGTGGGGAAAGGCCCTTTCCAGCTCTGTTCAGCCAGCCTCAAAACCATCTGCTACTTGAGAGCATCCTACCAGGATAGAATTGACATCGTCTGTTCAGTTGCTTCTGATGCTGCATCTGGATAGACATCTATCTCAGTCTCTGAATCAGTTCTGCATCGCAGAGCATCAGAACCACCTCTGAAAAAGACCAAAACAAAAGCCAATTATCTTGAGGAGGGTTCCATCTCATCACATCCCAAGCCTTCCAGCAAGTCTTCCTCAGTTCTTCACACTGAGGCTCTGAACAGATAGTTTTGGAGAAGGATCCATTTCCTATTCCATGTACTCCAGCTCTGCACCTCTTAGAATTGGAAGATGCTTTATTGGAGAGCAAAGCCACCGACGACGATACCATCTACCATCTGACATCAGTGATGTAACCCTGGTCCTGTTTGGTCCCGGCACAGGGAGGGGGGTTGAACCTGCCATTAAGTGGCCATCAGAAGGGATATTTATGGAAGTTTTACATGTATGAATTGTATTTATTGAATGTTTTTGATATGTATTGGAGTCGGGAGTCCATGGAATAGTGAAACAGCTAGGTCTTTATTGCTGGTCCGGATGAAGCATACAACCCAGGGCTCGAAGCCCTCCTTTTATGCTGGTCAGGGACAATCCCCTGACCTCACCCAACTGGCCTGATAGGCTATTAGAAGTCTATTTACATTCCATAGGTTCCCTGGGAGAAACCTAGGTACAGGATTGGTGGCCGGTTTGAATCCACCTGGCCTTTGTTCTACCTGGCTGAAGCTCAGGTAGTTTCTTGGCCATGTGCTCTGGCCATGCTCTGGCCATGTGCTCCGGCCATGCGGTCGCAATTAAGAGAGCACATGGCGACCGCATGGTCAATACATAACACCCCTCCCCCCATAGTCCAGAACCCCTCTGCACACATAGTCTTTGAGATAGTCCGGGCGTCTGCGCTCACGTCCAGAGCGCCGGGGGGTTGTAAGGCGGGGCGTGTTGCTTGTGTCGGCAGGTTGTGGTGTGGGTAGTTGTTCTGCTGGCGGGGCCTGTCTGCTCGGGGGTTGTTCAGGTGTGGATGGTGCGACTGCTTCGTCCACGGGCAGGAGGGGCATTTCCGCAGTCTCCGGATCAGGGTCTGGCGCTGCTTCTGGAGTCATGTCGATGTCACGGTCTGTTGGTGCAGGGAGTTCGGGGGCCTGGGTATCATCGTGGTTCTGGGTACGGCGTTGAATCTGGTCAATGTGCCGTTTCCAGACTACGCCATCTTCCGTAAGGACCTCGTAGGAATAAGGCCCTGTGACTCGGACGATCCTTGCGGGGAGCCATGTCGGACCCCGCGCAAAGTTCTTTGCGTATACGGGGTCTTCAGGAGCGAATCCTCGGGCAGCTGGCCGGTCCTCCGTTGTCGGGTTCCCCTCGATTGTTCGGTCGGGATGTAGGCGGTCCAAGACGGTTCCCAGTCGTCTTCCCATCAGAAGTTCGGCTGGCCGGCGCCCGGTCCCTGAGTGGGGTGTGTTCCGTTGGCAGAACAGGAACTTGTACAGCTGCTCTTCCCAGTCGCCATGCTCCATCTTCTTTAACGCGTCCTTCGTTGTCCTCACCATGCGCTCGGCCTGGCCGTTGGTTGCGGGGTGGAACAGAGCGGAGCGGATGTGGCGCAGACCGCAGGCTTCCACAAACTGTTGAAACTCGCCGGAGGTGAAGGCGGTCCCGTTGTTGGTCATGAGAGTTTCTGGCATTCCGTGTGTCGCGAAGATCGGCCAGAGACTTCTTAAGGCAGCATTGGTGGAGGTCGAAGCTTCCGGCACTACCTCAAGCCACTTGCTGTAGCTGTCAACAACGATAAGAAACAACCGGCCCTGGACCGGTCCCGCGAAGTCTAGGTGCAGGCGGGACCAGGGCTTGTTAGTAGATTCCCAGGATCGGACAGGAGCGCGTGGTGGATCTGGCCGTGACTCCTGGCATTTGGTACACTTCTGGACCCGCCCCTCAATGTCTTTGTCCAGGCCTGGCCACCATACGTAACTCTGGGCCAGAGCTTTCATGCGCACAATTCCCGGGTGAGCCTCGTGGAGGGCCTCTAGCACTCGGGGCCGCAGGGGCCCAGGGATCACCACTCGAGTTCCCCATAGCAGGCATCCCTTGTGGGCCGATAGTTCGTGCCTGCGTGCCGTGAAAGCGGCGAAATCTGGTCCCGGTTTTTCTGGCCACCCCCTTCCCACCCAGTCCGAGACACGGGAAAGGATGCGGTCCCGCCGCATGCAACGGGCCACATCCGATACCTGTACGGGGCGCTCCGGTAGATCCTCTAGGAGCGCGATGTGGAAAGCGGGAGCCGGATCAGGGTCGCAGGACGGGAGGGGAAGACGGCTGAGGGCGTCTGCATGACCCATCACCTTCCCCGGGCGATGTACCAATTCGTAGGAGTAGCCTGACAAAAAAATTGACCACCGCAGGACCCGCGGGGACAGCATGTGAGGGGTCTGCCTGTGGGGGGCAAGGGGACCCAGCAGCGGCTTGTGATCTGTGGCCACGGTGAACGACCGTCCGTAGAGATAGTCGTGGAATTTCCTGACGCCGGCTACGATTGCTAGGGCCTCCTTGTCGATCTGGGCGTAGTTCCGTTCTGCCGACGACAGGGTCCTGGAGTAGTAGGCAACCGGTACCTCCTTTCCGTTGGGTAGCCGGTGTCCCAAGACCGCCCCAACGCCGTAGGGGGATGCATCGCAGGCCAGGATGACAGGAAGCCTCTCATCGAAATGCGCTAAGACCGCATTTGAAATTAATAAGTCTTTGACGGCCCGGAAGGCTGCATCATGCTTGGGACCCCAGGCCCAAGCCGCTCCCTTGTCCAGGAGACGATGCAGGGGTTCAGCGACCGCCGCCTTGTGCGGAAGGAAGGCGTGGTAGAAGTTCACAAGTCCCAAGAACGCCTGGAGTTCCGCCTTTGAGGACGGGCGGGGTGCACCTGTAATCGCCGCTATCTTCTCCTTTGTAGGGTGAATGCTGTCTGCGGTGACTTGGAACCCCAAGAAGATCACTGAGGAGACTCCCAGGGTGCACTTGTCTTTTCGAACCTTGAGACCCGCGTCCTGGAACCTTTGCAGCACCATCCGGAGGCGAGCTGCGAACGTGTCGGTGTCCGGGGCGGCGATAAGGACGTCGTCGAAGAACGGCTTCACTCCTGGAACATCTTTTAGGAGAGAATCCATTAGATTTTGAAAGATTCCGGGTGCTACGCTGACCCCAAATTGGAGGCGTTTTACCTTGAACGCTCCCTTGTGAGTCACAATCGTTTGTGCCTCGGCCATTGCTTCGTCTACGGGAAGCTGCTGATAGGCTTGGGCCAAGTCTAATTTTCCAAATATTTTGGCGCCCGCGAGGGAGGCCAGAACATGGCTGACCACTGGTACCGGATACGCGTGGTCCTGTAATGCCTTATTAATTGTACATTTGTAATCCGGGCAGATGCGGACTTCCCCGTTAGCTTTGAGGGGGGTCACAATGGGAGTCTCCCACTTGGCGTGGGAGACCGGCTCGAGCACCCCTTGTGCCACGAGCTTTTCCAACTCCGCCTCCACTTTGGGCTGGAAGGCGAGTGGTGGCCGGCGGATGGCCACACGGATGGGCCGGACTGCCGGGTCCAGGTCGAAGGAAACCGGGGGTCCTTTGTAGCAGCCCAATGAGCCATCGAAAACGGCAGGAAATTCCTCGCAGATGGATGAGAAGTCAGTAGAGCCCATGCGGTATATTCCGGTCCACTGCACTCCGAGCGGCTTGAACCAGGCACGACCTAGGAGACTGGTTAGATTGCGCTCCACCACGAGAAGGTCCAGCAGGCCATTAAAGGCATGGTACTGGACCCGGACCCTGGCTAGCCCCTTAATAGCCACTGGGTTTTTCTGGAAGTCCCAGAGGACCAACCCAGCCGGCAGCCGCAGCCAGCGTGCCCCCTTCGGGCAGAGGCGGCGGAACGTAGCTGCGGACACAATTGAATATGCTGACCCTGAGTCCAGTTCCATGGAGCAAGGAACTCCCTCTATTCGGAGAGACACGGAAATTGCGCCCGGGATGGGCTGAGGCAAGTTCATTACCGTGGCCGTGGGAACGACACTACCCACTTCTTCGAAGTTCGCTGCTGGGGCACGGTGGCTGTTCCTCAGGCAGCAGGCCCGGGCGAGATGTCCTGCTTTCCCGCAGGTGCGGCAGATGGCATCACGGAAGCGGCATGTCCGTCTGTCGTGGGGGTCCCCGCAGCTGGCGCACGTTGGGGCCTGCCTGTTGAGGGAAGCAGAAGAGGGAACAGAGACAGATGCTGGGCGCCGGCCCTTGGGCCTGGGGATGCCGGGCTCACCCTTCTTCGAGCGTGGTTGCATCCGGTGGACGTCCTCTTCTTCGCTTGAGTCAAGTTCGGGAGGAGCTGCCTGGTGGACTTTGGTGGCTGCCTTTTCCTTTTGCGTTGTCTCGAAGGCTGCCGCAGTTTCGAGCATCTTCTCCAAGGTTGGCTCCGGCATTGCAATGAGGCGCCGGCGGAGCTTGGCTTCCCGGACCCCTCCCATGAAGGCGGTCTCCACATGGTCATCCATGTGGCGGAATTCGCAGCCCACGGCTAGTCGACGGAGTTCAGCCAGGGAAGTGGCGGCCGACTCCCCCGGCTGCTGCTGGCGCTGTATGAACTCCCAGCGCCTGGCCAGTTTTGATGGCTTCAGGGCGAAGTAATCGCCGAGGGTCTTGGTGAGCACGTCGTAAGACACCTCGGTGGGGTCTTGCGGGGCTAGTAGGTTCTGGGCCACCCGCATGACCTCCACCCCTCCGGAACTCAAGAGCCAGGCACTCTTCAGGTCCGCATCTGTGATTCCGCGGACCTTAAAGGCGCAACCCAGCGTCTTGAGCCAGGACTCCCACGTCTCGGGGCGAGACGTATCGAAAGGGGTAATTGGTCCCGGAGCGTTTGCCATATTTACCAGAGCAGGAGCGGCGGCGGCTGTTTGAGCGATGTCCTCGTGTCTTGCGGCGGTGCCGGGGAGCGCTGCGGCTTGGCGCTGGCTAGTGCCGGAGGATTGGGCTCAGAGCGGCTTGCGGCGAGGCGTTGGAGCGCTGGAGCTCGGAGATGCCTGCGGCCGGCAGGACGGAGCTCGCTGTGCTGCTGTGGTCTGCTGGAGAGTCGCTCATCGGGATCCCATCCTCGTCGCCACTGATATGTATTGGAGTCGGGAGTCCATGGAATAGTGAAACAGCTAGGTCTTTATTGCTGGTCCGGATGAAGCATACAACCCAGGGCTCGAAGCCCTCCTTTTATGCTGGTCAGGGACAATCCCCTGACCTCACCCAACTGGCCTGATAGGCTATTAGAAGTCTATTTACATTCCATAGGTTCCCTGGGAGAAACCTAGGTACAGGATTGGTGGCCGGTTTGAATCCACCTGGCCTTTGTTCTACCTGGCTGAAGCTCAGGTAGTTTCTTGGCCATGTGCTCTGGCCATGCGGTCGCAATTAAGAGAGCACATGGCGACCGCATGGTCAATACATAACACCTTTATTGATTTTAATGGTTTTAATGTTTGACTAGGCCTTGGGCCCATATAAGCCGCCCTGAGCCCGTTCGCGGGGAGGGCGGGATACAAATCTCAAAAATAAATAAATAAATAACGTACTCCCTGATCCACCTCTTCATTCTGTGGCACTGAGGGAGAAATCTGGTACAGCTCCATTGCATTCAGCTCTTTCTCAGTCAGTTCTGATGCAGCGCTTTGGGTTTGATGTGCCATGGTCCATGCCCTTTCCATCAGGGCCATGGCCTCTGTGGAAACTACCACCCCCAGTCTGAGTTTTAAAACTGCTGATCCTTTTCTCTTCTCTCTGGAAAGGTAGGAAGCTAGGTCAGTTACCAGCCATAGTTAGGCAAATGACTCGGCTAGTAAAGTTAACTGAGGGATTTGGTGTTAAGAATCTCCATGAGGACTCCTGGAGATTTCACAGAATGCCTTCCAGGAGGGCTCCCAGGATGCACTTGGGTGTCCCAAGGTACACCTATGTGACTTGGGAGGACCAGGTAAAAAGCGGTGGAGAAAGTGATGCAAAATGGGTGAAGTCAGAGGTTTAATAAAAGTGCTTGCTCCAAGGAGCAAAGGTCTCTTGGTGCTGGTCCTTGGAAGAGGACAGACTGTTGAGCTGGCATCCATCTTTGCGATTTTGTAACTTTCTAAGACCATGTGCTTACCCTGATGGTGACATCTAGTTAGGGTTCATTTTAGAACCAGGGAAAATAAGATCTGTTTATAACCAACTTTTGTTTGTTCTTTTGGTGGCTGATCTGTGATGTGCAAAAAGTGTGCTTGAACTTACTTTCTTTTTAATAAATCCTTTTTAATATTGGATGTGGCCCTAAGTCTTTGTACCACATGGGTACCCTAACTTTGACCATACTAGTGTAAGAGGAGAGCCCTGGGAGGGGGAAAGGCAAGCAGTTGGCAACCGGCTGTTCCTCCAGGGGCACCCAAAGCTGCATTTGGTCCCTGAGGTAATCAACTGGGTAGCAGGAGACCTTGAGGTCAGGGCTCAGAAGTGTGAAGGGGGGGTCAGGAGCCTGTCCCTCCTGGCAGGATAGAGGTGGCAGCAGTACCATAGAGGAAGGAAGTAGAATAGCGCCCTCCAGGAGTTGGCAACACAGTGGAGGGAATGGGCAGAACAGGGTCTATAGGACAAGTAGTCCTGTTCCATCCCAGCATCCATATCATTCCTCACCTTATATGCCTACCTGGATGGATCTATGTGCAGCTCTCCCGGCATATCCTTCACCTTTTGCATTGGCTCCATATCGGCAGTTAGTTCAGTCTTCGGTTCTGACATCCTGGTTTTCTGAGCACCAGCCTCTGATTCTGAAGGTGGTGATGATGTCTCCCACTCTGATGTTAGTTCTGAGCTGCCTTCGGACCTGCCAGCAGATGAAGCAGTAGGGGACAGGACCTCCATTTATCTAAATGAAGACCTGTGCTTATACTTGGAGCAAATGCTACACATGGCAAAGTTACTGAGAACTGACGTGTTTTCATCTAACCCAAGGCCTAAAAACAAAATGTTGAGTGCCCACTATATTATCATCATCATACCTTTATTGGCATTATAAAAGGGAGAACATTAAGCAAATACATAGAAGAACTAAACATAAAATGAATCATGAATTAAAATATCCCAAGGTTACAGTATGTTATTTTATATAAAACAGCAACATATAAAAATTTTTGCCACTGAATCAGTTATATTGTCATCAGTGTTGTTAGGTAGAAACAACAGTTTATATGCATCAGGAAAATCCATAATGCTGGATAAGATTGGAGGTAAAATACTTTGTCCAGTATTATTATAATAAGGACACTCTAACAACACATGGAACACTGTTTCAAAAGCTCCATTTAAACAGGGGCGATGTCTATTAATAAGGGGTAAAGCCTGAAATCTTCTGGTTAAAATCACTGATGGTAAAACATTAAGCCTGGCAAGAAAAAAAAACTCTGTGAATTTTAGGAGTCTGTAATTGGTAAAAATAACTAGGGAGAAGTCCTACAGTGGGGAGTATCCCATGGCTAAGAGGAGAGCAGGTCTTATTGGCTGCATTATACAGATTGGCTAGCTCTACCTCCAGTACTCTGTTCCTTATTTTATGAAACACCTCCGATTCTGAAAGTAAAAGGAGAGATTCAAGGGGGATATACTGATGCTCCAGTGTCAGCGGCCTTCCCCATGTTGGAAGATTTCCTCAACATCGCCACAAGCATTTGGGAAAAAACCATCTTCTATCTGAGCAACCCTGAGCAAATTACAAAACATGTACAAAGTCAAGTAGGATTGCATGTTTCTTTTAAATTGTCCTCCTCCATCATCTCTTTGTCACCAAAGAAGTCCATGCAAAGCACAGATAAGGGACTCATTCAGCACCAATAGATAAGGATGATGGCAAAATGGACTCTATAGGAAATAGTGTATACTCTGCAGGTGCACTAAATTTGAGCATTGCTAACTGTCACACCATTATGGCTGCATATCAGTTTTTTCTCCGGGAGTACATATCTTCCTACATCAACCTCATCCCTGAGGATAAGTGCTCCTTGGCAAACGTGTTGCAGGCATAAGTGACTAAGCTGTCAAAACAGCAAAGCCAGTTTGGTGTAGTGGTTAAGTGCACGGACTCTAATCTGGGAGAACTGGGTTTGATTCCCCACTCCTCCACTTGCACCTGGCTGGATGACCTAGGGCAAGCCATAGCTCTGTACCAGCTGTTCTCTCAAGGACAGCTTGGGAAAGAGCTCTCCCAGCCCCACCTACCTCACAGGGTGCCTGTTGTGGGGAGGGGAAGAGAAAGGAGTTTGTAAGCCGCTCTGAGACTCCCTTGGGAAGTAAAGGGCGGGGTATAAATACAATCTCTTCTTCTTCTTCTTCTTCTTCTTCAAATGAATGCTGGGCAACATGTGGCTGATTGCTCCGCATCACTAGTGACTTTGCATTGTTTTCCCTAGTTGAGGTCTATAGCGTTACCTCCAGAGACATGAGCCAAAGGGGAGGAGTTGCCTTTTGAAGGTGATTTTCTCTTCTCCACCAAGACCGATGACATCTTGGCACAGATAAAAAAGAACCACCAGACTGCCAAATCGTTGGGTGTCACTGAATCTCCTTCTCTGCCCTACAAACAGCATGCTCATTCTCGTCATCAGTCCCAGCATCTCCAACAAAGGTATCAGAAGAGTTTCCTGCAATACTACACACTTCATCATTCATAGCAGTCATCTCAGTTATAGAGCAAGAGGAAAGTCACTAGGCCTGGAGCAAAACAATCCCATCCCCAGTCCCCCAAGAAGTCTCCCTTCTGACTAACAAAATACCACTCAGCCTTACCTCTAGTTATTGCCCTTCCTGTTTTTCTGGGAGGAAATCACCCTGGACTTGTGAGTCCCCTCTGTTCTTGAAAGAGGCTACCACATAGAATTTCTGCAGAGACCACCTTTGGGCCTTCCTCTCCCTAGCAACTGCTAGCCCAAGCCTTACAAGACTTGATTGACAAGAAGGCTGTCAAGTGTGTTCCTGATTCTGACCTCTCTGGGGGTTCTTATTCTAGATATTTCCCAGTCCCTAGAAGAGATGGTGGTTTTAGGCCCATTCTGGACCTTTGTTCTTTAAACAAGTTGTTGCATGTTAAAAAGTTTTGCATGCTTACTTTTTGTGTCACAGATGTTAAAATTAAACCTTTGGTTTGTGGTTCTAGATCGAAGGGATAAATATTTCCATATTGCTATACAACCTGATCACAGAAAGTACCTGCGCTTCCAGTGTACAAGTCATTTTTTTCCAATACACCATTCTGCCTTCTTTGGGCATTTTTACTAAATGCATGGCAGTAGTGGGAGCCTTCTTATGCTCTAAAGGCTGCACCATTTTTCTGCACTTGGATGACTGGTTGCTGGTTGCTCCCACAGCAGATTATCTGTCCACCCAGTTAAGATTGTCCCTTTCTATAGCATCAAAGATGAGCCTGGCTGTGAACTGGGACAAATCTAAACTCTGTTCTTCTCAAAAGATTGAATTCATTGGAGCAGTATTGGACTCCAGGTGGGCCAGGTCTTTCTCCCATCTGAGTGAGTAGCTGCTTGATCCTCAGGTTCCAGGGCTTGATCCTCAGGTTCCAGCTTACAACGTTCCTGTCCCTGTTTAGCATTCAAAAATGTTGGGTTTGATGGCATCCACAACCACAGTCATACCTTTTGCCAGGTTACGTTTGAGAACACCATAAAACTGGTTTTTAAGGGTATTCCATCCCAAGTTCATTCTCAAAGGGGTCCTGAAAGTGCGATTACATTCATGGAAGTGTTTTACCTTCAAGTCATATGCCTAGAAGTGGCATAGGTTTTCCTGCTGGTTCGCTGGGACAGGTCACAACATCATCTTCATGTCCACTACCCCTATTCTCTATCACCTTTGTCTTTGGCCCTTGTGCCTTCTTTTCTAAAGGTGCACTTGGCTGCTATCTTGGCCTTACCCAACTTCATGGATTGCAGCACTGTTTTCTCCCACTATAACACTAAATAGCCCCTCAAGGGTTTACAGAACCTCTGCCCTTCAAGGACTCTTCCTGTTCCACAGTGGAGCCTATCCTTGGTATTATCTCAGCAGATGCTACCACCCTTCTAACCACTAACAACTTGGCCAGTGTCCCTACTCTCCCTAGAGCAGTGGTTCTTAACCTGGGTTCGATCGAACCCTAGGGGTTCGGCGAGTCAGTCTCAGGGGTTCGGTGGAACCTCCAACTTAGTACTATTACTAAGTACTAAGAATTATTTTTCACTAAAGAAGGGTTCGGTGAATGCGCATATGAAACTGGTGGGGTTCAGTACCTCCAACAAGGTTAAGAACCACTGCCCTAGAGGTATGTTTTTGGTTGCTATTACATTGGCTAGAAGGGTTGGAGAGAGAACTGTGCTCAGGTCTGATTCCCCATTCATCCAGTTTTTTCCCTGGGAAGTTTGTGTTGTGGCCTAGCCTCTAGTTTCTTCCTAAAGTGGCCTCTAGGTTCCACATGGTCCAAGTTATTACCCTACCTGTATTTCTTCTATACCCATCTTCCCCAGTGAAAGAGCACTACATACTTCAGATGTGGAAATACCTTTGTTGTATTATTTCCAATGAACACAATGCTTTTTGCAATGATTTAGCTTTATTTATTTGTCTCTCAGGTCCTCGTAAGGGTGCTGCTGCTTTTCCCCCAGACCGTTTCACGTTGGATCATTCAGACTATTAAACTCTGTTACCAACATCCTGGTTTTGTGTGTTCACTTAACATACGAGCCCACTCCACCAGATCCCTAGCTTCCTCGGCTGCCTTCTTTCAAGGGGTTTCAAACATCTGCAGATTGGCGATGTGATCTTCCAGTGATACATCTATCTTTCAGTGTGTAGCTGGGGAATCCCCAAGATTCAGTAGAGGGGAAAAACTGTTTTACGTTCTCTATATTTGAATGAACAGCTCACCTCCTCTCTATTAGTGAGCAGCTTGCTAACTCCTAAAGTGGAACTGCACAAAATACCAAAGATGAAAACAGGGTTGCACTTCACTGTTGTTCATCGAATCACCTTCCATGCAGGCACACATTTGCTCCCTCCTTCTCCACTGTGAGTTCTAAATATGTTGAGTTCCAGTGGCTCAGGAGAACTGAGGGGAAATGGCACCCCTACTTCTTGGCATGCAGCAATTTTGGCAGAAAGAGGTCACCATGCATGCCAAGGGAGAAGGGTGCCTTTTCAGTCACTAGAAGCTAGAACGTTATTTCCAAGGCCAGCCTGCCCATGTGCAATCCCAGTGTATGCCTGCAAAGACGACAACTCAACTCAACTCAACTCAACTCAACGACAACTCAACTCAACTCAATGAACAAGAGTTTCAGTGTCCTGTTTTCTTTTTAAACTCCTTCCTCAAGAGCCTCAGTGTCCTGAAAGGAAAATAAAACTTACCTCACAATAGGGAACCCACTATTTTATAGCCATTGAAATAAAACTTTAAATACATTGCTGTGGAATATCACCTTGGAAGGCGCAGAAGAAGGTTTATAACAGCACACCTAAATTCCCCTGAAACTGTAGGAGTCCATCACAGTCTCAATGACTATTTAAAATTGACTGTTTTAAAATGGGAATGTAATTTACAGAACAATACCCTGGTTTATGACGCCAGCAATTAATTTGGCCACAAATTTCTAAGTTTAATAAAAATTACACACACACCATGGGCAGGGCATGCATAATACAAAAACATTCACTAAACAAACAACCCAATAAACTTAAAAATAAGAAATAGAATTTTTAAAAAATGAATTGTAGACAACATGCTGCCTTCCCTCCCAGCTCCTTCACTACAGTTCCAAAGCAGTAACTCCCAGTATGGAAACACACATGTCTAAAAAAAGTGAGCCAATTTAGAACTCAGTAAAAAGTAAGCCCTTTTCTAAAAGACTATTTCAGACCAAAGGAAACTTGCCCATCTCTAGTTAGAATGGAGGCTTGGGGATCACCAAACTTACTGTTTTATTTCCAAGGATGTTTGCAGACAGCAAGCACTGACTAATCTGCGAAAATCTGGCAGGGCTGTACTGTCTCTTAATGTTGCAATATTCCTACAAATTAAAGATAGGCCTAAACAGACCAGACCACCACACCATAGCACACTACTACAAGGATACATGGAAGAGGCCTTCATCCAGGCCTTTCACCACTCTTCTTATTTGCATACTACTATGAATTTGGTCTCAAGAACAATAGAAAAGAAATGTTCTTCTTGGGTAAATTCAGCCTATGTAGGTTTAGTGTAGGGTTGCCAGGTCTGGGTTGGAAAGTACCTGGAGACTTTGGGGATGGATCCAGGAGAGGGTGGGGTTTGGGGAGGAGAGGGGAGGGGAGCAGCCTCAGCATGGTACAATGCCCCAGAGTTCACCCTTCAAAGCAGCCATTTTATCCAGGGCAGCTGATTTCTGTCAGTTGTAAAAGTGGGAGATCCCAAGGCCCCACCTAGAGGCTGGCAGCCCTAGTTTAGTGCCTAATGCAGTGTTCTGAAGTTCTGCTCAAAATGGGAAACAGATGACATGTATGATTCTGTTACATTCTTAAAACACAGCACTGTTAAACAGAAAACCATAAAATCACAAATCAGGTGAAACCAGCTGGTAAAGCATACATGTCTGTAAAATGAGGAAACACTGCTATTTACAAAATATTTTAGGGGCATCAATACATCTAATTCTCAACATGACCCCATCTGTGGATACTTAAATCTGGAGACTGAAGCCATGAATAGACAATACAGATGCTTCTACAAACCTGAGAAAAGCCCCAGATTTACAGATTAAAAACATTGGGGGGGGGTTAATTCCCCCCCCCCAAAAAAATATAGAAGTAGTACCTGTAGCTTTAAGAAACAAATACCCTCAGTGGGCATTGTTAGGCAGCCACAAGAGTATTGTGGGCTTCCAGCCTTGGTTCCTGTCAGTAATAAGGGAGGGGGCACAGCCCTTCCCAGGACTGTTTTGGTCTTGAGTGAGGGCTCAAGGGGCCAAGCCACTTACTATGATGTGGCTTGCATGACTCACCCAGGTCCAGCTGCATGCTAGCCATCCCACAAAAGCCAGTGGGGTGTCATGATTATCATTTCAGACTAGGATCTGGGGGACCACATTTCAGTGTGGATGTGCCCACTGAGTCCCTGGAGAAGCATGTATATAACTTGCTAGTATTATCCAACAGCTTTATGCTCAATGTGATTGCTCAGCCTCTTCCCTTAAAAAGTATCTTGTTGCCCTACACTGGAAGTGTGCTCATAGTTATATTGAGGTTCAATACAAATATAAAATGATCACAAGAGATGCTCTTACCATTTACTGCGCTTCCACAATCCCACCTCCCACCTTTGTGGCACATGAGCACACTGTCTCCCAGCCAGCAGTTATCAACACAAAGAACATGAGACATCATTAGTGGAGGCCAGAGTCCTGTCAAGGCTCTTGCTTCATCCCTTTGGTCTGGGACCGGGATTACCTCCCAGCTCACCCATCACTAATGACTTCCATTTTCACCCTTGTGTGTCAGGTCTGAATCCTTCACTAAGATGCTGGAAAACCTGAGGACAGACATGAGAATGCTTTGAACTGGAACACTGACGTGAAGCCAGAGAGACAGAAATCTTGGCACAGTAGAAATGAGAGGATGCAAAACCTGTTTCCAGAAGAAGGGTGGAGGGCAGGCAGACATATTTACAGGAGTTAAATTGCCAATAAAAGATTATGGGAAAGATATTGGATGTTGCTTTTTACAGTCCCCCCCCCCCCCACACACACACTTGATGCCAAAAGCAGCTAGAGGGTTTAAATGGACAGATGAACAGCATCAGCTATATATATTAAAATTCCTCAGAGCGAACAAAGTTCACTGCCTGTCAAATAGGGTTTCAAGAATGACTTTTAATAAAGAAATTAGAAAGCAAACAAGTAATGTTTTAGTCATATACTGCAACAGATATAATTGACTCTCATGCTTCAAGGCATAGGATTATCACCCAGCGAGATCAGGAGAGCATTATTCCCATCTCTAATTATTAGCTGCTCTTTTCCATTTATAGAACTGAAAACACTTCATCAAAGTGAAGGAAAATCAAGGACAAAGTGGCGAAAGTGCCCTGCCAGCCTCCTCATGTCTGCGTCGTGTTGCCAGGAGAAAAAGTCCCAACCCCCATCGAATACCTTTATCCAGGACCTTCTGAAGCCCCAGTTCCTGCTATTCCTCATTTGTCTGCTCTCAGCCTGTATAGCAATTTTAATTTGCAGGATGCTTTATAATCCCAGTTGAATTTTTGTTCTCCTAACAATCCTGTTATTATTTAATTTAAATATGTCCATGAAGAATGATGGACAGCCAAGGACAGACTCCCTAGCATCAGATAAAACTAAAGGCAATGCAATAACCTTCTCCTTCCTTCCTTCCTTCCTTCCTTCCTTCCTTCCTTCCTTCCTTCCTTCCTTCCTTTCTAGTATAGCACTTTCCATTGTACCACAGGCTTTGTGGTGACTGAGTGGGTTGGGGAAAGATCTCTGCACATGGCACAGGAGCACAATGACATGTTTCAGGGCTGATACCTGGTCTAAAAATTAAGCGCTGAGCCTGACTGTTATTTATTTATTTGCTTCATTTCTAACCCTGCCTTTCTCCCACTGGAGACCCAAAGTGGCTCACATTACTCTCCTCTCCTCTATTCTGTCCTCACAAAAGCCCTGTGAGGCAGGTCAGGCTGAGAGGGGGTGACTGGCCCAAGGGCATGGTCGAGTGGGGATCTGAACCTGGGTCTTCCAGACCTTAGTCCAGCACTCTAACAGCTATATCCCTTCATTTAGGAACAGAGCTTTGAGAGAGCCAGCAGGGTGTAGAGGTTAGCGTGTCAGACTAAGAGCTGGGGGAACAGGTTCAAACCCCCACCCTTCCAGGCAGGCTTCCTTCCAGTCTCACGCCTCACCCTAACCAACCTCACAGGATTGCTCTGGAGGCCAGATGGAAGAAGGTCGAACAAGGCATGCTGCCCTTAGCTCCATGGAGAAATGGGGGGGGGGGATACAAATGTACTGAACACAATAAAGAAATAAAGAGTCTGAATTTACATCATTCAGTTTTCATTGTCAGAATTACATAATTGGGCCCCTTCAGCACCATCCTCTTCACTACAGGTTGAACTACAGAGATGATCTCTCTGAAGCAAGCATTCTTCTTTTCTTTCACTCCAGCTTTGCATTTCAAATCATTGCGCCTTATTAGAAATATTTTTTGAATAACCTTTCCCCCCCCATTGCTGTGTTTCCTGTCCCCCTCACACACCCCGCGTTTTCTGCTATCCTAGCCAAAAAAACCCAAAACACCCTATTCAGGCTATAACAATCTCCCACATCTCAGGCGGCTTTTTAGCTTCCTTTTTATTCCATTTCTGCTTGGAACTGAAAGGAAAAACAAACAAAAGCCTCTACAAAGGCTTCCTAATGTGTCTTGCTGCCTACAAAGCAGTTCAATTTGTTTTGCTTTCTCCAGCATCCTTGACACGCAGCATCACAGAACTCGGCATGGCAGGATCCAGTTGTAAGCTAATGAGAAAGAGAAGAGCTATTAACTTGCAGGCTGCAGCCTCGGATCACCTTTCTTCCCCAAGGGCCTCATGCACACCGTGTGGTTGCGCTCTTGTGGCAGCTTTACCAGCCTGCCTCGGCTGAGCTTCCTTTCTGCCCACACGCAGGGTCAGAGATCCTGGACATTTCTTTAGGTCATTTTCGTCCTCATGCCTAGATCAGGTTGGGGAGTGCCTGTGTGTGCAGGCAACAGTACTGCCTCAAATCACCCAACAGGGCTCCCTGGCACAGACCCTGCACATGTTAGGTATGCAGGTGTGCCCTCATACTTTAGGCATTCACTGCAGGCAACACCTACATAACCATAGCGGAGAGACAGCATGGTGTACTGGTTGGAGTATCGGACTTCTATCTGAAAGACCCAGGTTCAAATCCCCACTCTGCCAGGGTTGCTTGCTAGGTGATTTCGGGCTAGTCATACTCTCTCAGCCTAACCTACCTCACAAGATTGTTGTTAGGATAAAATGGAGGAGGCTCGTAAGCCACGGGGAGAAAAGCAGAGTATAACTATCTAAATAAACAATATGCATGAAGCAAGGAGCCTTTTAAGGACCAGCTTCCTGTAATACTTCCCAACAATCACAAGAAAATATGTCCCACCCTCTTAACAGAGGCTCAATGGGGTGTTAATTTGCCAGCAGATCTCACTACAGTTTCACTTGCCTATTCCCACACATTAAATCTAAAGGGACAGGGCCTTTTCTCTCTCCAGGTTCAATGACAGCTCTGCCTAAGGAGCCAGCTGACATATTTGGTCGCAAACAGGAATCTGGGAACCTTTGGCAACCACATCTTTGCAGCAAAACAATGAAAGGGTTAAATTGGAAGGGCACTGCACTTGGTGGGAGTGGGTGTTTAACCATTCCCCCACCTGCTCTTATCTCCTTGCAACCCCCTTCCCCAGCCAATTCTCTGTCCCCCAGTATCCCCACTGTTGAAAGCAGAAATCAGTCATTGGATAATCAGAATGACAGAACCTCCCTGATAGACAGACATCAACAAACACTCTTCAACTCTCTTAAAAAGCATGAGCAGAGAGGTAGATCTGTGAGACTGTGCTTAGAGGTGTCAGCATCGGGAGCTCAGTATTCAGTTGCCTTCAGTACTTCTGCGGACAGCACAAGTTACAAGTGTAATTAGGAAACATCAAATTAGAGAATCATTAAGTAATTGACATGAGCAGTAGCTCTTGCAGGACTACACCAGACTGTGTAAAGCATTAGTACCTTTGATCAATTCTGAAACAACTTCTGTTAATTTCACCATCACAAGCCTCTTTGTTCTCAAGGTGCTCCTTGCTATAGATTATGAACACAAGCCAGCCTCAAGTCTCTCAGAAGAATTCTTCTTATAACACACTTCTAGGAATAAAACAGTCCACAGAGTAATGATCTTTCCTTTATGTGAATAAAATTAGTCATCTAACAATGCAGCAAACAACAGGTATTCAAGAACAAATTGCCTTAGGATTCGTCTCAGTGTTGCATGAATCTGTTGGTTTGACCCAATGAGCATAGTCTGGGTTCAAGACTAGGCTTATCCATGGCAGTACCAAAGGTATTAGCAGTAGCTGCCTTTTAAAACTAGAAAGATGAACACCAAATTATGGACATGTGACCATAAAGAACAGTTGTGTCTAAGTCCCTGACCAAGAATCAGTCTCAGCCTCCTATGCCGGGCATTGCTCCCCTGTCTTCCCGTAGCCCCTGCCCTCTTTGTGCCTCTCGGGACCCTTGCCTCAGTCCATCTAGGAGCACACTTGCCACTGCTCCTGCTTTTGATGAGCAAGGAAGCAATGCTTATGTTTCAGGTAAAATCCTAATAACAAGGCTAACTATCTAACACAACTTTAATTAAAAGCCAGAAAGCAGCTCTCTGCTCGGGAGCTAACAATATAGCATAGCATGGCAGCTTGAGACATCACTAAGAGACACCAGCATCTGGTGAGGGGAAAGAGGATGTGGGAACTGGGAGAAGGCCAAGTGAATGGGTCACAGGAAAAGCAAATATCTGGCACTGTTTTGAGGAACTGGAACTGGCCAGTCCCAGACCATAGAATCAAGAAAACAGAAAACACTTTCAAGGAGAAACTATATGTTTTAAATGTATGTCTGTTGGGTAGTGATATTCTAGGAAAATGAAACCTCTGTCATACCAGACACCTGTGCATTTCTGAGGAGTCCTGCTGAGGATTGCTCACAGCAGTATATAAAAAGTGAATGAAGAGACAACAGCTTCAGACTCCTTGGGATGTTTTTGCTGCCTGAGGGTCTTCTTTTACTGCCATAAAGGTTCTGTCTGCCTTTGAAATCTCAACTGGCTGTGTTCATTATTGGGCTTTGGCACACCTGGCAACGAGCCCATTTGGGCAACACTTTCTGCTTCTCTTTTCAGTCCTATTCAGCTGCAACACTTTCCTCATCACCACATTTGGATCCTATTCTTTCTGCAAGAAGCTCCTGGCAGCAAGCATCCCATTTCGTCCTCTCAACCACCTTGTGATGTGGGTTAGGTGACTGGCCCAAGTTAACCCACTGAGTTTCATCACTTAGTGGAGGAATCCCAAGCCCACACCCATTCATTACGCGACCCCCACTAACACCATACTGGCTCCCCTATGGGTCAGGTTAGCAACTTATCCCAGTTGTACAAATTTGTACATAAAGTGTACAAAATCAAAATCTAGACCTACAAAAGTCCTTGCATGATGAGCAGCATTTGTTTTTATTTGGTGTGGAGCCACATTCCTGAAACATGGGTCCCTGTTTCCTGATGATCTGCAATGCAACTCAGATGTGTTTTTACCAGACAATGGCCATGCTATTGCCCTCTGTTTCCCTATATTCATTCTTATCTTAAAAGTGAGATATCAAAGGCACAATCACAAACAATTCCAGTGAGAAGGAAAAATGGGAAGAGACTAAAAAAGCCAGGGTGGTTCCATAAACAGCTTTCTAAAGATCTGAGATTTTAAAAAGACTCATTTGGGAAACGGAAGGAAGGCCATATAACTAAGGATGAATATAACAAATAGCCAGTGCTTGTAGAGAGAGTGTTAGAAAAGCTAAAGTTCTATATGAGCTTAGGCTAGCAAGAGATACTAAACACAACAAAAAAGGATTCTTTGATTATGTTCAGAGCAAGAAAAAGGAAGTGGTAGGCCCATTGCAGGGAGCAGAAAGTGGAATTTTAACAGGTGATGAAGAGAGGGCAGAACTGCTCATTTCCTATTTTGCCTCAGTCTTCTCTTGCAAGGGGAATGGTGCTCAACCTGGAAAAAAATAGAACACATGATGAGGGGAGGGAGTTGCAGCCTAGGATAGGCATAGGGGTGGTACACAAACACCTAGGTTCTCTAAATGAAATTAAGTCATCAGGGCCAGATGAATTGCATCTGAGGGAACTAAAGGAACTTTAAAAATTTCGGGATTTTTTGTCCCAGTATGCATCACTTTACACCTACCAACACTGAACTTCATTTGCCACATTGTAGCCCACTCCCCCAGTTTATGAATATTCTTTTGGAGCTCTTTGCAGTCAGCCTTGGTTTTCATCATCCTGAATAATTTTGTGTCATCTGCAAACTTGGCCACTACACTGCTCACCCCTAGTTCCAGATCATTTATGAATAAATTAAATAGTACTGGCCCCAAAACCAATCCTTGTGGGAACTCATTTGCGACTTCTCTCTATTGTGAGAACTGTCCATTTATTCCTGCTCTTTGCTTCCTGTCATTTAACCAATTTTTAATCCATAATGGAATTATCCTCTTATCCCATGACTGCTGCATTTGCTAAGGAGTCTTTGGTAAGGTACCTTGTCAAAAGAGATGACAAATATACATTCAGATCTCAGCTCTAACTGGTTCAATACATCATTAATGACCTGAAATCTATGCTGAACAATGATAAAATGTGCATTATACCTCTGCATCCTGAGTTCCTTCTTCGCAACACCCCTCCTGCCTTCTGACTGGGATGTGAAGACTTAAGAGATGTCCTCTCCAAATCATATCTGACTAAGGGAGCTTTGACTATTGAAAGCTTATACCTGGGAAATCATGTTGGACTCTGAGGTCCTACTGGACTTGAATCTAACTGTTCTACTGCAGACCAACACAACTACCTTCTGAATCTATTCAAATTATGTACAGCCTATGTGCCTAGAAATGACTTGGCTTAGCAACAGAACAAAGTTTTAGTCCAGCGGCACCTTAAAGACCAACAAAGTTTTATTCTGGGTATAAGCTTTCGTGTGCATGCATACATCTTCAGTTTTTCTCCCTTTTTGAGTTTTTTCTTAACATCCAGCTAAAAGAAATTCCTTTGTGATTCCCAAATTTGTACCTTACATCTTCAATAGAAATTAGTCTGGCTGAAAGCCCTCATTCCTCTTTCTCTGTAGAAGTTATGCTTAAGAAAATTCTTCAAGGAGTCTGCAGAAATGGATCAAACATCGCATGCAAATTTAACTGACTTATATATGGCTGCCAAATATCACTTACCAGAAAACAACAGAAACATTTGCTTGGCCATATACTCAACGTTACTTCATAAGTTTGGTTACTTCTCAGCACCTCTTTTGCAATTATGGTTGGGGCTAGTTTATACCCTCATGCTCATCACTTGCTTTCACAGCATTCAGTAACAACTTACATCTGTGAATAGGCCACAAAGATCTAAAACGTTCCTCACAAAATCATAAACATCATGCTTTTCAGTGCTGTCATTTCCCATCAGGCCCTCTCAGGGGACCAGGCCACTTCCAGCTTCTGAGGCCCCTTAGGGTTGCCAGGCCAACTCTGGCTTTGGAACCTAATGGAGATTTGGAGGAAATACCTGGGGAGGAATCTCCATTTCTCCTAGAATATGACATGTCATAGAGTGTCCATTTTTCCCAGAGAAACTGATCTCTGTAGCCTGGGTATCAGTTCTAATTCCAAGAGAACAGCAAGCCCCACCTGGAGGTTGGTAATCCTAGCCCCTACCCATAATAAAAATAAAAAATGATTGCATATGTGGATAAAATAAGTGACAATACTAATCAAATGCCAGATGTCTACATTAGAGGTTTGAGGGCCAAGCCAGCCTGCCTGCTTCCCAGTCGTCAAAGGTAGAACAATTAAATATAGAAATTCAGAGAGATGAGCAGAAACAAGTTTGATAGTTATTCCAGATTAATTAATCAAAAAAGTAGGGGGAATAATGTTTTATGTATGAACTGATTGTCTATAGGCCCAGGGTTAGTATTCTGTCATAGTGTTGCCAACCTCCAGGTGGGGGCTGGAATTCTCCCAGAATTACAGCTGATCTCCAGACTACAGAGATCAGTTATCCTGGAAAGAAATGGCAGCTATGGAGGGTAGACAATATGGCATCACATCCCTGTGATGTCCCTCCCTAGGATCTGCCCCCCAAATCTCCAGGAATTCCCCAACCTGGAAATGGCAACCCTAGGAAAACAAGTTAGGGGGGGAAAGGCTGATTGAGGCAATCCCAGCACACATTGGCTGGCCTGAGTGTGAGGCAAGGGCCAAAGGGGCCCACTGCAGAGACAGACTGAACAGACCTCCTTTCATTCTCAGGCAAGACCACCTGGCTCACAATCTCAGTACAACATCAGCAACAGAAAGGCATCTTTCTGTAGCATGCAGGAAATCTGAGAAATAAGCCAGTCTTTCGTCCTTGTGCTGCTGTAAGACACTTGTACAATGTGGCCGGGCTTGCTAATGACAGGGTCCTCTGGGGAACTGAAGGGTTTTGCTACTTAATGGAATGGTACTATTAATATGTCAATACCTAGATGATATATATAATAGACTATATTGAAATCAATCAATAAGCCTTTTTCATTTCCCTGCTGCCTACCTAATAGAGGAAATAGCTACTGACCAAGTCCATGAATACCTTTGGTTATCTTTTTTCTTTCTTTCCTGCCTTCTATGTGGTTAGGGATTAGTTCATTAAATATAATATTTGCTCTCCACCCCTCAGCAGCAGGATATATATTGTACATCAATTTCCTTTAGAGGCAAGAATACTAGAGTGGTTTTATAATTGTACTGTATAGCATATTTATTCACTTGCAAATATATAGGAAAAGAATTCTGCACTGTGCATGGGAGCAAAGGAACATGTGAAGCAACAAAAGCATCTTTGGGGAGACGCAAAAGCAGACAGGAGAGACAAAGCCGCTGGGGCAAAGGACATTTGGGGAATGTGTCTGCTTTCTACTTTCATTGCCTCCCACTCCAGGGCCTTTTGGTTTGGCCCTGCAGATTTGTTTGCTATTATGCCTATTTAGTCTAGAAAAGGAGAAAGACGATGCCAGGAGAGCAGAAATACAATCCTCATCAATGTCACTATGTCACTAGGGTATCCTCGCTCTAGAAAACGGGCTTCCATAATCTTAGCTTCATTATTATAATAATAAAAGTTGGTAGAATTTTTTTTAATGTGAAGATTATCAATAAATAAATTCATGATTTTGAATCCAAATGTTTTTTGAATAATGAGTCTAATAGGTTCAAAAAGTATATTCCAATTTACAGAAGATTTATTGATGATCTATTCCTGGTACTTACTGAACCTGATTTTTTTGAGGATTTTTTGAAGTGGCTTAATAGTTTCCACCCTACCATTAAGTTTGAGGGTAAAGCCAGTGAGAATGAAATCAATTTCCTGGTCACCATCATTTACAGGGATCATCTCAATAAATTGGCATTTAAACCTTATAAAAAGCCCACTGACAGAAATACTTACCTGCATTTCAAATCTCATCATCCTATTCAGCTTAGAAATTCATATGGACAGTTCCTGTGCATTAAAAGAAGTTCCACCAACCTTTATGATTATAATAATGAAGCTAGCATTATGGAAGCCATTTTCTAGAGTGAGGATACCCTAGTAACATAGTGACAAAGGCTAAAAGAAGAGCAGCATATACTGATAGGAAGACTCTGCTCCAGGATAAATGTACCCAAAGAGTTATGGGTATGTTTTTTGCTCTTGATTTTTCAACAATGGCCAAACAAATTAGTAACATAATTCATAGACATTTGGCATTTGGTGTCAGGAATTGCTGTATGTTTGGGGACTCCAAAAACTGGATACAGAAGGGGCAAAAACATGACAGAAATAATTACAAGATCTGATTTTCAGGAGAAAAAGGTAACCCCTGTAGTATTAAGGCATCATAAATGTTTTCAAAATTGTGCAGCCTGTAAATATTCTGTGGACATTAAGGCATATGCACATCCACAGAAAGGATATATGATTCAACTTTTACATTGTTCTAACTGTAGAACACGCCACATCTTTTGGAATGTGAGTGTAAGATGCAATACATTGGCACTTCCATGAGAATGATTAAAGTCAGAATTCTTGAGCATAGTTCTCAAATTAGAAATTCTGTTATTACAGCTCTTCTAGTCGAGCATTTTGTTATGACCCACCATGACCCAGAGAAGTTTAAAAAATGTTATTTACAAATACACACCACAGAAATACAATTGTCATGATATACAGAAATTTCTATTGCAAAAAGAAGCAAGGTACATCTTTGAATACAGAACTTTTTCACCTTATGGTTTAAATAATGAACTTGACTTATCCTCTTATTTGTAGCCTTTTATATTTTTTGTGTCAAATGTATTCTATGACTTTAAATGTATTCTATGACTTTAATAATTCAGGCGTGATTAGCTTTAAGTATGCAAGCTGAGTTTATGCATTTGAGAGCCACTTTGCCCAAAGGAGTGCAATTGAGCCCATGTGGGAGTATGATAAGGTATGCAAAATATATAAACTTTGTGAGTAAGTCAGGCTTCAAATTGTTTTCAATAAGTTTTGAAGTATGTTTTGAATATCTGCATACAAGATGTTTTGCTTGTTTTGTTATTTGTATTAGTTTCCTAAGAATATGCTGGCTCTGAAGAAGAATAGTCAAAACTTCTGTGGCCAACAAGTGACATGAGCCAGTTTTCTTAGCCCCTCTGCAGACCTGAAGGCTTGGAAAGTAAGAAGCAGTAAGAAGATAAAAACTGTTTTCAAGGACTGCACACAGCCTGTTATATTGGTCTTGCTCTAGGGTGGTTTCTTTGTGTATACTTACACTTGTGTAATTTGTTTCAAAGCCTTAGTGCTTTAATAAGTAATAAGTATATGTGGATCATACTAAAGAATTTATATGCCAATCTCTATATATGATTTTTTCATTAATTATATTTGAGACATATCCCTTTAAGCAGCACTTAAATGTTATCAGACCTTGAGTAATTTGTACTCTCCATGGTGCATGTTGTTTTTGTTATTGCACTCAGTATCTTTGTGGTCCCACTGTATTTAGTGTCCCACCTGGAGGCTGGCAACTCTGCCATGCAGAAATTCAAATGATGGAGGTCTGTCCACTGAAAGAAGGTTCCTTTTGCCCAAGCAAGGCCCCAATCACACGCAGAATTAGCCTCTTGATAGGCACAAATTACATGCGGATTTTAAGGGTGCGATCACACCAGAACATCTGGCAAGTGTCCCACACCTGTCGGCAACCCATTTCTTTCCACCAAAGAAGCGGAGTTAAAAGATACTAGGGAAAGTCCGATATCAAACAGGTTTGCTACAGGCCAAAGACGGACTTTCCCCGTGTGATCGCTCCAGCGCGCACTCATGGAGTCGAGGATAGTCTGATCAGGCTATCCCGATGCCACGCCATTGGTTTTTTCCCCTTCTCAGTATGTGCATCATCACATACTGCCATAGGAGGCCCTCAGGGCAGAGATGCAATTCATCGATCTCCCATTTAAGCGCATCAGGAAAAAACGGCAACCCCCCCCCCCCGCCCGACTCACCTGCGATTGTGTCTGATCATACAGTGGTGGGCTGTGCCTGCAGCTTCACAGAACTGTGTGATCATGCAACTGCGAGTCAAATTACTCCAGAGCAAATAGCCTCATTTCCCCCCCCCCCCCGCCCAGATTATCTCGCTCGTGTGACCAGGACCCAAAACTGTTAATTAGCAGAACAGTTTAACAGGATCCAGCCTTTAGTCTCCACTGGCAGAAGTTTTCTACCAGTCATATATTATTCCACAGCCTTGAAAACAATGGATGTTATGGGTCTTTTAAAAGCCAAGGATACTGAAACTCTTCTGTGCAATTCAACTTTCTTATTAGGCATTCCAAAATGAATCTGCCTAACCACCTTTCAGCCCAGAGAAAAATAGCAATAAAGATAACAGCCACAGGTAAGCAGTGCTAAAACTGAGCATATTTAATCCCCTGATCATGGTAACATACTGGTAACCAGAAACTGAAATTATAGCAACAATACGATTAAATTCTTTGGTGGAAATCTGGTGTCTGGAGGGAATCTGGTGTTTAGAGGAAGAAAAGAGCATGTGTGAGAGTGAAAAAGTATTGGTCTTGGATTCATGAAATGTTGCCAAAAATGCTAAAATGTACCATGCCTTTTACGTCTGAATTATTTCTACTGAATATAAGACCAGAAAATTGTAAAAAACAGGACTTTTATCTTACTATACATGTA